>OZ038462.1:7829266-8429266 GCA_964036295.1 Plumapathes pennacea
AGAGGAAAACCTGGTAGCTGCACTACCCCAGGCAATATTTATTCAGTCATTTCCTCTAACTGACAGTGGAGCTGGTCCAGAGGATGTCCATCTTAGAAGTTTACTGTATGTAGATATGGTAAGATGTTCTCCAGACTAGGGTAATGATGCAGCTTAATCTGCATTAAAAATAAGAATTATATTCTAAGAAGTGTAACTGCATGCTTACCTGCATATTCATAAAAGAATGGTTTACAAATAATGTCCACACTCGCTGCTTGATCAAACATGTCAGGAGCTGTCTCAACAGCTGTGATGCAAGACTGGTGACCTTTGACTGAAGGTTTCTGCTCCACATTAGGACAAAATCCACTGCATAAGCTGAAAATTCTACCTCCTTTCTTTAGGTAATCCATAAAGGAACAAGAAATTGACTCATTCATTTTGAAACAACCAGCAACAACCAACAGCACAGTGTTCTCTGACCAGGGCTGTGTCAACACATGCTTTTCGTCTAGTCTGTATATGGCATAGCTGTCCTCATCAAGGCAAGTTGAGAGACTGTTTTTCAGTTGGTGGTATTTTTTATCGGCTGTGTTGCCGCTGCCTGTATACAGTAGTATGTTTGGTGGCTTGGCACTGTTGCTATGTTGAGACATATTTGCTGAATTAATCATTGTTGCTGAAAAAGTATCAGGGAATAAAAATATCCATCACAACACGTCATATAGAGATCATGCGAGCCTTTATTAATTTGAAAGAGGGAGAGTGGTGGGAGCTGATATTCACATGGCAACTATAAAACATAGGATAGAGCAGGAGAAAGGGTGAAATTGTTTTTTTGTTTTTTTGTTTTTTTTTTGCAGCCATTCTAATAAGCCCCTGGGATCGGCCTGGGGATTGGGGGGGGGGGGAGGCAACAGCTGGCAGCACCTGTTCTGCACTGTTTAATGTAGTGTTTATAGGACTTACAACTCCCTATAAACAATACAGTTTGAATTGATTGATTGATGTCAACTAATTTTCAGGTGGGAGTGGCAAAGCTCTCTGAGGAAGGGGTAGGGGAATATTGGTGAAACAAAAATTTAGGTCGAGTTTGTGAAGGCAAATAATTTATTCAGCTTTATGCCATATATATCAACATCTAAAACAGTAGCGGGAGACTGGCATGATTTTGCAGGTCTGGGTGCAAGCATTTTTAGAGGGGAGGGGAGGGTTATGGTTTTATACTATAGTATAATATTCAAAATCTAACTATGTGAACGGTCGGATTCTACACATCTGAATACTTACATCTCCCCAGTTTGTGTCCATCCTGATCGCTCAGAGCAACACCAAAAATTCCTCTTTGGAAGAACTTGTTTCTCGGAGAACGGCCAGAAAGGTGTCGGGCGACTTGGCCTCCGAAAAATGCCCTACACCAAGACGTCACAGTAAATCCACACAACCACGCAGTACCAATGACAGGCATTTAGTGTTTAAACTGCATATCTGTAGAATAATTTTTCCATATGCGGGGAGATCGAAGAGCAACAAACTATATGGCGGCAAGTTGATGGCGGACGGAGGACAAAGACCAAATCAGAAGGGACCTGGATGCTAGTTTCCAGTCCTTGCGTGGTTGCCAAGCAAACGGCGTTGTTGATGCTTCGCTTCGGAACAAAACACAGCTGAGAAAATTCACGGCAAAAAAACACAAAATGTTTATCAGCAGCATGGCTAAAAGGACACACGGAGATGCGGAATCCCCGTTTGGAGTTAGGCCTCTTCCCTCCAAAGGAACAAGGAAGAGAAATCCGGACGAAGACTTCATTTTGCGTGGGAGAAGAACTCCGATGAGGTGAGTGTAGTGTTCGATGTGCACCCTGGTGTCGATCGGCAAGGCAGAAAGCCAACGATATTGTGTTAAAAGCATTGCATTAATTATGAAAATTATAGCTTCTTTGTTCAGTGTGTTTGACGCACTGACAAAGGCTATATACATGCACCCTTAAATTGACGGAGTTTTTGCGTTTCGAACATGACACGAACACATGAACACGATCTTTAGCCTTGGCTGGGTAAGAAGAGGGGTAAAACCCATGAAAAGGTTAAGATTAGTGTTAGTACAAAGTAGCGCCAATAAGCCACTACCAAAATTCAGCAAAAGTCGAACTTGTTTTCCTCTTCTTTACCAGATTAAAAGAGACTAACTACCGTACGAACTCGGAGATGACAATCTCTCGTGATGGTACAATGCAGAGCAGACACCGAGCTCCTTCACGGCAGTCTATCAGCTATGAAGACTTCCAGGTGGCAGACGAAGATTTCGAACCGTCTGAACTGGCGCTGAATCTGACAGAATTTGACGAAGGACCTGAAGAAGAGCTCGTGAGACTCATGGATAAAAACGAAGCCAGCAATGCTTTTCTGAACTCAAGTGCTAATTCAGACTGGTTTCTAAACCCAGTTCACTTGGCCGAAAAACCTCCAGTTGATGTAGAAAAGCTGTCAAGAGTGAGGCCTCTGGCAGCTTCTGTGTTGAAGTCAAACGCTCAGGGAAATATCACAAGTGATTTAAGTGAAAACATCAAGAAGACATCTGTAGATTCTTTTGATATGTCACTGTTTCGGAGTGCTGAAGAGCGAATGTTATCTTCAAGAGTCCTATCAGGTTTTGCTACTCCATATCAAGAGGAACTTGCAAGTTTAAAGATTGAAAGACTGAAGCTTGAAGAACAGAGGTTGATTCAGAGAAAATGTTATGACGAACTTGAGAGGATACGTGGTCCAAAACCCAGATGGTACGAGTTGAAGACACCGGACTTTTGCCAAGAAGCCAAACGAAACAATGATGTTCTTTCATTGCGTGGGCACTATAATGAGATTATGGAATACAGAAATTCACTTTTAGATACTTTAAATGAAACAACAGTTGAGGATAATAGGTTTAGGTGATACTTTTATGAATAAAAAGTCTGATCTGCTCAAGTGATAAATACTTACTCCTGCAGGGTTTTTAAACTTATTTTGTACTGAGACTGCTCCATCCCTTACGTAGCATCCCAAGGTTGAAGTATAGTGACTCTATACACTTCTAGTCTTGGGGGAGGGGTTACTTCCTGTGAGTCCAAAAAGGGTCCCTTTTCAAGCCTCTGGTATAAAAAGGTTGATACTAAAGTCAGTAAGAATGGCTGTACCAAGTGAAAATCATAATGGCATTTCATTAAGAAACCTTCATGAAAGTCACCATGCCAAGTCAGTTGCATTTAAGAAAAACTCATTACACTGTCCCAACCCAACCTCACTCCAGATCTTCCTTTGGATTAATGCGAGTATCAGGCTTTTTTTGGTGGAGAATCCTCTCTTCCCAGTCTCTTAGGCTGGGGAAGGGAGGAATTAGCCTGATACTCAGGTTACCTTTGGGGATAACCTCCAATTAGGGACAGGAGGGGAAGATGGAGCCTTTCTCTGAGTTTTTTGCTGGTGGGGTTCCTTGTTGCATTTGAAGTGGAACAAGCTTTGTCCCAAAAAAATACTGCGAAAATGACTTCCGTTCAGGCCGGTCTAAACATCAGTCACCTAACAGTATTCCTGGAGACTATTCACAACCAACATTTTGTCATAGACATGTTGTCAGTCCTGGATTTGGGGCTTTGAATAACCAGACCTGGGATTGCTGGAATGAACTGTTCAAATAATCTGAACAAAACAGTTTAATATTCTTTATTCTGCACTGATCTCAGTTCCCATTGGAATAAAACCTTCAGAGCAAAGCCAAGAAATAATATATATACAATAATGCGTGAGTTGTGTATTAGACAAACTGCTAAATACAAAAAAGAAACCAAAACATTTACAGCAAGAAGTACATTTTCCAGGCTAAGTATACATGTAAGCATGCCTTGACCAAAACCAAAGCAGATACGAATATTGAAAGTGAGTGGTTTACCAGCTAGGTACAAGACGACAGCTGATTCATGTTGTCATCACGGGTGACAATAAAAACTGTCCTTAAAAAGGCAGATACTATAAATTCTCTTTTCAAGATATTTTAATGTAAGTCTCGAGAGTGAATGTTATTAAAGTTTAGTAATATTTAACCCTCCTCTTGCTCTGCCGTGGGCTGTTCTTCTGTGTTATCCTCAGCTCCTTTGTCTGTGCCAGCAGTTTCTGCTCTCTCGCTTGACTCGTCCTTTTGGTCATTTTCACCAGGCGTCTCACCAACTCCTTCTGTGGTTTCTTCTGCAGGAGCACCGTCTGCAGATGCTGTTTGCTGTTCTGGGACTTGCAGGGTTGTTTCGGCAGCCTGGCGAGCAGCTTCTTCTTCTGCTTTCTTCTGTTGTTCTGCTAAAATTGATGCTCTCTCTTTTTCAAGGACTTTTCTCGCCTCCTCCTCAAGCTTGTCATAGCTTTCAAATCGCTTTTTTACAACGTTTCGGATGATGTCTGAAAGAGATTCAGAAAACAGTGTTAGTTTGGTAAATCTTGGGCCCCTTATACCCAATGCTTTTTCATGTCCAGTATGTGAAACAACTGTCAAAGCAGAGGCAAGATATTTTTGTTGCTTACCATCAAGTACTGCTCTGGAAAGCATTGTCCGGTTGATATTGACATTTACTTTTTCCAGCAGCCAAGGAAGGAAGAATGTCTCCACATCTGGAAACGCAGGCAAAATATCGTGTTACTGAATGTTACAGTGATAACGGAGTCAAGACATTAAGATGTGAAGAAAAGACATATAGCTGTGTAGCATCTAATTCTGTAAATGCAATTTAGAACCTTACCTCTTTCAACAGGATCATAGAAATAGCCATTTTCATTCAGTGACCCAAAGACAGATGGAACAAGATCTGCAAGGTAACCCTGTAAAATAGAGAATCTCAGTGACTTAACATCAATCCACTGCAACACTCTTCATTAAATTATTATTGTGCACACACCAACTGCACTACTGGCTCAAACCCTTTTAGTCCTTATGCCATAATGCAAATTCTCACAGTTTTATTAAGACCAAATTGTGTAACCAACAAAAGCAAGGACATGAAGTGCTAAATACTCCTTACTATATGATATATCTTTACTTTAGGCACCAGTATGAGAAAATTAATTAAAGTTGATTGCTACCAGGAGTTTAGTGCCCCACTAAGTTGAATTCGAAAACTATACACAGGATTATCAAGCTACAATGAGTTGCAAAATTGTTGAGATGTTTGTTCCCTTCGCTTTAAGTAAAATTGTGCTCAATCTAATCATTTTCCCCTCTCCCCTTTTCAATGTTGATCCTGTAATACTGTGTAACAGATTTGAGGGCTCAAAGAACATTGCAATGGGAGAGGGGAGAAGAGAAGCAAACAAGTCCAAAATCGAAAAACAGGGCAAAAATGATGTAAGTGTCTCAACTATTTTTGCAACCCGTTGTAGCATGTTGATCAATCTACTTACTTGTGCAAAAGCTCTGGCAGCAATCTTCTCTCCGGTCTCTTTTTCCTTCCTCAGCACCTCTGCTTGCTGTCTCATGCGTCGCTCCTTCTCTTCTCTGTGTCGTCTTTCCTGTTCTTCAAGCCTCTGTGTTTCCACAAGTTCAGCATTACGGAGTTCTTCAAAGTTTCTCTGCTGTGCACGTAGGTTCGCTAATTCTTCCTCTTCCATCACCTCCAGTAACGCTTGCTCCACGGTCTTCCCTACGAGTACTTCTAGAATTGGTTTAACTTCGATGTCAAAGTCGAACAACTAGAAAAAGAATTAGAAGTACCAATCAGTCCCTGGTGTTCATCTTAACAATTTTAGTGTTAACAGGAAAAATATTTTCAGGTTATCTGATCATCCTTCTAACTTGATTATGCCATTGGTGATCAATGTCTGAAACATCAGTGAACCTTTGGTGCCTACTTGTTCCCATGCCAAAAACATGAATTGGGTGACAGGTAGTTTGCACACTTCAGTATGGACTCAATCTCACCTCTCCTTCTAAGATCTGTGTTGCAACATCAACTCCACTCTTTGCAGGAATAAACAGAGGTGATGGAGGTCGATCCAAGAATGCATCTGTTTGTGTGTCAACATCAGCTTCCTCCACACGATCACTGAGTTCCTCTAAGTACAATTCGGTCTGTACATCGATGTGTTTCCTTCCTTCTACCGGTTCTGGGGAGCGGGGGCGTAAATGGTCTTTAGCACGTTTCCTGGCAATGGCTCTTCTCCGAGCTTCTTGCTGTCTCTGGATTTCTATAGGATCCGGGTGTGCAGACTTTGAGAAGGAAAGACACAAGAGTCACAATGCAATTCTACAATGTACTGTAGTTCACATTTGGCAACTAGTGCATACACTGTACTTCAAATCAAATAATATTTCTCTTGGGTAAATATAAAATAGTAATATTACTGACAGTGTTAAGCTTTGGCCAAACAGCCTCTCAAGTTGAGCTAACTCAAGCTAAGCCACCCATTTGGTTCAACTTGGCTCAACTTTGATTGAGCTCAAAATTTCAGCCATTAGCTTTTCATTGTTTGGCCACTAAGCCAAGTCGAGCCAAGTCATGCCAAGGTCAACCCAAGGTGATGGTATCACCTTTTGTTTGTGACATGACTCAACTTGGGAGTACCATAAACTTGGGCAAGATTTTTACTATTGTCACAAATATGTTTTTATTTGAATTCTCTAACTTACTGCAGGTAACGTTCTCTGTGCATATGTGTTGCCTCTGACAATTCTTCTGTCATACATGATGTTTCCATAAGGTGAAGGACTTTCATTCCTGAACAAAAACATACATACAGAGCAAGTAATATATTAGCAAGTTGTAACCATGATTGTCACTCTTCTTCCAAAAACGAAATGGAATCGTGCGATTGAAAAAGGTATGTGCAGCCATAAACAGCAAACAAAACAAACAAGCAAACAAACAAAAAAAAAACATGAGAAATGTCCAGGATTCTGTTGCCTTTCTTTCGAAAGACGACAGACTCAACTAAAATGGACACATGACAAATTTGCACAGATTTATTAGAATGTTTGTATGGTCGATCAGAAATTTTTCCAAGCCATGTGATTCACGTATCAAACAAAATACATCTACTGCATGATAAGTAACACGATTAACCTCAACCAAAAAGTCACGATTTGGTCGTTTCCCAGGTCGGACAAAGACGAACAGCTCTTCGTCGAGAACAATTGTTTTGAGCTGTGACAAGAAAATCGTAGTTGTCTACCTGTATTACCCCGGGAACCAAGCTGGTTACTAATTCAGAGGCCCCATTACACAAGGTGTCCATGTAGTTTCGAGAGGTAAAACACTAGATGAGTGAAAAAGCTATCTTGTACCAATCATTCGCTTTGAATTATAAAATAAGCACCATGCACAAACTCAGCTAAATCTGTAGCTAGCAGCCATCAAATATTTCCTATGTCACACAATTCGTGGAAAACAAGCTAAATCAACAAGAACTCACTCTTGGGTGAGGGGATCTCTGTATTTCTTCCTCTGCTGCACTGGTCGAGGTTGACTGGCAAACGTGTACGTTCTGGATTCATCGCCTCGTTGGTGTATCGCAGCAGCCATATTCCTTTAAGCTCGTTTATCAGTTCCAAAAATATGAGATGTTAGTGTTTTTCGGGATAGCTTTACATCAGCAATTCACGGCGAACTCGCGGCAAAACTTCCCGAGAGACGGTGATTACTTCTGTTGAGCAACGAGCAACATAACATGGCGTTGCCAAAGAAATTACGTCACGGTTGTCATAACAACCACATCTCCGACTGCGAAGTAAAAGGCTTCTCTTCATTGGTCACATAATTACCGCCAATCAAAGATAAGAATCAATAGTGTTGACTCTGACCCAGACCTCTGATGAAAACAAAAATGGCGTCGCGTTCTGAAGATTTGAGCTCTGGAGAGCTTGATCATCCTGAAATCCTTTCCAGAGAAAGACTGGTAGAAATCCTATCTCAGCGATGCCTTCCTGATAGTGAGATTCAAGATCTGGAGAAGTATGAGCTTGTTAGTCTGTTCTATAAATTTGTAAGCCCTCTGCCTCAACGCACCCATCAGTTAAAACGAACGACGAGAATGCCTGTAGAAACGAAGGAAGGGACGACAAGAACGAAGAGGAGGTAAGATGGTTCAAATATTGCCTCTCAAAAATAAAACACTGGATCCTTTTTGCTTAGGAATCGTACCCTCTATTACCCATCTTTTTTGCAACGTTCCGTTCCATGAATGTACATGAATGGACCCAGCAGAGCCTTGGGAGAGTGAAGGAGGTTCTGCTCGCAGGGTAGAATGGACCCGATGTACACGAGAAAACTATTTTTATGAATAGTTCATGCAGACGATAGATAACTGGTATTTTAAAAAGCAACATGTATCTTTCGTGTGACGAAGAAAAAGGAATAAAAAATGATTCCTTGTTAAAATAAACTGAAATCTATTTTAACCCATTTTTTCTTGAGATCAATGCCAGACAGACAGACAGACAGTTTTTATTTGTACCTTGGTATAAAATAGTGTAAAATACTAGGTACTAGTATTAAGGTACTGGCTATCTGGAATAGTTTTAGGGCTAATCGAGCCAGATAGCGTACAGTACAGTGCACAGAAATGACAATAAAAATTATGTACATGTATTAAGAGCCCTAAATACCTGTCCTTTAATGTTACTACACTGTATGTATCTAATATGTACCAATCAGTGTTAGCTGCAGGGATGGGTCCTCGGGTAAAACATTGGGCAAGATCCTGAGATCTTGTCTTACCATATTTTTTACAAGATCTTATATAAACCTTGCCTAATCTTGATAATATCTTGCAAGATCTTGCTGAAGGATTTATTTTAAGATCTTACATGATCTTGTTACAATCTTGCCAAGATCCTGGCAAGATCACGTAAGATCTGCCAACCTGGACCTTGACCCTAATTCTCCTATTCTGGATGAAGAATTGATAGCTTCATATATGATAGCTATTTAAAGCATCAATGCTCACTACATCACTCATATATTTTCCTCTTCATTGGTCAGGAGAATTTGTATTTTGATATTTTTCTCTGTGATGTTTTCAGGTGTCAGGATGACCATGTCAACCCAGAAATAAACAACAAAATGTCAAAGTTGGACCTCAGTTGGGTAACACTCACCAAATACAAGTCCAGGCGACCTTCAGATTCATCCGCCAAAGCAAATAATGTTTCCACATCTAGCAATCTTAATTCTTCGAACACAGCAACACAACCCAAGGTGGTGAAATTAAACAGAAGAAGTTTGGGGCTAAGTACAGATAACTCAATTCAACATGTGGAGAGAAAACACACTTTGAATAGAACAGAAGACAGAGTTGAAGAAAAGGTATGGAAAATCCAATAATGTCATTAGTCTAATGATATTATTAATCTGCATTATTATTTTATTATTGATACACAAAGTCACTTTAAAAACATCCATGGAAAGGTGAAGTAGTCATTGTTGTATTCTCCAAGGTCTTTATTCAAGCGTACTCTATTACAGACTGTTTTACCTCGAGCGTGCACGCATAATCATAAAAACTATTAACTATTAACTAATTAACTACTATTAGATAACACAACATCTCCCCTTTGCAATCAGTAAATAATGCGAATCATGAAAACAACCTTAACAAAACCTAACAAACAATAAAAACTAATATAATGCTGGAAGCCCTAAGTTCAATGTTCTGATATCGCTTGTCACATCATGGGTGAGTCAGATATCAAGTCTTTGTGGAGGTTTAATCGCTCTTCCCGATCGTGTGACTACGGGTGGCTTCTCGCTGGTTTGGGAGGCCGTTGGTTGGCTTTGCACTGGTCGTTGGAAGGCGGCTTGTGGTGATGACTGCGACAATAGAGGCGTCAAAGTAGGAGCTGTGGTGTCGCTCGCACCAGGGTTTAGTGGAATCAGGTCACGGCGATTACGACGAAGAGTTGTTCCACTTGGAGTAGTTGCTATGTACGAACGAGGTGTAGAATCTTGATGGTTGATGGTTGCTGGCACCTTCATGTCACGTACCCACACCTTTCCTCCTGGCTGCAACTGTGGTAAGGGACGAGTGCGGTGGCGGGCATTGTAGTAGGCACATTGTTGCACCTTGCTGTCTTCTTCTGATGCTCTCAACTTTGCCAGGTCAGGCCACTGCGGCTGGAGCTGTGATGGGATGGTTGGAATGTTGGAGCGAATCTTTCGGCCAAATAACAGCTCAGCTGGGCTGTGGTTGCATTCTAACGGTGTTGAGCGGTAAGCTAGCAAGGCCTTTGCTGGATCCTCTGCTTTGGTTATGAGATTTTTCACTGTCTGTACCGCTCTCTCCACTTCTCCATTGCTCTGAGCATACTTTGGAGAACTTGTCACGTGGTTGAAGTCCCAATCTTTTGCGAACTTTGCAAAGACAGCAGCGTCGTACTGGGGTCCATTGTCGGACCTGACCGTCTCTGGTATTCCATGTCTCGCGAACACGGATTTCAGGGCACGAACGATCTCAGGTGATGTCTGGGACGACAACAGGGGTGAAACTTCCACGTACCGAGAAAAGTAGTCCACGACTAACAGGTACTGGATACCCTTCAGATAGAACAGGTCGGTTCCAATGACTTGCCAGGGACGTTCTGGTATCGCCGATGGAATCATTGGCTCCGGTCGGGGATTCTGCTGCTCTATGCACTTCCGGCAGCTTCTCACCATGTCTTCAACTTGCTTGCTGAGTCCGGGCCACCATACTGAGGTCTTCGCGCGTTGACGGCACTTGGTGATGCCTTGATGTGCTGAATGAATGCAATCCAGCATGTCGAGCCTCATGGTCGAGGGAATTATGATCCGACTTCCTTTAAGTAGGAGTCCATGTACTTGGCTGATTTCGTCTCTCTCTGGCCAGTAGGGCTTTACTGCACTTGGTATACGATGTCTGTCAGGCCAACCGTCCTCGCAATACTCCGCCAGTTTGCGGCATACTTCGTCTTCTTCTTGTCGGGCTTTGATCTCCTGGAGCCGTTTATCCGATGCTGGAAGTTGGGCTAGGATGCTGTCCACATAGAGGTCAATCTCCTCTTGCATAAATCTGCCCTGGTCGGCCTTCAGTGGAGCTCGGGATAAGGTGTCTGCTAACACAAGGTTTTTACCCGGGACATGGGAGATTGTAAACTGGTACTTGAGGAGTCTCAGGCGTAGCCTCTGGATGCGGGGAGGCATTTCATCCAGGTTTTTGGAACCCAGGAGTGGCACGAGTGGCTTGTGGTCGGTTTCAACGTGGAAGGTCTTTCCAAGGAGGTAATCCGACAGCCTCTCGCATGCCCACGTCGTCGCCAAAGCTTCTTTTTCTATTTGAGCATAGCGCTGCTCTGTTGGCGTCAATGCTCGTGAAATGTAGGCCACTGGCTTCAAATCTCCGCCGGTCTGTTTCTGAAGAAGGACAGCACCCAGACCATAAGATGAAGCATCAGCTGTTACGCACGTCTCGAGGTTCGGGTCATAGATGGCGAGGACTGGTGCGGAGCTTAGGTCCGTCTTGATTCTATCGAATGCCTCTTGCTGTTTGGATTCCCAGATCCAGGCATTTTTCTCACTTAGGAGATCTCTGAGGGGCTGACTTTTCTCAGCCAGGTTGGGTATGTACTTTCCCAGCTGGTTGACCATTCCGAGGAAACGCCTCATCTCCGCTACATTGGTGGGCTGCGGCATTCGGTTGACTGCCTCCACCTTGGCAGGGTCTGCTTGGATGCCATTTTTACCCACAAGTTGGCCGAGGAACGACACCGTTTCCTGGGCGAACAGGCACTTCTCTGGGTTTAGGGTAACGTTGGCTTCTTCCAGTCGCTTTAAGACTGCTTCCAAGCGTTCGTCATGCTCCTCGATGGTTGCTCCATGGACCAGAATATCGTCCATTTGGCATACGACTCCTTCGAGCCCTTCTAGGATCCGTTGCATTGTCCGTTGGAAGTGCTCTGGTGCTGAGGAAATACCAAATGGGAGCCTGGTGTAACAATATCTGCCCCAGGGGGTGATGAACGTGGTGAGCAACTTTGACCTTTTGCTGAGTTTACGCTGCCAAAATCCCGAATTGGCATCTAACTTCGTTACAATCTTGGCTCCAGCCAGCTTAGCGAGCGTCTGCTCTGTCGTTGGCATGGGGTGGTTTTCCCGTTGCACCGCTTTGTTGAGTTGAATAAAGTCTCCACAAATTCGCACCTTGCCATTGCTCTTAGGTACGACTACCATTGGCGAACACCATTCTGTCGGTTGATCTACTTTCTCAATGACGCCCAGCTGTTCCATGCGATGCAGTTCTTCTTCCACTGCGGGTAGCATAGGGATGGGGACACGGCGCGGCGTCGTCAGGTCGAATGACTTCACCGTCAGGTCGAGTTTGATGTCGTACTCGCCCGGCAGGCAGCCAAGACCTTGAAATAGCTTGGGGTGTTCCTTGTGGTAGCGCCCTCCGCTTGCTGAGGCAATTTCTTCGACTTTTGCGATGATGCCCAGAGCGCAACAAGCAGGTCTGCTCAGCAGGGGTTGGTCGAGATTGTCAATGACATATATCTCTTCCTCGCATGACTTGCCACGATGTGTTAACGAGGCCAAGAATTTCCCCTTACAGAGCAGTTCATAGCGACAGGGACCATAGAGCTTCTTATCAGCGTTCTTCAGTCGGTTTTGCTGCTCTGTTGGCAACGCTTTGAACAATTCACTTGAGATAACACTCACATCCGCCCCGCTGTCAAGCTTGAATTTGATGAATTTTCCATTCACCGCCACGTTGGTCGCCCATGCTTTTTGCTGAGTTTTGCCGTCAGATATTTCTCCAAGAAATATTTCTGTGCCGTCCAATTCGCTATCCGAATCGACAACTTCAATCTCGTTAAGCTTTTTGGATTTACAAAGTCTTGCGAAATGTCCTTTCGCGCCGCAGTTGTGGCATGTGGCGTCTCGCGCCGGGCATATTTGTCGTTTGTGGAAGGCATTTCCACATCTCTGGCAACCGTGAGTTGGGGACTTGTAAGGAGACTTTGTAGTAGACGTCCTGGCGTCCTTTCTTTCGAAATCGTTTTGCTCTTTCCTCCTAAACCTGGATGTTCGTACGGCGTCGACGTTGGCAGGCTTCTGGTCGCCCGCGGTGGTTGCGCCTCGGACTATCTCTTGTTGTTTATGCACACTTTCGTTCTGGCGGGCCATGTTGACTGCTTTTGCTAGGCTTAGAGTAGCATCTAGCTGGAGCTTTTCACTTAATTTTGCATTTTTCAAGCTGACCACCAGGCGGTCACGTAACATTTCATCTCTGAGAGTGCCGTACTCACAGTGTTCCACGAGGCAATATAATGCCGTGATGAAGGAATCGACTGGCTCATCCGGGCCTTGTACTCGTTGGTTAAACTTTGCTCGCTCGTAGATGGTATTTCGGCGTACAACAAAGTGGTTGTCGAATTTTTCTTTTACCTTGTCATATTTGTCTTGGTCATCGGGTGGGTCGAAGATGAAACTCGCCAATACATCGTCGGCCTCGTCGCCCATGGTATACAACAAGGAGTTGACTTGGATTGCTTCGTCTTTCAGGTACAATCCAGATGCCACGCGATATCGTCCATATCTGCGTATCCATTTCGGCCAGCTTTCGGGCTGCGAGAAATCAAATTTCTCAGGCGGTATTATTGTGCTTGTTGTGGCAACACGTTCAGTTGGTGCCGCGTTTGTACTGCCTGTACTTGATGTACCGCTTGTACTTGATGTACTGCTTGTCGACATTGTTTATCCCACTGCTGACACCATGTTGTATTCTCCAAGGTCTTTATTCAAGCGTACTCTATTACAGACTGTTTTACCTCGAGCGTGCACGCATAATCATAAAAACTATTAACTATTAACTAATTAACTACTATTAGATAACACAACAGTCATTTCTGTCCCTGGGTGGGGGGGGACTCCCATATAGGAGTGCTTCTTGTACCTCTTGGGGGGTCAAAGTCACAGGTTTTGGTACACTTAGGGTGCTCAACATGAAGGATAATTATTTTTATGTGACATGGTACCGTTTAGGAGTTGGGTCTCAGTCAAATGAAATTTATTGTATGGGTCACAGCCCCAGGGTCATGTCAGTACTGTAAGCAACAAATGGGCTGTTCTTTTTAGCTGCAAACTTCCATCTCTGATTTTAGATTAATTAGGTACATTTAGGGGTCAAAATTAGCTAGAGCCACATCCATTTAATACTTTTTAGGCATCAAAACCAAAATTCCTGACAAGCATCCCCAGTCCCCACCACCACCACCACCAGGATTTCTGTATATTTACACTGCAACTATAAGACATTATCATCAAACATACTGTAGGGAAATTGAAAGCCAAAGGGAAAGAAGATGGTTGCTGTTCAAGAGTTACCATCGTGATAGTATGTCATGTTTCCCTCACTAGCCTGCAGTCATAGAAATGTATAATAATAGGGCAGTAAACTTTGTTTTGCAGCTAATTGTGGATATTATTTCTCAGTTATTTAACTTTTCTCATTTCTTAGAAGATTTCCACACCAGTGGCAGAAGAAAATACACAAGACGTCCAAGCAAAAAAGAAATTCAAGAGAGTAGCTGTAACATGGCCATGACTTTAAGGGACACAGGTCATAGTTTTTATCTATTTATTACATAAACTTTGGTTTGTTATAGAGATTTTTGCCACTGAGAAATGTTGTATCTGCACACACGTAAAAACACAATATTTTTACATGTGTTAATATCAGCCAAGCAGTGATCTTGCATGTTTTCACATTTCATAGCTGCAGAAATATCTGTGTCACACCAGAGTTTATGAAATAAACAGAATAATACATGAACATGCAGTTGCAATTTATCTTCCAGTGTCTATCTTGATATCTCACTCGTTTGCTTCGCTCATTCATGAGATATTGAGATGAACACTCAAAGATAAATTTCATATCTCTGCATGCCCATGTATTATTCTCTATTTATTTTTTAGGCTGAGTGGTGCCAAATTCTGTTTAAATTTTATGTGCTGGTAATGAATAGTTCTGTCTTTGATTCCTACACCAGAATATCTTGCAAACAGGCTCTTCTAATGGTGTCACGATTTCTGGAAGATCTTAAAAGAATATGTAATGATTCTTTTTTTGTAATAAATTTTTGTATCAGCAGATTAGAAATCAGCTTTGGTTCAACATGAATACTTGCCAACCCTACCGCTTTTCAGGCTACCCTATTGTCTGAAAATGAGCGAAGCGCAACAAGAAAAGAACAATTTTTATTCACTTTTGTCCAGCCTGTATTCAATGACAAAAAGCAAAACATGTGTCCAGTAGTTTAATATATTTGGATCGGATGTATATTCCAAGGAAACCAGGTACTAAAGTCATCATAGTGGGCTAGTTCACCAGATAATTAAGCTCATCATAGTCAATCCCCCACCCCCCCTTCCCTTTGCCACCTATATTGAAGCCGTATGTGTAAGCCGTCCCAGATAGTTCCTTTCAGACATTTTAGTCTAAATATGGTATAAACACAAAAGACTGTCCTTTCGTCTAGTATGGATCGTAGTCAGTATTCCTTGCTTCAGTATTTAGTGAAGGTAGCAAATCATTGGGATAAAAGACTCCTTGGGGTGCATATTGTTGGGACACAGATTTGGGGACGGTTTCGTGGATTTAAACATGTGCTACCATGGTGAACAAGGCGCATGCCTTTAGCCTAATTTTTTAGTTTTCGTTTTGGTGATTTTGGAAGGCGGTCAGTCTCCTACAAGCCTGACTGTATATTAAATATAAGAAAAAGAATACTTATCAATCCTAACTGTGATTTAGTTATTCACATACAAGGTACTATTAATAATTAAAGTTAGAGTAAAATCTATGTGGCAAAAGCATTTGCTGTAAAATTATGTCACGCAAAAAAGCAAAAACAAAAACAGCTTAAGCGTAAGCCGAAAAAAAAAGGAAAACGTCTAAAGGTATGGCAAAACCAGGAAACAATGTGGAAGCAACATTGCTTTTCAGAAAGCGAACCGAAGACTTGGGAGACAGTCTTCCATTATAACTATTAGTGTTATCCATCTTTTTGTTTTAGAAAGCTGTCAAGCATGCATGTATAAACTACAAAGGAGTAAAAAGGGAAAAACCCTTTAAAATGAGTCATCATCAACAAACCTATTATTAGCACAAAAACGCCTGATGTCAGACTTCGTAATTTCCAAACGGACCAATCAGACAATCCCATATATGCACACGTGGGTTGCAAGCCTATAAAGCCAGCAGTAAATGGCGCTGTTTGGCATACTATGCAAGTCCAAGAAACACAAGAAACCCAAGTAATACAAGAAATCAGAGAGGTCGCGGCGAACACAAACAACAGAGAAAATATCAACCGGTCCCAGAGGGAACAAACTCTCTGGGACAGGGCTGAGGTAAGGTCACGATATTTAGATTATTTACTAGGAGTTCCATCGTGGAAGCCGAGTCACTAGAAATATGCTATCTCGTTCTTAAAACGTTTGGTTCACCAAGCCAACAAAGGTAGGTTTTGATTATACTGGAGCACGCAATACGGCCTTTCGTCGTATACCGTGCCGTTCAGAAGTCCGTGAGCACAGCGGCCTTAGCAATTTTCAAATGGACCAATCATGGATGCACACGAGGGTTTGCAAGCTTAAGAGAAGAATAACTGCTGGTGTACATGTACATGCTGCTGCAAAGAAACACAAGGAAGAACAGAAGTCACGGCTTAATAAGCAAAGAACAGAGAAAATATCAACTGAACAAAACCTCTAGGACAAGTATAGGGTAGGGATTATTCAGATTACTAGGAGTTCCATCATGAAAGCCAAATAGACACCAGAATTATACCTTTCTTGTTTTATAAAGTGTTAAGTCCACACTGCATGAGCCGCCAAGCCAACAAAGAGAAGCTTTGGTAAAAAGGATGGTGACTCTGGCTGTTCACATGAAGCCCATTTAAGACCTTGCTACTGTTTCAAGAATGTCTTTGAACTGAGTAAATCTGCAATGATCAGAGTGGATAATCAGGAAAACGGCAGCAAATTTGTTTGTGTTTGTCTCTTGTAGATGATCCATTTTAGTAATATTACTTCAAAATTGGTCCTGTATTTAGTTGCAAAATCTGAATACTGTTAATCCTCGAATAAGCGTCCAAGCGCTTATTTCAAATTTAGGATAAGACGGGGGCGCTTAATTTTTTTTTTCTGGTCATTTATTTTTGCAATGCGTAATATTTTATAAACAATAACATAACGTTAGTATTATTGTACGAAGCACTTCTTATAGTTCTAATAGGGACACACTAGCTTGGCCAAACAAGATGCAAGTTCGACGTGACAGTAAAACGCGACGCAAGTTTTGTAAAAAAAGTTTCCAGATGTCTCACTTGAGTTGGAACTTAATGAATAGGCTTTTACTCTTGATTTTTTTGGTTTAGACCTGTTTCTTTTTTGCTAACACCCTCTTTGCTGTTTTAGGTGAAAAACTTGCATCGTTTTGCAGAAAATTTGAACATGTTCAAATTCTATCTAAGTTCATGCAAGTTGGTTGCCAAACAAAGCACAAAGTCCGCGCAGATTTGAAAACTTGAATTGACTTGCACCTCGCTTTAAAGTCACGGCGTTACGTTGATTTGGATTTTCAACAGTCCTAATGTACCATTTGTGCAAAAGCAACAAGTTCTATAGAGGGGAGGGCACTAATTTCAAATTTTGGCTGAAAGGAGAGAGGCTTATTTGGGGGGGGGAGGGGGGGGGGAGCGTGTTTGAGAGGGTGTTTATTCAGGATTTATATGGTAATTCCAAACATTGAAACCCTCATTTTTAGGTTTAGTTGTCAGTCTATTCACGTGTGCGTTACTATAAAGGTTGTTGCATCTTTAAATTTATAATTATTCCTTTTATTCCCAGGCTTCATTATCCGGTCTAAGCGAAGAAGAACGTATCAGTTTGTTAGTCAGTTGGATGAAGGCAAACTCAAATCTAGTAAGAACATTAAGAACATTACGGTCAGGAGGTAAGCTAAAGGATCAACTATTATGGCATTTAGACAAAACAAACATGCACGTGCTGTCATAGTATGATGTCAAGTTGTATGTCAATGGTCAATGTCATTGTTTATTGTCAATTGTCAATTTCAGTTGGATGTCAACCAACAGGTTCTTCAGTAGACAGATTTAGCAAAGGCAACTGTTGTGAGAATGTTCTTAAACAGCTGCACTTATTATTATTCCCATAATCCTGGCATTGGCTTGCCCTTGGAAAAATTGCCCGTAGAGCACTTAAATGGGCAACTAGTGACAAGCCGTAAACAAGCCAAATCATTCATCAAGTAAAGGCAAAATATACCAGAATTTGCGGTTTGTAGCTCCCAAGGACAAGTCGTGTTTGCAACATTTTCAAGTCACAGCTTTTGAATGTATGTATGCGGAAGCCATTGAACTAAAGATTACTTTAGTGTTCTTGGCCAATACCAAATCAGGTACTGAAGTTTCAAGCAATTGCCCAACTGATTTTCTTGATGAACAGTGTGACTGTGTCAGTAAAACAACACTTCATACTGGAACAGTACATGTATCGATCAAGCTGCCCTTATCATTCAGATACTCCAGAAGCTTATACACTTACATTTTCATTGCAGATACCCGTGATAAAGATTCCTGGCCTGCCACTTTTGACTGTTGTGGGCCACCATACGAGTGTTCAGTGCATCGCAGTGCGATTAGAAAAGATGTGACCAAAATATTTTGTGATCCAAATATATTCAGCTACTCTCTGCACATCACTGTTATAGACGCAACTGGTCAACGTGAGGCGGGAGAAGGCAGAGGGGTCTTGCTGGATGTTTTAACCAAGTTCTGGCAGGAGTGCTTTTACACCTTGATGATTGGAAGCAACGAGAAAACTCCCTCCACCAGGCATTTCCTCCAGAAGGCAGAGTGGCAAGCCATTGCCCGAGCTCTTGTTTATGGCTATATTAAGCTGCAGTATTTCCCTTTTAAACTCTCGCAGCTCTTTGTAGCATATTGTTTGTTTGGGGAGGAAAGCATCACCCAGGAATTTCTGTTGAAATCCTTTCACGAGTACATTGCAGCTGAGGATAGAGAGGTTCTGGACAGGTGTCTCGGCGACACTTTTGAACCAACTGATGATGTTGTGATGAACTTCCTCTCTAAATATGGGTGTTCTAAAGTGCCAACCAAAGACAACATTCAAACAATCATCAGTGAACTGGCCCATCAAGAATTGGTTCAAAAGCCAGGATACATATGCAACTGCTGGGCTCCAATTCTACAAAAGGCATTGTACAAGAACTGCTCCCTAGAGAGAACTAATTATTTCCAAACTGTTGAGAGATTGGATGAATTCTATGAAACGATACGTCCAACAACTGAGAAAGTTATCAAATTGTTTAAGGCTAACCTAGCCAGTGATGCACAGCATCAGAGCCTTGAATACCTGAAGCGGTTTATAAATTCATTGAAAGGAAGGGACTTGGGCAAGTTTCTTCACTTTTGCACAGGGAGTGATGTCCTCACTTACGATTCAATTGAAATTTCCTTTACCTCGCTGCAAGGATTCCAGCGATGCCCTGTTGCCAGAACATGTGGCCCAATACTTGAACTTCCAAGCACCTATGAATCATATCCAGCTCTGAAAGAAGAGTTTAGAAACATTTTAAATGAAGACGAGGCATGGTCTTTTGACATTGTCTAGGCTATATTTCCTTTTGTAATGAAATGAGTGTGAAATGAGCAAAATCACTGACTGGTTTAAATGCAATAAACTATCACTGAATATTAAGAAATCTAATTATATGATTTTTAAACCAAGACAGAAAAGGGAAACACTTGATGTTCCAGTCTTTATAAACAGCATTCCTATCAAGAAGGTTGCTGAAACTGTCTTTCTGGGTGTAATATAATAGACGAACATGTAAGATGGAAACCCCACATTGCTCACGTTGCTTCTAAAGTTTCAAAGGCTATAGGAATATTATATAAATCAAGTTTTTTCCTTTCTAAGTCCTCGCTTTGCTCTTTATATTATTCTTTAGTCTACCCTTACTTCTACTATTGCATATTAGTGTGGGGATCTACCTACCCTTCTAATCTCCATCGTTTAATTATACTTCAGAAGCGCATAGTGCGAATTGCCAACAAGGAAGGTTATCTAGCTCACACAGACCCAATTTTTAAACAATTAAAAATCCTTAAACTTGAACAAATATATACATTTCAAGTCGGTCAATTTATGTTTTTGTTTAAGAATCAGTTACTACCCCAGTCCTTTGATAATTATTTTTCACTTTGTAATGAAACTCATAATTACAGCACAAGAAATGCCAGCTTGTTCCACCTTCCTTTTTGCAGAACTAACATCAGACAATTCTCTATTTATTACCAAGGCCCAAAAATATTTAACTCTTTAGCCATCGAAATTCATAATTGTACAACTATCTCAACCTTTAAAGCTAAGCTGAAGAATAGCATTCTCTGTTGAACAACTATATCAATAAGCCATTTTCTCTACTACAATGTAACTATTTTTGCTTTAACTGTATTTCTGTGTATACTTGCACTTATATCTTTAACTTATGAACTGCACTCCTGCGCTTCTGCACCGCACTATATAATATATAGCCAAGCTAACTCAAAATTAGTCTTTATCAAGACAAATGATTCCACAAATTCATCTCTGGTAAACACCACGGAGAAACATACTGCTTCAGACAGATCACAGGGCGCATACGGAGTTCGCTTGCTTAACATTGTGGAGGATACCGCAAGACGACTTCATCGCGGGTGCGCGTACTAAATAAGCAGGAAGCACCAGGGCCGTCTGATCGAGTGAAATTCCCATACAGTCTCTTATAACTAATAAACCGCCATTATGTTGCGCACGCGAACTATCGAGCATTTACGGTATTTTGACAACAAAAGTCCCTAAAAAACATCTTTTGATCACTGTACTGCCGTGTCCCACTATCTGCATCGCGAATGACTGGAGGCTGGTAATGAGTTTGCTGAGTGGCCAGGCTTGGGCCCTGCTGCAACGGCGGACCACCCCTGTTATAAGGGTAACACGTGAACCTCGCTCTTTCTCTTACTGCTCCACTATGGGGTTCGAAAAGGTAAAAGGAGTCGGAGTGTTTTCCCTTTCCTGTCGTGAATAACGCTGAAATAAACCATCTATTGAGTTTCATACAAATTCAAATACACATAGTTATCATTGTTCTCAGTTTTGGGGCGTTTAGAGCCCAGAATTTGGCAAATGCTGCCTGAGAAATTCCCGCTATGGTCGAGTCAGTTATTTCGTGAAGCCATGTGACATTATAACTCGTACAGATCCTTGTTGTAACTGAGTAGTCATCAGATACAGGAAAGCTGGTACATAACCGAGTAAATGAGCAAGAAATATCGGGTTTATATGCCAATCACAAGCGGTAAAGTTATAACAGAAGTTGTATAAAGACGTTCAATGTGTTTTGTTGCAGCAAATCGTCCTTGACGGTTCTGGGCATTTGCTCGGTCGCCTTGCCTCCACCATAGCTAAAAGCATTCTGACGGGTAAGCAAATCAACTTCACCCATTCCATTGGAAAGATATAAGACAAAAGTCATTCGTAATTTCAAGACTTGAGGTCCAGTAAATCTTGACTTATCAAACTATTTTCCACTTTGACACAAAACTGTGGTACACTGTAGCTGACTTTACTGTGTATAAACCAAACTGCTTAGTTTTCTCAGATCTGTTGATGTACATTAAGATGATGATTTTTACATTGAGCACTTTCTGATACACTGACAGTGCAAGTTGCTTTGGCAACATTTGTTGCATGTTGTTCTTGACATATCAGTGCTAGGATGGAAGCTTAGAGTAAAACCGGTTGCTTTTATGGTTTCTTGCAGGTCAACGTATTGTGGTTGTCAGGTGTGAAAAAATTAACATCAGTGGCAGTTTCTACAGGAACAAGTGTGAGTGATGTTTGTGTATGAATGGCTTTGTGATTGTCTTGCTGACTCCCAATACATGATAGTCCTTTGGCGCAGTTGGGAGGACGCTGGTTTTCACCAGCACCGACCTCTGTGTGCCCAGTTCAATCCCCCACGTAACAATTCAACGTGGAAAAAGAAAATTCTTATTTCCTGTTTGTGGTATACCTGAAAAGTAACTGAGAGTAGCTAAGAGTATTTCCACGTTAAACATAGAATTTACATTTTTTTTACATAGTCCATGTGAGAACCAGTTTTGGTCTTCATTTTGCTTTTAAGGTTGATGACGATATGATTAACATCATAAAGATAATGTCTACATGTATCTACTCCACCTGCAGTTAATCACTGCAGAAGTGGTAGCTTATTTTTTTAGGTGTTAGACCTTTGGTGAAGCAAGGAGATGTGAGCAAATTAACATCTGTGATATGAGATAGACACTAAATATAATTTATGACAATCCCACCTAGCTAAGGTTGACACAAATGACAAACTTGTTACATCCCATTGTAGCTGTTCAGAAACCCCTTTGCCCAACCCTTTTGGGAAATAGGTAATGGGGATTTTCTCACTTGCACAAAGTGCTCTGCTGGATTACAACCTGCTCTTCTCTCCTCTCTGTAAGGGAATGTTTTACAGTATATTATTCAGCAAGAGTAACATGAAACAATGACAATTTCTTTGTTTGTTGCAGTGAAATACTTGGACTTTCTGCGTAAGCGTACCAACACCAAACCGTCTCATGGACCATTCCACTTCCGTGCGCCAAGCCGTATTCTGTGGAGGACTGTTAGAGGTATGTTATATTTTGAATAAACCTATATCAGCTAAACATGGTCAGAGATTTGATATGCTGAGGGTATGGTTGTTATACTTATAAAATAACATACAGTAGAAATGATATGTTGATAATTGGTGAAGTATCAGATGCCAAGAAGTGATATGTAGATAATTGGCGAAGCATCAGATGCCAGTTTATATGTAGAATTGAAAGCAGAGCATTTAACCACACATGAGTGAAATTCAAAAGCATGAACATTGGTGAATGTTTGATATGGACAGGCTAAATGCTGTAAAGAATGTGCTAGGAGAAGTTTAAGCCATTCTTCAAGTATTCAGCAAATTCACATCAACCTTTTGTGTAGACATTCTTTAAATTCACCGTAACACAAGAGCTTGAGTTCTAGTGATTCAGTAACTCAAGACACTTTGTTAGTACAGTATATTAGAAGGCATGTGAAAGCACATGTGCATACCATCAGTAGCCTGAACAAAAGAGAAACATTTTCACTTCAAATGGAAAAAATCCAGACAGATGGTATCAACATACAAAAGCAACTGGGAATGAAATAGAAAACCATAAGTAGTGTTGTACAGTAGGCTCAGTCTGTTAATCTAACACCTTATTTTAATTAGGAATGATCCCACACAAGACAAAACGTGGAACAGAGGCCATGAATCGTTTGAAGGTCTTTGATGGAGTTCCCCCTCCATATGACAAGGTACAGAATGTTCTTTATTTGTGACTGAGACTGGGCAGTTCATGCATCAAATAGAAATGAATTCTTGTGTAACCAGAGCAGACTGGATTTCCAGACAGGTGCTTTTTATATTATCCAAAGAGCATACATTCCCTGGCCTGGTTGTTGAAAGCTTGCAAGTTTCTTTGAGAACAATGTCCAGAGCCATGGAGATCTGTAATCAGTGACCCATACTGGTCCAAAAAGAAGCTAAAGTATCGTTATTTTTGCAGGAGAAGCGCATGGTGGTTCCCTGTGCTCTGAGAGTGGTCCGTCTCAAACCAGGAAGAAAGGTGAGGCATGCAATGACTTACAGTATAACTACTGTACATTCTTAGACAACATTTTTCGGTTAGTATCAGGCTTTGTGCCTGTCACAATGTAATGTTGAAAAACAGGCAACCAAAACATATTGTGTGTACACTATCAAGTATTTATCTTCAACATTGTTGAGGGGGACAAGGGAATTCATATAAGCATAGAATATGTGAGTTAAGAGCCACTTGAGATAGGTTTCCCACATATTTTATTGGATTCCTTCCAGAATGCAGGATTAGTGAATAGAAAGTTGTTGAAAACTACACAAACTAATATTTAACTAAAGGGGAGCGGCCATTATATCTTGTACCTCTGTGTACTTTGTTTATTCCCAGGAAAAAAAAAAAGATTTTGAACTTGTTTCTGTTTGATAAATATTCCAGGACAAAGTTTGGAGCCAGCTGTTGCTACTGTAGGTTGTACTTACTGACATTGTATTATTTTGTTATCCGCAGTTCTGTGTCCTTGGCAGGTTGTCCCATGAGGTCGGGTGGAAATACCAGGTCTGCAGTGACATTATTTTGATGTTAGAGTTATCTGTTCATCTTTATTTACACATCTTTATCAAGTCTTCCAAATATTTTGTGCAAATTTGTTTGCAAGATGCTGAACATGATATCTTGCAAGCATTTATTTCTCAGCTGATGTGCAAACTTGTCGCTTTTACAGGACATCATAGAGACCTTGGAAGAGAAACGCAAGGCCAAAGCAGCAGTGTACTATGAACACAAAAAGAAAGTCATGGTAGGTTCAATGTCACTGATCTAGATCTGTCTTGGTTTCACATTCAGCAAAAAAAAAATGTGAAAACCTTCTTTTGGGTTTGCCTAGGCATAACTTGGGTTATAAAATGCTTGATTCCAACCTTCATTATTGTTTAGGATATCAAAACTTATTCTTATCACAATTTTATTTTTCTTGTTGACAGAAACTTCGACAGAAGGCAGAGAAGGACAAGGAGCAGGAGTTGAAATCTGTCAATGAAGTGATTGCAGCTTGTGGCTATTAGATCACAACACCTTGCTGTGGAAATTAAAAACTTATTTGCTCTATGCTGTCTCAGCTGATTTTCTTTGTTGTGCTGACATGGCTCCCACTCAGCAATCCATGACATCAACTTCTAACCTGTGAGCTGGCTCCCCTTCCCTGTGTCCCACTTCTATCAGGGAGAGCTGGCTCATAGGCTAATCACTTTGGATGAATGATGTGGTTGAAAGATACTGCTGTGAGGGAGTGGTCATGAAACACAAACCTTTAAACTTAAATTCTAGATGATGACAGCAGCTTGTCAAAACACAAAATGTGCACCCTTTCACATAGTGTAAAATTTAATGCAACTACAGTATTTTACAGCAGCCCCTCCAAGATTGTAACCCCAGAGTTCAGTCGCAAACAATCTTGGAGGGAAAAGTAGGGACTGCTCACAGTCCACTACTTTTGAGATGCCCATTGCCCTATTTTCGATATGAGGGTTAGTGCAAAAGCTTTCTTATGAAAATGATTTTCATTTGCATGAAAATGAACATATGTGAAATTATTATAGCTCTCAAACTGGGGCTTACTTTGAACAGAGATGATGGGCATCTCAGAAATGATCTATTGGGACACCAGGACAGCAAAGTGGAAATTGAGACCTTGTAAAATGTGCTGTCCTGCAAATTGGCTATATTCCCAGGACGAGAAAGCTGAATTCATTCCCCACTTCCCCACTCTTGTCCCCTGGGGATTTTATTCACCTCGGCCCATTTTCCTGGCCTAGAGGTTTATGACGTCATCCGCGAACATATTATGGTTTGGCGCCAGCGTTTTGTTGAGGAAGGAAAATGTTGTCTCGTGCTACTTTCAATCTTGTGCGGAGATCCTCTGAGGCTGCCTCGAGAGGCGGCATCGTAACTCCTGTGGCTTCTTATCACAAAAACGTGAGTTTTTTTTCCTTTACACTGGAAGATCATTTCACATGAGGAGGTTTTTTGGAGATGATTGCGTAATGTTTATAATCTTCGTACGTGCTGACATGCTTCATGCAGTTTATGATCTCGCTTCTTCAGGGACCAAGCTGGGTCCTACGTTAGATTCGTCGTATAATCAATCTCCAAAGTCCTGAGACTGTAGCGTCCCCTTTATGACACTGTGTTTCTTAAAATGCTTCCAAACGACTGATAGGGAAGAGGATATTTTCTGATCTAAAATTTGTGAAAATCCTCAAGTCAATATGCAGCTCATATGCTTATGAAAGATGATAGAAACAGGTAGCTCAAAGCCTGTTATGAAGTTAGAACACCGATTTGTGGTATTAACAATATTTGCCGAGTAGACCGAGTGCTCTATGTTCAAATGTTCCTATGTTGGAACAACGTAGTATCAACACTATACACTTCCCTTCGCGGGGGCCACTACTCTAAGACGTGTAAACAATATAGGTACCGTATGTTCTGTCCCAAGGGTATGGTTTTTAGTCTGAAATAGAGTAATACTAGAAAAAAAAAATACAATAATTGCAGATGTCCCCTCGCCCAGAAGGTGGGTTTCAGAATGTGGGATTCTTGGGCTGGATTCACAAAACTTGCTTAAAAACGAAGTTGCTCATAAGTATGACTTATGCATTGTAAGTACGATTTATGCCACTATCTTGCACAAGATAGTGTGCATAAATTATTGTTTCAATGTATAAAGTCACACTTTCAAACATTTCTGTTTGTAGTTTTGTGAATCTGGCCTTAGTCTATTTTCTGCAACATCACCAGTAGACTGCTAAGAAAATATTTGTTGTGCAACATGCAGTCTGGTTTAATTCAGGCTATGTACACGAGTTTTGATGCTTAACTCTAATTCACTGAGACATTTCTCTACACGCACCTACAGAACACTCTGTGATGTCTTGCAAGCCAAGAAAAAACACAATTAGAATCAACTTGATAAGTTTTGCACAGTCAGACCAGTCGGCACAGTCATTCTTCCACACCAATTTTTTTTTTTCAATAGAAGCAGCGATTGATCCAGCCAACAATGCATCCTAACTTTATAAATTACATTTCTTTGAGTGTAACAAATTTAAAACTAAAAATAAGAGCCTGAATTGTTTACTCTTTCAAAGTCTCAAAATTATGTTAATTTCACCAAGGTTTCAAATTCCAACTCAACAACTTTTCAAACAGCTTTTGAAAAATTTTAAATTTTGAAAGAAAAAATAAATCAAGTCACTAAAATAATAAAATGGGCCAATTGTGCTGAGTGAGCAAACCTGGCCATTCATACTGTAATTCCTGATATAACACTTTATAAAATGAGGCAATGATAAACACAAGACTATATTGTTATGGAAAGCAGTGGCTGCCTGGGGAGGTATATTCTCTACTTCAGTAGTCTTCAGAAGCAAGAGCACTGGAACCTGGTTACATTTCATTTTTAAGCTCGTGTCCACCACAAATTAGTTGAAAGCGCAGCTTCATGTGATTAGTCCACCTGTAATGTGTCCCGTGTCCGGTGTCATGTTTCCCAGTGCTATCAACAGTGTACTTCCAAATAAGGAGTTTTTGAGCATGTCACATCTCAATATGGAAATCACGTGGTTTTCGTTGTACCATGAATATCCCTTTATGTCAAAGCCATTACCGTCAAGATTTTGGTAAATTACCCCATTTGTTTAACAAGCATTCTTTGAACTATCATGGAAAATGCAGGTCGACTATAGTTAAAAGTAGATGCCTTGAAGAAATATTGTTGCATTCACTTTACGGCGAGCAAGCTTGCCTCCCATGCAATGGCACAATATCTGTGTTGTTTACAGCCATCTGTCAAATTGCTTGTCTTGGCCCTGTATCTGCATCTTGCTGTATAAATCACTGCCACCATGCTCCATTGCTTCTTACTGCAATGAATCAAAATTGAAGCTACCACACCTTGGGGTACAGTACCATAATTTCCAGGCTGAGAACTACAGTAGAACCCCTTGAACTAGGTTACTGTATCTCAAACTCCATGCTATCTCGAACAGAATCTGATTTCCCTTGGAAATAAACCCCACTCTCTCAATCCCCCACTACATGTATCTCAAATTAGTATATACCACACAAGTGAATGGTGCTTTTCACGCGCTCCGATTGGCTCCTCAGTCTCGGAATATCAAGTACTATTCACCTCCCGGCGGCTTTTGGTAAAACAAAATGGCGCGCGAACTCAATTTTTGCCCACTTTCGTCAGAAATAAAATGGCTATTTGGGAGTTGGCTATTAAACTTGTGTGGTATATACTAAAACAATTATTTGCCTCAGTGTCGGTGAATAGCGGTGGATATTTACCTCACTGAAACGGCTTGGTAAGTATCCACCGCTATTCACCTCCACTTCGGCGAATAATTGTTAACTATTTCACACTTCCCTTGAGAGTTGGAGATAGCAGGGTTCTGCAACAGTTACTGTAATTCCAAAAATCTGGCCAGTTTGTGTAAACTAGTGTACAGCTGGTCTGGATCTGCCCCTTAAGTGTAGGATCTCTGAGTTGAGTGATGTTTTGTCCAGGACTGAACAGTATCTCTTCTACATTTCTTCACTTCAGGTGATTGATCATTATGAGAACCCAAGGAACGTTGGATCACTTGACAAAGAAGACAGTAGTGTGGGCACCGGCCTGGTTGGTGCACCTGCTTGTGGAGATGTCATGAAGTTACAGGTACTGCATTCAAATAATAAGCAATTATTGAATGAGGTTGAGAAAAATATTGTTATTTTCCAGTGGCCAGCAGATCAATTATTTGCAGATGCCTGAGGCAAATAAACAATCTGCAAGACACTGGCCAATAATTAATTATTGCAATATTTTGCAATAACCGAGAACTTTCAATTATAGTTGTTTATCATTCGAGTTAGCTTGCATTTCACAAATGATTTGGCATAAGGTATGTTGGAAAGCGTGCATTGTACTGAAAACAAGCTGCCATGTTTACACAGATTGAGAAAACTGCGCATGAATAGAATATTATTTGCAGTTGACATGCCAAAAACAGTAGTGCGCATGAGCAGACACTTCCCTGTAGGCAGTTATTTGCAGGTGACGTAGGAATCTCTCTGCCAATCAAAAGAGAGGGGAAAAGCATTGAAAGATAATAATATTTATATATGATTTAGAACTCTCAGTAAAACACTGGCAGGGTCGAGTAATAAGATGCCACAAGTAGCACATAAACCAGTATGGGAAATAATGTATTATAATGAAGAAAGTTGTCTACTGTATCTCTTATTAGCTGACACTCACTAACTTGCATTTCTCATTCTATTTCATACAATTCCTTAACCCTTGTACATGTATACCTTAATCAATGTTTTACCTCATTTCCCTCATACACACACTCCATAATGACTATTATTCTCTTAATTACAATATTGAATGAAACACTATCCCTTGTGAGTTGTGGCTGATAACACACAATCAGTCATGTATGCAAGAAAGAAAATGGTGTACCATGACAAATTTGTCTTTTCGCAGATCAGAGTTGATGATGATGGGAAGATCATTGAAGCCAAGTTCAAGACATTTGGTTGTGGGTCTGCCATTGCTTCAAGTTCACTTGCAACAGAGTGGGTGAAAGGAAAATCTGTAAGTATACCACACACTATCTGTACTTGTAATGAAAATCTCCAATGTGATAAAGTTGATTAAACTATCCATGTAATCTCTCAAATGGATTGGGAGTGAAAGGGTTACGTAAATAATGTACATTTAGGTTGCAATGACATTTTTCTCCCAGGTTGAGGATGCCACCAAGATCAAGAACACGGAGATTGCAAAGGAGCTGTCTCTTCCTCCTGTCAAACTTCATTGCTCAAGTAAGACAGTGTTTGTCTTTGAAGTCATAGCCCAGCTAGACAACAATAAAATCATGTCAGTGTTTGACATTAAGGTTTTAGGTTGGTTGCCCTTCGGCCTGTAGATTTACTTCAAGCATTTTGGGTGTTTCACAATTTCTGGTTGCCCAGTCCTGAATTATTTACCTTCCCGACACATTTTTTATTTTTTATTGCCCCAGGCATAGCAAGCAACCGTTTTTTGTGCATTTCTTTCCATGGGGCTTGTATACTCGCTGACTACCTAAAGTG
This sequence comes from Plumapathes pennacea, assembly GCA_964036295.1. Classification (NCBI taxonomy): domain Eukaryota; kingdom Metazoa; phylum Cnidaria; class Anthozoa; order Antipatharia; family Myriopathidae; genus Plumapathes; species Plumapathes pennacea. Next base: position 7,859,142 of record OZ038462.1, read on the forward strand.
TTTATGTACTTAAAAGGATTTTTTTTAACTGTTCAACATAAATGGCACCTGCTACATAAGTCCCTTCCAATAACCCTAGTCAGGTCCTCATTTTATTTTACTTTTTCATGTTATTGAGGAAGCTGTTACTTTCCACTGTCACTTTAACTTGGATCATACAGTAATATTACTTTGTTGTCATCAGTGCTTGCTGAGGATGCCATCAAAGCTGCACTAAAGGATTACAAGGTGAAACAGCAGAAGACCAGCACGGGTGAAACTTGAACAGTGACTGGAATGCAGCAGCCATAAATTAGTGTTAGCACACCCCTCTATCAATACACCTACATGTAGCTGAGCTTTTGATTGAGTCAGTATAATTTTCTGTCATCACCTCAAATATATTACTCCAATCCAATATAATGATTCTGCTTGTCAACTTATACCAAGTCGAACTAAAAGTAGTATTATTTGTTTCATTGTAACCATTTTGTATCACCTTGTACAAGTTATAAGTGAATGTGGAATAAGGAATGTGGACAAAAATGGTATATTACAAATAAATAGCTCATAATGTTTCAAAAATAAGGTTAGGCAGTGCAAGATTCACTTAAACTTCTGACAAAAAAATCCTCTCCTTGCAGTTTGCAGAAAACCACCAGTAACCAGTGTTTATTTTTATTGAATAGAGAAAGGTTTATCAGAGGAATATATTATCTTGGTGTGTGTGTGTGGTGTTTTGGTTACCGATAGTAGGGTTTATTCCCAGCTTTGATGGAGGTGATGAAGTCTTATTGCGTACGTGTTGCAGCTGAGGTTTCAAAGGACTTTTGAGTGTATTTGAGAAAATTGAAACCTTGTTTATACATAAAGATCAAGAGTGATTTGCACAAAAGTTACAGTAAATTTACCAATATGAACAATAAAATGACCATATTGTAGAAAATGTTGGTGGCAAAAAAGCTAATAAAGTATCTTAAAAGAAAAATGTTTCTTGTTTGTCTGTTGTTGTTGTTGTTATTGTTGTTGTTGTTGTTGTTGTTGTTGAGGAACACCCATGAGAGCCCATAGGAATTTTTTTCCTTTCAAAACATAATGTATGCAATGTGATGTAACATTTTGATGTATACATACCGGCTTATAAAAAGACATTTGACCCGAAACGCTTACTGGAGACAGGGCGCTTATTAGAGTCATTACAAAAGCCGAATATCAAGCACATCAAGTGGCCTCTCGATTTCTTGAACATTACAAACGAGTGTTGAGCAGAGAGCGAAGTTTATGATGAAATTGTTCTAATTTGCCAGGGCAACTTACCACAGCTTTCAAGCTCTTGTGTGATGAAACCAGTCAAATTATAGGCCGATTGACTAGGCGCCAACTTCACGGCTACGAATGAGATCGCTTGCCGCAAGAAAACTACAACAAGATCTCGTTAACAACACCTCACCCATGGAATGTCACAATAGCAGTGGACACATGTACACATTGTGTACCTATTTATTATATCGCTAAACTAAAGAAGCAGTTGCCTTCATACTTTTTTCTAACGTTGGCATAGAATTTGCAATGAACTACAGCTTCAACTGGTCTATTGATGCAAAAGGCCTAATTGCATTCCCGGGGGGAAGGGGGGGGGGGGGGGGGATACTCCTCAAAAGTTTGGGTGGGAGTGTGCCGCCCGGAACTGAAAACCCTTACCCTACTTCAGACCAAAATTTGCAATTTTCGACCATATTTTAGACCAAAATGTGCAATTTTCGACCCTATTTCAGACCAAAGGTTAAAAGCGATACCCTATTTCAGACTAAAGTGCTGAAAATGATACCATTTGGGGCGGCACATACCTATATGGCTCATATATAGGAGAACCCCCACCCCCCGATTTCATTTTTGTTTGTAAGTGAAAGGGCTAAGCGTGTTTTGACTTTAAATGATTCAACAATCCCCGGTACCGCACGAAGTTCCTTCCACAGTGCGGGCACTGGTGAACCGTGTCTTCAGTTTCGTGTAGTTTCACATGTTTCTTCATATTACTCGGGTCGCTGAAAGTCTTGTCACAAACTTTACACTGGAGTGGCTTGAAGCCCGTGTGAGTGCGCATGTGTATCTTCAAAACGTACTTCCGGCAATACGCCTTACCGCAATAATCGCACCGGAAGCCCTGGGCACGAGCCCGTGCCTGAGCTGAGGACTGGGACAGAGCTCCAGGGAGCATGCGCGGATATGGAGAGCAGCGGTGCAGTGGGTCCAAATACAGCTTGGGCTCAGGATGTTGGAGAGAAAAGCGTGATACAGTGTAATAGTCGTCAATGGTCGGCAGCTTTACCGGGAGAGGAGTGCGGGTCGTGGTGAGATACGCATCTAAGCGAAGATATCTACTGGAGTGAAAGAACGGTACCCCGCTCACACAGTGACTTGCTCCGTTCTTGATTGAATTAAGTGACGCGTTGGAAGAAGATACAGATGGTGACAAACTACTTGTTGGTGACCCACCCCTCTCTTTCTCCCTAACGACGTTGTCCTCTCTTGCAAACAAACCCATCATTTCTTCGCCAGTCTCCGTTGCTTTGGTGACTTCTTCTTTGTCTGAATTTCCAAGAACGGCTGTGTTGTCATGGCTACCACACGTGCACGCCGCGTCGGGAGCGGCTCCGCCTCCAACAACCACGTGATCATTTCCTGGAAATTCGCTATGACGGGCGCCATGACTTTTGCTCAAAATCGAAGTAAATGGCTGCAAAAACCTGTTGGACCCAGCACTGGCCTCGTTTAATGCCTTCGCTTGTTTGTGAAATACAGCGAGACGAAAATCATTGCTGGAATAGAAAGGACCGTATTTGGCTTTTGAATCACGGGCTACGTCTTCGTTGTGCAGGCGTTTTTCCTCCGCCTTCTTTTTAGCGTTCTCCTCTTCGTCAACGCCGTTCAAGACGTCTTCGAACTTCTCCAGATCGACTACGTCGCTGCTTCCTCCGTGTCGATACAGATGCCGCCTGAGGTATTGCTCGTTTCCTTGGAACTTCTTGCGGAATTCTTTCTTCTGGTGCTCGGCAAGTGATTCTGGTTCGTTGCGCAGTTTCTTTACGCGCGGTCTTGAAAACGACGAGATAATGCGCGCGATCTTCGGGTTGTTTAACAATCCCTCGTTTTGCTGCGCAATTGCCGTCGATAATCCGTACGAATCATAAAAGCTGAACCTTCGGGCGCTCGGGCGAGCTATGTATCGGACTTCCGAAGGACCGACACGGTTGTCGGGACGCTGTCGTCGTTGGTCGTCGCGTGTTTCTTCACACGATTCTATCAACAAAGCATCGCTTTCCTTATCTTTATGCCTCTCTTCATTTGTCTCTGATAATTCAATCTCTCCCTCAGTAACCAGTCTTTGTCTTTCGGTTTGCAGCTTGATATTATTGGTCGTTTTCTTGGTGACATCATTTCCGACGCACGTGAATGTCACGTGGGCCGACAGCAGGTTTGGGAAGTGGAATTTAGCTCCACACTGCCGACACACCCAGAGAGAGCCTGAAAACGAAGGTAAGAAAATGTGTGCTTATCAAGGACCTGCTATAAAGGGGCAACTCCTCGTCTTCGGTTTTACTGACTGCACGTGCCTCGTGGACGCTAAAAAGAACACTGTCACATTTCGTTTGAAAGCTTTTCTCCAGCTTGGGGCTCTAAATTATTGCTTGTCCCGTAACTGCCACTGCAGTGTGTGAACTCAAGACACAGAATACTACTGACAAGAAGAAGAATTTTGCTTAGGTTTCAACTCTAGTTGAATTTTGAATCGAACGTCATGCAATGTAATTTTTGTTCAGAACTCAGCCATCTTGGACAGTTACTCACATCGTGTATAGGCATCGTGGTATTGAGATACACAGAAAAAGGAAGCCTGCACGTGTTTAAGTTTGACATTGTCTCGGTCGCTGTTGACTGACGGTTCATTGGCTGCCATGTTTTATAAGGTCCTTCTTAAAGCCTCGTCTTCACGACGGTTGCAAATGTAAAAGTTCTTATTGGACAGGCAAAACACACTCGACAAAAGCACAAGTACAGGGATCAAAAAAGTTTATCTTTTTCAGGTGTTTGTGTTACTTACTTGCGCTTGTGTACGTCGCACGTTTTCACGGACGAATATCATTTGTGTTCTGCGTTTGCGCTTTGCGTCGCTCGTAAAAACCAGCCTTTATTAAATCCGCCTCTTTAGGTTGCCTGTTATTCTCAATGCATGAAAGGTTTTGTCGGCGATTGAGGGCAAAATAGGTTCCCACCCCTCCACTGACGGGTGAATTTGTAGCGCACAAATCGCCTCACTTCTCCCACCTTCTTTGTCGTCCTTTCGCGCTTTGTAAATCCCAAGCTCCTGACCCAGAGATGAGCTGTACCACACACGCAGTTCCTCTCTCTTCTCGATCTCCCTCGTGCTCCGCAGGTGGATCTCTCCATCCGGGGCTCTCAGAATCTCCACGTTTTGTTCCGTCATGCACCGCGCGGGGGTAACAGCATTCATCCAGTGGCGTGGATCTTGCTCGAGTCGAACCTCTTCGGTGTCATCCTGTTACAAACAAAGTTGCATTGTGGGAGTTATATAGCGATTTTTTTTTTTTTTTTTTTTTTTTTTTTTTTTTTTTTTCTTTCTCATGTTTAGTGTCACGCGTCACCGAACGACTACGCCGGTATCAATTATAAGTTGTTTTTTCTCGACCCCTTTAGCCAACGAACTGTAAAATTTGAAGTAAAAAACAACTGCAACAGCAACAGCAACTGAAATGCTTGTTCTCAAAACAACAGAGAAAATCGTGTTGAGTGAGCGAAACTTTACCAAGCTCAACCATGCGAATTCTTCCGACCTTTTAAAGAGAAAATGTATATGTGGTGTAGTAAGAATTGATAGTTTGATCAAACTATCAAAAACTGAGTTCCCTATAGTCAGATACTGCAGGAGAAAAAATGAAGTTGATTATCCTTGAGAGTAAAAGGATTGATGGCTACGAGACTGAATGGCCAAATATACTCACGATTTGCCTAACCGCAATTTTGCCCCCATAAGCGGCTATGCTTTGTAACGAAGGTTGGAGTGTTTCCATACAATGAAAATGACATTTTGGTCTGAGTATTTTAGAACTGGTCTGAAAAGTGAAAAAGTGAAAAGTGGAAAAAATAAATCGGAAAGACCAACGTTCTTTTTGACGTTAATAATATACAAATGGCTGTACGTTATCAATAAAAACGCAAGCAAGACTCCTGTCAAGACATAAATGGCCGTCAGTTTCCAACACCAAGCCATGCAAAATCAAACCAACAGACAAGTTGTGCTTTCGAACCCAATTTCAAACGCGATGCGGAGTCATTACAAAAGTTTCTGTTTCCGCCTTTAAAAGCGCGGCGTATAAGGAGCACCATCACCAATACAGATAATACAGACTCGCTGACAAGAACACAAGACGTGTAAAGAATGAAGTTTGTCTCTTTATTTGACTTTTCTCCCGCGGTAAACATCTGTCCCTCGCGCGCAGCTGAGAAGTTTGAATCGGGAGACTCGTTTTCAGGGGCTGTATAATAACCTCCTAAAACATCTAACGCCGTCTTGTCATTGCGCCTAAGATTTTCCTATCAATTTCAACGGTTAAAACTTTTAAGAGTGTTCGATTTCAGTTCAATTTCTTCTCAGTTTCTCACAAGAGATATAAGTCATACAGTAGGGAAAATTTGCTTTTGATAGCTTGTTTTATTTTAGACAGTCTTAAAATAGTCTCACTACATCACTCATACAGATGTTCTTTTTGAAAGGCTGGGAGAACTTGAGAACGAAAGGGTCAGCTCGTAAGTGATCAGTGATCAACTTAAATTTTCTCTTTTCGTGTTCTGACCTGGTATATCTCACACACTGAAAAGAATTTGGCCACTGATACTTGCTCAGATAAAAATTGATCAAAATAAATAAATTCTTATTATATCGCTCACACATTTTCTTCTTGAATAGTTGGGAGATTTCGTTTTATGAGCTCAGTGACGGGGTTAAAGATGCGAGCTCTACCTAAACCAAGCGATGATCTAACCCTTTTCCATACTTTCCATTAAAAACTAAATCAACCTGTCTCAAGTACCTTAGTATTTTGTGAATGATTAATGCGGTATGTCGTTCATTATTGGTGTAGCTATTAACACATAACAAAGCATAGTATTTTACACAGTAAAAGGTATTTTCCATCGCTGAGCCGAGTGAATGCATCAATATCTTTGGTACATAATAACAGTGGCTCCAAATTAATTTGTACTCTGTGGAAAATGCATGTGTTTTCAACTAAAGTAAAAACAAAGGCATCGTGCCGGACGTACTTAAAACAGATATAGAGTGTTTCAAATCCCTTTTGTTCCTTTTGTGGTTTAATGCTTCGGTAACAATTTTTTTTGCCATTCATTACGCCGAACAGAAAAACGAGACAAAATATTGAAATCAGAAAATCACCTAGAGAAGATTTTTTGCGGCTTTATCCATAGTGCGAATAATAGAGCTAAATTGTGGCGTAAGTTTTGTTATATGTATATTTTTTTGAGATTAAATATATGCCAGAGGAAACCATCTCTAATTACGGCCCCATGAGTTGATGCAAAAATTATACAGTTTCGCCTTTTTTCTTTTTTCTTTTTTTCTTTTTTTTTTTGCAGAACTGGTCTAAATATGAAATTTCCTTCGTTGTTCCGATCTTTTATTCACATTGCCTGTTAATTATTCTCAGAAAAGTTATCGTGATGAAAAGAAAACACAGAAAAAGATATAAACAAGGTGTGTTGTGAAAAAAAAAAAACATTTTTAAAGTGCAAACTTTCTTACTTGAAATTAACAAAGAGGTCTTGCGTGAATCAGAAGAGAAGACCCTGACCTCTCTTTCGATCCATCAAAATAAAATATATATAAACTCTGAAGAGAGGAAAGTTCAAAATGCTAAGATCTAAAGATTATTCTCTTTGGGAGTATAACAAAATTTCATGAGAGTTTAAAATCAACTTCTAAAAAAGACGTTGACTGTTGAACCGAATCGACACAATTCGCCAGGTAAGAGAGTAAACACTTGGAGCGCATTGGAACTTCAGTCAGCGCAAGTAATTTCTGTTATAGGACAGTAAACTTGTATTATAAGCTGTTGTCAAGTTTACCTGGAGCAGCTTGGGGGGAAGGCGCACAGAGTGGACATTTCTCAGCAAATCCATCGGGCGCCGACTCAACGGCCCGAAGTTGAAATTCGAACGAATCCTTCGCAGAGTCCAAGCTTGGGAATTGTCTCTGGCCACTGCTATCTCAAGCATTGCTTGCATCACTTTTAACTAGCTTCAAGTCACTTGTCAAAATTTTCTCAAATCAAGCTGAGGTTCAGTCGACAAGCGACTTTTCAGTAGGTGATAAAAATGCCTGTTCTAAAACCCGACGCACTTGCCTTCGTTAGTGGATTGGTCTCAATTACGTCTGCTGCTTCTGCCACACGGAAGCGTCTATCGAAAAAACTTAGGCCGCTTGTCAGATTGCTCAATTTGCTAAACACTTCTCAGCTTTTGTCTCCAGTCGTATCGTGGGAAGACACACTCGTGGAACATCTGTTTATTAAATAGCTTTTAGTTTTCTAATACATTGTTTAGACAAGATGCTATTGTCTTTTATTTCGTTAAAAGTAGCCATTATTGTCACCAGAAGGATTTAACTACATGCTGAGAACAAACATGTGCGAATGTCACTGAAAGCTTCCTAAAACCAAGACACTAATGAAACCAAATGAGTTTTTCTTTTTTCCTGCTGGACACCGCCTTTATGGATTGCATTGTTTTTAATGCTACATAAAGCTGTTCATCTGTTTCACATGTTCGCCCATCTCTCGCGCCCATATGTCTTCACTCCCATACACCATTTAATTTTATTCTATTCTAGACCGCGGCTGTGTTCCCAGCCGTCCTTTCCCAACTTAAGGGCTTTACCGGTTCAAAGGCCGAAAACCAGTCGGAACTGCGTCGGATAGGTCCGGATGTTTGTCACTCTTCGGGAAACTTCGCCGGTGACGTATACGTAAGTTAGCAATCAATGCCATCCCAATTTTTCCATAGTTTTCGTTTTCCTGGTTCGGGCTACCGACTTTGTTTTGTTTTTGTGATTTTTCTCTCTCCCATTTTTAAAATTTCTCCAGCACTTTTGAATCATTCAAAAGTCATCGCAACCTAGCTTCGTCCGTCTTTTTTTCTTCTTTGAAATAAATGCAGTCTGTTTTTGACAAAGTATCAACAACGGTTTCTTGATATGCGAGGAAATTCTTCATATGACTAGCGTAAAGTACAGCCAAATCAATTTATTTTTAGCGATTTATTAAAAAGGGTTTATGTTTTTTTTTTAAACTGTTAAGGATTACGGACACTCATCAACCGCATCGGTCCCATATCCAACAAAATTTAAGCGGCCGCCATATTGGATTCTTTATGAAGGGGCCCGGGAAAAAGCGAGCCGGGCCAGCGGTTGCTTAGCGTAATGTTATATAGATTACATATCAAAAACGGCGTTGTAATAGTAATAGTAATTGATTAGTATCGATAAATAATAGCCCTTACCCTAAGCAAGAGATACGGCCTTAGTGGAGAATCATGAAGTGTCTGGCTTAATAGATGTCAGGTACAGTTAACAATATTTTACTGGGGAGTAGGGACCTTGACTAAGAAGTCCGCTTAATACAGTTAAAATAACAATAATCTTACTAGGGGGTAGATTTTCGTGACTTTGGCAAATGTTCGCGAAATTGTTAGGCGCAAAAGTTGTGGCACTTGTTGCTACAACCCTTTCGCTCCCAAGAGTGATCAACTCCGATTTTCTCTTTTCAGTCTCCCACAGACATATCATATAGTATGGAGAATTTGCCACTTGATACTTTTCTCAAATAACAACTGATTAAAACATAAATTCTCTTTTCATCACTCGTACATTTTCTTATTTTATGGTTGGGAGAATTTGTATTTTGAGCTTGGAAGTTAAAGGGTTAAAGTGCAATTGCGTATTAGGCGTTTCAAAGATTTAAGGTCTTCACTTCACTTCTTTGTTTCATTTTGCTATAACTACAATAGCCAGCGTTCATACTGTTCTTACAGCAAAAGAAATATCTGTGAACCGATTTAACGGGTGCAATAAATAGAATGGATAGAAAATGTTTAAAAGAGACGAACGGCAAGGCAAGAAAATTGTGGGCGGGAAAGCTAACCAAGTCCTTTAAGGTATTCCTGGAGGCTAATTTGGTCATTTTGGGTGATTTTTGAACATTTTTTTAAACTGGCATAACATAATGAAAATGCACTGAACAAGACTGAGATTTCCAGGGTAGATACTACAACTCATGCGCTTTTGAAAAAAATTACCCGAGCGTCAGTGGAATGTATAGAATTTGAGGAAGGTGGGTTAATCATCGACTACATGAGCTTGACACAAAATTGGCGATTTCTTCCTTGCAATTCAGTTTTTTAATTTGATATTTTTACCACATGAAATTGGTGCTAATTATAGATTTTTTTTACCGGAGTACGCTACGGAAAACATAATAGCGGTGAATTTAGGGAATTGTTTCACTCCCAAGAGTGATCAACTTCAATTTTCTCTTTCAGTCTCCCACCAGAGATACATTATACAGTATGGAGAATTAGGATTTAGATAGATTGCTCAGATAAAAATTCACTTAACTATCAATTCTCACTACATTACTCACACATTTCCAACTGGATGGTTGGGAGAATCTGCATTTTGAACTTGGAAGTGAAAGGGTTAAATAGCTCACGAAATTTGGAGGTGTAACCGGCGTTTGGAGTTCAAGTGGTCTGATTACCATTTTTCAATTAGGAAGATTACTTGTAACAAAACACGCGCCAACCCGCTTTTGTGTGTGGAATGCATGTCCTTCCGCGCGAAGCGTGTAATAATCTTTTGAGTGCATTCATTCCGCAAGGATTGTGTTTGCAGAAGATAACCTCTAGCCATTGTTGGCTTTTAATTGCTTTTCTCGAAGCCATGGAATCTCGATGACATCTCATTTACATAGCCGCACTTCGAGGCAGTGTTAGTTGATCCGCGTCTGCTTGGCAAAGTATCGGGTTTTCTTGCGCTATTTGATGGTTCCAGTTATTTGGTAGGCACTGGCTTCGCTTCTCAAAGGGAAACGATCTCCTCTCAAAGGTATATTCATCCAACTCTTGTATTTATACGCCATAATGACACTCGATGGAACTTCATACACGCGTCTATGGGGTCCATAGAACGTTTATCTGAGAATTCTGTGTTGTTAATTTATCTTATGTACGTTGCCAAAGGTTTTCTTGAGCCTTGATTTGTGTCTTAGAACAGTCCTTGTGCTTTTACTCTTCATGATAGCGACGAGATTGTGTCTCAAATCTTTGATTCCATTATCAATTCGATTATACTCAGTCGCTTTGGTCCTCAGTTTGTTTCAAAAAGCCGTTTTAGAGAAGAATCGCATCTGTTAAACTAGTGTTACCAAGCACAATTATGCGATGAAGCAAGTGTAATAATTATTTAAAGACAGGCTAAAGGAAGTTATATATCTAAAGAATGGCGTACAATACAAACAGTTGTGCTTTCGTTGTTTATACAATGCGCATACTTTGAATAAGAATGGCCACTATTTAATACGACATACAATCTTGCCTCTCACCAAATTTCGACTCACTCTAGAAGTGTTTTTGAAGTCCGAGTTTCATCCGGCAATCCTTTTCCGAATGGAAATGACCGCCATTTGGATTATGGGAATGTATTGAGTCCGGAAAAGGACTTTGATCAACAAATGCATACTAGCCCGCCTTGGTTTTAAGTGCGTTGAAACGGTTATTGCTAATTGATAAGAGATGTTTGAAACTGTTTGCCTTTTGCTTTCCAAGTGTTTTTGTTTTGTTTTATTTTGGCTTTTATTTTTTGCCAGTTCACTGAGTTACTGTTCAATTGAAAAACCGAGATGTGTATGAAAGAAGTTTCTCTGGATAATTGATTAGTTCAAATCTGTGAACTGACAAACCTACCAATATGCATCTCTTTCGCTCTAATGATAGGAACGCAGACATACCGGAAACACAAGTCTTTGTGTGGAAACACAAAGAATTATCATATCATTCAAGGCTATTTTAAATACACTGAGTTCGCCGACAAATGCTGTTTGTGCCCTGTTATATTGGTCAACCCGGCAAAATTAAATAATCAAGACCACTGGTTTTTGTGACTCATTTTGTGCTTCGTATTAGACAAATTTAACTGAGCAGTGCTGTTGTACCGTCATGTTCTTATAAAATATTTTACAAAATAGTTCGTCGGTCGTCATATACTATCATATGACAACTCCGTATCACTTCATTAGAATTCAACTTCTATATACCGCAATAGATTTCTACTAAACACACACAGGTATTAATGACTTGCTGTTTCTCTTCCATGAATCTGAAATAGTTCGAAAAAACTTAAGATTGGCTGATCATTCTTTACTGTAAAATTTCTGGATCGATTACAAATGAAGATTCTTTCTCCTCGTCTATTCTTGGTTGCTGTATGACGGTTTGAAGTGGTTCTACTAGTTTTGGCATTTCCGGCTTCTTCTTCTCAAGGGGACGTACTTAACACTGAAATTGCCAGATCCACTCTAAAACCACAATAGACGGCTAAGCATGCTAACCAAGAATCAATTTAACTCTTTCACTCCAAAGAGTTTTTATATTCTTCTTCAGTTTCTTACCAGAGCCAGTATTATACCGATGTCACTCACTACATCACTGCTGCATGGGCAATCTTAACCCCTTTTTTTCACTCTCAAGATCAAAATGCAGATTCGCCCGGCCTTTAAGAAGAAAATGTATGAGTTCCACATGAACTAACCAGTAGGCCATTTGTACAAGACAGGTCACATGACCAAATCCCTACGTGACTGAAATTCATCATCAGAAATGGAAAGAGCGCGAAAACATGTAAGAATGCAAATTTCAGGCTCGCAGCATTTATATAATTATTGAATTTGGCAGCATTTTGAAGTTCAGAAATATTAAGAAGATTTATATGGGAAAAGCTGCTGGGACGCAAGGCCTCCAAGCTCGATTACTGACAGCTCCGTTAACCACAAATCATACTAGCGGGCAATACTGCAAGGCTTCATTCAGGGAACTGTCTAAAGAGTTTGTTCTAGCTCAAACCATACCAAGGGGGAACTTTTGTGAGCAAAACGTTTCCTATTTTCAGGCTTAAATAAGACATCCCCGATGCAGGATTATCCAGTCAGTGAGATTACTTCATCTATGGGATGTAAAATTAATCCTTGTGCCGTTCTATAATAAGTCTCCTGTCTAAGACAACCATGCCGAGCTAGCAGATCAGTTTTGGTCAGTATTTATCTCCCCTCCCCCCCCCCCTCCCCTTTCTGTCTCTCCTCCTCCAGGGGAGGGGGGGGGGGGTAACTGTTTCGGTTGTTCACTGGTCTGAAACTCCGCATTTCGCGGCAGTGATCCCAACTTATATTCCCGTTCATTTTGTACAATACAACTAAAGATCTGAAATTACATAAGGTCTAGACTAAAGCGATTTATGGATCATTTCAACATGTAAATCCGCTTTGAGGCCGTTTAATCCCCCGTAAATCTTCATCCCTTTTGAGACCACCGAGTCCCACAGGCACGTTCCTCACATCGGAAGCAAATACATTCCATAAACTTAATTCAAACTACTTTGGCAAATGTTTTAAACCCGGGAGTGTGAACAGTAGGTTGGTTGTGATCGTCCGGGTTAGAGTAGCCTCCAGGAAGACTTTTGTTGATGACTAATGTTTCGACTCCCTGAGCGAAAGCCATCTTCAAAGTCAAGTGAAAGGGTTCATCAGATGGCGGTATTTACAGTAAATTCTTTTTTAATTGAATAATTTATTTTGCCACACAATACAATATTACAGAACATGGTATTTACTAGTGGCAAGGGAGCCCAAGAGAAACCACGGGGCTTTTTAATTGATGGGCTCCTTCAATAATATTATTAATTAAGTTTTTGCAAAGGCAGGACTAAGCATTTGAAGTAACTGATTAAAGTTATACTTGTAATATAATTAGAGTTAATATCAAAAAATGAGCGAGGCACAAAACACATAAAGCACACACGAAGCAAAATTGAAAGGCGGCATGCAACAACATAACACCAAACGAAAACAGGTATATCTTTATGAAAAAGGTATCTATGGCTCTGGTCGTTGAAGTGATTGGGCCTTTTTTGTTGTCTTATGGTTGGTCGAGTCGGTTCGATTGTGTTTCGTTGTCTATTGTTTGTTCGGTTGCGTTTGATCTGATCTATCAGTCGTTTGTAAGGTGCAGGTAATTGCTGGCATATGTTAGAGGCTTCCGTTCTAAGTTTGTGTACCAGCTTTCCAGTGTCACGTCGTCGGTAGTACTTGGTACTGTGGTTGATGCATTCAGCAGAGCCCAAGTTAATGTCGTGTTCAGTCTGTCGGTGGTGTTTAGAATTGTGATTTCTTATGTCGCTGTTTCTGGTAGCTCGTTTGTGTTCAGTAAGTCTCGCGTTCAGGTTTCTGACAGTTTCACCGGTGGCTTTTCCGCATTCAGTATAAGGTATCTGTTAATAGGTTTGTCTTTGTCCTTTACGTTGGTCAGGAAGTCTCGTAGAGTCGTGATGGGTTTGTGGGATAAACTGCATTCTTAACTCTCCAGGCTTAATGAACAAAATGCCAATTTTTGGTCAAAGGCGAAGAGTTAGTTTTGGCGTCAAGAGAAATTTATAAATCTCCCACGATAAGTTCAAGTTTGAGCAGCTGAGCCCTGATTCCCAGGGGGGGGGGGGGGGGGGAGGAGGGAGGGGGGAGGGAGAGGTATTACTCAAAATGAATTTTCAGCCAGGATGTGCCACTTTACAGACCCTGAACATGCTGTCTATAACTTTGTCAGACCTTTCCCTCAAACTTCGTAGCCTTTAACTCATCACACCCTATCCGGACCAAAATGACAACATAATACACTTTATTATATAGACACGAGTGTTTTACTGGAAAATATACCGTGCGTAAAATCCATACGAAACTACATCCGGGACCCGAGTGGCGTATTTTCCATATCCTCACTAGTGAGGATATCGTTGGCATCATTTCTCGCTTTTGCACGGTTGTTTGTGCAATTTCTCGTAAAACACTCGTGTCTAATATAATAAAAAGAAAATTACACGGCGGCTTGAAGATATGCATTTTATTTTCTCGTGGTAAAAACAATATTTTACCACACGAGAATAAAATTCATATCTTCGCGCCGCCGTGTAATATCCTCTATATATGTTCCATGAGACAATTCAAAACTCTCGGGCGATATTTTCTCCGTACCTCACGCTCGGTCAATAATATATCCTTTGGGGCAGCATGCCTATATATAAAGTATACGGAGCAATATTTTGTCCGAGGTCTTTGTGAGACCGAGGCGTTTGAATGACTACACAGTGTAATCGAAGAAAACCAATCTTGACGCGCATACAAAAACTTTGCAGGTCTGTATGGCCTGAATATGACCGGCAACCGAGCAGTCTGATTGGCTAAGCGATCCGGTCCGACCACACATGTAATTGTAATCGTTTAATAAACGAGAATGTCACCCAGGGTTCTGATCTGCTTGTACAGTGCACACTGAAAACGTATGATAGTCAACTAGAGTTCGATGTGCGAAAACTGAATGCCGTTTTGCGTGACCAGTTGTAGTCCCGTAAATCGCGACCTTTCGTTGATTTATCACAAGTTTTCCTCCACGCCGACGCAGTCAAAATCAAGTACTCCCAAGCATTAGCTTTCCACACTAGTTCCTGTTGAACCTCACTATTTTACTAATTCGATTATAAGCGGAACTCGGTTTAGCTAAGTATTCAAACAGACGTTGTATTTATAACGTAACTAAAGTGGATAAGCTGATTTGACAAACTTAAGAGGATTATGCCTTCTTTTTTCCAGACAACCCCGAGAGACAAAGGTGCATTGTGGACAAAGTTCAAACGGACGGTTAGTGCTTTCAAAATGCAGGTGAGGTTTGTTTTCACTCTCAAACTCGGAATACAATCTCCCCCCTCTCCCAATCTTTCAAGAATAAAATATGTGCATGAGTGATGTAATGAAAATTGATAGCTCAATCAGATTTCGGCTGAACCGGCTATCAAAAGCCACAAGTTCTTCTTACTGTATTTTAAAGATCTGATAAAAGACTGGAAGAGAAGATTTGTTCCAGTTACCTACAATTCATTGGCTGGTGTTTGATCAGAACCCATGCGTTCGGTTGAATCCCAGACTGACTCAGGGATTCAACCCGAGTGAGTCATCAGAGATATAAAATAAAGTAAGAAGAACTTGGCTTTTGCAAGAGTTGAAACCTTACTGAACTATCAATTCTCACTACATCACTCATACATTTTCTTCTTCAATGGTTGGGAGAATCTGCAGGCTGTGGTTTTTTTACATATGAGCATTATGCGCTGCATATAGCGTGACTCTTGAGGAGCCACTTGTTCTACTCGTCAAAAACAGAATGATTTTTCCACATGTTTCCCTGCATATTTTCGTCAGTTGCTGATATCTTTGCCTTGGTTTGGTACACGAAGTAAATACTTCCTCATTAATAAATGTTAAGCTTCATTTTAAGACCTCTGCTGATCTCAGTTTAATTCAGCTAAACCAACGCCGGAAACATCAAAATGCTTGATGTAAAACGAGCACACCATGATATTTCCTGGATTAACGAGAATTAGGCAACTTGTAATATGCGAAGCCTGAAAAATCTTGTACATTCCGGGAGTCACTCATGGCAAAATATTTGGCGTCGTATGAAGATTTGCTGTTTTATGCGCCCACAATACAACAGTTCAGTTTACGCATGCGTATAATGTTGGTAAATAAAACCATATGGCGTTCCAAAAGGGTTGTGACTAAACTGGATACTCCAAAATCAGGTTTCCGAGAGGAAACTGGGACCGAATCAAAAATTAAATTTTCGTCAGCTCGGACCGTGTTCCGAAAACCGTACGAGAGTGACGTTGATGTTTTGAAAGTGTGTTTGGCGCGCATTAGCAAGTCCGTACCTGACGTATTTCCTTTAGTTCGAATCGGCTGGCCGCGTCGCGCCGCCTGTGTTCCTTTTTAAGCTGGTGTTACACTGGTCGATTTGCAACGACGATTTGCAACGCCGATTTTCTACAAATTCACACAACGGTGTTGCAAGTTTTTGAATCGATTTCAAAAACTTGCAACGCGTTGCAGCACTGCAACATCGCGAAAAATCGTTGGCAAGGGGTGTCACACCTGAACAATTTTTAGCGCAACATCGTATCGTTGCAAATCGTCGTTGCAAATCGACCAGTGTAACACCACCTTTACACGGACGTGGAGGTCAACTCCAAATAAAACTGAAAAGGCTCAAGACATAAGTCGAAACTGTAACCAGTCAACATCAGATACACACAAGAAGCATTGTTGTTGTGAACGTGAAAAGGACAATATTACTGTTATTTGTAACATTTCGGCTCAGCCGGCCATTTGCTCGAGAACACAGTGGATTTGGATGAAAATAACATATATACTAGAAATACCATAATCGCAGATACCCCTCGCTCTGCCATTTGGACTTCTACTTTGGTACTGGTCAACAAGAGCAGCCTTTGTTTTACCAAAATGTTGACTCAATCTTTTCTTCGAAGTCAAGTGGATGAAAATAACATATAACCATCCTAATACAGTAAATACGGATAAATATCTACATATTTTTAAGATACGTTGGGAATCCGATCCGTCTATAACTGTTGGCTTCTAGGGGCTTCACTATTATTTCTATTTACTTATCATTCCTGTGGTGAATTTTGACAGTTCGCACCTTCGCTCGGAATGCATAAATCTTGATTGCATGTCTTATCGTGAATGCGTTCGTCTTCTGGAATTAAGACTGATCAAGAAACACAGGATCGTAACACAAGCCGTTTTAATCGCCCTCCGGAACAGTTCAATTTTGTTTGAATTATATTATCTTCGGTGCCAATACTGATTCATCTGTGCCAAATCAGCCAGAACAAGCCTCTCTTCTTTAGTATTTTCTCCCCGAGCTAATTTTTTCCTTCTAAAACCTTTCCAGTGCCGAATTTTATTTGACTTTCTTCCGGTGTCAGAACCATGCTTCAGACAAACCGAGGTCGTTTTTTGGTCCACAATGTTCGTAAACGGCTCGCCGATAACTCGTTATTTTGGTCCCAGTCTTCTCTCGGAAACCTGATTTTGGAGTATCCAGTTTAGTCACAACCGTTCCAAAAGATTTCGCCTGAAGTAAGCTGGGAACTAAGGTACAAGTATGTTCTTGCGGCTTGTTCCAAGCGTAGAATGCCTGTTCCAAGTAAGAAATGTTGGTAGTAGTATATAGTACATGTAGTAGTATATATACAGTGTAGTAGAAGAAACTTAGACAGCTGGCGGTCCGTTCAACCACGACGCTTGTAGTCAGAGGAGCCCGTTTGATATGTTGAACGCTGGTTTCGAACATCGTTTCCTTTTTTCGACAATTAAAAAGCAAAGACCGATCATATACGCACATAAAACTCGGCACGTCTTACATTAGTAAAGAGTACTGTGGCTCGAAACTAATGTTGTAAAAAGAATGTGGAGGATACGATTATCACATCATAGCTATTTTGCAGTTTGTTTTGTGTGTAACGAGAGGCCTTTCAGGGAATAAGACAGTTTGTGCGAGACCAGCACCAGGTCGACCCATTGTTTCTTTCAGTCCGAAGAGTACGCCAGCTGACCTATATAACAAAAACAACGACGTAGACGAAAGACAAAGAGACAGAAAGATAAGAAAAACCAAGACAGGAAAAAGACAGAGACATTAAGGACATGCAGCCGAGACAAGGACAGATACATGGACAGATGTAGAAAGACGGACGTAGATGGGTCCGGATATAAGAACTGAACTAACAAGTTCAAAGACGAAGCTGTGTGCCCAGGTGATCCTGACAGACAAACATATAATCCGGGGGGGGGGGTGGGGGGTACTCAATAGGAATTTGGGTAGGGGGGCTGACTCTATAAAACCCTGACCCTATTCAAGACACAAAAATGGAAATTTTGCTACCCTGTCTAAGACAAAGTGCTCTAATTTGATACCCTGCTCAAGACTAATTTAGATAAGTTAGCCTGCGTTGCACGCGTTTCCACTGGAGCATACGAAGAAATCGCGCGAAAATGGCGAGAGCAAAAATGTGGTTGAGGGGGGAGGGGAAGAGGAGAAAATCTTCAGAAAATAACCCTGTTTAAGACACGAAAATGTAAAATTTGATACCCTGTTTAAGGCAGAAGACTCTGAAAATGATACCCTATCGGGTGGAACGTCCCTATATAGGAAATATATGGGAGTACCCCCCACCCCCCCCCCCCCGGGACATATAATGAATCGACCAAGACGTCGTAAAGAATATTGGAAGACAGACAGACAGACAGGTAGACAGATGGGACTGAAGCAGTCTAAACAGAGACAGAAAACGTGGAAAAGACAAACAGATTTAGACTGCAAAGAACGTAGACCGAGACAGACAGACGGACAACGGCGACACTGCGACACTGCCAGACACAGAGGCATTGCTTCAGTTCCCATGACGACAAACAAAATCTCGAATTTTTCGAAGAAGTTGTCCTCTAGCGGTCTTTCTCGTTCCTGGGCTGAAAGCAGGTAAACTGAACTCTGGAATCTTTTAAAATTCAACTAACCCGCCCACGGGTCAAGAGCCACGGTTGACAATCATGCAACTTAATCTCGGTATTCATGCATTGAATACGCATGCCAGATTTAGAGTACAATTAACTGCGGTTAAGTGCCAGTTTGCGTGAGAATCCTAACATAGCGGGCAGCACTAAACCCATTGAAGTAAACACTCTTATCGCAGAGTAAACAAAGGCTTCCTGAATAGAAGTTTCTGAATTTTTATCGCTCAGACTGCTTGACGCTGTTTACAACTTGCCATTTCAGGCAGTTGATAAATATCGAGTGATTTTCAACGAGATTGTTAACGGCAAAAAAACACTTGGAAGTCAAGTAGTACTTTCTAAACCAAGGACCAGAGTTCAAGATCGTTCTCAAACGCTGGACCGGGAGTCTCGCCCCAGGTCTCGTCCGCTGACTGCATAAAATCTGGCGCCACTTACGATCAAACTGCTTCTCCCAACCTTTTGAGAAGAAAATGCATGAGTAATGTAGTAAGAATTGATAGTTGAATCAGCTTTAATGTAAGCAAAATATCAAAAGCAAAGTTCTCCATACTGTATGACACATCTCTCGAGAGACTGAGGGAGAAAATTGAAGTTGGTCGCCAGCTTGGAAATGGAGAAGAGTCGGCCCTCTCTACGCGCTATTCCCTCATACCTTTGTTTAGAGATCGAAGCGAACCGTTTATTGAAAGCAGGGACACCTCCTGTGAACAGCTCGCTTCGATTTACAAAGAAATGTATCAATAGTTGGCGCGCCATGCCTCGGAGTCCCGGACTATTTTATTTCTTCGGCATGAACGGGTCTAAGCTGGCTGTTCTTGACCTAGGGCTAGAATCTTTCAATGAGATTAGCCCTCTTCTGTACACTGTGGAACAGTCCTATATTTGCACACAGCATAAGCATGAAAACTCTCCGGTCCTATTTTATAATCATTTTACAAATCCAATTCCTTTGCTCGGTTATCTGCGACATGTTTCACAATGGGTCACCATGGCCGCTTGACCAGATATTCCTTTGAGCTTGCGCATTTTTCGTTGGCAAATTGGTAAACGTTTGTCCATCTGGTCAGAAGCATCTCCTTTGAGCTCGGGTCAAACCTTTTAATCTGTGCTCGACTGATTTCGCGCAACTTAGGGCCAAGTATGTTTATACAGCGCCTCTTGACAACAAATGGTTGGTCGCGGAAATTGAAACCCGCATTCTTACGGTGTTTGTCCTGATGAACTCGGGCTTCGCTTTGTTTATACTGTACCACATTTCAATCACGCTATCGTCTTGTGTGCTTCACTTTCAGAATACTTCGCGATAACTACTTGTCAACGCGGGCTTCATAATTAGCGCACTTGTCACATGTTTTCATGAACGTAAATCCATCAATTTGAAAAATCGAGCGAGCGACTATCTCGCTTAGGTTAGCGCAAATCTCACCGACAGGCTTCCCAGCTAAGATTCAACATCTCCAATATTAATTCCGCTAAAATCTTTGCGAGCGAGAGAAAGGAAATTGCGACATCAGGTAAGTCTTGAGTTACGTGTGGTCGCTGTGGTTTAGGCTTTGGTTCAACTGTGAGCTTACGCAACAGATTTCGTTGCTATACCAGGCTTAGCCTTTCACCCAAGCGATTTTAGAATCGTTGCACGTTTGGCTGTGGCGGGCCGAGTAAGCGATGCATGTGGTTAGCCCCCGGCTCTTTGAATTTCTCGCGGTTTTTGAGGTTTCCGGGCCAAGCCAATACGTCGGACAAAATCGCAGTTAAGTCTTTAACTCGATATAACTTGTTCTGTGCGGTGAAACGTGACTTCCAAAGTGCCAAGGGTATTCTCAGTTTGAAAAGAGCTATCGGAAAAGTCGAGACGTCGTGAAATGAAACTATCGACCGCAATGTTAGAAGACGCAGAGGAAACGCTCATCTGAATCATCTGGATCGAATTAACAAGGAAATGTTGTTTTAAACGGCCAAACCCGAATAAAACTGATTCTTTCGATGAAAACAGTTCATTATGAACTACACATCAAAGTCGGTTATCTGTCCGAGTGCAAATATTTTAAATGTGAGTTGGTATAAATTTAAATGTGAGTGGCTGTAAGTATAATGGTTGCCGCAGTCCATGTTACGACTTGCTCATGCAGAAACTCTTCATCTAGTATCCGACGGCTTTATGCTCGGTCGTTGCGCTTTCCCAGTCAGAGATTTTTAAGAATCTGTAAAATTTCAGGCGCCAACGCATGCATATGTTTCATTCTGAGATAACACTGCAACAGGAATGTTTCAACCGAAAGTTTTGAATCCAAGATGTACGAAAAGCGGTCTTTTTTGCTGAATGTTTTCATAATGGTTGTGTCCGGCATTTCGTTCAGGAACCAGTGAAGGAGAATGGACACTTCACCGCTCTGTTTTGCTGCAGGAAAATTCGCCATGAACTATAATTTATATTTTCTAGTGAGGAAAGATCAAAGTCAAAGGTTACACCTTGCGTGACACAGTTTCTTGGACCACTGCCTGATTTTTACAAAATCTCGCCGGTACTTCTAAACCAGAGTTTACAAACTATAGTGCGAAACTATAAACTATAGTCTATAGTGCGATAAAAAAGTAAAGTAAATCACTTTATTTAAGTCTCAATGTATTTAGCACTTGCTGTGCTAATTGGGGAGACTTGAAATGCAGAAACCAAATTTCATAAACTGAACGCAAATGTGTTAAGAATCCCAACTGGTCGGAGGCTAACCAGTTGGCTATTTACATAGTGTGTCCGAGGATTTGAACTCAGGGCTACCGTGTTGCAAATTCAGTTAGTGGTCAGAGCGGGACTTGAACCCGGGACCTCCGGATTTCAAGTCCGGCGCACTAACCACTCGGCCACACTGCTTCGCTAATAACATGTGCATTGCTCGGTCCGCATTTCTCGTGTTGTTGTGCAAAGAGTGAGTTGTTGCGAGTTTCTATGTCGATAAATGTTGCGATCCGAACCGGGGGACTCTTTTCGGGCGCCTTTTAATTCTTTCCCTCTCAAGCTCAAAATGCAGAATCTCCCAACCGTTTTATCAAAAACGTACGAGTGATGTAGTGAGAATAGATATTTCATCAAGAGACAAGATATCAAAAGATACGCCGCACAACCGTCTAATTTAATTCAGACGAGCTTTGTCGATGCACACAACGTAAATTCCACCCCGACGATCTATAGAGACGAATTTAAATTTACGTGTGAGGCCTCGTTCATTCTCAATTGCGTTGCGTCGCCATTGCGACGTCCAGTAATTTTTTTCTTTTTCTTTTTCTTTTTTTTTTAATCTTTAAATTTTTTTATTGTTTTACTGATTGACATTTCGATTAATAAGTTTTCCTGTAGATGGGGACTAAGGAAACCTTTTCGGGGTTTTACAGGTATTCCTCCATGTTTTAATTAAAATTATATCTATCTAATTTACCAATTCTAATCTGAGGCAACGTCGGATAATTCGGACAAATATGATTCGATTTTATTTTAGCCGTCGTCGTGCTATCGCAGTTGAATTCGTCTAAATCATATTCTACAGTTTCCAGACAACCCCTTTTATTGGCTATCAACCTTGTAGTGTTGTTTTGGTCATGTGCAAGGTTCAAAAAGGTTACTATAAAATATCAGACAAATCGTATGAAGAAGAGATTTTGTTACCTGTCGTTAGTTAAGCCATACATAAGTTTCAAGTGCTTCTACTCAAGGCACTTCCTAAAAGTATCAGCATTTTCATGTTTTGCTAAAGCGAAAACAACAAAACGCACCTCAAGCTTTTTATCGGATTCTGTGGGATGATGCGACCTTTTCGAATGTGCACTTTTCCATAAACTTTGTCATTTCGCGTGACCAAATCCAACTTCGCCACAATACTTAAAAAATATCCTGTCATCAAAGATTTTAATTTTGTTCTGTTAATGAAACTCTAAGCTCCCAAGGCGACGACAGCAGCTTTTGACGAAAATCAATGTCGCTGAATGCTCGAAGTTGGCACGGAAAACAAAGTATTTTATGGGACGAGAAACACATTTGTCTAGCATTTTTGGACTTTTTGCAAGTTCCAGAAAGGCCTAATTAGCACAGTTCCAGTGTTTAATTTGGTTTATAACCAGATATATATCGGAGAACTTGACTTTTGACAGCTTGCTCACATGAAAGCTGATTGGACTGTTAATTCTCACTGCAACACTCATACTTCCCCTGTTGAATGATTGGGAGAATCTGCATTGTGAAAAAGGGTTGGTAACTATTTGTCTGGTTGTAGGTTCACTGCGATCGACCACCAGCGGCATTTTTAAAATTCTTTGAATACGAAACCTGAATCTTTTTGGTGTGAGAAAGGGCAGTGGTTTCAAATTCATGAGTCGAGAGTCCGATTACATCAACATCTTGGAACAGTTCAAATTGCTCGTAAGCCAATCGCATTGTTTGTCCAAATTCTTCACGGATCACTAATCCCTTTTCGATCTCGAGTGCCACCGATCGTGAAAATAAAATCGCCCGGCTTGTATGGTCAGTGAACGGAGCACAAAACAGCCAGAATGTTTACCTCCCGGTGCACGAAACGTTTCCTGTCAGCATTTCCTGTGTCGTGAACCCAGTAATGGCTTCTTCTATCTTCCCTCCCGCATGGTTCAGTGCTTGGAAATTCAACTGAGCTACATCGCAGCAAGATGGCGGCGATCAAAGCGAATAATGGCCGACAGCAGAGAAAGTCGTCCTTCTCATCTTCATTTCCACTGCTGCTAAATCGCTCAAAAGCCGCCAGTACCATGACAGACCAAACTCTCATCGGTGTGCTGAATAACATTATTCGGATGGAAGGTTCTGGCCAGACGTTCATTGTGAAAGCAATACTTCCAGATGGAAAGCCTAAACTAGTAAGTTTCCTGAATGTTTTGATTGTTTACACCAGTAAAGCTCGCTTTGCTGCCCGCGGACTTTCTCTTTGCAAGGGGATTGTGGCTTCGCGTGGTACCTCTGCTCCGGAATTTCTTGTGTATTTAAAACATTTATCGATTCTTGTCCCTGGAATTTGCGAGTTGAGTTTCGGATATTGCTCACTGGAGTTTGGGACCTATTTCTGTAAACATTTCACCCATTTCTATTGCTTTGACTGTTTCCGTTGTTTAGAAATCGGCAGCATGAAAATTTTAGCACACAAAGCACAGTCGCTACGACACATGAGTTCTTGCGGCGAGTGTTTGTGGAGGTGTCGACCTATATTTCTCTTTGTTTTGATTACACAGAACAGCACTGCTACAAATATCAGCGTGATTTGGTTAATTACAACTTAAAGAAACAGTTAAACTTGATTATTGGCAGTGTTTATAACAATCGTCTTCCTTTATGATCGAGTGCGCGCGTTGTTGGAGCTCTAGATTTCCAAGTGAATTTTTCGGCTTCGGATTTTTTATGGAGCTTCGCCTTTCTACTCGAAGTATATTTTGTCTCGGGTGAATTCTGCCCAGTGCCGAAATTTATTTTTGGAAGACCGATTAAGTTTGAGTATGATATAAACCAGCTGACGCAAAGTTTCCTGTTGTGAACTTGGTGTTTTTTCGGTTTGTTTGATAAACGGATTTGATCTTGGCATAGCAATTAATTCCCCGCTACTTGATCGCAAAATTTGTATACCTACTTCATATCTATTACATCTGTAGAATACATGTTCAGCTGACAAATTACCAACTGTTGTCTATCCCGTGTATGTGAAGCCGTTGTTGTAGTACTGTACATTGTATACGTCTTGTCACCATAATATAATTTGGGCAAAAAAATTTCATCAAGAGTTCAGGTTTGACAGATTTGACCAGATTTGTCAATTAGTTTTCAATTAGTGCGAATTTAACAAGATCAAGAACAAGAGGTTAATATGTCGTGTTCCAGCTGGCTGGGAAATCTGGGAAAGATTTTTAACAATTAAGAAGTATTTATATATGCAAGGTAGTGGCATTTTTCTTTTTTTTTTCCTACTTTTTTTTTTTTTTTTGCAAAAAAAAAAAAAAAAAAAAGAAAAAAAAAACTAGTGAGAAATTACCAAATTCTTACTTCTAACTGGCTAAAAAATTGACTAAAAACTTGTGCATTTATGCCCAAGGTAAGCACTGCATTAGAATTCAACATGTAAACAAATAATGCAGAGCTTTGTTTATTTTGTTATGCAACTCTTGGTGTGTTCTGAAGTATAGACCCCTTCACAGTATTGAATGCATGATGGGTAATCAGGGCAAATAAATTGCATATACATACATTTTTCTATCAGTGGAACTTTAAACACTCCAAATTGTCATTTACAAGCTTTCAGTGGTTCTGGTTGTGAGCAATTTTACTATTAAACCGAGATTTCTCACACGCTTTGTGGCCATGTTTTGTTCTTGCCCTGATTACCATCATGCATTCAATACCGTGAAGGGGTCTATTAACCCAGGAAGGGTATACGTGATATGTAAGTGAATACAGATTGGTTTGTAACAATTGGGGATGTGTGGTGGGTCAGGTGGCAATTTAGGGGTGCGCTTGATTGTGTCTATTTGGGAATAGGATTAGTGATACTGATTGATAAAATATTTTGCTTTGGAGCTGAATTGTGTCAACATGTATCAGGAGCTGTTCAAAATGTCAGTGTGAAGGTTTTGAAGACAATCCCAAAAAATATTTCCCCCAGAGCAAGCAAGACTGAATCATTTTAGCTATTCCTATTCCGGAATACGGTCAATCGAACACACCCCAGATGTATGAGCCTTAATTTGTATGTGTTGCACTTTGCGCACATGTCACTGGTTTCCAAATGTATGAGCTTCAAGGGGGATTTGGGGCATGCTCACCTAGAAAATTTTTGAGAGATTTTGCTCTTGAGTACTGTATGCCATTTCATGCCATTTGCAAACTGGATTTAAAAAATCTAAAATCCATAAATGTCTGGACCTGCCCTGCACTCTGCTGCAAAATATTCCCTAGTATTTATTATTTCGAAAGAGAAATCAAAATCTTTCTTTATTTCCAGCTCAAACATTCTTGATGACAATCATCATATTCGTATCAAACTTTTGTGGGTTCATTCTTCATTCTTCAAAACTCTTTTTGCCCTCAAACTCCAAAAGTGGCCTCTGGAGAAACTATTTGTCTAATATTTAGTGCAATATAGGTTGGTTTTTAGCTCTTATGAAATATCACCTGGGAGTGAGATCCAAGATTTATTTTGGATACTCAAGGCAATCCCCAACAAAAATATAATCCTCCCAAAGCCCTTTTAAAATGTTCACCTTGCATCTTATCTGAGCTTGAGACACTGTGACTAGTGAAGCATGTAAAAGTATTCTCACATGAAAATTGTTACTTTTGAAAATCATTAAGCAAACTTTTATGACCACTGAAATTGAAACTTGGTTACCCAAGAGTGACCAACGTCAATTTTTCTCCTTCAGTTCTCTCTGGAGGTAACGTAATACAGTATGGAGAACTTGGGTTTTTGATACACACTCAGATGAAAGCTGGTCAAACTAATACTTCTCACTATGTCACCCATACCTTTTCTTCAGGAGAATCTCTATAAAATCTTGAGCTTAGGAGTGAAAGGTGAAACTAGAAACCCTGCTGAAGCTTCACTTGCAAAGAGTTAGCTGGTTCAGCTGGAATTCTTGAAGCGTCATCCAAATTGAGCCACTTATAGTCAATCTCAATCACATGTTGTTCTCACCTCTTATATTTTTTTAATTTTGTCTTCCAGTTGAGCGGTGATCGTGACATGACCATCAGAGACCTGGTGTCAGGAATCCGTCAAGAATACAACTTGGGAAGCATCCAGGTGCGAGTCCTGCCGCAGAAGACTCTGATCAGCCTAGACACCAGTGCAACTGCTGTGGAAAACGGCGAGGTTGCCATTGAGGATGGTGACAGGCGGCTCTCCAACTTTGAGCTAGACAATTTACACACAAGTGAGTATAACGTATTACCTAGTACATGTACATAATTTAATGTATAATACAACAATAGAACATACTACAGATTGACATTTGCTGATGACACTTAAGGGATAAGCCCTTGGATCCATGCAGTTGTTCAGTACATGGTTATACTGTAGGCTAAGCCTGGTTACTGTAGGTCTAAACTTATTTGTCATTTTCAAGTGTGGAAAAAGGTTTCACTCAAAACACAATTTCCTTGATATACAACTTTGAGTTGAAAAGAATTACTATTTCATCAAAACCTGGATGTTTGATTGCCAGAGAATGAGATAAGTTTAAACAATGTGGCACAGATGTTCAAGGCATTTTAACACTCCATCCCCCCTTTCACTTAGTCCGAATCTTAGGCCTATCCCCCCTTTTTTCCCCCTTCCCTTCACCTCTTTCTCCTCCTCTCTACCCCTTCCCCCTCCACCCAGGGTTGGGGAGGGGGGTACTCAAGTATGTAAGTGATAGGGAGATGTGAATGAGGCCAATTTTTAGACCACCTTTATAGGGTGTGAATTATGGAAGCC
Source organism: Plumapathes pennacea (assembly GCA_964036295.1). Lineage (NCBI taxonomy): Eukaryota > Metazoa > Cnidaria > Anthozoa > Antipatharia > Myriopathidae > Plumapathes > Plumapathes pennacea. The sequence goes on from OZ038462.1 coordinate 7,886,383, forward strand.
CAAGATTTTATATATTTTCTAAAAACCTCTCGTTTGCTCCACAGTAAGAGATCCCAAGCTGAGATGTGTGAAGGAACTGTTACATTGCATAGAAACCTACCTGAACTACCTCAAATGTGTGTTTGAGTTGTATGCTGAGCCATTTAAGTAAGTTTAGTCCTTCCGAACATTGTATGAAGAAATGCAGAGATTGCAACTCTCCCGCTTTATGGGGAAGTCTTCTGCATGAGTGCCTCATCTCCTGCTCACCCGAGAACTCACATCAATCTTCTGCATAAATCTTAAGTCTCCCACTTCCCATGATCAAGAGCATACCACTCACTTTTTGTACAAGGGAGCACATTTGTTTGTTTGGTAACAGATCTTGCAGAGCATGCTTTGTATTAACTGTTACCATATTCCATAGTTTCCCATATCTGATATTGATTATGTCAATTATGGAATTGTGTTTGGATATGCAGCCATAATTAAATGCACAGCAATTAAATTTATCAATTTGGCTAAGATACTTGCTATAATGCACACATCCCCATAATTTAATGCCATAATTCATCTGAGGCACGGTGATCTCCATACTCCATCATTCTCAGGACATACATGTAAGAGATTGAAAGTCTTCCTGTCCCCGTCCCCCCTCCCTCCCCTGCACAGATGTATACAAAGTGCATGCAACATACTTGATTTTTATTTTCACAGGAAGTGGGGTCTGGGCACTGCAGAATACCATACGTTGTTTTCTGCACTGGAGCGTATCTATGGATTGAGTGAGACTCTTCATTCAAAGGTTAGAGTTTCATAGCTGTCAATCCAAAATGAAAAAATAGAAGTGAGAATTTCTGTGTCCAGGAGGTTAGGAGGGGAACTAACCAATCACAATAATCTCATGTGTACTAACTGGCGTGTGAAGTTGGCTTGCATTCCTGATCATGTTTTGGCATTTATATTATTTTGGACAAAGTGTGAGATTCAATGGCTTTGATGTGAGAGCGTGAGATTTGTTCCCAAAAGTGCAACAGTGGACATTTGAGTTTGCTCTCATTAAATGCATTTCTGTGTTAAAGAAACCTGCAAAAATAAATCTACTGTGTTTAAAGATACCCTGAAAAGTTCAGAGAGTGTGATTTCAGGCAGACTAGATTTAAAAATTTTTGGGGGGAGTGTGTCCCCAGATCCCTCTAGAAGATCCAGATGATATGTGTGCTTTCATAACTGTCAAAAAGTTATCACATTATCACAAAACATGTGAAGCAAAAACTTTCTTTTCGATCACATAATAATTATTATTTTATGGGATCAGGATTTGGTGATCAAATCTATTGAGATACGGGATTGATGGTAAAAATCAGTTGGGATGTTGTGATCTAAGAACCCTATCGGGGAACCTTGTTTACTGGCTCTCCCATGTATCATTCATTTGCTCACCCTCTTATTCATTCATGCAGTCAAGTTGTTTGTCTGTCAGTCAGTATGCCACTCCCTGACATTCATTTATTCAGTCTGCCATTTACTTGCTTATTCCTCTCATAATTCACTCACTCACTCAATAATAAATTGACCTTTTATAGATGTTTGATTATAAACTTGTTTTCTATTCACTGTTTATTTAGTTGCAAGAGGCAGCTAACCAATGGAATCCAGACAAGACTGCAATAGGTGAGTCAACCTGTCGTACTTGTGGTGGGTGGGGCTTGTTGTTACTTGGTGTCCAGTTCTCAGGAGCCATGTGTCAGTAAGCCAATCAGCTATCCATCAGAAGACAAAAATAGTATTTGTTGATTATAGTTTTAGATATTAGCAGCTAATGTGTCTTGTATTTTCACAGTCTGAGTAATCTCATATCTGGGTCAACAAAATGTCCCCATTAAAATTGGTGTTAGTAGACCTACATTTTGTACAAAATTTCAACCTGGGGGTGGATGGGGATGGAGATAGGAGTATCAGTAATGTTTTAGTTAGATTTTGTTTTGTGGTATGGCTGTGGGGCATGATTTTGATGTAGATAATTCTGAAGGTTTTGGTCTGAACTGTAGGTACACACCCCCTCACCCCACCCCTGGGAATTCTGAGGATTGCGAGGGGGGAGGGAGGGAGGGGGGGGGGGGGGGGGGTGAAAGACAATAGTCCAAGGAAACTTGTTGGTTTTGACAGTCATCGGAAAACTGCACTTCTATGACATTCGACATCCATGCAAAGCATTTATAAAATACACTACATGTAAGGTACATTTGTGTGATATTGTTAGATAACAAATTTGCTATTTAACTTTGGTGTTTTGGTTTTCAGGTAGAATATTTGGAGAACACGGCCTCCTGTGGGTTTCGTATGGAGAATATTACGTAACATTTCGGTTTGCAATGAAGTAAGTTTTTCCATTCCTTTAGTTACAAATATATGTACCAAATATCCTCTATTTGGGTGCTGTTAGTTTAAGTGTCACGTGATATGACAAGGCGCGGTCACGTGGTATGACGAGGCGCGGTCACATGTATGAGGAGGCGCGGTCGACGGATGTTTATTCTTTGTTGTTGTTCTCTTCAGGTTGCTGCGCGAGAAACGAGAGCAAGATGGTAGCTTCATGTCGTTTGTAAATAGTCAGAGAGGATCGAGCAAGCAGCACCTGGAAGGGTTCCTACTCAAACCGGTGAGTATTATTTAATTACGCCGGATTTCGAGAGAATTAGTCATTAAGCAAGAGTGATCAACTTCAATTTTCTCTTTTCAGTCCAGAGATATATATCATACAGTAAAGGAGAACTTGACATTTGACACCTTGCTCAAATATAAACTAATTAAGATATCAATTCTCCTTACATCACTCATTCAGTTTAAAATATTTTATGGATGGGAGAAATTTGTGTTCTTAATTGGATATAAACATAAACGTTCCCGGATATAAACAAAAGCATGGATTGGCTAAGCGAACCCCGTAACATTTGCTTTTAGGAGCGCATTTAGTACAGCCTCTAAATATCGATAATTAGAGCCTATCGGACCACTATACATGCAGCACTCGGTATATCTTTGAGGCGTAAAAACGCACGATATCTGGTGATTATGCCTTGAGCAAATAGAATAATATGTGTGACGTTTATGGTCCTAACTCGCCAATCAGACGGGTAGGCTTAAATATCAACATTTAGTATACTGGATTGTCGGGGCACAGCGGTATCGAAGGTCAGGTTTCCGTAGCGCAAATTGCAAACGCTGAATCATCGCACCAAGGTTAGTTGTTTTGTGTAGTTTTTTTCCCCTTACTTTTCGACGTTATATTAACTAAGAAACCGTTTCTTTGGACAGTGGAATGCTATGTATTCTAGAGTATGGTATGATCATACTGTTTGACTGTGTCGGTGTAACAAGAAAACGATGCGTTGTATTGATTGAAACGTAGATTGATTGATCTTTGCTCCGACTGAGGGCTAACTCGTCAGCCGGCAACACATTCTTTTACGGTGTTTAGCAAATCATCAACCTTTCGTCGATACATTCTGACTTAAAAGAGCAAAGACGAAGAACTAACACTCAAAACGTCAGTGAACACATTTTTATAGCGTTCAACAAGTCCACAATAACCTTAAGTTGATAAAATTAATACATCATTCGTGTACCGCTTTAGCGGTGAAGAATAAGCCGCTAGTCCGCACAAGGATTTTTGGGATTTCGTTGTATCAGCTTTGAAAAGTGTGGATACACGAATTCGCCGTTAGTAGAAGTGTCAGACGGGAGCGAATCAGACTACGCAAGTTTGAACGTTGATTGCCATTGCCAGCGAATATATCCGAGACGGCCCCGCCTGAAGCTCTATCTCGTGAAGAAAATTGCTTTACGAAAGCAAAGATCGTTGATTATGGAGAGGAAAATTGTTTTCAAAAACGTGTATCAAGGAGAAACTTGCGTTTCTTATCCGTTCTTCTTATCTGAGTTAACCCGATTTTATCACTCGCGAGTTCCCCTGGGGAGAGGGGGGGGGGGGGGGTACTCCCATGAGGGTATTGATTTTGTCTTTTTGGTCTGGGATAGGTATGATTTTAACAAAAATATGTCGCCGCGGACATTGCACGGCAAATGGAAGAAAACACAGGGCGGAAATTGTTGCAAAAGAACAAAAAAATTCTAAAAAAGATCTGAAATAGGGTATACATTTTTGGAGTCAGGTCTGAAATAGGGTATAGAAAATCAGGTATTATAGGGTAAGGGTTTTCAGGACCGGGCGGCCACCCCTACCCAAAATTATAATGAGTGCCCCCCCCCCCCCCCCCCCCCCGGGCGAGTTCCTCGTCGAGAACGTGATGTTTTCAAGCAAAAAACGGCTACGCAGGGGTCGGAAATTCCAACAAAATGGGCGATCCCCGTTTCCTTATTTTGTTCTTGTCACGTCGAGTTATTTCTTAGCGTTCTGCCTAACGAAATCATATCCGCCTTTAGTTTGGGTGTGTGCGTTAATAACCAGCGGTTTGAATCTTCAAATGATATTGTTTACTTTGACATTTCATTGAGGGAGTCTGACTTTTTTGTCATTGTCAGTGTACTCGCAATTAATATAGTTTGTTTTGTTTTCTAAAAATAGTCCAGCATGTCTGGAGAGCCAAAAGGCTGTCTCGGCAAAGTGTCCCTTTTATTCTGTGAAGGCCAAGCATTGTAAACAGCTCTTACGAACGGAAACTGAAAAAGATCAGCCTGAATGAGCTCGTGTGAACAGAATGATTATCTTGTTTTGATACGAATTCTTTGCCCTTCAAAGGTGTGAAATTAAGTTGTTTTCAGAAAATAGGTTTAATTTATTTAGTTGAGACGCGGATTTTGTTGCTTTCCTTCGTCTAGTTTAAGTTGGATGAATAATTCGCGACACCAGACCGGTAGAACCTCGTAACCTTTTAAGAAGGAAGTGCATAAGAGTGATATACTAAGAAGTTATAGTTTAAACAGCTTCTTTTGAGCAAGATATCAAAAGCCATGTTTTTTATACTTGTATGAAATATTTCTGAAGGAGAAAATTGAAGTAGATCACTATTGGAAGTAAAAGGATTTTAATTGAATGTACGTGGCCTTGACGTATGATGCCTCACGGAAATCCTATCAGACTCTGAGTATTTTTTTTTTTTTTTTTAATCACAATAAAAAACATCCTGTTGAATATTTCCCGTTCATTTCTCAGCTCTTAATCTAGGGAGTGCTGTAAATGTTTTCGATCCCCCATTCCTCGGGAACGAGTCCGAATATTCAGTCACCCAAGAACCGAAATATATCTTGGTATAGACCTCCTAGAGTGCCTTATCTAACATAAAGAACGACATCTATGTACTAAAAGCATAACGTCGGTCGGATCAATAGAAACAGTGTAAAGGAATTTCAAGTGCTGTGACGATAGGCTACTTGGTGCCGTTTTTACGCTTCAACGCGTATCGTCTTTAAGTTTTTATAGTCTGAATTAGAGTATAGACTTTGTCTGTTTGGCTTGGAGTTGGATAATAGATTTTCGTATTTTGGTTAGTTTTGGTCTTTTAAAAATAGGTTGCACGCTTTTGAGACACAGGTCTGAAATAGGGCGAAAATTTTGAGATACAGATCTGCAACAGGGTTGAAAAATGGAAAACGTTTGACTGAAATATGGTGAGGGTTTTCAGAAAAGGGCCCGAAATTATGAGGAGTACTCCCCCACCCCACCGGAATTCGTTCTTTGTGGCGCGAAGAATATTTGGATATTGCAACTTTGTTCTAAAAGAGATCTCGACTGATCTTGATGAAAGCAAAAGCAGGCAGCGATTCTAATAAATTTGTATCAAAATTCCAACACGAGCGGAATCCCACTGCGCAAGGCCACGTCGTGTGTGTCTTGTGTGTGTTCTTACGGCTGAAATAACTCTGACGATAAATACCTGAACCTCGTGCTTGTTTATATTGTAACAGCCTGCACTTGACCTATTCCGTTAGTTCAGGCAGTTGAAAAATGCCAAGGACAAACAGCAGAGAAAATTCCACACGAAAATCACAGCAAATGAGAAAGTTGTTCTGGTCCGGACATCCTTCGTTGCTTTTGAATGTCGCAGTTCCGGAAAACAGGAAACCATATCATGTCTATTATCATGAGTAGGGAATTTTGTGTGTTTTACAAAGAGCAACTTGTTAGTTTACATTTGTCGCTATTTTTGTGACAATTTTAAGTATCAGTGAGCAATTATACAGTAAAAGTAAGTATATTAGAAACCTCTGGGACCAGGGTTAGGTCGTACGTGACACCGTTTCAAACTTCCTTTCTGTTGCCCAAACCACAAGTCGTCTCACCTCATTCTTTACATTCCAGATTTATCCATTTAGTTAGCTTATAGCTATAAGCCGAGCTTTAGCTTTATACAGAACAGCCATTATGCTTTGAGTGTGAAAGATAAAGATATTTCGTAATATTTTCATTTACTGGTAGTGACGGAGTTTATCACTTTTTTGGAAAAAAATGTTTTCTGACATGTCTCAGCATCTCGTGGGTTTTATCTGCATTGCGGTATTGTTCTCCCAGTGTGAAGTTTGTGTCATCATTTCCTTGTCGTCAGACATCCAATAGCGCTGTTATTAATTACTCGTAAACTCTCAAGCTCTTATGTGTCAAAGAGGCAATTTAAACGGCAAAATGAAGCCCAAAGCTTCCTTAAACTTACTCAAGTGTTGTGTGAGTGACAGATGGAGTATAACTGATGATTTCTGCGCCGTAAATACTGTAAAACCCGTTCCATCCTCCAGCCTGATTGGGTCGTCGGTTCGTTTGAAGGTAGGCATCACTCCAGGTATAAACCTCAGACTAGAAAACTACCAAGTGACCCCTGCTTGTCTTCTTTAGCGAGCTGCTTATTAACTGGTAGTCTTCGTTGTCTAGAGTACGTTTGGTTGTGGAGGTTCAGGTGATTGCTAGAGTCTCCGTGAGTTTCGTACTAGCTTGATGTTATGTTATCAATTACCTTTAAAAGTGGCGCTTTCACTCAAGTCGAGGAAAGACACAAAGCAGACGCTGACTCGATGATTTCGCAAATGCTCCAGCTCTACTTTGTCTTATTTAAAATTCCATTTTCAAACGCAGTGGCAATGTGCTATTTTTACTAAGTATTCATAGTGCGACCTCGCGCGCTTAATCTTTCTTCGCCTCAATAGCTTCTGCGGTGTGAGTCTTTATATAGCTGCGTGCCACATGATCTTATAGCCTCACGCTGCGGCCGCACGTAACGTCAACTTGTTTCTCAAGCGTCTTTGTACAGTGGCTGCGACCTTGCATGCCCATGTCTATAAAAATCAAAGCGCGGAGGCTTGCCAAATTCAGAACCAAATTGCGGAAAAGTTTCAGAGCGACAAGCAGGTTGAGAAGTCGAATATCACTTCGAAAGAAGAAGCGTATTTACGTAGTGAATGCTGTACATCCTGGCGTTACGCACTGCGCCAATGGGGTAGGTAAATCAGTGGGTTTTGCGCTCTTAGTTTTAAGGCTTCTCCGTCAGTTATCAGTCGTGTATTTACTTCGCAAACTTTTTGACATCGGGCTGTGGAGTACAAGGCGCCGATAATTTTTTCTGCTTCATTCGCTTCTCAAGTGTTGCCCGACGTGATGTTATATTACTGTATGTTGCAAGCTCCCTCTATTTCTGGCCAAAGATTGTGTGCGCGAGTGAAAAATAAAACGCGCGTTTGAAAATCCGAGGTCAAACGCGCCTTATTTCTCACTCGGCAGACGATCTTTGGCCAGAAAAGGACGGACTGGAAAATCTAACGTGTTTAATAATACAGTGCGCTCTTTCTTGCGTTAAACTGTTTTTCTTTGAGCTGTTTTAAATAGTTTGTTATAGCGTTGTAAACTTCGTGTTCCTGTCGGTAGAGTTCCAGATAGAAGTGTAACACGTCGGATCGCGTACGAAAGAAGCCTGTCAGCAGCAGGCTCTTGAGATTTTTCGTAAAACCATGTGCAGCTCTGTTGGAGGTTTGTGTATCTCTGCTCTTCTCTGCTTTTCTATCCTGCCGGTTTGCTGCTCTGTTATATCGAAGTGCGCTTTTTGCCAAGCGATCTATAAGAGCTTATTTTGTGCTAGCAGTAGTCAGGCATATCTTCTGACATGAAGTGATTTGTGATGGGGTTCCTTTGCTTTGTTTGGGGGTGTTGTTTGGCAAATGACTAATGAACTCTCACAGAACTGACACATTAATCTAGCAATTGAGAAGAGCTCCGAGATGTTCAATGCTATCGCAGTTTTAGAATAACCAGCGCTCGATATTCGTTTACCGTGCGCTTCTGTCGTTTACAGCGTTGTCTCAACTTTGAAGTCAGTTTAGTGTGATAGCATCGCTTAATAAACAGAGTAAGAATACACCGGTACGCTATACCTCGCGAAATCTAGCTGCCAGGTGGAAGATGGAAGTACCAGCAAACGGCTGCGTTTCTTTCTCTCGAGAGTCTGTTCTTTAAATTGCGCCCAAAATTTTGTTTTGATAAATATAACCTGCATGTATAAATATCGTAGCTGAAGTAGAAACTTTAAGCTGCTCCAGATTTGTTTTGTATACCGAACTCCACAGGATAAACACAACCCTTGCTTTTGAATGCATAAATGCCCGTTTGTCAAACTGTTTTTATCAAAACAGGAAGCGCGCTGTCAAACTACAACTGACAACAACAGGATTCCGCTGTCAGCTCCCCCCCCGAGGGGACACTACCAGCTTTGTAACGGGGGAGCCGGAAGTGCTTTCAAAGACTGCTCCTTCTATCCCTGCGAGCGAGTGGCAGAGAGAAAACGGAGTTCGTGGACAGTCTATGTCTATCTGATCGAAATCAAATCAGCTATTCGCAAGTGCAATGGTTCAGAGCTTGTGTAAAGGATCAGTGGAGCTATTTTTGCTTCAGGAAACACAAGGGAAAGACATTGTAATTGTTTACTGTGAATGCTAATTCTCCCAACCTGCCCTGAACAAAATGTATGAGTTGTGTTAGGAGAATTTATTGATAGTCTGACAGGATTGAACCCAAGCAAGAGGTCACCTTCCATGTTCATACACCTAACTGTACTAAAAGAAGTTTGCCTCTGATCGCAATGAAATGTTCGATACTGTTTTTTCCTTTCTCAGGCTCAACATGTCGTGGACTGTGAACGAATCTTAGCCAATCTCCTGGACAAAACCCCAGACTCGCACCCAGACCATGATGGATTGGAACAAGTCGTCGACAAGTTTAGACAGGTTAGATAAATACTACCACTTCCACTTCAGTTGTTGTTGTGTTAGCTGTTGTTATGGTCTTTTATTTTATAGACACGAGTGTTTTTACTGGAAAATATACCGTGCGTAAAATCCATACGAAACTACATCCGGGACCCGAGTGGCGTATTTTCCATACCTCACTAGTGAGGATATCGTTTGTGTCATTTCTCGCTTTTGCACGGTTGTTTGTGCAATTTCTCGTAAAACACTCGTGTCTAATATAATAAAAAGAAAATTACACGGCGGCTTGAAGATATGGATTTTATTTTCTCGTGGTAAAAACATAGAGATTACTTCATGGAAAGTGCGCGCGTACGGTTTTTATTCACGAGTTGTGAAGTATCATAAAACGAACGAGCGAGGCTTTGCGAGCGAGTGAGTTTTATGATACGAAACAACGAGTGAATAAAAACTGTACAAAGCACTTTCCATGATGTTTTCTGTTTATTATATACATACTGAGACATTTATGATGGGACCGGGAAACCCTTTAAAAGTAGTGAAAAATCGTCGTTCGCAGCTTGTGATTGGACGAACGATTTTTTTCACGTGTGAAAAGCGTCGTTCGCGGCCTCTCATTGGCTAGAACTCATTTGCGTACGAAATTTTACGATATGGCTTTTTCGTGAGTATGTCTCAGTATGTATATAATAAAATATTTTACTCACTCGCGAAGCGCTTGTTCGTAAAATATTGTTTGTACCACTTGAAAATAAAATTCATATCTTCGCGCCGCCGTGTAATATCCTCTATATATTTGTCCTGTGTGTTGTGGCAGTGATATTTTTTGTTGTTGTTGTTGTTTTTGTTTTTGCTTGACTGTGTTGACGTTACTGTTGTCGTAGTTACTTGGATGTTGTCTTTTGTGTTGCCATGGTAGTTATTGCTGGTTGTTGTTGTCCTTGTTGTTTGTTTATCTTTACTTGTAGTTTTCGTTCATGGTGGTGAACCCCAGATTCTAGACTCTGTCTCCCAAATGCCCGGAACAAAACGTATGAGTTCTGTTAGAAGAATTGGTAGTCTGATCAGCTTGAACCGAAGAAAGAGTTCACTTGCGATCTTCTCCACACTGAACTACATACAGTTGACTATATATTGAAAGAAGTTTGTCTCTGATCACTCTTAACCCAAGCAAGAGATCACCCACCATTTTCTCCATAATGAACTACATACAGCTGACTATTTGTTGAAAGGAGAAGTTTGTTTCTGATCACTCTTAACCCAAGCAAGAGATCACCCATCATTTTCTCAATTCTGAACTACATACAGCTGACTATTTGTTGAAAGGAGAAGTTTGTCTCTGATCACTCCTATTAACCCAAGCAAGAGATCGCTCACCACTTTCTCCATACTGAACTACATACAGTTGACTAGGTATTGAAAGGAGAAGTTTGCCTCTGATCACTTGTGTTTGATTGAGCCGCTACATAAAGCCGTTGTTATCTTTCGTGTGTCTTTTCGTTCGTTTTTATATTCCTTTATCATTATTAATTAATTAAATTTCGTTTTCATCCTATAACTGAGGGCTATATCCGTAAGTGGTTTCCCTTTGCTTTGTATTGACCTCTAAAATTACACAAACGTGACCCTCTCCTGTTTATAGAGCACCGGCTTTGGATACCACCATATATTGCGCACGTCGATATATTTAACCTCAAGGGTCACTGCGTGTCTCTGGCCCCTTTAGTGCTAATAAATTCTCTTGCTAAAATACACCAACCTGGTTATCTTTCTCGCCAGATGGCACGAGAGAAAGATGAAGAAGTAGCGAGTGCCACGAGCGAGGTAAGTGAAGAATTACTGCATCCTTCTTTGAGGTTTAATATGATAGTATCTAGGCACTCAGCATTTTTGTAACTGATGTTTGACTGTGTTGTGAGTCTGACGCGGGGGAAGCGATACATTCAATTTCTACGATGGGTTTCATGTTTTGTGGGTCGAGGTGGCTGTAGATTGTGCTTATCTTCGCGTTTGTTCCTTTTCTTGTTTATGTCATGAATCGTGTTTTAAAAAATGCAAGGCCAGAATCACGCCATCTGTGCAAATTGATATTGAGTTTTTTAGCGTTATGATAGATGATAAAAATGGAAATATAAAAGAGAAGCAAGGTAAACAAAACCAAACAATTAATCAAAACAAAGGAAACATTTTGCTGGGTTGCAGAACACAACGTTCATTATTGCGGGGCGATTAATCGCTATACAACTTGAAACTGGCAAAGTTGCAGATTATCGTTTTCTCCTTTCGAGTAACATAAAGCTTCTTAACAACATTTGCTGTCATCGCAAATGTAATCCATTTGGCTCTTTTTTTTCACGGACACGTTTTCAGGCTTTGCTCGCGATTGTCCTGCTGTTTTTTGTTTTTGGTTATTCATTCGTCTTAAATTCAAACCTGGTATTACACAGTGCACTTAAAGAGCTATTTAGGCACGCGTCAGGTTCGTTTATTGGGGGATAGGACCCTTTCTCTCCCAATTTCATAGTGCAAATTCTCCCAACCATTCGACAAGAAAATGTATGAGTGATACAATGAGAATTAATAGTTCAATCAGCTTTCACTCCAGCAAGGTATCAAAAGCCAGGGTCTTTAAACTGTATGATATATATCTGGAGAGAGCTAAAAGGGAATATTGAAGTTTCGGTCTAGAGATTTTTGAGTACTGTTTTGGTTTCAGGATCTGAAAACAAACCGCAGAACAACAATTATTGAGGCCACTGTAGCAAGTATGCAAGCGTGCGTGTAGTTGCTCAGTTCTGACAAAACGTGACGTTTCTCGGAACAGTTTTACGACCGCAGATATTTTTAAATACTCCCGCGTAATGCTTTTACGGTTTTTATTTTGTTGGCAGCGATCACAAACAGAAATAGGTTGCTGGTTCACTCTTTAACGCTACTGTACGAAACAGAACTAAAGCAAAAATTAATTACTTGCTTTGAAAGGCTGCAAAGGCTGGAAACTTCAGCTAAAACAATTGGTATAACGTTCAGCATATCCGGGGGGGGGTGGGTACTCCCATACATAAGCAAGGTATGTACCGCATCAAAGGGTATCGTATCTGAAGTAGGGTATCGATTTTGAGCCTTTGGTCTAGAATAGGGTAGTAGATTTTGGTATTTCGTCTGAAATAGGGTGCAAGTTTTGGTTACAGGTCTGACATAGGGTCGCAAATTGCAAAGTTTGGTCCGAGATTTGCAACTTTTGGTCTGAAATACGGTCGTAAAATGTCATGTATTAAGCTGAAATAGGGCCGTAAGGGTTTTTAGACCCGGGCAAGACACGCTTATACTTGGATTGGTTATATGGGAGCGATTCGTGATCACTAATGAGGTTGTTCACACTGTCAAAAAGTTAGTCAGATCGATTTCTTTATCTAGGACTGCTGGTAACTTGGGTTGCATTTGACTTGGGTCGATCTCGCCTTGATTTAACTTCCTTGTGTGAATAGAACCCTAAAACAGTACACGGTACAGCAATATTATTTGTATTTTTGACAGAACCTCATGAGTCACGCTTTTCTATGTTCATCGGCCGGTTTCCGGACAGTTTATGTTGGCACATTAGCTTTGACCTCACTTCCTGAAGGTGCGCATTTCAGTCAAAATCGAGTGACGATCCGAGCCGCTGGAACTTTTGCTGCGCTGGCGTTCAGTTATCGTTTTTCTGGGTCTATTTGACTCCTTGTCCTGTCTTCACAACTTTTTTTACAACTTTCTCGAGTTTTTAACATCTTTTCGTAGTACCTCTGCACTTTCTGCCCTGCTCACTAGCGTTTGAAGCTTGATTTCTGAATTTCGACTGATGGAATTTCTACGATGCCGAGGCCGCGGCGATGACGTCACGACGTGTCCTATGGCACGCACGGCGAATTGAACTTGTACACCCCACGAGGTTTCCAAGTGAACGCTCTGTGAAAGTGGTGGAACTTTGTCGTGTACAATGCGAAGCTCTGTGTGGCTGCAAAGAGCCTCTTGAGACATATTTCTGTTTCATTGCGTGTCCATCAAACGCAATAAGACTGTCATCAGGCCGCTCTAGTCACATGTTTCCGTGTGAAAGAGTTTCTCCCAGACAGTTTATGAAAAGACGTAGAGCAGTCACAGATAAACTATACTTTTGCGACCTGCTTTCTAATTTCACTAATTTCTTTCCTCAAGTATGCCACAAATGTCTCGTTTAGGATCACATTAGCTGTGATGTTTGTTTACTGTGGGCGAGTATTTTTGTCCGGATGTTTCAAGTGTGCTTATGACGAAATCGGAAACCTTGCATGCTTCGCGTTCCCAACATGTATCGCTCCTCAAGGTTTGCGTGCAGCAGTAAAAGAGAACCTATTAAAAGATTAGGTCGTAATCTGCGGCCAGACAAACAAAATCCGTCGAAAGAACCGTCATTCCTTTAGATTAATTTTTTTTTTCACCACCACTGTCCAAAGGCAACGCAGAAAAACAAAAACTGCGCACTCAGCGAGATTCCATTTGACAATTCAGGATTGGAGCTGCCCTATTAATTAAGTTAATTCGCCTTTGTTAGTGAAAGTATGCGAGAACTTGGAAACTCTTCCTGTTGTACAATTGCACTGAGAATTGAACAAGAAGAGGCAACTTTTAATGGTTGCGAGTCTTCTTTAAATATCGGCTCTAGCTTTGAACGAGCGATAAAATGCCGGCTGATTTCAACAAAATGTACCGTGGACAGAGATGCAACGTGGGCATATCAATCACTATATTTACAAGACCATCTGTTGTTTATTAATATTAATATTATTGTTATTATTGTCATTCATAGCTATTATTGTATAATCAGTGCTAGTAACCTAATTTAGTATGTCAAGGTCTTGAGGTCGACCTTCTTTGGTTATCCAGTCGAGGCACGTTCGTTTACGCATTCTTTTTCTTTCTTTCTTTTTTTTTTTTTTTTTTTTTTTGCGCATTTTAAGATCATTACTGCACTCTATTCATCTCAGTCTAACGCCGAGTTGTGTCGTCTCAACTGCGCTTTTTATACACATTCTCGGACTTAAGTACGCCAACTTTAGACTCGGATATTGGTCTTATGTCGTCTCTTGAGTAGTGTTTGGTTTTGTGCGCGACTTTAGAACTCACGAACTCTTTGGTTCCGAACTTTAGCCGCGAACTGCATAGCAACGTACATTCCAGAAGCCATATAAGGCGTGGTGACTCTTCTAGCTCCTAACTACTTTCAATATTACGCCTGAATCACACTGGGCATCACAGCAGTAAACTCAGCAGAATACCAGACCTATATTAACAACGGTTCAGATCTCTGTTTCTTAATCTGGGGTTGTTTGGGTGGGACGCTGTGGCTTTAGAGCCGGTTTCTCTGCTGCTCTTACTGCCTCTCGTATGCAACATTTTGGAGACAGTATTCAGTTGTGAAGTGAAAATCTCAGACGCTGAATCTGCAAAGGTTTAGTCTGCGATATCAAGACTTAGGTGAGTAGATACATCCTGCTTCGGTTGGCGTGCAACGTACAAGCGTATCGCCTGAACTTGAGTTATAAGAATTGACAGTATCTAAGACGGACGTGAATTTACTATGCGACATGAAGAATCCCTCGTTACGAAATTAGGGCCTCTAAAAAGTGTGAACTTTGGTGATCTTTTGCCATTCGATTGCGTAGCGGATTAAAGCACTAAAACAGCAAAGAAAACGATCCCGCGTTTCGTTTCCCGCTCGAACAACTGTCAAATTTTGGACAATTTTTTGTAACAATCCGCTACACGTACGGGTTCATGGTATAGCGTGCTCTCTCTCCACCAAAATGTAGTATTTGCAGGCGACCGCTCGTTTGCAATTGCACAAATGACGTCACAGACAGACGAAGCGGTTATAAAACTTCTCTCTCCCCTCCCTCCTTAATTTTTTGATCGATTTTCGAGTCAAGAGGGAATATTCTGACCATGACCTTTTTTTTTTTGCGGTTTCAATTTTTCACTTACCATGAAAAGTACGTGTTTAATTAGCTTTTTCCTTCTGATTTCCAATAACATAAAATCTCTTTTAGTGTACCAGTAATATCACAGACAGTGCCAGCGCTTTGATCCTTCGTAAGTGGATAAATCTATCTTTGAGTTTAGTATAGACAATCTAAGGGTGTGTTTTGAGCACCACTTTCCTTCTGATAGCCACGCCTAAAACTCTCTGGTAGATTAAGATTAAGAAAACGTAATTTAAACCCTCCCTTGGCTGTCACTAAGTTCGGTTCTCAGTCAGACCTTTACTATAAAAAAATAAAATTTTCAAAAAGTTCTCCAGACTGTCTTTTCCCGACGCATTTTGGCAGTGACCGAGTTAGAATCTCTGGGAACTTTACTGTGAAAAAAAACAAAAAAACAAAAAAACAAAAAAACAAAAAAAACAAAAAAAACAGAAACAAAAAAATCTTACAACGACTTCTTGTATGACGCGTTGGAGATATGGAAGACTTTGTTTCTGAGACAAGATGCCTTCCATACTTTGTTAGATGTATAGATAGTGCATTCAGGACTCTTTTAATCCTTCCGTTTTTAATTCTAACCCTTAAGAATCGGAATACGAAAAGTTTGTTTTCTTTAGATCGCACGGAAGTGATTTTTTCCTGTCGCTGAGATGCCTGATTGTTTGATGTTTGATTCTTTCTAAAACAACACATGCAGTGCCACTATAAATCGACAACGTCGGACATTTGAAACATGAGCCTCTGGCTCGGGAGAGTGGACAACCACTTCCTAATGCTTCGACTTTAAATAAACGATATTTATTTTTATTTTTAACGCTCCCAGGGAGTTTATTTTTGACTGTGCATTAAAAACTACTTGCAAAACCCAGTTGAGTAAGGCACTGATCTTGCGAGATCGCTATCAAGGCTTTTTGTTGGCTTTATATAGCCGTTTTTCACCGATTTAGCGCATGGCTCCGCTCCTTGAGGAATATGATACAGCGAATAACGCGGATTTGTTTGGGTCCTGTCATGGCTCCAGAAAAAGTAATCTAAGCTATTTATGTCAACTTAATTTGTTTGTTAGGCTGCTCGAAATGGTGTTATATGCGGAGCAACTTCAACTCGTTTCATCGCCAAGAAGAAGGTTTATTTGGGTTAAACTGCGTTTCAAAAATGACCCGTCAGATGGTTCCCACCGAAGTTGTTGCTGGAAGTGCTTTAGCTCTGATAATGCTTTTACAGTTTTACGAGATAACGAAATCTCAGACATGGTGTCGCTGTAAATTCCGCGCACAAATACCAGATCGGAATGTATAAGCTTTGCAATCAAATGATACAATATTTAGTCAAGAATATTGGACTTAAGTCGCAGTTTTCCCAGACTAAAATCTGTTCAGAAATCGTTGTCCTAACTGGCTTCTTTCTGTGAGACTTTTGGTGAACCGGACAGGGATGCAGCAATATTTTACTAAGACTTACTAACGATCATGTTTTTCAGTTCGGAAAAGGCGACATGATCTGAACACTGTATTTTTATTCATACATATCTATCTATTCTATTATCTATTTTAACTAGTATTTTAAATTCGCTAGGATTTAGCTAGGATTTTTAGGTTCGGGCTAAGATGTTAGGTTTTTAGTTAGGATTTTAGAAAAATACTTTTTGACAAGATTTAAAAAAATTCTTTATAATTTTGGGTGGCCAATGTCAAAGAAAACCTGTTCCTATTTTTAACCCTTCCCTCAGCATTTGTTATGTACAACTGTATCTGTACTTGCTGTTAAAGGGACCCTCTCACAGTGGAACCGTAGATGCTTTGCGCGCCCATATTTAAATTTAAATTCGGAGCTCGACTTTCCTGAGGCGCCCACGTTATAGATCCGACTGTCACTGCTTACCGTATTCAACACACTCCTTTCGTTGATTTATTTCGCGATGAAACGACAACAACAGCAACAACAACATGAGAATCCGCCATTTTCCTATGATACGAAAATGGCCGCCGTCAGTCACTGGGCGCGCAAAGCATCTACGGTGAAAGGGTCTCTATGTAAGTGAATCTTTTCACAGTGCACGGCTGAGTAAAATGATGACATTGATAGCACATCATATCGAGTGATGATTTCACTCCTCTGTAATGCTTGCGTTACCTCTGTACAGACTATTTTAAGCCCTTCTACTCCCAAAGTGATCAACTTCAATTTTCTCATCAGAAATTTAATACATGATAAGGAGAATTTAGTATTTGCTGGAGCTGATCAAATATCAGTTCTCACGACAACACTTATATTTCTTCTTGAGTGGTTGGGATAATTTGGTTTTAGTTCCTAGATTGGGAGTGAAAATCCTGACCATAACTGAAATTCACCCAACCATTCACGTACCTTGTGTATGAATATTGTAATGAGAATTGCTAGGTAAATCATTTGTTGTGTGGATAAAGTTTCACCTCACTGTCTTATACACATTTGTGGTGTGATGTCACGCCATTACTTGTTGTAAAAGCTGTTTGTGAATGCTGAATCAAAAAAAAAAAAAAAAAAAAAAAGCACTTTAGATGCACGTAATTTCCTCGTCTTTAACTCTTTCATTCCCAAGCTCAAAAAATGAGTGATGCAGGAAGAATTGATAATTTTTTGAGCTTTAATCTGAGCGCGGTATCAAAAGCCAAGTTCACCATACTGTATGATTTCTGATGAGAAATGGAAGGAGAATATTAAAGTTGATACTCTTGTGAGTGGGCAATCTTGGAAATGGTTCATTCGATTGGAGACAGTACGTGAATTTCAGAGTTCCTTAGTATAGATAAGAGGCCAGGTGTTAAGACAAGATTAGGCTAATCATGGGCTGGGTTTAAACTTAAGCTTGAAAATGAGAAGCTTTCGCTTTCAAAAAAAACTCCCTTGCGATATTTTGGGCTTAACAAGGTTTTTAGCTAGTTTTTTTTTTTATTTTATTCTATTCTATTTTATTTTATTTTTTTATTTTATCAAAACCTTCAGTTTATCGGCTGAAAAGTCGAGAGAATGAATTTGGTTAATCCAGGATTAGCTTAATTGAACTTTAAACAGCCAAGTCCAGCACTGTCTTATATTTTACAACACATTTGTCGTGTTAAATAGTCAGCCGCTTTTGGCGCTTGGGGACAAAATATTGGATTAGTAGAATTATAAACGAAAATGCGATTAACATATTTGAGCGGAACAGCTGATTTGATTGGCATTTTACTTGGAAAAATATAAATCCATCATGTGAATCTGCGAGAGGTTGCTGAAACGCGTGGCATTTATCACCTGGTTGTGTGTTAGAATACGTTCACTGTGGTAATGACCCTTGAGCCTCACGCGCGGGGGGGGGGGGGGGGGGGGGGGAGGGGGAGTTCTAGTACATTCAGATCTCCAAGCCTTCTGCTGCAGGCAGATCCTGTTGATGTTTGACGTGACAATTCAAACAATGTACAAAATTAGATTAAACTTGATGGGTGTAAAAAGGCACCGTGAGAAATCTGATTTTTTACAGAACACTAACTCGAAATTTTCAATCAGCCGAAAAAAGAATTGTCACGTTGCAAAGATGTGCTGTTTATTTTAATCATGAACCTTTTATACTCCTATATTTTTCCTCTGGCTTGGGCTGTGTGGGTAAATATCTCTTCGTATTCGCTATGTAGCTTGTTTATGCTGTTTGTTTTTCACTAAGATGTACGAGACACAATTGCGGTATTGTTATTGGGCTGTTTTTGCTGTGTATAGCGATTCTTTGAATTGATGTAGTGATGGGGATGTTTACAGGTCGAGCAGTCTGTTGTTATGCTGAAACTCTGATGTTCAGCGTGTTGTTTGTTTATAGAAAGCCTTAGAAAATGGAGTCAGCAATACAGGAAGACGACAAGATAAATACCGAAAGTTATTTATAGTGTAGTTGGTACTTCTGGGTAATAAGTTTTAAAAAGTCTCGTTATTGCTTTTCCTCGCAAGAGTCCATAAAGCATTCTTCTCAAACTCTTTTGCTTTGGCCTGTGTCTTACGTAATACGTACGCGTCTAAAATAGCTGGGAGGGGTAGGTGGGGTGCAGGTAGCTACATATAAGGTAAATCTCAGGCAGTTGATCTTATGCGCTGTCTATGCTCTGTCTTTCGTAAGTGACGTGCTGAAGCCAACACTTCCGTTTCGTCTTTTTTTCAGTGCAAGATGATCGAAATACAAGACAAGTTTCCACATGACCCCCTGTTCCTGAACGACCGAGACCCGCTTCAGGTGAGTCAGCACAAATGTGTGTAAAGTTATAATTATCGACTTGAGATTCTCGACGCCCTAAAGAATATATTAGCTGAGGTTTCGAGCGTTAGTTCTTTGTTTTTGTTCTGTAAAGTTCAAATGCATCAACGTATGGTTCATGTGGGTTTGCTGAAAGCCGTGTAGAACGTGTTGGCTGCCGTTTCGAGCGTTTCGAGCTCTTTGTCAGAGCAAAACACGAAGGGCTTTTGTTCTTTATATTGATTTCGTTTCACGAAACGCCTTTGCAGACCAAAACTAGTTGTCACGAGGACTGTTACATAACTTCTATCCAAGATTTTTTTCTCTCGTGTGGCTGAGGTTTACTTGCTTTTAAAGAATATAATCTCGGCTAGAATGTACACATGTTACTGCTAGTTGCCTGTCTTACTCTGACCGGCTTGTTTGCCTGCAAACCGCTTCTTATTCTCGCTTGTTCTCGCTTTGTTGTGTTACTTTCGTTTTCTCCTTCTCGTGCTGTTTTTTAGTCCCCGTCTTTCCGTTTGTCTTTATTTTAATGTCTGTGTATTTCTTCTGCTGTCTTCCTGCATCTTTGATGCCGTCTCTGCTTCTGTGTCCATGAAATTTCCTGTCTTTTTTCTCTTGTACTGTCTTCTGCCTGTCCGTCCGTCTCTGTCCTTCTGTTTTTTTCTGCATCCTGTCTTTCTTCTACTGTCTTCTGTCCTATCACTCCAGCTGTCTGTCCGTCCGTCTGTCCGTCTATCGTTATCTGTTTCTACCGCATCCTCTCTATTTACTGTCTTCTGATCTATCACTCCAGCTGTCCGTCCGTCCGTCCGTCTGTCTGTCTGTCTGTCCATCGTTATCTGTTTCTAGTACTGTCTCCCTGTCCTTTCGCTGCATCTTTCTGCCTTTCCTCGCTCTTTCTGTTTGTCTCTATTTCTCTTCTTTCTTGTCTGTCTCTGTCTAGTGTCTAGTGTCTACGACGGGAAACGGATGCACACAGTAAACTGCGTTTACTGTACGTCACTAGCCAACATACCCTGGGTAAAAATAAACTTTCAAAACTTGTACCTATCGTGACCTCGAGTCCCCCAGAGCAAAACCGGAACTGCGGCAACCCTTCAACGTCCGTCTGTATGGCGAGCTGACCACTAAAATGATACTTGACTTGTTTTCAAAGGCGACCGTCCTTCCGGAGCTTTGGGTTATTTGTTGACTCCTTTTATACGCTTTCTTCCATAGTTTTAGTTCATTGGGACATTTCTCGACTCCTTGTGTGATACGCTATCTTTTTCTGCAGCGCTTCAAATCCGCTGTCCCGAGAAGACGGTCGGCGCCTGCGAGTGCAATCAAGAAAACCACTTCGAGTGGAAAGACGAACTCCGTCAAGTGGTTAGTATATCGCATTTAAAAGCATTACGCCGCCCAGACGAGCAGACGCCAGGAGCAAAAGCGTCAACATTGAACAGAAGATTCGCGAATCGTAATGGACTTGATTCAACATCCATGAATTTCAATGTAATACCAGCTCTTAAGAGAACTAGGTTGACTGCGTCGGCGTGGCGGAAGACAAACTGGTGTATCAACTAAGTGTTGATGAGGGTAATGGAACGCCGTCAAAGAGACAATAGCTGACGTTTCGCTCTGACGAAGGGCTAGCGCTCGAAACGTCAGCTATTGTCTCTTTGACGGCGTTCCATTACCCTCATCAACACTTAGTTGATACACCAGTTTGTCCATGAATTTCAGTTTCACCGAAAAATATTTAATCAGAGACGTTTGGGCTATGCACTGCTGTATTTCTCCATCTGAATTGAACTTAAAATTAAAAAAAGAACCAACTCAAGAACAGCATAAAGTGACTGTGAGTCCTTTTCGCTCCAAGATCGTATTGCGGGAGCCTAGTCGCTAGCACAAAAAAAAAAAAAAAAAAAAAAAAGAAAAGAAAAAAGTAGGGCGCGCGGAAAATGGGAGGGACTGTTTACAGTCTAGCGTGAAAACACAATTAGAATGTACTCAGCTCTATCTGATTATTTGAGTGTCACACACCCTTAGATTTGTTTGTCAGTTGAGAACTTTGGATTAATATTAAGTGCAATATAACTCCACTCGACAACAACATGAACGTGACTGCTTTATAATGTGCTTGTTGTGAGCTTTGATGTCATCGACAGTTCAGGAGTTGGAATTAAACACTGCTTTTTCTGAATGAACGAGATCCAGTTCAGTTTAAAGATATTGTCACACCCTGCGTTGGATGAATTGTCGATGACTTCTGGTTGAGTAGTGATAAATGGTTAAACCTTGGGATCGGTCCAAGAAGTAAATAATATTTTAGACGTTTTGCCGTCCTGCAACATTTCGTCGTTGTTGACGTATGCATCGTTTCCGTTTCATTGTCCTTGGCCGTGTCATCTGCGTTTATATTGCTCCAACTTTCACCTGTGCGGTTTTGTGAGAAACGTTCATTTAGGGCCACGCCCACGAACACCGACAATTCGTAGAATTCCAGAAATTTCCGCAACAGCGGTGAAGCAACCCAGCCGCATAAGGCCGGACTCACCAAGAACCGAGTCAACTCAACTGAGGCTTTCCATCCCTTGCTAACCGAACCAGGGAGTTTTAGTATATTCCTGAAAAGTTACGTTTAACAACAAGCTAATCGGTAAGCGCATATTCTGTCTGAGGTATACAGCAAAACACTCGAAATACCTGCGGTACTCAGTCCTTTAAATTCGACTTGTGTTCTATTCCAGGTTGCACAGTCACTCATGTTTGTGTGGGAAGCGCTTTCCCTGACTCCTGTCAAACATTTCGCGCCGTTTTCTCACGAACTTGTTCTTCTCATTTCCAGCGCGTCCCTTCCTGAGGGGGGTGGTGTGAAAGGTAAGAGCCCGTCTGAACACACTCCGTGTACGACACGTGGTTTCGTCAGGGAAGGACCCGTCCAACTCTCCTCGGTAAGTCGCGTTTTCTCTTTTCTCTTCATTAGATAGATGCGCTTTGTTGCTGGAAAATGGCCTCTTCCCCCCCCTTCCCCGACCTCTGCTCAACTGCTCCCTCGTGACGTCACAGACAAAACAGCTTGCGGATGCTATAATCTTGGACAAAAATGTCGGGACGATATCAGGTTTTATGGCACTTCAGTCACACGGCCAATACATGTTGTATGTATGTGTGTGGTCAACTTATAGTTGTTTTTATCCATGACTAGGCAGTTAACAAAGTTTGGCGTCATATTCTTACCTTCCCCTGCCCCTCCTGATTTATGCTCTTTCTGTTTTTATCCAGGGGGTCTCTACGCAGGAAAGATACTTTTTTCTTTTCAAAGACCTGCTGTGTGTCGCGAAACCCAAGTACGTGAGGACATCTCTGCTTTCTCTCAGACTATTTTTCTGTTGATTTAAGTCATATATCAGAATATGAGTTCTCCTAACGGGTCAAGAATGAAATGTATAAGTGATGTAGTGAGAATCGATAGTTTGATCAGGCTGCGTTCACACGGATGCGTTTTCACCTCCCGTTTGTACTGCTCACACGAAACAGAAACCGGAAGCTTTTGAAAAGCGATCCAGTTCTGGCTGCGTTTTTCGAGTTGATGCGTTTTTATCGCCGAATTCGATCGTTTGATTGTGTATAAAACGGAAAGTGAAAACGCATACATGTAAAGGTGTCCTCAGATGCCAAGTTCTCCTTACTGTGTGGTGTACCTCTAATGAGAAACTGAAGGAGAAAATTGAAGTTGATTACTCGGGAATGAAGGGGCTTGGTGAGCAGAATTGAAGTGGATTTGATGATCGCTGTTTGAGAGTTGCACGTCTTGTTCTTCCAGATCGGCTTCGAATTTCAAACTCAAGCAGCGCATACGTTTGAGCGAAATCTGGCTGGCCAGTTGTACCGACGACCTGTGCGAGTCAATCAAGTCACGTGACAAGTCGTTTGTGATTGGCTGGCCCACCACAAACTTCGTGGCGACTTTTAGGTGAGAAAGTAAAAGACGTTGCATTCCGCATCAAACTGTTCTCTGGGTTTGTACGACTAGGGTTTCGTAATCAGGGCCATGTTGTTCATAGCACACTTTATCCTAAGCTTGTATTAGGCCTAATTAGTACTTCATATGGGGAAGCTATCAGGGATTGGGAAACCAAATGCTTTCCCTCGTGGTTTAGACCACTAAGGTGAAGAGTTTGGGTCATTCTCTAACCAAAAAGTGTGAGTGGCTCAAGTCGTAGCGAGAAAGTCGTTTGTGAGCGAAGGTTTCGCATTTTCAAGCTTAAAAATGCTCATAAAGTTCAGAACTAATCCGGATTAGCATCATCGAGCATCGAACAACCATACCCTCGGCGTTAGGTTTGAGCTTTTTTTAGTTGGAGGTCCCTTAAACAGAAGTTTAACCGTTACCATGGTTACTCCACAGCACGTGTGAAGAGAAAGAATCCTGGCACAGTGACCTGTCCAGGTGAGCAGAACTGGCTTTGTTATTTTGTGATGTTGCTCATGTTCATGTCTCTCCCTTCTTTCCTGCGTTTGTTCTTGTTGGTGGATTATTATTTAGTTATGCTTTCTCTATTTACATGCCATGGCAGTGTGCGTGATTTGAAAGAAGTTTTCTGCCTTCCTTCAGATATTTAAAGGAACAGAAAGAACTTGAAGAGCCAAAGAACATAGCGCTCAAAGTATACAACAGAGACATGGATTCTGCGGACTCTTGTCATTATGTGAGTAACTCACACATTGTTCAGACCGACTTGAAATTCGCTAATATTCCAGAATCCTAGTATCTATAATCATAGTTGAAAAGTCTTTAACTTTGTCGCAAATCTGTAGTATGGAGGCTTAATGCATGCTTAGGAGTGTTATGCTGTATTTTCGACGGCGTGTAAGGCCGATTAACAGTGTGAACTCAATTCTCCCATTCTGCCCTGAACTGATTTGAGTAGCGTTTCGATAATTGACTGTGAAAGTGTTTATCTAACTTGGGCTGTGTTCTTGGTTTACAGAGCAAGTCTTTCACAATAACAAACACCGAAAATGCTAGCGATGTGGTTAAAACCTCAGTGGAGCAATTCCAGATTCAGGTATGAACGAATAAATAAGTCAGTATAAGAAGTCCTTTAGTATCGCTTCTAATTGGGGACACTGGACACAACCTGACAATGTGTATAAGTGTATATGGAGAAGCGTTTGTCCCGGGGGCTAAGGGCACCTCCTTCCCGGGGCGCCCTGGGCGTGCCAATTATTCATGCATTTCTATATATAAATCAAAGCGAGCCGTTTACATACGTTTACGTTTTTTACAAACTAATTGGGGACAGTAAGAAAATATGTTGGCAAAAGTAATTGGGGACTTCATTATTAGATATTATTACACGACTTCACATTTTCGAGTGCAAGTACGGGCCAAAACGAGTGCAAAGATGGGAGCGTGCGTATTGCACTCGTCAGGAACCAGATCAACTGGTTTATTAGCTTACGTGATCAGTTTTTGCAAGCAAAGTTTACGAACGCGTCATTTTTTGTTCCATTTTGCGCGCGGCGAGAATGTTTGCCCTGCTTCGTTTGTCGTGTAATAAACAATTTATTACACGAAAAGTCGTGCAATACGGCTGTATTTTTACTCGTCAGTTTTATTTTTTCTCGTCTGAAGCAGGCTCGAAAAAATAAAACCGACTCGTAAAAAATACTCCGCCGTATTGCACTCCTTCCCGTGTAATAACCTCTTTGTAATGTATACAACAATACAAGACATATTCTACCTAAATTCTAACTGAACTGGTGGGATATTCAGACTTGTACTAGCATGTTATGCACTACAAAGTGCACAGCAACTACAGTTGTTCTCTATGAGACAAGAAAGATCCCTCTTATGTTTTTCTTAAAACCATGTAAGCTATATATATTTCTTTCCGCCTTACTGCTAAGTTTGGACCATAGAAATGGTCCCAGATATCGCAAGGAATGCTTTCTGTAAGTAACAGTTTTCAATCGGGGTAGGTCGAAGTACCCATTTCTTAGCACATAGCCGGTGCATTTGGGTTTAAAAATCTCTGATACTAAGGTACAAAACCAGGCTTATCGTGAACTTTCTTTTATTGTCGCCAACTGTTACGGACATAAACCGACGCTGTTGTTTCTGCCTTGCAGGATGCCTCGACTGATTACCAGCTCTGGGTTTTGTCCGGTAAAGAAGAAGGTCCTTATCCACTTATAGGTGAGTCCTGATTAACCTTTGACCCCTAACCTTTTTGACTGCTGACCTTTTACCCTTTGATTAGGCCTTCAGTATCATCGACGTTCTTCGGTTGTTGGTTTTTTGTAAGAGAATGTTGTATGGAGATCGTCTAAAGGGATTGTACTTCAGCAAGGAAAAAATGAAAATGGCAGATCTTCGGCTGGGTTTAATTCCATAAAACTAGTGTATTTTACACGTTGGACCATTCATTCCCCTACACGTTAAACAATATGGTTAACTACTGTTCCAGTTGAGACTTGTAACTCTGTTTGGTGGTGCTATAATAATGGTCCAACTTGCAGAATAAACGCGTAAATGTTTATTGCACAGAGGTATGCTAGTCCCTTAGAGAATGAGTTTTAGTTTGTGCGTTTTGAGCGTTGGTCCTTTTTCAAAATGTGTATGCTTGTGTCGGATTTTCTTCAAGTCACGAGTTCCCTTTTGCAATGAAGAATGTGTTTGGCTGAAGTTTCGAGCGTCATCTCTTCGTCTTCTGCTTTGTGCAACAAGGCTGCGAACGTCGTTTCTTTGTTGTGTCCTTGTTTGGCCAGGTCATGAGTTCCCTTCTGTAACGAAGTGTGTACTGGCTGGAGTTTTAAGCGTTATCTCTTCCGGTCTTCTGCTTTGCGTAACATGACTGTTAACATTGTTTCTTTATGTCCTTGTTTCTTCAGGTCACGAGTTCCCTTTTGCTATCAAGATGAACCACATCCGGGAATCAGCAGTGGAGGATGGATTTCCGTTCGACTTTGATCACTTGCCGTCCATGGAACCATTGCTACCGGAGACGCAGTGCCAGTTTATCCTGAAGAAAATCAGGAAGGACAGCAGCGGCCACAGTCACAGTACTAACAGCAACAACAACAGCAACATCAATAACAACAAAATTGTCGTAGGTAAGACGGTAGCTGATCTGTGTGGTTTTGATTTTGAGCTTAGAGCGGTTTTGTTTCGAAAGTAATCGTTTGATTGCTAGTTTGCGACTTTGGATTGGTGGAAACGAGCTAGTTTAGAAGCTTTCTCGTTCAGTCAAAAACAACAAACAAACGCAAACAAGAAAGTGGTGATAGCTTTTCTTTGCACCCCTGATTTTATTTTTCTGCAAGTAAAACAAATGCAAAGATCTTTGGCTTCTGATTGGTTGAAAGTATTTCTTATAGCCTCTGTGATTGGCGGTGTAGTTTGTTTTGGTTTTACGAAAGCCATTCCATCTTCAACTGCACACGGTGTCGTGTGATACGCCCTTGGTGACGTGTGTGTTGTGTGACACGCTCTTGCTAGCGTGATGTGCTGTGTGACATGCTCTTCGTGTGGCATGATGTATTGTGTGACACGCTGCAGGTGAGAAGGCGAACGTGACAGTAATCGCGTCAGATGGACACAGGGAGACAAAGCGCTGGAAGAATCCGATCAAGAAGTCGCCCATCATCAACTGGGCGATGCACAAACGGACTCCCACAGTGCCCAAGGGTCAGTGTATGGACACTCAATCAAGTTCCCCTGGAAAGTGAGTGAACCATTCCATTATTATGGCAGTGTGCTGTTTTGTGCTTCCCAGTTTTTCGAAACCTTATAACATTGAGTGTGTCTTGTGAGAACGAGCTACGGACGAACCTCCAGCAAGTGACGTTTTCTACTCAGCGACCTCCCTATTTTCGAGTCAGCGGTCATTGTACAAAACTGTGGAAACAACAGCAAATCCAAGTTCTATTTGTGCTACAAGTGCAACGTTCGTAAAAGCCCAAACCAAGAACTCAATATATGCTTTTGACTGAAGAACCGATCAGGGCTTTAGTTAGGTGGTCGCTTCATGTAGAAATGTGGAGTTTATGGTCACTTCCCCGTTTTGTGTCGTAGGCTGTTTGGATTACCGCTGGCCCAGTTGTGCTCTGAGGAGGAGCCGGTGCCCAGACAGGTTCAGGAACTCCTGCTAAACCTTTTTCGTTATGGTCCAGCGGTTACGGGAATCTTTCGCAAGACCGCAAACGCAAGAGTCACGAAGGAAGTGAAGCAAAGATTAGATGAAGGTAAGAAAACCAACTCCTCTTCGTCTCTGTCTTTGCTTTTGTTGATTACCTGACTTGAAAATCAAGCGGACAATTAACGTTCGTTTGTTTGTTTGTTTGTTTATTTTCAGGCAAAGATCTTCCGTTCGACGTGCCAGTTGTGGTCAGTTCGTCCGTCTTCAGGGTAAGAACATAAAATACAAATGGTAATTTTTCGGAAATGAAGCCAATTTCTTTAAATTTGTTTATTTTCCTTGGAAAAGAATTCTTGACCCTTTCACTCCCAAGAGTGATCAATTTCCCTTTTCTCTTCTCAGTCTCTATCATACAGTATATGGAGAATTTGGTTTTTGATAACTTATTCAGATGAGAACTGATTTAGCTATCAACTCTCACGACATCACTCATTCATCTTGTTTCTGCAGGAATTTCTGCGGCGGTTGCCTGACTGCGTGCTTATCTCAGACAACTACGAAGACATTGTGGCCACGAACTTGCTGCTCGACGATGAAAATGAAAGAGTCCGACAGCTGAAGCTGTAAGTAAACAAGTTCGTTGGTCTTGATTTACTGTTGTTGTTGTTGTTGTTCTTTATTGCAAATGACACGGTTGTGGCATCGTGATCTACACGAGTATTTCTGGTGGTGTACTGAATGAATATGGTCAGCAGAACAAAAATGGCGGTGACTATTAATAAGGTGATGGTGGTGGCATAAATTATGGTGGTCATTTTGGTTGTGATAGTGATGGTGATGATGATGATGGTGTTGTTGTTGTTGTTGGTGATGGTGGTGATGATGATGATGATGATGACATTCTTTTCACACGCAGTGAGTAACATGATTTGGTCTCCAATTTTCAGCATCATCGAGGGCCTTCCTTTGTACAACCAAGAGTTGTTAAAACGTTTTTTCTGCGTTCTTTTCTACATCGCTAAACACGCGGACACGAACAACATGAACACATACAACCTGGCGCGCTGTGTGGCGCCCAGTCTCCTGTGGCCGCCGCTCGGTTCCGGCATTCCACCCGAGGAGCAGATGAAAGCAGTTCCGCTGGCCGTGCAGTTCGCTATGGAGAACAGCCCGAAATTATTCGGCGAAGACGTCAAAACCGCCCTGGGGGACCCTACTGAGATTGACTTTGCGAGTGACTCGGAGAGCACGCACGAGTCGCGTGGTCACAGCTCGACGGATGATGGGATTGAATCGCCGGAGCCTCTCAGCCCCAAAGCGGAGAGAAATTCACTTCACTCGAGTGACACGAACATTTACGCGTCTGCGCAGGCGGAACGCCTCACGGTGCGAAAGAAAGTGCAAAGTGCTAGTACTCCTAATTCACCCTGCGATTCGGGTGTTCCATCGCCGAACACGTCCCCTCAGCTCAAACGACACGACGACTTCTCGTCGCAACTTAAGGGCGCCTTTTACGAACCAAACTCTGTAAGCGACCGCTCGCCTCACTGTCGGAGGCGTTCGGATCCTTTCGACGCGCAACCGGAGTCGCTCAAAATTCGGATCAGAGGCAGTCGGAAGTCGCCGCGTTTTCGGAGGAAACTCAGCAGCACAACGACGAGTGCCGAACTGATCGAACACAAACAGGCTCCGAAAACAACAGCCAGCGGACGGAGGCTTGAGACTGCTGTACTACGACGGGCTCACTCGCCCCAGACTGTTCATTTATTCCCCGTCACGCCGAATGTCACGCACTATCAACGTTTAAATCCTTCGCCGACGTTTCCTGTGTCACGCCTTCCGCAAATTGACACTGCAACGGAAATTAAACCGTCTCTCGAGAGCGGGGCTCTGAGCAGTAACTATTCAGAGGGGAATGTTACGGGTTCCTTGAATTCTCCAGGGCCGCGCTGTCCATCGCCGACTCCTGATCAAGTGTTCGAAGCGGTCGATCGACGGAAGCAGCCAGCCGCGCCGTCTTATCACGAACACATGCAGCGCATGCGCGAGGGAGGCAGTAAAGTTGCGTTCTACCAGGGTCGCGAGACGGCCCCTCCCACCTCTTCCAAGGATCTGGATGCGACAAGAGAGTCCATAAGTCAACGCGAATTCAGGGATCAGTTGGAAATCAGAATAGCAAATCGCTCCGAGGGTCTGCCTTCCTCGGGAAACGGAAGTCCGCGACACGAGCGACTGGATTCCTCAGGACACAGCGAACCAAACACGCCGAGTAGTCCGCACGAGTTAAGTTGGGACAATCCACCGCGCGAGGATGCGAGCAACACGCGACGCCTCGAACACTCACCGTTCAGCTTAAACTTACACCATAAGCGGGCGGGCAGCGAAGGCGGTCTGACTAAGAGGCAGCTAATTGAACCGGGAAAACGAGGACTTGTTGTCACGACGGCAACAAAGACGACTGTCAACTCCAATGCATGTTTAACCTTCTCACTTGGAAATACCGTCAACTCCACGCATTCGCATTTCCCGCAATCGGAACTCTTCCCGCACGAGGCGCAGGCCAAGTCCCTGTGGAACTCGTCTCCGGAAACCAGTCGGTTGACAAACGCACCTCCCGAAAGTAGTCGGCTGACCAGCGCGCTTCCGGAAACCAGTCGATTGGGCAGCGTGCTTCCGGAAACTAGTCGGTTGACCAGCGCATCCCCGGAAACCAGTCGGTTGGGCAGCATGTTTCCGGAAACCAGTCGGGTCGCCAACGTGTCCCCTATGTTTCATCGTCGGCGCGGTAGTCAGACGTCGTCGTCGTCTTCGGTCTCGAGCTCGGACGATCGATGCAGTGTCGGCGCCGACTCGTCGGTGTCGGAGGGGAAGCCGCATGTAACGCAGATTCGCGACATAAAGGATCTTTTGAACCAACAGTCTCAAGCGAACGGGCTGAAAATAAGCCCTCAAACGGCGCAGGAAATCGCCAGAGTACGAGAACCGTGGGCGAGAGAACAATCGACGTACACTCCGCCAACTCACGACGACATCGAGAAAATGATGTTTACCGAGGAATCTTATGTGTAAAATACGTTTTGGACTTGAACCGTTAGTTAATGGACCGGATTAAGAGAAATAATTAAATTAAAAGTAGCTCGTCACAGGCCGACGTTAAAGAGGGTTTTCACGGCGGCCATGTTGGATGGCAGGAACAATAGAATTCAGTTCCCCTGGAAAGAAATACTATTGTTGTGGAAAAATATTTTATTGTTTCTGCCATTCAACATGGCCGCCGTGCAAACTCTCTATTGGAGGTGACGTATCTGTATCCATGGTAACGATGTACTGCGTGGTCTTCCACGGAGTTCGAGAGACTCGTTGTTGAAGCTTAGAATTTATTTTTTCAATGAAGTTGGCTTCTGCAATGTTTAATTGAGGTTACAGCTTCAGATCCTTTTTAACATGAGCTTTTGTTTTTGTTGAACTTTTGTTGTTGTCATTGTTGTTTTTGCTATTATTGCTGTTGTTGTTGTCGTCGTGAGTTTGACATGACAACTGACACCACGAAAACACGTTCTTGACGTCACTTCCGTTGGTCAGCGTTCGTCGTCATTACTATGTAACTCGGAGCAACCGAGGTAAAATTTCACCTCATGTTCAAGGCCCGTTTTTCTTGTGCACAGCGTTATAGAAAATGCATTGGCCAAGTCTTGAGGTTTTACGAGCGTTACAGTGAAGTCTGCGCTTGAATCCACGGTTTTGGCAATGACCGCTGACTTTAACAGTAACTGACCGCTGACTCCAAAAACGAGTATCCGTGGTGCCATGACAACCAATGTGCTCGAGAAGAATAGAACGTTTCAGACGTAAGCTCAAATGAAAAAAAAACGAAGCAACGAGTTTCAAGCTACAAATTAGTTTCTTATAAAATTTTACTAAAAGCAGCGCTGATCAATTTCCGCGCTGATTCAGATTTTGGATAGGGTACCTGAATTATTTTTTCAACGATTCAATCTTCCTTTTATTGTAGATTAGTGCGAGATTTGGCAACGCTTTTGTAATACGAAGGGATCCATAAGACATAACCATTTCGCAACGAAAACGAATCGAGGTTGGTTCTATGAACTGATACTATTAAACGTGTGATTGATACTCAACATCTTTCTGCGAAGTAGTTTTGTTTCTGATAACTTGAGCCCCACTCGGCAGCAATGCAAATGCTGCTCATATTAGAAGGTAGTGCCGTTTAAAAGCTTTCATTTGAGTGGTCAAACTTTCAGATTCTATTTGACACTTAAAGAGTTGAAAGTGAACACTGCTATTAGAATGTACTCATTTGAGAGCTTGAGTCTTTTAAGTGAGTGGTCACAACTTTAGGTTTCATTTGACAGTTCAGGAGTTGGAAGTGAACACCTTTAATAACGCTATTTGTCTAGCTTCTAAGGCCTCCCTGGTTAATGATAAAAGGACTCTAACCCATGCTTTGCTCTCAAAAATAGCGCACGTTGACTACGTTTTGCAACATAAAGCCTCGGATTTTCATCCATGTCCAATACTGTCGACTTGTAAGGACCCGTAAAAGTCAGTTGTCCATTCGTACGAACTGCATAATGAATTCACGAGTCGTAAAAAAGGAGATACGATCCGTACGAATCGTATAATGTATTCACTGGTCGTAAAGAAATTATGATTCGTACGGATCGACAAGCTGCCCTGCCATCGAAAGTTCCTTTGGAAAATACTATAAGTATCTCTAATGATATTCACGAATCGACAACGACCCGTGAATACATTAGACGATTTGTACGATTCGTACGGATCGACAAGCTGCCCTAGCCATCGAAATTCCCCACGTGAAAGAACTCTTAATTGTCCCTAATGATATTCACGAATCGACAACGACCCGTGAATACATTAGACGATTCGTACGATCCGTACGGATCGACAACTCAGTTTTACGAGTCGATACAAGTCGACAGTATTGGAAACGGATTTTACATTCTCAATGAAACTTTGATAAAAAATAAATAAAAAATTGATAAAGCAAATGTATTGCAAAAAGTCATGTTATAGTACAACGAAGGTTTCCTGAAACTTTCAAGAGTTTTCAATTTTTTACAAAAAAAACCCTATGCTATAGCCATAGTATTTTGTGAAAATCCGGTCATCGGATCATCTCAGAATCGCATGAAACTTTCAGGGAACGTTCCTGGGACTATGCCGACAAAGTTTGCATAGTTTTTGTAAACTTTTAGGGCGCGCGTCGTGAGAAATTACAGCAAATCCACCACTAATTAATTCATCACACCTTTCGAGTTAAGCTGCTATATCTCGGCAACGGATGAAGATAGATAAAGCAACTGTATTGCAAAAAGTCTTCTTATAGTCAAAGGAAGGTTTACTGAAAGTTTCAAGAGTTTTCAAATTTTGGCCAAAATCGGCAAAAAAAGCCCTGTGCTATAGCCTTAGTATTTTGTCAAAATTCCAACATTTTTCGACCATCTCAGAATCGCATGAAACTTTCAGGAAACGTTCCTGGGTCTATCCCGACAAAGTTTGCATAGTTTTTGTAAACTTTTAGGCGCGCGTCGTGAGAATTTACAGCAAATTACAGCAATTCCAACACTAATTAATTCATCACACCTTTCGAGTTAAGCTGCTATATCTCGGCAACGGATAAAGATAGATAAAGCAAATGTCTTGCAAAAAGTCTTCTTATAGTCCATGGAAGGTTTCCTGAAAGTTTCAAGAGTTTTCAAATTTGGCCAAAATCGGCAAAAAACCCTGTGCTATAGCCTTAGTATTTTATCAAAATTCCAACATTTTTCGACCATCTCAGAATCGCATGAAACTTTCAGAAAACGTTCCTGGGACTATGCCGACAAAGTTTGCATACTTTTTGTAAACTTTTAGGGCGCACGTAGTGAGAAATTACAGCAAATTACAGCAAATCCAACAATAATTAAGTCATCACACCTTTCGAGTTAAGCTGCTATATCTCGGCAACGGATGAAGATAGATAAAGCAAATGTCTTGCAAAAAGTCTTCTTATACTCCATGGAAGGTTTCCTGAAAGTTTCAAGAGTTTACAAATTTTGGCCAAAATCGGCAAAAAACCCTGTGCTATAGCCTTACTATTTTGTCAAAATTCCAACATTTTTCGACCATCTCAGAATCGCATGAAACTTTCAGGAAACGTTCCTGGGTCTATGCCGACAAAGTTTGCATAGCTTTTGTAAACTTTTAGGGCGCGCGTCGTGGGAAATTACAGCAAATTACAGCAAAGTACAGCAAATCCAGCACTAATTAATTCATCACACCTTTCGAGTTAAGCTGCTATATCTCGGCAACGGATGAAGATAGATAAAGCAAATGTATTGCAAAAAGTCTTCTTATGGTCCATGGAAGGTTTCCTGAAAGTTTCAAGAGTTTTCAAATTTTGGCCAAAATCGGCAAAAAACCCTGTGCTATAACCTTAGTATTTTGTCAAAATTCCAACATTTTTTGACCATCTCAGAATCGCATGAAACTTTCAGGAAACGTTCCTGGGTCTATTCCGACAAAGTTTGCATAGTTTTTGTAAACTTTTAGGGCGCGCGTCGTGAGAAATTACAGCAAATTACAGCAAATCCAACACTAATTAATTCATCACACCTTTCGAGTTAACCTGCTGTATCTCGGCAGCGGATGAAGATAGATCAAGCAAATGTATTGCAAAAAGTCTTGTTCATGTCCAAGGAAGGTTTCCTGAAAGTTTCAAGAGTTTTCAAATTTGGCCAACATCGGCAAAAAACCCTGTGCTATAGCCTTAGTATTTTGTCAAAATTCCAACATTTTTCGACCATCTCAGAATCGCATGAAACTTTCAGAAAACGTTCCTGGGACTATGCCGACAAAGTTTGCAT
Organism: Plumapathes pennacea; assembly: GCA_964036295.1. Taxonomy (NCBI): domain Eukaryota; kingdom Metazoa; phylum Cnidaria; class Anthozoa; order Antipatharia; family Myriopathidae; genus Plumapathes; species Plumapathes pennacea. The sequence goes on from OZ038462.1 coordinate 7,920,833, forward strand.
ACTTTTTGTAAACTTTTAGGGCGCGCGTAGTGAGAAATTACAGCAAATTACAGCAAATCCAACACTAATTAAGTCATCACACCTTTCGAGTTAAGCTGCTATATCTCGGCAACGGATGAAGATAGATAAAGCAAATGTCTTGCAAAAAGTCTTCTTATAGTCCATGGAAGGTTTCCTGAAAGTTTCAAGAGTTTTCAAATTTTGGCCAAAATCGGCAAAAAACCCTGTGCTATAGCCTTAGTATTTTGTCAAAATTCCAACATTTTTCGACCATCTCAGAATCGCATGAAACTTTCAGGAAACGTTCCTAGGTCTATGCCGACAAAGTTTGCATAGTTTTTGTAAACTTTTAGGGCGCGCGTCGTGAGAAATTACAGCAAATTACAGCAAATCCAACACTAATTAATTCATCACATCTTTCGAGTTAAGCTGCTATATCTCGGCAACGGATAAAGATAGATAAAGCAAATGTATTGCAAAAAGTCTTCTTATAGTCCATGGAAGGTTTCCTGAAAGTTTCAAGAGTTTTCAAATTTTGGCCAAAATCGGCAAAAAACCCTGTGCTATAGCCTTAGTATTTTGTCAAAATTCCAACATTTTTCGACCATCTCAGAATCGCATGAAACTTTCAGGAAACGTTCCTGGGACTATGCCGACAAAGTTTGCATAGTTTTTGTAAACTTTTAGGGCGCGCGTCGTGAGAAATTTCAGCAAATTACAGCAAATCCAACACTAATTAATTCATCACACCTTTCGAGATAAGCTGCTATATCTCGGCAACTGATGAAGATAAATCAAGCAAATGTCTTGCAAAAAGTCTTGTTCATGTCCAAGGAAGGTTTCCTGAAAGTTTCAACAGTTTTCAATTTTTGGCCAAAATCGGCAAAAAAACCCTGTGCTATAGCCTTAGTATTTTGTCAAAATTCCAACATTTTTCGACCATCTCAGAATCGCATGAAACTTTCAGGAAACGTTCCTGGGACTATGCCGACAAAGTTTGCATACTTTTCGTAAACTTTTAGGGCGCGCGTAGTGAGAAGTTACAGCAAATTACAGCAAATCCAACACTAATTAAGTCATCACACCTTTCGAGATAAGCTGCTATATCTCGGCAACGGATGAAGATAGATAAAGCAAATGTCTTGCAAAAAGTCTTCTTATAGTCCATGGAAGGTTTCCTGAAAGTTTCAAGAGTTTTCAAATTTTGGCCAAAATCGGCAAAAAACCCTGTGCTATAGCCTTACTATTTTGTCAAAATTCCAACATTTTTCGACCATCTCAGAATCGCATGAAACTTTCAGGAAACGTTCCTAGGTCTATGCCGACAAAGTTTGCATAGTTTTTGTAAACTTTTAGGGCGCGCGTCGTGAGAAATTACAGCAAATTACAGCAAATCCAACACTAATTAATTCATCACACCTTTCGAGTTAAGCTGCTATATCTCGGCAACGGATAAAGATAGATAAAGCAAATGTATTGCAAAAAGTCTTCTTATAGTCCATGGAAGGTTTCCTGAAAGTTTCAAGAGTTTTCAAATTTTGGCCAAAATCGGCAAAAAACCCTGTGCTATAGCCTTAGTATTTTGTCAAAATTCCAACATTTTTCGACCATCTCAGAATCGCATGAAACTTTCAGGAAACGTTCCTGGGATTATGCCGACAAAGTTTGCATAGTTTTTGTAGACTTTTAGGGCGCGCGTCGTGAGAAATTTCAGCAAATTACAGCAAATCCAACACTAATTAATTCATCACACCTTTCGAGATAAGCTGCTATATCTCGGCAACGGATGAAGATAGATCAAGCAAATGTCTTGCAAAAAGTCTTGTTCATGTCCAAGGAAGGTTTCCTGAAAGTTTCAAGAGTTTTCAAATTTTGGCCAAAATCGGCAAAAAACCCTGTGCTATAGCCTTAGTATTTTGTCAAAATTCCAACATTTTTCGACCATCTCAGAATCGCATGAAACTTTCAGGAAACGTTCCTTGGACTATGCCGACAAAGTTTGCATATTTTTTGTAAACTTTTAGGGCGCGCGTCGTGAGAAATTACAGAAAATTACAGCAAATCCAACACTAATTAATTTATCACACCTTTCGAGTTAAGCTGCTATATCTCGGCAGCGGATGAAGATAGATAAAGCAAATGTATTGCAAGAAGTCTTGTTATAGTCTATGGAAGGTTTCCTGAAAGTTTCAAGAGTTTTCAAATTTTGGCCAAAATCGGCAAAAAACCCTGTGCTATAGCCTTAGTATTTTGTCAAAATTCCAACATTTTTCGACCATCTCAGAATCGCATGAAACTTTCAGTAAACGTTCCTAGGTCTATGCCGACAAAGTTTGCATAGTTTTTGTAAACTATTAGGGCGCGCGTCGTGAGAAATTACAGCAAATTACAGCAAATCCAACACTAATTAATTCATCACACCTTTCGAGTTAAGCTGCTATATCTCGGCAACGAATAAAGATAGATAAAGCAAATGTATTGCAAAAAGTCTTCTTATAGTCCATGGAAGGTTTCCTGAAAGTTTTAAGAGTTTTCAAATTTTGGCCAAAATCGGCAAAAAAAACCCTGTGCTATAGCCTTAGTATTTTGTCAAAATTCCAACATTTTTCGACCATCTCAGAATCGCATAAAACTTTCAGGAAACGTTCCTCTGACTATGCCGACAAAGTTTGCATACTTTTTGTATACTTTTAGGGCGAGCGTCGTGAGAAATTTCAGCAAATTACAGCAAATCCAACACTAATTAATTCATCACACCTTTCGAGTTAAGCTGCTATATCTCGGCAACGGATGAAGATAGATAAAGCAAATGTCTTGCAAAAAGTCTTCTTATAGTCCATGGAAGGTTTCCTGAAAGTTTCAAGAGTTTTCAAATTTTGGCCAAAATCGGCAAAAAACCCTGTGCTATAGCCTTAGTATTTTGTCAAAATTCCAACATTTTTCGACCATCTCAGAATCGCATGAAACTTTCAGGAAACGTTCCTAGGTCTATGCCGACAAAGTTTGCATAGTTTTTGTAAACTTTTAGGGCACGCGTCGTGAGAAATTACAGCAAATTACAGCAAATCCAACACTAATTAATTCATCACACCTTTCGAGTTAAGCTGCTATTTCTCGGCAACGGATAAAGATAGATAAAGCAAATGTATTGCAAAAAGTCTTCTTATAGTCCATGGAAGGTTTCCTGAAAGTTTCAAGAGTTTTCAAATTTTGGCCAAAATCGGCAAAAAACCCTGTGCTATAGCCTTAGTATTTTGTCAAAATTCCAACATTTTTCGACCACCTCAGAATCGCATGAAACTTTCAGGAAACGTTCCTGGGACTATGCCGACAAAGTTTGCATACTTTTAGTAAACTTTTAGGGCGCGCGTCGTGAGAAATTACAGAAAATTACAGCAAATCCAACACTAATTAATTCCTCACACCTTTCGAGATAAGCTGCTATATCTCGGCAACGGATGAAGATAGATCAAGCAAATGTCTTGCAAAAAGTCTTGTTCATGTCCAAGGAAGGTTTCTTGAAAGTTTCAAGAGTTTTCAAATTTTGGCCAAAATCGGCAAAAAACCCTGTGCTATAGCCTTAGTATTTTGTCAAAATTCCAACATTTTTCGACCATCTCAGAATCGCATGAAACTTTCAGGAAACGTTCCTGGGACTATGCCGACAAAGTTTGCATAGTTTTTGTAAACTTTTAGGGCGAGCGTCGTGAGAAATTTCAGCAAATTACAGCAAATCCAACACTAATTAATTCATCACACCTTTCGAGATAAGCTGCTATATCTCGGCAACGGATGAAGATAGATAAAGCAAATGTCTTGCAAAAAGTCTTCTTATAGTCCATGGAAGGTTTCCTGAAAGTTTCAAGAGTTTTCAAATTTTGGCCAAAATCGGCAAAAAACCCTGTGCTATAGCCTTAGTATTTTGTCAAAATTCCAACATTTTTCGACCATCTCAGAATCGCATGAAACTTTCAGGAAACGTTCCTAGGTCTATGCCGACAAAGTTTGCATAGTTTTTGTAAACTTTTAGGGCGCGCGTCGTGAGAAATTACAGCAAATTACAGCAAATCCAACACTAATTAATTCATCACACCTTTCGAGTTAAGCTGCTATTTCTCGGCAACGGATAAAGATAGATAAAGCAAATGTATTGCAAAAAGTCTTCTTATAGTCCATGGAAGGTTTCCTGAAAGTTTCAAGAGTTTTCAAATTTTGGCCAAAATCGGCAAAAAACCCTGTGCTATAGCCTTAGTATTTTGTCAAAATTCCAACATTTTTCGACCATCTCAGAATCGCATGAAACTTTCAGGAAACGTTCCTGGGACTATGCCGACAAAGTTTGCATACTTTTTGTAAACTTTTAGGGCGCGCGTCGTGAAACATTTCAGCAAATTACAGCAAATCCAACACTAATTAATTCATCACACCTTTCGAGATAAGCTGCTATATCTCGGCAACGGATGAAGATAGATAAAGCAAATGTATTACAAAAAGTCTTCTTATAGTCCAAGGAAGGTTTCCTGAAAGTTTCAAGAGTTTTCAAATTTTGGCCAAAATCGGCAATAAAAACCCTGTGCTATAGACTTAGTATTTTGTAAAATTCCAACATTTTTCGACCATCTCAGAATCGCATGAAACTTTCAGGAAACGTTCCTGGGTCTATGCCGACAAAGTTTGCATACTTTTTGTAAACTTTTAGGGCGCGCGTCGTGAGAAATTACAGCAAATTACAGCAAATCCAACACTAATTAATTCATCACACCTTTCGAGTTAAGCTGCTATATCTCGGCAACGGATGAAGATAGATAAAGCAAATGTCTTGCAAAAAGTCTTCTTATAGTCCATGGAAGGTTTCCTAAAAGTTTCAAGAGTTTTCAAATTTTGGCCAAAATCGGCAAAAAACCCTGTGCTATAGCCTTAGTATTTTGTCAAAATTCCAACATTTTTCGACCATCTCAGAATCGCATGAAACTTCCAGGAAACGTTCCTGGGACTATGCCGACAAAGTTTGCATACTTTTTGTAAACTTTTAAGGCGCGCGTCGTCAGAAATTACAGCAAATTTCAGCAAATCCAACACTAATTAATTCATCACACCTTTCGAGTTAAGCTTCTATATCTCGGCAACGGATGAAGATAGATAAAGCAAATGTCTTGCAAAAAGTCATCTTATAGTCCAAGGAAGGTTTCCTGAAAGTTTCAAGAGTTTTCAATTTTTGGCCAAAATCGGCAAAAAACCCTTTGCTATAGCCTTAGTATTTTGTCAAAATTCCAACATTTTTCGACCATCTCAGAATCGCATGAAACTTTCAGGAAATGTTCCTGGGACTATGCCGACAAAGTTTGCATAGTTTTTGTAAACTTTTAGGGCGCGCGTCGTGAGAAATTACAGCAAATTACAGCAAATCCTAATTAATTCATCACACCTTTCGAGTTAAGCTGCTATATCTCGGCAACGGATGAAGATAGATAAAGCAAATGTCTTGCAAAAAGTCTTCTTATAGTCCATGGAAGGTTTCCTGAAAGTTTCAAGAGTTTTCAAATTTTGGCCAAAATCGGCAAAAAACCCTGTGCTATAGCCTTAGTATTTTGTCAAAATTCCAACATTTTTTCACTATCTAAGAATGGTATGAAACTTTCAGGAAACGTTGCTGGGTCTATGCCGACAAAGTTTGCATAATTTTTGTAAACTTTTAGGGCGCGCGTCGTGAGAAATTACAGCAAATTACAGCAAATCCAACACTAATTAATTCATCACACCTTTCGAGTTAACCTGCTGTATCTTGGCAGCGGATGAAGATAGATAAAGCAAATGTCTTGCAAAAAGTCATCTTATAGTCCAAGGAAGGTTTCCTGAAAGTTTCAAGAGTTTTCAATTTTTGGCCAAAATCGGCAAAAAAACCCTGTGCTATAGCCTTAGTATTTTGTCAAAATTCCAACATTTTTCGACCATCTCAGAATCGCATGAAACTTTCAGGAAATGTTCCTGGGACTATGCCGACAAAGTTTGCATAGTTTTTGTAAACTTTTAGGGCGCGCGTCGTGAGAAATTACAGAAAATTACAGCAAATCCAACACTACTTAATTCATCACACCTTTCGAGTTAAGCTGCTATATCTTGGCAACGGATGAAGATAGATAAAGCAAATGTCTTGCAAAAAGTCTTCTTATAGTCCATGGAAGGTTTCCTGAAAGTTTCAAGAGTTTTCAAATTTTGGCCAAAATCGGCAAAAAACCCTGTGCTATAGCCTTAGTATTTTGTCAAAATTCCAACATTTTTTCACTATCTAAGAATGGTATGAAACTTTCAGGAAACGTTGCTGGGTCTATGCCGACAAAGTTTGCATAATTTTTGTAAACTTTTAGGGCGCGCGTCGTGAGAAATTACAGCAAATTACAGCAAATCCAACACTAATTAATTCATCACACCTTTCGAGTTAACCTGCTGTATCTCGGCAGCGGATGAAGATAGATCAAGCAAATGTCTTGCAAAAAGTCTTGTTCATGTCCAAGGAAGGTTTCCTGAAAGTTTCAAGAGTTTTCAATTTTTGGCCAAAATCGGCAAAAAACCCTGTGGTATAGCCTTAGTATTTTGTCAAAATTCCAACATTTTTCGACCATCTCAGAATCGCATGAAACTTTCAGGAAACGTTCCTGGATCTATGCCGACAACGTTTGCATAATTTTTGTAAACTTTTAGGGCGCGCGTCGTGAGAAATTACAGCAAATTACAGCAAATCCAACACTAATTAATTCATCACACCTTTCGAGTTAAGCTGCTATATCTCGGCAACGGATGAAGATAGATAAAGCAAATGTCTTGCAAAAAGTCTTCTTATAGTCCATGGAAGGTTTCCTGAAAGTTTCAAGAGTTTTCAAATTTTGGCCAAAATCGGCAAAAAACCCTGTGCTATAGCCTTAGTATTTTGTCAAAATTCCAACATTTTTCGGCCATCTCAGAATCGCATGAAACTTTCAGGAAACGTTCCTGGGTCTATGCCGAAAAAGTTTGCATAGTTTTTGTAAACTTTTAGGGCGCGCGTAGTGAGAAATTACAGCAAATTACAGCAAATCCAACACTAATTAATTCATCACACCTTTCGAGATAAGCTGCTATATCTCGGCAACGGATAAAGATAGATAAAGCAAATGTATTGCAAAAAGTCTTGTTATAGTCCAAGGAAGGTTTCCTGAAAGTTTCAAGAGTTTTCAAATTTTGGCCAAAATCGGCAAAAAACCCTGTGCTATAGCCTTAGTATTTTGTCAAAATTCCAACATTTTTCGACCATCTCAGAATCGCATGAAACTTTCAGGAAACGTTCCTGGGTTAATGCCGACAAAGTTTGCATACTTTTTGTAAACTTTTAGGGCGCGCGTCGTGAGAAATCCAAGAAAATTACAGCAAATCCATCACTAATTAATTCATCACACCTTTCGAGTTAACCTGCTGTATCTCGGCAGCGGATTAAGATAGATAAAGCAAAGGTATTGCAAAAAGTCTTCTTATAGTCCATGGAAGGTTTCCTGAAAGTTTCAAGAGTTTACAAATTTTGGCCAAAATCGGCAAAAAACCCTGTGCTATAGCCTTAGTATTTTGTCAAAATTCCAACATTTTTCGACCATCTCACAATCGCATGAAACTTTCAGGAAACGTTCCTGGGTCTATGCCGACAAAGTTTACATAGTTTTTGTAAACTTTTAGGGCGCGGGTCGTTAGAAATACCCGAAAATTACAGCAAATCCAGCACTAATTAATTCATCACACCTTTCGAGTAAACCTGCTGCATCTCGGCAGTGGATGAAGATAGATAAAGCAAATGTATTGCAAAAAGTCTTCTTATAGTCCAAGGACGGTTTCCTGAAAGTTTCAAGAGTTTACAAATTTTGGCCAAAATCGGCAAAAAACCCTGTGCTATAGCCTTAGTATTTTGTCAAAATTCCAACATTTTTCGACCATCTCAGAATGGCATGAAACTTTCAGGAAACGTTCCAGGGACTATGCCGACAAAGTTTGCATACATTTTGTAAACTTTTAGGACGCGCGTCGTGAGAAATTACAGCAAATTACAGCAAATCCAGCACTAATTAATTCATCACACCTTTCGAGTTAACCTCCTGTATCTCGGCAGCGGATGAAGATAAATAAAGCAAATGTATTACAAAAAGTCTTGTTATAGTCCAAGGAAGGTTTCCTGAAAGTTTCAAGAGTTTTAGAATTTTGGCCAAAATCGGCAAAAAACCCTGTGCTATAGCCTTAGTATTTTGTCAAAATTCCAACATTTTTCGACCATCTCAGAATCGCATGAAACTTTCAGGAAACGTTCCTGGGTCTATGCCGAAAAAGTTTGCATAGTTTTTGTAAACTTTTAGGGCGCGCGTAGTGAGAAATTACAGCAAATTACAGCAAATCCAGCACTAATTAATTCATCACACCTTTCGAGATAAGCTGCTATATCTCGGCAACGGATAAAGATAGATAAAGCAAATGTATTGCAAAAAGTCTTGTTATAGTCCAAGGAAGGTTTCCTGAAAGTTTCAAGAGTTTTAGAATTTTGGCCAAAATCCGCAAAAAACCCTGTGCTATAGCCTTAGTATTTTGTCAAAATTCCAACATTTTTCGACCATCTCAGAATCGCATGAAACTTTCAGGTAATGTTGCTGGGACTATGCCGACAAAGTTTACATACTTTTTGTAGACTTTTAGGGCGCACGTCGTGAGAAATTACAGCAAATTACAGCAAATCCAACACTAAATAATTCATCACACCTTTCGAGTTAACCTGCTATATCTCGGCAACGGATGAAGATAGATAAAGCAAATGTATTGCAAAAAGTCTTTTTATAGTCCATGGAAGATTTCCTGAAAGTTTCAAGAGTTTTCAATTTTTGGCCAATATCGGCAAAAAACCCTGTGCTATAGCCTTAGTATTTTGTCAAAATTCCAACATTTTTCGACCATCTCAGAATCGCATGAAACTATCAGAAAACGTAGCTGGGACTATGCCGAAAAAGTTTGCATACTTTTTGTAAACTTTTAGGGCGCGCGTCGTGAGAAATTACAGCAAATTACAGCAAATCCAACACTAATTAATTCATCACACCTTTCGAGTTAAGCTGCTATATCTCGGCAACGGATGAAGATAGATAAAGCAAATGTATTGCAAAAAGTCTTCTTATAGTCCATGGAAGGTTTCCTGAAAGTTTCAAGAGTTTACAAATTTTGGCCAAAATCGGCAAAAAACCCTGTGTTATAGACTTAGTATTTTGTAAAATTCCAACATTTTTCGACCATCTCAGAATCGCATGAAACTTTCAGGAAACGTTCCTGGGTCTATGCCGACAAAGTTTGCATAGTTTTTGTAAACTTTTAAGGCGTGCGTCGTGAGAAATTTCAGCAAATTACAGCAAATCCAACACTAATTAATTCATCACACCTTTCGAGATAAGCTGCTATATCTCGGCAACGGATAAAGATAGATAAAGCAAATGTATTGCAAAAAGTCTTCTTATAGTCCATGGAAGGTTTCCTGAAAGTTTCAAGAGTTTTCAAATTTTGGCCAAAATCGGCAAAAAACCCTGCGCTATAGCCTTAGTATTTTGTCAAAATTCCAACATTTTTCGACCATCTCAGAATCGCATGAAACTTTCAGGAAACGTTCCTGGGACTATGCCGACAAAGTTTGCATACTTTTTGTAAACTTTTAGGGCGCGCGTCGTGAGAAATACAAGAAAATTACAGCAAATCCATCACTAATTAATTCATCACACCTTTCGAGTTAACCTGCTGTATCTCGGCAACGGATGAAGATAGATCAAGCAAATGTCTTGCAAAAAGTCTTCTTATAGTCCATGGAAGGTTTCCTGAAAGTTTCAAGAGTTTTCAAATTTTGGCCAAAATCGGCAAAAAAACCCTGTGCTATAGCCTTAGTATTTTGTCAAAATTCCAACATTTTTCGACCATCTCAGAATCGCATGAAACTTTCAGGAAACGTTCCTGGGTCTATGCCGACAAAGTTTGCATAGTTTTTGTAAACTTTTAGGGCGCGCGTAGTGAGAAATTACAGCAAATTACAGCAAATCCAACACTAATTAATTCATCACACCTTTCGAGATAAGCTGCTATATCTCGGCAACGGATAAAGATAGATAAAGCAAATGTATTGCAAAAAGTCTTCTTATAGTCCAAGGAAGGTTTCCTGAAAGTTTCAAGAGTTTTCAAATTTTGGCCAAAATCGGCAAAAAACCCTGTGCTATAGCTTTAGTATTTTGTCAAAATTCCAACATTTTTCGACCATCTCAGAATCGCATGAAACTTTCAGGAAACGTTCCTGGGTTAATGCCGACAAAGTTTGCATACTTTTTGTAAACTTTTAGGGCGCGCGTCGTGAGAAATACAAGAAAATTACAGCAAATCCATCACTAATTAATTCATCACACCTTTCGAGTTAACCTGCTGTATCTCGGCAGCGGATAAAGATAGATAAAGCAAATGTATTGCAAAAAGTCTTCTTATAGTCCATGGAAGGTTTCCTGAAAGTTTCAAGAGTTTTCAAATTTTGGCCAAAATCGGCAAAAAACCCTGTGCTATAGCCTTAGTATTTTGTCAAAATTCCAACATTTCTCGGCCATCTCACAATCGCATGAAACTTTCAGGAAACGTTCCTGGGTCTATGCCGACAAAGTTTACATAGTTTTTGTAAACTTTTAGTGCGCGCGTCGTTAGAAATACCCGAAAATTACAGCAAATCCAGCACTAATTAATTCATCACACCTTTCGAGTAAACTTGCTGCATCTCGGCAGTGGATGAAGATAGATAAAGCAAATGTATTGCAAAAAGTCTTGTTATAGTCCAAGGAAGGTTTCCTGAAAGTTTCAAGAGTTTACAAATTTTGGCCAAAATCGGCAAAAAACCCTGTGCTATAGCCCTAGTATTTTGTCAAAATTCCAACATTTTTCGACCATCTCAGAATCGCATGAAACTTTCAGGAAACGTTCCAGGGACTATGCCGACAAAGTTTGCATACATTTTGTAAACTTTTAGGACGCGCGTCGTGAGAAATTACAGCAAATTACAGCAAATCCAGCACTAATTAATTCATCACACCTTTCGAGTTAACCTGCTGTATCTCGGCAGCGGATAAGATAAATAAAGCAAATGTATTGCAAAAAGTCTTGTTATAGTCCAAGGAAGGTTTCCTGAAAGTTTCAAGAGTTTTCAAATTTTGGCCAAAATCGGCAAAAAACCCTGTGCTATAGCCTTAGTATTTTGTCAAAATTCCAACATTTTTCGACCATCTCAGAATCGCATGAAACTTTCAGGAAACGTTGCTGGGACTATGCCGACAAAGTTTGCATACTTTTTGTAAACTTTTAGGGCGCGCTTCGTGAGAAATTACAGCAAATTACAGCAAATCCAACACTAAATAATTCATCACACCTTTCGAGTTAACCTGCTATATCTCGGCAACGGATGAAGATAGATAAAGCAAATGTATTGCAAAAAGTCCTCTTATAGTCCATGGAAGGTTTCCTGAAAGTTTCAAGAGTTTTCAAATTTTGGCCAAAATCGGCAAAAAACCCTGTGCTATAGACTTAGTATTTTGTAAAATTCCAACATTTTTCGACCATCTCAGAATCGCATGAAACTTTCAGGAAACGTTCCTGGGTCTATGCCGACAAAGTTTGCATACTTTTTGTAAACTTTTAGGACGCCCGTCGTGAGAAATTACAGCAAATTACAGCAAATCCAACACTAATTAATTCATCACACCTTTCGAGATAAGCTGCTATATCTCGGCAACGGATAAAGATAGATAAAGCAAATGTATTGCAAAAAGACTTTTTATAGTCCAAGGAAGGTTTCCTGAAAGTTTCAAGAGTTTTCAAATTTTGGCCAAAATCGGCAAAAAACCCTGTGCTATAGCCCTAGTATTTTGTCAAAATTCCAACATTTTTCGACCATCTCGGAATCGCATGAAACTTTCAGGAAACGTTCCTGGGTTAATGCCGACAAAGTTTGCATACTTTTTGTAAACTTTTAGGGCGCGCGTCGTGAGAAATACAAGAAAATTACAGCAAATCCATCACTAATTAATTCATCACACCTTTCGAGTTAACCTGCTGTATCTGGGCAGCGGATGAAGATAGATAAAGCAAATGTATTGCAAAAAGTCTTCTTATAGTCCATGGAAGGTTTCCTGAAAGTTTCAAGAGTTTTCAAATTTTGGCCAAAATCGGCAAAAAACCCTGTGCTATAGCCTTAGTATTTTGTCAAAATTCCAACATTTTTCGACCATCTCAGAATCGCATGAAACTTTCAGGAAACGTTCCTGGGTTAATGCCGACAAAGTTTGCATACTTTTTGTAAACTTTTAGGGCGCGCGTCGTGAGAAATACAAGAAAATTACAGGAAATCCATCACTAATTAATTCATCACACCTTTCGAGTTAACCTGCTGTATCTCGGCAGCGGATGAAGATAGATAAAGCAAATATATTGCAAAAAGTCTTCTTATAGTCCATGGAAGGTTTCCTGAAAGTTTCAAGAGTTTTCAAATTTTGGCCAAAATCGGCAAAAAACCCTGTGCTATAGCCTTAGTATTTTGTCAAAATTCCAACATTTTTCGACCATCTCAGAATCGCATGAAACTTTCAGGGAATGTTCCTGGGACTATGCCGACAAAGTTTGCATACTTTTTGTAAACTTTTAGGGCGCGCGTAGTGAGAAATTACAGCAAATTACAGCAAATCCAACACTAATTAATTCATCACACCTTTCGAGTTAAGCTGCTATATCTCGGCAACGGATGAAGATAGATAAAGCAAATGTCTTGCAAAAAGTCTTCTTATAGTCCATGGAAGGTTTCCTGAAAGTTTCAAGAGTTTTCAAATTTTGGCCAAAATCGGCAAAAAACCCTGTGCTATAGCCTTAGTATTTTGTCAAAATTCCAACATTTTTTCACTATCTCAGAATGGCATGAAACTTTCAGGAAACGTTGCTGGGTCTATGCCGACAAAGTTTGCATAATTTTTGTAAACTTTTAGGGCGCGCGTCGTGAGAAATTACAGCAAATTACAGCAAATCCAACACTAAATAATTCATCACACCTTTCGAGTTAACCTGCTGTATCTCGGCAGCGGATGAAGATAGATCAAGCAAATGTCTTGCAAAAAGTCTTGTTCATGTCCAAGGAAGGTTTCCTGAAAGTTTCAAGAGTTTTCAATTTTTGGCCAAAATCGGCAAAGAACCCTGTGCTATAGCCTTAGTATTTTGTCAAAATTCCAACATTTTTCGACCATCTCAGAATCGCATGAAACTTTCAGGAAACGTTCCTAGGTCTATGCCGACAACTTTTGCACAGTTTTTGTAAACTTTTAGGGCGCGCGTCGTGAGAAATTACAGCAAATTTCAGCAAATCCAACACTAATTAATTCATCACACCTTTCGAGTTAAGCTGCTATATCTCGGCAACGGATGAAGATAGATAAAGCAAATGTCTTGCAAAAAGTCTTGTTATAGTCCATGGAAGGTTTCCTGAAAGTTTCAAGAGTTTTCAAATTTTGGCCAAAATCGGCAAAAAACCCTGTGCTATAGCCTTAGTATTTTGTCAAAATTCCAACATTTTTCGACCATCTCAGAATCGCATGAAACTTTCAAGAAACGTTCCAGGGTCTATGCCGACAAAGTTTGCATAGTTTTTGTAAACTTTTAGGGCGCGTGTAGTGAGAAATTACAGCAAATTACAGCAAATCCAACACTAATTAATTCATCACACCTTTCGAGATAAGCTGTTATATCTCTGCAACGGATAAAGATAGATAAAGCAAATGTATTGCAAAAAGTCTTCTTATAGTCCAAGGAAGGTTTCCTGAAAGTTTCAAGAGTTTTCAAATTTTGGCCAAAATCGGCAAAAAACCCTGTGCTATAGCCTTAGTATTTTGTCAAAATTCCAACATTTTTCGACCATCTCAGAATCGCATGAAACTTTCAGGAAACGTTCCTGGGTTAATGCCGACAAAGTTTGCATACTTTTTGTAAACTTTTAGGGAACGCGTCGTGAGAAATACAAGAAAATTACAGCAAATCCATCACTAATTAATTCATCACACCTTTCGAGTTAACCTGCTGTATCTCGGCAGCGGATGAAGATAGATAAAGCAAATGTCTTGCAAAAAGTCTTCTTATAGTCCATGGAAGGTTTCCTGAAAGTTTCAAGAGTTTTCAAATTTTGGCCAAAATCGGCAAAAAACCCTGTGCTATAGCCTTAGTATTTTGTCAAAATTCCAACATTTCTCGGCCATCTCACAATCGCATGAAACTTTCAGGAAACGTTCCTGGGTCTATGCCGACAAAGTTTACATAGTTTTTGTAAACTTTTAGGGCGCGCGTCGTTAGAAATACCCGAAAATTACAGCAAATCCAGCACTAATTAATTCATCACACCTTTCGAGTAAACCTGCTGCATCTCGGCAGTGGATGAAGATAGATAAAGCAAATGTATTGCAAAAAGTCTTGTTATAGTCCAAGGAAGGTTTCCTGAAAGTTTCAAGAGTTTACAAATTTTGGCCAAAATCGGCAAAAAACCCTGTGCTATAGCCTTAGTATTTTGTCAAAATTCCAACATTTTTCGACCATCTCAGAATCGCATGAAACTTTCAGGAAACGTTCCAGGGACTATGCCGACAAAGTTTGCATACATTTTGTAAACTTTTAGGACGCGCGTCGTGAGAAATTACAGCAAATTACAGCAAATCCAGCACTAATTAATTCATCACACCTTTCGAGTTAACCTGCTGTATCTCGGCAGCGGATGAAGATAAATAAAGCAAATGTATTGCAAAAAGTCTTGTTATAGTCCAAGGAAGGTTTCCTGAAAGTTTCAAGAGTTTTCAAATTTTGGCCAAAATCGGCAAAAAACCCTGTGCTATAGCCTTAGTATTTTGTCAAAATTCCAACATTTTTCGACCATCTCAGAATCGCATGAGACTTTCAGGAAACGTTGCTGGGACTATGCCGACAAAGTTTGCATACTTTTTGTAAACTTTTAGGGCGCGCGTCGTGAGAAATTACAGCAAATTACAGCAAATCCAACACTAAATAATTCATCACACCTTTCGAGTTAACCTGCTATATCTCGGCAACGGATGAAGATAGATAAAGCAAATGTATTGCAAAAAGTCCTCTTATAGTCCATGGAAGATTTCCTGAAAGTTTCAAGAGTTTTCAAATTTTGGCCAAAATCGGCAAAAAACCCTGTGCTATAGCCTTAGTATTTTGTCAAAATTCCAACATTTTTCGACCATCTCAGAATCGCATGAAACTTTCAGAAAACGTAGCTGGGACTATGCCGACAAAGTTTGCATACTTTTTGTAAACTTTAAGGGCGCGCGTCGTGAGAAATTACAGCAAATTACAGCAAATCCAACACTAATTAATTCATCACACCTTTCGAGTTAAGCTGCTATATCTCGGCAACGGATAAAGATAGATAAAGCAAATGTATTGCAAAAAGTCTTGTTATAGTCCATGGAAGGTTTCCTGAAAGTTTCAAGAGTTTTCAAATTTTGGCCAAAATCGGCAAAAAACCCTGTGCTATAGACTTAGTATTTTGTAAAATTCCAACATTTTTCGACCATCTCGGAATCGCATGAAACTTTCAGGAAACGTTCCTGGGTCTATGCCGACAAAGTTTGCATAATTTTTGTAAACTTTTAGGGCGCGCGTCGTGAGAAATTACAGCAAATTACAGCAAATCCAACACTAATTAATTCATCACACCTTTCGAGATAAGCTGCTATATCTCGGCAACGGATAAAGATAGATAAAGCAAATGTATTGCAAAAAGTCTTGTTATAGTCCAAGGAAGGTTTCCTGAAAGTTTCAAGAGTTTTCAAATTTTGGCCAAAATCGGCAAAAAACCCTGTGCTATAGCCCTAGTATTTTGTCAAAATTCCAACATTTTTCGACCATCTCGGAATCGCATGAAACTTTCAGGAAACGTTCCTGGGTTAATGCCGACAAAGTTTGCATACTTTTTGTAAACTTTCAGGGCGCGCGTCGTGAGAAATACAAGAAAATTACAGCAAATCCATCACTAATTAATTCATCACACCTTTCGAGTTAACCTGCTGTATCTGGGCAGCGGATGAACATAGATAAAGCAAATGTATTGCAAAAAGTCTTCTTATAGTCCATGGAAGGTTTCCTGAAAGTTTCAAGAGTTTTCAAATTTTGGCCAAAATCGGCAAAAAACCCTGTGCTATAGCCTTAGTATTTTGTCAAAATTCCAACATTTTTCGACCATCTCAGAATCACATGAAACTTTCAGGAAACGTTCCAGGGACTATGCCGACAAAGTTTGTATACTTTTTGTAAACTTTTAGGGCGCGCGTCGTGAGAAATTACAGCAAATTACAGCAAATCCAGCACTAATTAATTCATCACACCTTTCGAGTTAACCTGCTGTATCTCGGCAGCGGATGAAGATAGATAAAGCAAATGTATTGCAAAAAGTCTTGTTATAGTCCAAGGAAGGTTTCCTGAAAGTTTCAAGAGTTTTCAAATTTTGGCCAAAATCGGCAAAAAACCCTGTGCTATAGCCTTAGTATTTTGTCAAAATTCCAACATTTTTCGACCATCCCAGAATCGCATGAAACTTTCAGGAAACGTTCCTGGGTTAATGCCGACAAAGTTTGCATAGTTTTTCTAAACTTTTAGGGCGCGCGTCGTGAGAAATACAAGAAAATTACAGCAAATCCATCACTAATTAATTCATTACACCTTTCGAGTTAACCTGCTGTATCTCGGCAGCGGATGAAGATAGATAAAGCAAATGTATTGCAAAAAGTCTTCTTATAGTCCATGGAAGATTTCCTGAAAGTTTCAAGAGTTTTCAAATTTTGGCCAAAATCGGCAAAAAACCCTGTGCTATAGCCTTAGTATTTTGTCAAAATTCCAACATTTTTCGACCATCTCAGAATCGCATGAAACTTTCAGGAAACGTTCCTGGGTCTATGCCGACAAAGTTTGCATAATTTTTGTAAACTTTTAGGGCGCGCGTCGTTAGAAATACCAGAAAATTACAGCAAATCCAGCACTAATTAATTCATCACACCTTTCGAGTTAACCTGCTGCATCTCGGCAGCGGATGAAGATAAATAAAGCAAATGTATTGCAAAAAGTCTTCTTATAGTCCATGGAAGGTTTCCAGAAATTTCAAGAGTTTACAAATTTTGGCCAAAATCGGCAAAAAACCCTGTGCTATAGCCTTAGTATTTTGTTAATTCCAACATTTTTCGACCATCTCAGAATCGCATGAAACTTTCAGGAAACGTTCCAGGGACTATGCCGACAAAGTTTGCATACTTTTTGTAAACTTTTAGGGCGCGCGTCGTGAGAAATTACAGCAAATTACAGCAAATCCAGCACTAATTAATTCATCACACCTTTCGAGTTAACCTGCTGTATTTCGGCAACGGATGAAGATAGATAAAGCCAATATATTGCAAAAAGTCTTGTTATAGTCCAAGGAAGGTTTCCTGAAAGTTTCAAGAGTTTTCAAATTTTGGCCAAAATCGGCAAAACACCCTGTGCTATAGCCTTAGTATTTTGTCAAAATTCCAACATTCTTCGACCATCTCAGAATCGCATGAAACTTTCAGGAAACGTTGCTGGGACTATGCCGACAAAGTTTGCATACTTTTTGTAAACTTTAAGGGCGCGCGTCGTGAGAAATTACAGCAAATTACAGCAAATCCAACACTAATTAATTCTTCACACCTTTCGAGTTAAAATGTTATATCTCGGCAACGGATGAAGATAGATAAAGCAAATGTATTGCAAAAAGTCTTCTTATAGTCCAAGGAAGGTTTCCTGAAAGTTTCAAGAGTTTTCAAATTTTGGCCAAAATCGGCAAAAAACCCTGTGCTATAGCCGTAGTATTTTGTCAAAATTCCAACATTTTTCGACCATCTCAGAATCGCATGAAACTTTCAGAAAACGTTCCTGGGACTATGCCGACAAAGTTTGCATAGTTTTTGTAAACTTTTAGGGCGCGCGTCGTGAGAAATTACAGCAAATTACAGCAAATCCAACACTAATTAATTCATTACACCTTTCGAGTTGAGCTGCTGTATCTCGGTAACGGATGAAGATAGATAAAGCAAATATATTGCAAAAAGTCTTGTTATAGTCCAAGGAAGGTTTCCTGAAAGTTTCAAGAGTTTACAAATTTTGGCCAAAATCGGCAAAAAACCCTGTGCTATAGCCTTAGTATTTTGTCAAAATTCCAACATTTTTCGACCATCTCAGAATCGCATGAGACTTTCAGAAAACGTTCGTGCGACTATGCCGACAAAGTTTGCATAGTTTTTGTAAACTTTTAGGGCGCGCGTCGTGAGAAATTACAGCAAATTACAGCAAATCCAACACTAATTAATTCATCACACCTTTCGAGTTAAGCTGCTGTATCTCGGCAACGGATGAAGATAGATAAAGCAAATGTATTGCAAAAAGTCCTCTTATAGTCCAAGGAAGGTTTCCTGAAAGTTTCAAGAGTTTACAAATTTTGGCCAAAATCGGCAAAAAACCCTGTGCTATAGCCTTAGTATTTTGTGAAAATTCCAACATTTTTCGACCATCTCAGAATCGCATGAAACTTTCAGAAAACGTTCCAGGGACTATGCCGACAAAGTTTGCATACTTTTTGTAAACTTCTAGGGTGCGCGTCGTGAGAAATTACAGAAAATTACAGCAAATCCAACACTAATTAATTCATCACACCTTTCGAGTTAAGCTGCTGTATCTCGGCAACGGATGAAGATAGATAAAGCAAATGTATTGCAAAAAGTCTTGTTATAGTCCAAGGAAGGTTTCCTGAAAGTTTCAAGAGTTTTCAAATTTTGGCCAAAATCGGCAAAAAACCCTGTGCTATAGCCTTAGTATTTTGTCAAAATTCCAACATTTTTCGACCATCTCAGAATCGCATGAGACTTTCAGAAAACGTTCGTGCGACTATGCCGACAAAGTTTGCATACTTTTTGTAAACTTTTAGGGCGCGCGTCGTGAGAAATTACAGCAAATTACAGCAAATCATGCAGTAATTAATTCATCACACCTTTCGAGTTAAGCTGCTATATCTCGGCAAAGGATGAAGATAGATAAAGCAAATGTATTGCAAAAAGTCTTGTTATAGTCCTGGGAAGATTTCCTGAAAGTTTCAAGAGTTTTCAAATTTTGGCCAAAATCGGCAAAAAACCCTGTGCTATAGCCGTAGTATTTTGTCAAAATTCCAACATTTTTCGACCATCTCAGAATCGCATGAAACTTTCAGAAAACGTTCCTGGGACTATGCCGACAAAGTTTGCATAGTTTTTGTAAACTTTTAGGGCGCGCGTCGTGAGAAATTACAGCAAATTACAGCAAATCCAACACTAATTAATTCATTACACCTTTCGAGTTGAGCTGCTGTATCTCGGTAACGGATGAAGATAGATAAAGCAAATATATTGCAAAAAGTCTTGTTATAGTCCAAGGAAGGTTTCCTGAAAGTTTCAA
Source organism: Plumapathes pennacea (assembly GCA_964036295.1). NCBI lineage: Eukaryota > Metazoa > Cnidaria > Anthozoa > Antipatharia > Myriopathidae > Plumapathes > Plumapathes pennacea. The sequence continues at coordinate 7,940,387 of OZ038462.1, forward strand.
GAGTTTACAAATTTTGGCCAAAATCGGCAAAAAACCCTGTGCTATAGCCTTAGTATTTTGTCAAAATTCCAACATTTTTCGACCATCTCAGAATCGCATGAGACTTTCAGAAAACGTTCGTGCGACTATGCCGACAAAGTTTGCATAGTTTTTGTAAACTTTTAGGGCGCGCGTCGTGAGAAATTACAGCAAATTACAGCAAATCCAACACTAATTAATTCATCACACCTTTCGAGTTAAGCTGCTGTATCTCGGCAACGGATGAAGATAGATAAAGCAAATGTATTGCAAAAAGTCCTCTTATAGTCCAAGGAAGGTTTCCTGAAAGTTTCAAGAGTTTACAAATTTTGGCCAAAATCGGCAAAAAACCCTGTGCTATAGCCTTAGTATTTTGTGAAAATTCCAACATTTTTCGACCATCTCAGAATCGCATGAAACTTTCAGAAAACGTTCCAGGGACTATGCCGACAAAGTTTGCATACTTTTTGTAAACTTCTAGGGTGCGCGTCGTGAGAAATTACAGAAAATTACAGCAAATCCAACACTAATTAATTCATCACACCTTTCGAGTTAAGCTGCTGTATCTCGGCAACGGATGAAGATAGATAAAGCAAATGTATTGCAAAAAGTCTTGTTATAGTCCAAGGAAGGTTTCCTGAAAGTTTCAAGAGTTTTCAAATTTTGGCCAAAATCGGCAAAAAACCCTGTGCTATAGCCTTAGTATTTTGTCAAAATTCCAACATTTTTCGACCATCTCAGAATCGCATGAGACTTTCAGAAAACGTTCGTGCGACTATGCCGACAAAGTTTGCATACTTTTTGTAAACTTTTAGGGCGCGCGTCGTGAGAAATTACAGCAAATTACAGCAAATCATGCAGTAATTAATTCATCACACCTTTCGAGTTAAGCTGCTATATCTCGGCAAAGGATGAAGATAGATAAAGCAAATGTATTGCAAAAAGTCTTGTTATAGTCCTGGGAAGATTTCCTGAAAGTTTCAAGAGTTTTCAAATTTTGGCCAAAATCGGCAAAAAACCCTGTGCTATAGCCTTAGTATTTTGTCAAAATTCCAACATTTTTCGACCATCTCAGAATCGCCTGAAACTTTCAGGAAACGTTCCTGGGACTATGCCGACAAAGTTTGCATAGTTTTTGTAAACTTTTAGGGCGCGCGCCTTGAGAAATTACAGCAAGTCTTGCACTAAATAATTCATTACACCTTTAGAGTTAAGCTTCTATATCTCGGCAACGGATGAAGATAGATAAAGCAAATGTATTGCAAAAAGTCTTCTTATAATGCAAGGAAGGTTTCCTGAAACTTTCAAGAGTTTACAAATTTTGGCCAAAATCGGCAAAAAACCCTGTGCTATAGCCTTAGTATTTTGTCAAAATTCCAACATTTTTCGACCATCTCAGAATTGCATGAAACTTTCAGGAAACGTTCCTGGGTCTATGCCGACAAAGTTTGCATAGTTTTTGTAAACTTTTAGGGCGCGCGTCGTGAGAAATTACAGCAAATTACAGCAAATCCAACACTAATTAATTCATCACACCTTTCGAGTTAAGCTGCTATATCTCGGCAACGGACGAAGACAGATAAAGCAAATACCTTGCAAAAAGTCTTCTTATAGTCCAAGGAAGGTTTCATGAAATTTTCAAGAGTTTTCAAATTTTGGCCAAAATCGGCAAAAAACCCTGTGCTATAGCCTTAGTATTTTGTCGAAATTCCAACATTTTTCGACCATCTCAGAATCGCATGAAACTTTCAGAAACGTTCCTGGGACTATGCCGACAAAGTTTGCATACTTTTTGTAAACTTTTAGGGCGCGCGTCGTGAGAAATTACAGCAAATTACAGCAAATCCAACACTAATTAATTCATCACACCTTTCGAGTTAAGCTGCTATATCTCGGCAAAGGATGAAGATAGATAAAGCAAATGTATTGCAAAAAGTCTTGTTATAGTCCTGGGAAGATTTCCTGAAAGTTTCAAGAGTTTTCAAATTTTGGCCAAAATCGGCAAAACACCCTGTGCTATAGCCTTAGTATTTTGTCGAAATTCCAACATTTTTCGACCATCTCAGAATCGCCTGAAACTTTCAGGAAACGTTCCTGGGACTATGCCGACAAAGTTTGCATAGTTTTTGTAAACTTTTAGGGCGCGCGCCTTGAGAAATTACAGCAAATTACAGCAAGTCTTGCACTAAATAATTCATTACACCTTTAGAGTTAAGCTTCTATATCTCGGCAACGGATGAAGATAGATAAAGCAAATGTATTGCAAAAAGTCTTGTTATAGTGCAAGGAAGGTTTCCTGAAACTTTCAAGAGTTTTCAAATTTTGGCCAAAATCGGCAAAACACCCTGTGCTATAGCCTTAGTATTTTGTCAAAATTCCAACATTTTTCGACCATCTCAGAATCGCCTGAAACTTTCAGGAAACGTTCCTGAGACTATGCCGACAAAGTTTGCATAGTTTTTGTAAACTTTTAGGGCGCGCGCCTTGAGAAATTACAGCAAATTACAGCAAGTCTTGCACTAAATAATTCATTACACCTTTAGAGTTAAGCTTCTATATCTCGGCAACGGATGAAGATAGATAAAGCAAATGTATTGCAAAAAGTCCTCTTATAGTCCAAGGAAGGTTTCCTGAAACTTTCAAGAGTTTTCAAATTTTGGCCAAAATCGGCAAAAAACCCTGTGCTATAGCCTTAGTATTTTGTCAAAATTCCAACATTTTTCGACCATCTCATGCCAGAATTGCATGAAACTTTCAGGAAACGTTCCTGGGTCTATGCCGACAAAGTTTGCATAGTTTTTGTAAACTTTTAGGGCGCGCGTCGTGAGAAATTACAGCAAATTACAGCAAATCCAACACTAATTAATTCATCACACCTTTCGAGTTAAGCTGGTATATCTCAGCAACGAACGAAGATAGATAAAGCAAATGTATTGCAAAAAGTCTTTTTATAGTCCAAGGAAGGTTTCCTGAAAGTTTCAAGAGTTTTCAAATTTTGGCCAAAATCGGCAAAAAACCCTGTGCTATAGCCTTAGTATTTTGTCAAAATTCCAACATTTTTCGATCATCTCAGAATCGCATGAAACTTTCAGGAAACGTTCCTGGTACTATACCGACGGTTTTTGCATTACTTTTGTAAACTTTAAGCGTGCGCGTCGTGAGAAATTAGAGGAAATTCGAGCAAATCATGCATTAATCAAAACATCACACCTTTTAAGCAAAGGAGCCAAATTTAAGTTGCTATATTTTGCCAACGGATGAAGATAGATGAAGCAAATGTATTGTAAAAAGTCTTGTTATAGTTCAAGGACGATTGCGAGAAAGTTTCAAGAATGTTCAATTTTTGACAAAAAAAACCCTTAGTATTTTGTGAAGATCCGGTCATTTTTCGACTCTCTCAGAATCGCATGAAACTTTCAGGAAACGTTCGTGGGACTATGCCGACGGTTTTTGCATAATTTCTGTAAACTTTAAGCGCGCGCGTCGTGAGAAATTAGAGCAAATTGGAATAAATCATACATGCATTAATTAAAACATCACACCTTTCGAGCAAAGGAGCCAAATTTAAGTTGCTATATTTCGCCAACGGATGAAGATAGATAAAGCAAATGTATTGTAAAAAGTCTTCTTTTAGGCTATGGAAGGTTTCCTGAAAGTTTCAAGAATTTTCAATTTTTGACAAAAAACCCTGTAGCCTAATATTTTGTGAAAATCCAGTCATTTTTCGACCTTCTCAGAATCGCATGAAACTTTCAGGAAACGTTCCTGGGACTATGCCAATGGTTTTTGCATAGTTTTTGTAAACTATAAGCTCGTGCGTCGTGAGAAACTAGAGCAAATTAGAGCAAATCATGCACTAATTAAAACATCACACCTTTCGAGCAAAGGAACCAAACTTATACTGCTATATTTCGCCAACGGATGAAAATAGATAAAGCAAATGTATTGTAAAATGTCTTTTTATAGTTCAAGGACGATCGCGAGAAAGTTTCAAGAATTTTCAATTTTTGACAAAAAAAACCCTGTGCCTTAGTATTTTGTGAAAATCCGGTCATTTTTCGACCTTCTCAGAATCGCAGGAAACTTTTAGAAAACGTTCCTGGGACAATGCCGATGGTTTTTGATTAGCTTTTGTAAATTTTACGGGAGCGCGTCGTGAGAAATTAGAGCAAATTAGAGCAAATCATGCACTAACTAGAACATCACACCTTTCGAGGAAAGGAGCGAAATTTATGTTTCTATATCTCGCCAACGGATGAAAATAGATAAAGCAAATGTATTGCAAAAAGTCTTGCTCTAGTTCAAGGAAGGTTTCCTGAAAGTTTCAAGAATTTTCACAATATTTGACAAAAAAAAAAAAAAAAAAAAAACCTGTGCTATAGCCTTAGTATTTTGTGAAAATCCGGTCATTTTTCGACATCTCAGTACCGCATGAAACTTTCAGGAAACGTTCCTGGGACTATGCCGACGGATTTCACATAGTTTTTGTAAACTATAAGCTCGTGCGTCGTGAGAAATTGAGCAAATTAGAGCAAATCATGCCGCTAATTGAAACATCACACCTTTCGAGCACAGGAACCAAGTTTTCGAAACGGCTGCACTTCATGATAACAGTATAGCTATGCAGTTTGACCTATAATTTTAGTGTCTTCAACGTCCGCGCTCAACGGCGTTATATTTTCGTGCTTTAATAATCACAATGTAATCTACATTCGCGAAACTTTTAGACTCAGTGACCAAGCAAACTTGAAATGCTTGACCACCAGAATGACGAGTTGCAGAAAAGCTCCCGCACAAAACCTACTTGGAGAACTGCTATTATAACGCGTAACACAATCATGCCCAAATTTGGAATTGACGAAATCCTTATTTGGAAGTTCATTGTTGACACAGAAGGCTGGAGGGACATCGCGACTCCTTTAAGCTCGCCCCAGTTCGTGGGCGACCTTAAAAATAAGGCATCTGAAATGCCTGAAGTCTCGTTATAGTCCCAGTAATCTCTCCTGAAAGTTTGGAAAGATTTAAATTTTCGTCAAAACGGGTCGATTTTCGACAAAAAGTTAAAGCCTATCACTCTCGAATACATTAGCAGGTTTCGGGTATATATACTATTTATTTATTTGTAAACAAAGCAATTTTTCCTGTTTAATAATATGGTGGCATCTTCACTTTGAGTCACTTCAAGTTAGAGAAGCAAATTCTTTCTACTGGTGTAACGTCATTATTACGTCTGCTCTGCTAAAAAAATAAAATACAGTCACCATCAGTAACTTCTTACTTAGTTTATTAAATTGATCACACATAAATTGGCACGCATACATATACAAACGGTAACCTGAATAGGCGCAGACACAGCGTTTATTAGTAAAGCACTAGAAAGCAAGTGAATGACAAAGTAGAAACGCATTAGTCTGACAAGAGAGCACAGCAGGTAAGAACAATACGTGACTGTGAGCACAACAGATTAGAACAACACGTGACTGTGAGCACAACAGGTAATAACAATACGTGACTGTGAGCACAACAAGTAAGAACAATACGTGACTGTGAGCACAACAGGTAAGAACAATACGTGACTGTGAGCACAACAGGTAAGAACAATACGTGACTGTGAGCACAACAGGGAAGAACAATACGTGACTGTGAGCACAACAGGGAAGAACAATACGTGACTGTGAGCACAACAGGGAAGAACAATACGTGACTGTGAGCACAACAGGTAATAACAATACGTGACTGTGAGCACAACAGATAAGAACAACACGTGACTGTGAGCACAACAGGTAAGAACAATACGTGACTGTGAGCACAACAGGTAATAACAATACGTGACTGTGAGCACAACAGGGAAGAACAATACGTGACTGTGAGCACAACAGGTAAGAACAATACGTGACTGTGAGCATAACAAGAACAACACGTGACTGTGAGCACAACAAGTAAGAACAATACGTGACTGTGAGCAGAACAGGTAAGAACAACACGTGACTGTGAGCAGAACAGGTAAGAACAACACGTGACTGTGAGCAGAACAGGTAAGAACAACACGTGACTGAGCTTAGCAAGCTACGACAACGACAGCATTTGGTTCTCAAAAGTTTTAGAAATCCAAGTGTTGAATGATTTTGCAATAGATTTTCTTTGGAATAGTTACTCACCTTTTCCTGGCTTGTTGCAGCTCTGTTCACTTCTCCTTGCACCTTTCCTGGTGTTATTTTTGCGTTTGTTAGTTCAATGCCCGATTCCCTTTGCGTTAAACCAGGACTTCTGTTTCTCTCCTTGAGCTCTGTGCTCTTTGTCGTCCTTGACTGTGCGATACAAAACAGGAATTGTGAACATATTTACAACATATACACAATATACAGTATGTTGGCTGTGATAGTCCGTGTCAGACCAAGTAATTTAATCCTAGGAAGACTGTTGTTGGTGACTGACCGTCCGAACAGAAAGAACTTACGTATTAGAAGCTTGTTTTACTGCTTTACATCTGATTCAACAAACACTAAATAAATTTATAAAATAACTATGATACTACGCGCGCCCTGATTGGCTAAATAACCGCGTAATATGAGAATCCCAGAAATGTTTCCTAAAAGTTTGGAAGAATTTAAATTTTCGGTCAAAACGGGTCAATTTTCGACAAAAAGTTAAGCTAACCCCTTACGTTTTGTCCAAAATCGGTCATTTTTTGCTTTTACGCAAAACGATGTCTCGTCTCGGCCGATCATTCAAATCGCATGAAACTTTTAGGGAATGTTTCTGAATGATTTATAATTGTGCAGATGTAAACTTTATGTCTAAATGTGAAACCATCCGCGAGTAATAAGACTTCAAACTTCGCACAACAAACCGTCATTTTTCGGTCAAAATTACAGATGAAAAAATGTGTAGTTTTAAAACTATATCTCGTCAACAGTGACGAAAAATAAGCCAATTGAACTGCCTGAAATCTCGTTATAGTCCCAGTAATGGTTCCTGAAAGTTTGGAAAGATTAAAATTTTGGTCAAAATTTCGACAAAAAGTTAAGCTAACCCCTTACGGCGCGTTTTTGTCCAAAATCGGCTATTCTTTTTTTGCTACTTACTCAAAACGATGTCCCGTCTCGGCCGATTATTCAAATCGCATGAAAATTTTAGGGAATGTTTCTGAATGATTTAAAAATGTGCTAATGTAATTTTCATGTCTATATTTGAAACCATCCACGAGTAATGTTGTAGATTATGTCCTTATGGTTCCAGAAAGCTTATCCAAAAGTTTCAAGTAATTCTAAATCTTTGCCAAAAAATGAGGAAAGAGCATGTGCTATAGTCCATGCATTTATGCAATTAAAATTCTAATTTTCAGAAAAAAATCTGGGAGTAGAATAAGAGTCTACAATAAACATGAATAAGTTGTTGGCTAAACTGTCATGACTTTTCAGAAATATATAAATAGCGCATAAACGCTTGTTTTTCTGCGATATCCTGACAAGGGCTAAAGAATTTATAACAGATGTTTTGCAAAACATCTCTTTATAATTCCAGGAAGCTTGCTTGAAAGTTTCAAGTGACTCGTCACAATCTATCACACCTGACCAAAACTGAAAGCATTTGAGCTATATTTTGACTGGATCGCTGTTCTGGAAGACACCAAGAACTTCTAAATTACCATCCACAATACGGAAGTAAACACTGTCACACACTCCTCCCTTCCCTATCTCGACAACTAATCTAAAACCCGAGGGAGTTTTCATATTTCCTATGAGCCCACGAACTATCCATATCTACGCGTGACGTGTAAGCTGGGTGGTCACTAAGTTAATCGAGGAGATAAATAACCCTGGGCAACTAAACTACGACAGGAGCGGTTACCTGGTAGATTGTGCCAAACCGGTCTCGCCTCTTTCTTGCCCAGGATCTGATTGTTGTGCGAACCTAAAGGGATATAGATGTACAGTGAGCATTAGTGGACTGGTCTCAAGAGGTAAATCACGAAGGCAGATACTCTAAGACATAAACAATCTTTTTATATAGACACAAGTGTTTTATGTGAAAATGTACCGTGGCTACTAAAACCAATCGCAGTTATTTGGTCTTGGTTTTGCTAGTACTTGTAATTGGTCGAAAGGGTTTTTACTCGCCTCATTGAATGACTGTGATTGCTTTGGATTTTTGGTTTTTGACAGTCATCCGAAAAGCGCTCTATTGTTCAAGATTGGAGGAGTATCACAAAGTGATCACTCTTGGTAGTGAAATGGCTGGTCCTTCGACTTAGTGTACTAACTCTTTAGAATACGAGCAATGAACTTGTTGGGTAAACTGCCATCGAATGAAACCATGATAGAATATCTGTTATTCCTAATATATATGAATGATTTACCTGACGTCTTTGACCACTGCAGCGTAACGTTATACTCTGATGACACTGTTCTATATATTCACATCTAAGACCATCACTAAGTGGAGTCCAGGATAAACCTAGACCCAAACCGTGCCTGCAGCTGGATGTGAGCTAATCAGCTTACTCTGAAAATCCAAATTTATGTTAACTGATAGTAGTGCCCGGCTTAGCAAAGTAGACTACCACAGAAAATGGGTTTGGGTGCTCGTCGGGAATTTTCGTTTTGACCCCTAAAAGGTATCAATAAAACCGCTCACTACTGGCTAATTGACCAATCTGCCCCGGGCATACAGAATAAAGAAGATGGTCAAACAAGATTGATCAACTTCTATTTTCTCCGAAAATCTGCATTGTTAGCGACACTTATGACCAGGAAGTCGAAGCGCTGTCGGCAATGGCTAAAAATCATTGAGCGCGCATGAGGACCACCAAAAAAATCCTCGTAAATCCATCATACCGAGTGGAAGGGTTGATATGGGGGTTTTCCAACCATACTGCAAGTCAATCATCTGTTGTGATGTTTTTTAATTAAAAGTCCATTTCCTGATCAACATCTTCCAGTCTACTTCACATTTGGGCTTTAATTTAATTCTCTCGCCTCCATTTTTTTTTTTAGTTTGTGTTTCACAGCGTTTAAGGTCTGTAGCACGCCAATTGATTGTGGCACCTTCTAAAGTCTAGTGTAACCTTTATACACTTAACAGTTGAGCCTTGTCTTCTCAATCTTTGTCACAGTTGAGTATTGGCCGCCAACACTTGCTCCAAAAGCTCGTCAACTGTTGTGTCCTCTAATATCTCCTTTTTCTCGGTGTCCAGCTCCAGTTCTGGCACGAGAACTCTTAACAGTTTACACACATTACTCCGCAACGACCGCAGATGTTTCCTCGCTGTTATTAGCTCGGTCAATCGCTGCTGAGAATCCATTTTTGAAATTTTGATCACAAAGTCAATGTTCTCATTTCCCCCTTCTTTGGTCGCTTTCGCGTCTGGCGACTTAGCGTCCCCGTTTGGGGGAGGGGTGGATGCCTCTGTGCTGTCACATTTGTCGTCCGCAGGGGGAGAGGGAGGGTCGATGACAATCACATCTTTGTCGGAAACTCTCGGTTTTTGTTGTGGAGGTTGATCAGTCGATGAGTGGTCGTCAAGCCGTCGCTTGATTCCGTTGACGGTCGCGCTGAAACCAAGGCAAACAAAATAAGTTACGATTGAAATCCCGCTAACGTGCGGTGGCCCCACAGCACATTTTGCTGCACGACGATTTTAAGGTCTTAGGACTGGTTCAGGGTCAAAAAATAAACTTCCCATATTATTTGATTACGTTGATTATTGTTATCATAAAATATTGAATACGAAAGATGAAGAATATCTGATCGTCGAATTTCTAGTTATCTGGCGAAGTTATCTAAAGTTGGTTGCTGCGTGTGCTATTTTTATACGACAGGTTGAAGCCAACGGAAATTATGGTCAGTGGCGCTCTTTGGTCATGCGTGGTGGCGTGTTTTCATGTGACGAACACAAGATGTGTCCTCACTCATTCGCGTGTCCACGAAAAAAGCATGGCGGGGTTAGACTAAAAAAAAAAAACCTTTTCGACTTGGTTTTTCGCCACCACTTGGGCTTTACTTACGTTTGGCTCGGCTCATCTTCCGTCACTTCCTGTTTGACTCGCACCAGTGACGTCACAGTCTGAACGGGACTTGTTGAGGTCCCTTGCTGAGTGGGTGTTGGTTGAGGGGCATTCGCCTGTACATCTGTCTGAGCCCCTTGCTGCTGAAGGTCCCCCGCTTCCTGTTTCACTGGGATCTGTAGGCGTTTAGGTGATGCAACAGTGTAAGCAACCAAACATTCCCGCTATAACTTACAGACACCAAACTGTTTCGCAATCCTAAATTCGTAGGTTTTATCAACCAAAAATGACGTGATGTTCTCAACGGTCTTTGTGAAAACAAGCTTTGGTCAGCGATAAAACGCCGAGAGTTCGGTCTTTTCGCTGACAAAAAGCCACGGTTACCGCTCAAAACGTTAGGCAACACATTCTATAGAGCCAATAGTACTTTTCACTATCCGTATAAACAAGTGTCTGGGATGTAAATCTCTCCCCTGAGTTTGTTTTTCCCCGAAACCTAATTGAAGCAGTTATCCCATTAACCGCCAAAATATCGCAGCCTCGCGAACTGCGTATGATTATGAAAGTGGCTTATCCATTTCACTCCTGGGAGTGATCAACTTCAATTTTCTCCTTCAGTTTCTCACCAGAGATGTGTCATACAGTATGGAGAATTTGCCACTTGATAGTTCACTCAGACGAAAGCTGATTGGCTTATCAATTCTCACTACATCGCTCATACATTTTCTTCTTGGATACTTAGGAGAATTTGTATTCTGAGCTCATGAGTGAAAGTGGCTTACAGGCCTTTATAGCGACCAACACTGCACTGTTTTGAGCAGTTCGCGTTTCGTCAGAACAAAAGAAAGAGAAAGCACCAACACCTGACCTGCAAAGCTTGAGGCGGTTCAGCCACGCTGCTCTGTATTGGCATGGCCTGACTGACAACTTGAGCAGCAGAGGTGACCACCTGTGGAGAGACACTCGGCCCGCCGCCGCCGCTGCTGCTGCTGCTAGGGAGGAATTGACCCTGCCGCCCTGTCGGCGCAATGAACCGGTAGCGTTCGTTCACGGTGACTTGCTCTCGCCCCATGCCGGCGTCCGCGCCACTACTGCTGGACGCTGCAGTAGGGGAAGTTGTGAAGGGTGAAACTGGCTCCGGTATAGCTGTCGTCACCTCTGGCGTGCGAGGTGTTTGGGGAGTCGGCACTGTCGTAGTTGGCGCGATTCTAACGGGGACTGCGATGATTGTTAACAACGAATTAGACTACATTTCACATATAGAGGATATTACACGGTGGCGCGAAGATATGAATTTTATTTTCGTGTGGTAAAAACAATATTTTACGAACGAGCGCTTCGCGAGTGAGTAAAATATTGTTTTTACCACGAGAAAATAAAATCCATATCTTTAAGCCGCCGTGTAATTTTCTTTTTATTATATTAGACACGAGTGTTTTACGAGAAATTGCACAAACAACCGTGAAAAAGCGGGAAATGATGCCAACAATATCCTCACTAGTGAGGATATGGAAAATACGCCACTCGGGTCTCGGATGTAGTTTCGTATGGATTTTACGCACGGTATATTTTCCAGTAAAACACTCGTGTCTATATAATAAAAGATCGCATATTTTGATCTGCCAACGCATTTTATCCAAATATCTGCGTACGCGTACCCATTTTAAAACATCCAACACCCGCCGACTCGAGTAACGCGCACCACTTTCAGAAGTTCAACACATTTCCCAAAGAGTAAGTTGTTTGTGATCGTCTGAGTAAGAATACTGTACTGTTCAAACTCCTCCCATATTACCCATAATTACTCGCAAAGGACCGTCCAGAACATTCGCAAGGTGCTAGTCCAGTACTCATTTTTCTTTCCTTGTGCGCATTTGTGGGAATGGTGCACGCGGCCATAAACAAATCCATAGTAAGCAGAGCGATATCTACATTCTGCCAAGGAGGTTCTTCTTCTGCTAAAAAGTCGACTACAGTAATACCCCGCCATCTCGACCTCGGTTATCTCGAACTCCCCGTTATCTCGAACAGAATCCGATTTCCCTCGGAAATGAACTTAGTAGAAATTTCCCTTAAGAGTTCGAGATAGTGAGGTTCTACAGTAATGTTAAACTTGCCTGTTGCGGTGCTGGGGCTCATCGTCTTCACTTGCACCAGCTGTCCGTTTATCCTGGTCGGCAAGGCTTGCACCTGCGCCACTTGTCTCGGCACGATCAGTGGGGTGGAAGATTGCGCAGAGCGGACAGACACCACTTTGGGCATCACCTGCTGCTGGACACCCACAGGTGTCTGTTGGACAGTAGCCATGTTTTGCATAGATTGCACAGACACTACCTTCGGTAGCACTTGTGGCTGCACAGCGGGATTATGACTCGTTAAACTCACAATCTTCTGCGGGCTCGCAGCTTGACTCGGCGGCAGCCGGGCGATATTTCCAAGTGTTGTTGTACCGGGCGCACCAACAACCTTTACCATCTTGACGCCCGGTAGTTGGTTTGGCGAGAGAATTCTTGCAGGAGACGCAGCGATCTTCACCAGTTGTGGGTTTGAAGCGGTTACCTGTCCTGGCACTCTGGTTGATGAACTCGCCAGAACCACCCGGCCAGCGGTGTTCTGCGGAGTAGAAGAAACGACGTAGCGCACAGCCGTTGTTGTTACGGGCGGCCTGGGTACTACCTGAACAAAAACGAACCAAAGGTTTCAGTAGGAGGCCTGCAGCTAGTGCTTCAAAGTGCGCTTGGAGTTCTAAACTTTCTACAAGCCTGGACATGGTTTCCTTGAGACGTTTTTTTGCGTAAAAGAAGCTCTTCAGTTGGCGTTTGTCCACGATCTGACAGTATGCCAACAGTTTAATTAAGCTTAAAGGCCTTCTCAGCTAATTTAATGTTTTTGTTTTCATCTAAAAACATGTAAAAATATCTGGCTGAATTTGGTTTCTAACATGAAAAAACGTAACAAATCAAAAGAAAAAACAGGCAAGTAGCACTTTTAGGTCAAAAGAACTAATCTTCTGCTCAAATAAGTCGGATGGAAGTGGATTGCTAGTTATCTTTCAACTTTCGGGGGCCCTAAAAATGGCGGATCGAGGATTCGGCCCGCAAAGGACTGTGGGTGAGAGGCTCCATTTAATACCCACACCCAAGGACGAAGGGTAAACTTGGACAGGAACAAAACTTTTCTCACTTATGGTGCTGGAATGAGATCCCAAAGAATTACAACCGGGCTGTATTGGTGAGACTGGCAGGCTAACCACGCCAGTTAAACAACCAGATTAGTTGTGTCAGCAAGTGATATTCAGCACTGTGCAGACGGCAAAGTACTGGAGTAAAGAAACAAATCAAGTGCACCTACTCTGGGTGTTGTTGCCACAGGTGCAACCTGACAAAGAAATGAGCACATTAGTAATAAACAGACAAAACCAAAATCTGGTACAGTGTACACAAAATAATTATTTCTGCTTTAATTCAGTCCAAACTAAGAGTATAGAGTACAGTATTTGTATATATTGTGATCAACTTCAATTTCTCTACAGAGATAATAATTATCATACAGTAACACAAGGATAACTTAATATTTTGATACCTTGCTCAGATGAAAGCTGATGAAACTACCAACTTATTCGTATAAGCGAAGCACCATAGTAGCAACTCCTAAACATGTATATATATATCACACTTTGCAGTTATGCACTTCAAAACAATTAAAATCAACTTACACGCACTTGGACTTTGGGGCTACTTTCTGTCTTCATGTTATGAAACTTGTATTGCTGAGGATCAAATCCATCAACAGTTAACTTAAAGAGACAAAAGCCTTCAAATGATCAATGCTGTATGTGTGTGTGTGTGTGCATGTGGTGTGGAGAGAGGTAATGTTTCAACAATAGACTAATACCTCGTTCACACCAATGCTTAAAACCTGTTTAAAAGGTGTTTAATAAAACTTGTTTAGTTAGGTCTGCCGTTCGCAATGCACGCACGGCAAAACTAAACTGGTCTAAAACCAGTCCAACTAAACAACCTGTGCAAGGTGGTGTAAAATGTTGTGTAATTGACACAAAATCAAAACAGGATTTAGAAAACGCAGTCTTGTAAACTTGGCTTAATTAAACAGGTTTAGTTGGTGTGAACAGGGTATAAAAGTCTTAAAATGTTTCAACCAGGTTCTGAATACTAACCAAACTCCAAACCCTAAGACCCCAGACCAGCATTAATTAACCTCTATAAAAAATCTCTTAAAATATTGTTTCCACACCCTGTTTCCCTTATTTGTGCCAGATCATGAGGCTTGGGAGTCCTACCTGCTGCAGTTGAGTTCTCTGCCGTGTGCTCTGTGTTTCTATTGACTTGATTATCACTGCTTCATTCTTCCTTACGTCCTGTAGCTCTCTGATACGCCTGGCAACGATTACAAATACTTACACTAAGCAAAATGTTTCAAACTATATATTTACAATAAGAAATTTTAAATTATTGTGGTAGTGTTCACCTGACCTTCAGAGACCTGCAGGGGCCAATTTAATAAAGCATTTATTTTACAAGTGTATTTTACAAGTTGAACTAATTCCTCTGCACTTTAAAACACACTTGACTTTTCACTGACTTGGACAAGATTAATCTAGGCTTTTCCCTGATTTGATGCAGTATTCCCTGGCTTTTCCCTGACCATATTATTAATTAAGTTCAACAGTTGTTTGAAAATGGCTCCATGATCAAATAATACATGTACAAACTATGACTGATAATCCTGAGATATAATCGGGGACAAACGTTTTGGGAAACTCGCTCAATTTAGTAATCTACAGTAACTGTACATCCCTTCCCCCTATTTAACCCTTTCACTCCCTGTTGTAATCAGTGATCACCAGAAATATATCAAACAGTAACTACTATCAATTCTCACAACATCACTCATACATTTTCTTCTTAACCCTTTCACTCCTGAGCTCATAATACAAATTCTCCCAACCATTCAAGAAGAAAATGTATGAGCAATGTACTGAGAATTGATAGGCCAATCAGCTTTCATCTAAGCAAACTATCAAGGAGCAAATTCTCCATACTGTGCGATATATCTCTGGTGAGAGAATGAAGGAGAAAATTGAAGTTGATCATTCTCATGGGGTGAAAGGCGTAAAAGGTTAGGAGAATCTGTATTTTAAACTTGGGATTGTAAGGGTTAATGTCACAAGGTGTGGAGTTTTGATCTGTGAGTAGAGAGACTGAAATATCAAATCTCACTACATTACTGAGAATCTGCATTAAAGTCAGCATGTTGCAAACCAACCTTTGCAAGTCTTCTTCCTTCTTCTGCAGCTCTGCTTTCTTTAACTCTAGTTTCTTGGCCTGGAAAACAACATTTCAGTCATAAATTCACTGCAAAGTAAGATTGAGTTACAGAAGATTTTTTCTCAAGAGTGTTCACGTTCAATTTTCATTTTCAGTCTCTCACCGATGCTGTAAACGCTCTAATAAGCCCTTAATAAACTACAATATACTAAACACCCATTAGCTATAAAAATACCAAAAAGTATTGAAAGTTGCAAAGCTACAGCCCAATCACAGGGGTGACATCCCCTCCCCTCCCACTTTACCAATCCATGTCTTGTCTTGTGCATAAGGACAACACTAACAATATTTTGTAGTCGCAAAATTTAAGGCACCATAACATTAACTTCATTCTTGACTAAAACAAATAAAAATCTAACTCATTTTACCAACAATGTGCTTAGTACATACCTCTTCAATCTGCTGTATCTCCTTGGCAAGCTTCATATCCTGAGGAAAAAAAAAACAGTTGAAGCTCTTGTAAGCGACAACCACTGGAATTCAAAGCAGTGGTCGTGAGAATGGGCTGCGACGCACTTGCGAGAATGGGCTGCATTCTTCAATGGAAGTCCAGTAATATCTAAATCTAATCTTCTACCACTGAACAGAGTTCCCAAGGGTAAAATCTGCATAATGATTGTGCAATTATCACACAGTACTAACCCTTTCTTTTTTCTTCCGTTCCTCCATCTCTTTCTCCCTATCAACAAAATAAAAATAAAAACATAACTATATGAACCATAACTATATGAACCATAAATAATCCTTTCATCCTCCACCATGAGAATCACAAAAGTTTGAAGAATCAAAAACTCACAGTCGTCTCTTTTGTATCTTGACGTACGGCTGAACCGACTCTCTTCTCTCATCCTCTTTTTCCTCGGGCACGTCACATGATCTAAAGTTGCGGTCTGGGTTGTCTTTGCAATACCACTTGTCCGGTAAGTCTTCTGAGTTGGTTCCCATGGGAAGTTTGCGCCACTTTAGACATGAAGGGTTGTCACACTGAACCCAAACCTGGTCTGGAAGAGATCTGAATGCAATGATAACAATGTGTGAGTCACCTCACTTTCAATTTTCTCTCATCACAGATACATCATACAGTTTGAGTAACTTGGTACTTGAGAACTTGGTACTTGAGAACTCAGATCACACTTCATTGCTCACACATTTTGTTCTTAAATAGTTGGGAGAATTTGTATGCAAGGGGCATTTTCATTAGACAAAAAATATAACTGGTTAGAATTTTTGAAATTCTTGAGGTCACGGGAATGGAAGAACAGGAAAAAAGCTTCATGAGTTCAGCTGACTCATCTTATATACCAATCAAATGCTATAGTACTTGTAAGAATTTGGTTACCAGTGCAGTAATCAAAGATAAACCTGTATTTATTTAATACTGGGAAAGTAACACATTTTTAGTTACATTTGATACCACAAAAATTTTTTTGTGTACTTACTGGACTTCTATAGGGACCTCAGGGATCGCTTGACTGTTCCCACGGTTAGGTCCTTTCTTTTCATTCCTGGAACCCAACAAAAGGCATAAAAATCTGACAAAAACAAAACACAATTACCAAACAACAACAACAACAATCTAAACAAACACAACAACACTGTAGACCACAGAAAAACTCATTCTCTCAAACTGCACATTTATGTCTGACTATATAACTCAGTATAGATAGGTGGTCGTCTCTTGAATTGGGTACATTTTTTTGGCAGCTTGGCAAACTGTAGCCATATTGATGACTCACTAGCCTCTATTATTAGCAGTACTTAATAAAGTGTTCTTGTCTTGTCTTGATAATTTCTTCTGAGCAAGATGTCCAGGCATAATTTTCATATTTTGCTAGAGAAGTGTTAATGAGCTGAATTCTCCCAAGGACGAAGTAAACAAAAATATATCAAAGACAGATCTAGTGCATACCAGTATTCATTGAGCTTGATTCCAAGGGAACTCATACAAGCCCTGTGATGAACAACAGCAACATTTTGAGCATTTGAGTTCAACAATAATTATTCACAAAAATGAAGACAACAACCTTCATTTGAAGGTTGTTGCAAGTCAGTTGAGATATCTCCCTCTATTTGACTTGCTAGGTGCCCCCCCCCCCCCCCCCCAAAAAAAAAAGTGTGTTCCAACTTTTCCTAAATACCTAAATTTTTGCCATTATTTCACACACGTGTATAAATGAAAAACCAAAGTGACAAACTCCATACCCTATTTTAGACTAAAATGCTTGAAAACAATGCTCTTTGGGGTAGCACATACTCATACAGCTTATGCATGGGAGTAGCCCCCAACTTGCACTGGCACTTGAAACAAAAGAATATCAAGAGAGTGCTTACCTGTACACCTTGGTGTAATCAAAGTCTTGCTTGTTGTGTGTTGGCTGGAGGAAGTCACACTCTATCACTCCAACAACACCCACTCCCAAATTGTTGGCCTGAGTAAGGAGGAGAAAGATTTCAACATTGATCAATCAACTCCATTTTTTCTCCTTCAGTCTCTAGCCAAAATTTTCGGAACACAGTGTGTAAAATTTGGCAGAGTTTTTTTCCAGGACACTGTGCAGGTGGTTAATCCATTTACTCCCAAGAGTGATCAACTTCAATTTTCTGTTGTTCCTTGGG
The DNA here is from genome assembly GCA_964036295.1 of Plumapathes pennacea. Taxonomy (NCBI): domain Eukaryota; kingdom Metazoa; phylum Cnidaria; class Anthozoa; order Antipatharia; family Myriopathidae; genus Plumapathes; species Plumapathes pennacea. The sequence goes on from OZ038462.1 coordinate 7,958,376, forward strand.
CAACCAACTGCTTCAAGAAAAATGATGCAATTTAGTGCTGCACAATAATACTATTATTCAACACAATGTGGGGCACTAATTTTTTTTCATTGCATCCTGTACTTCACACTGTTAAATTCTTCATGGGGCTAACAATGTACAAGAGGTTAAGCAGTTAGCATCTGAGTGTACCTTTAGTTGGTATCCAACTCGGATGTACGGTTTGATGAGTCTGTTGCGGTGATACATCATAATGCCATAATGGTTCTTGTTCTGACTAAAACCAAATGTAATCTTCACAGACTTGTGCTGGTTATGCTAAGTTAAAGAATGATCCACTCTACTTGATACTCAACTGTCCTATGTGTTAATGCCCTGAGTGATATAATGATCAACATAATTATTTTCTTTCAGTTTCTAACCAGCAATAAAAGGAGAACTTGACTTCTGTAACTTGTTTCTAAGATGAAAGCCTGCACCAATACAACACTGCTACTTTTTTTTTCTCTTGAATGCTTGGGAGAAAATCTTTGTTGTGAACATAGGAGTGAAAGAGTAAAACATAATCCATATTTATTCAAAGTGAACTAAATGTTAATGTAATGTTCACAAACTCATTCATTTATAATATTATTGTCTTATCAGTTTGACAAAATGCCCCAACAGTCTCAAACTTGCCAAAATTCAGATAACCACAGCCAGTACTATATAATATAAGATGTGTCAATGTTTTTTGGTCTTTGTTGATATCTGATGCATTCAGTAAAGGATACCAAGTGTTGTGGTTTGTAAGCATCCACCTCTGTCTTGCTCAGACTCTTGGCAATCACAGTTGTCCGAACTTTCTTGCCCCGCAAAATAATCTGCATTCTTGGCTTCAAGTACAAAATTGCACAATATGCCTGAAATGAAGAAAGACATACCTATGATTATGAACATTTTGGAACGTTCTGGGGGATGAAAGAGGGGAAAAGAAGGGAATGGGGGGGGGATTTGAGGGGAGACAGATTGAGAGTCAGGATTAATCTTTTTACAAAGTTATTTGCCATATCTCATAAGAGAAATACAACACTGTCAACATGATTATGTTGAGCTATATGTATACCAAGCAATCCGTGGCACCACAATTCACTAGTGTTCTTACAAACACCTCTGTGCTTCTATAAAATATAACTCAACACAGCAGACTGACATGAGTGCTTTAATTCTTTAAAGCTATGGTCCATCAAGGGCCAAGGATATGTTGGAGTGACTGCAATGGTAAAATCCGAGATTGCCAAGACCCTTGTTTGAAAATCTGAGACCAACTTTAGAAAATCCAGAAAGAAAGGGCAGAAAAGAAACACGCAAAAACGAGACTTCAGGACTCATCTCAAAGGCTTTCGAGTCGGATCAAAAGTTACCGAGACACACAATCTTCTAGGCACCACTCGCCACCCCTATATGTGTGCAACCCAGGAAACTGATTTGTATTTGAGGTCAGCACTGACTTAGCCACACAAAGAAAATATGGTAATCAAATAATCTTGTGCTGTACTCACCCTCAGCGAATAATCTGACTCAGGAATGTGGTTTTGTCGTTGCTGCTTCTTGAATTTAGAGATTTCTTGATCTGTGTCATCAGGGATTCTAATGTCCGTTGGGTCGGTGACATAATCAAACTCTGGTTTGCCGTCACTAGTTCTCCTTGTCCTGAACATGACAATACGTGTTCCTGTATCACTCTTTATTTCGTCAAACTCAAGCATGAGGTCAGCGATGTTTTTCCATAAAGAATACTTCAAAATGTCCTTTAATGCTTTGTCTCCATCTGTCTTCTCAAAAATTTTTGGAAAATGTTAAGGCCATGACTTGAAAATGCACATTAATGTTGTGTTTATTTTCCATACCAAACATGAATAATTTTGCACATACTCTTTCAGAATATACAGAATGCTAATTAGGTTTTAACATGTAAGTACATTGCTTTTATGAGATACTGTAACACTATAAATTTTGTATGTATCTGTTAGTCATTATGTGAAGTGTCAAACCAATATTTTATAAAATTGCAGTATCAATGACTGGCAATATAGCAGTTATTAATGTCATTACAGTCACAAGTCCCATACTTCCGTTACACTATTAACTACCAATGCATACAGAATATCTTACAAAATAGTTATTAAATTTTGAATCAATTAACTGTGATAGTGATGTAGACACAAAAATTTGCCTGAAATGTTTAGGCAAGGTTTTCTCTGATACAACACTACATCATTTGAACTCCCAGGTTCAAAGTGGTAACAACTAAAAAAATTCTGTTGAATTTGCACGAAATGCTGATCAAGTCTACACAAATTCGCACCTCCTCGCATTCCATACAACTTATTTCTAAAAATTCCTTCTGTGTGTACGTAAATAGAGTCTGAAATTAACACGCAACGGACATTAAATTTATCCAAAATAAAATCAGGGATTTATGTATCGCAGCTAATATGCGATAGGCCGGGCTGGCGCCAAATTTGATTTTTTCGCGGGAGCTTAAGCACAGTTTCTGAGCGAGGCATGACACAAATACTGCAAAAAAGGATATTTCCTGATGAATCCCACGTTACAATAGGCACCAGTATGGATTCTGCGTTGATGGTTTCGAGGTACGTCTGTGACAAGAACCCGACGCTCTTGGATTTCCCGTCTTTGGTGAAAACGACTGCATCTTTTCCCAGGCGCATTGACCCAGATTTAAAGCCATTTCCGTAATGGCCAACAGGCATGTGGCCTTTCTTGGCAACCTGCAATAAAGTACGCCAATGCGTTCATGAAAACTACATAAAACACACGGGAAGAATACGCACAAAACATCGATTAAAAAAACGCACCTTCTCACAGAATCCAAAGCTGTTTTGAAGGGAACAAAAGAGATTATCAGTGAGAAAGTATTTTCATTTGAGCACTCTAGGGAAAAAAATTAAATTCGGTTATTAACCTGAGCATTTTGTAGAGCTTTTCCGGGTTCATTCCCGCTCCGTTATCCGTGAATAGCAAACAGTGGCCGCTGACTGTCTTGTAGCGCTTCACGTCTATCCACAGCTGACTGGCATCCACGTCTGGGTCGTAGGCATTATCTGAAGCAAGGAAAGCAAAAAAAAAAACACGGCTTATGCACAACACATGACATCTGCGCTCGCCGCCAGAAGGAGACACTCACCGATCAACTCGGCAATCGCACTGAACGGCCATGTATGACTCGTTGAATTTGTGTGCAGATATTTAGGGCTCAGCTGAAAACAGAAAAGCGTGTGAGATGTGGAATGCTTGTACTTGTTTGCGTCGAAACAAAAGTGTTCCTACCGCACTGAGACGGACGCCCTGCAGGTCAGAAACTTGCGTATTTGTCGCGGCCATTTTTCAACACAGACCCTTCCCCCCAGAAACACATCCGCGCCGAATAATTCCCAAGCGGCCGAGTTTGGCTTTGGGCCGGTAACCTGTCAGATTTGATTGGCAAAGAGGAATCCCCCAATCAAATTGCCATATTGTGCAAGTTTGACAGGTCAAATAGCCAGTCAAATGAATCCCTTGTGAGAAAAGCCCCACCCCTGACACGAGTAAGGAAGCTCTCGCTGCCAATCACAATTAGAAGTCCTGGAAATATATTTCCGCCACAAGGAGGACAGCTGAGAAGAACCCGCAAAAATGGTGAAGTTAAAGGGAAAATGTATGACACAACTTAAAGAAAAATGTGCGGCTTCTTTGACAGCGCGGGGCAAAGGAAAATGAAAGATCTGTTAACCAATAGGAAACGCTCATACAGTAAAGTGCACGTGATCGGCGCATGAACTTTGTTATGGTCTGATGCCGATGACCAATCAGAATGACAAACCACTCAAGTTGTTTGAAGAGCTGTCAAACCTCGACGCCAGGCGCAAAGACGTGTTGTTCTAAACAAAACATGATTGGTTGATATTTTGGGCAAACCATTTGACTCATTCATCGGCCAATCAGCGACGGTTCGAAACTGAATATTTAGTCAGGCCTTTGATGACCTTCGCAGGCATGACTGAGTATTTGATATGAGAAACAAGTTACTTCCAGAAACTCTGCACTCTCGTCGAGAAATAGAAATATTTTTTAATACGGGAAGACGCACTGAAACTGTACTCATTTTGCCCCAAGACCAGATCACATTATCGGATGTAAATTATGTTTTCCTTTCAAACGTGTCCTTCCGTGCATGAAAGATTGGGTTTGACACGTTGACGTTCAAATTGTGTCCTTATAAGGAAGGCGGACTTTGGAGCAAGCCTGAGACGAGACGATCTGGTAACAAAAGCCGCCTATCCCTTTCACTTTTCGCCAACTCCCAGTTCCCTCCGGTTTTTGTCTTCCGCTTACAGGAAAAACAAAGTTCACGGACCGACTCACACGCAGTTGCCAGAAAATAAAACCAATTATGCGGCGGAGAGCTTTATTAATTTGGCAGGGAGTGTGGTCATTTTGTCAAACACAACGAACTAAAACTTGTTTTTAAGCAAGCACAGGCAGCCCATACCAAAAAAATTATCCAAAACGTCATTTCTGAAAGCTGGGAATTAAAGTTCCAAAATCTGTCTGGATCCGAGCCTGGAGTGAACACGCGGTCTCTTACGACAGGTCAGCCGTCACGCGGTGGAACTAGAAGGGGGAAAAGAAGGGCCAGTGGTACCAATGATGAATTAGGACTCTTTTGGGTTTGAGCTTTTTGGGGAAAGAAAAATATGACTGAAATACACTCTACTCGATCCTTTATTTCCAAAAAACACGACCATAATCGCGTAGAACTTATGTTGTTTGCAGTCAAAATCTTTCGCAAAGATATTTACCTGTACTGGCCACAACAAAACGTAACCCCTCTTGGTGGATATAGTTGGTACCAGTTTTCGGAGCACGAATAGGCCTAACTTTGTATTAGGTATAAACTATGTTTTCATTTTGAAGTCTGAAAACAGAAAGGTCTTGTTCACAATAGGCCAATTCAGAGATACCCGTTGCCTCTGTTTCAAATCGAGGCCTAGTGCGAAACCTGACTTATGAAAATGAGTTCGATTTGCATGAAAATGAAAACTAATTTTCATAAGAAAGGTTTCGCACTAGACTTCGTTTTGAAACAGAGGCAACAGGCATCTCAAAAGTGGCCCATTACATAACTTCCTGAACATGTTTAGTTAAGACTGTGAACAAATCTCGTGAAACACGGTTAATGCTGGGATTAGCTAAAGTTAAAGCTTTTAAAAACTCGGTTCTTAGGTCTAAATAGCTGCCGTTTTTTCCCGAGATTCGTCTTCACCACAAATAGAAGTTCTCTTGAGATTTTCGTAGCTGAAGGTCCGGCCGCTATATAACCTCAAGAATTTTTCAGAACACGGTACTTTAACAACAACTACAAATCTAGAGACAAAATATACATTAATACAACAGCTTCATCGATACAGAAATAGTCTTTTCTTTCTTGGTTTGCAATATGCGTGTTGCAGTATGCGAGAAGAAATTATTTGTTTTGGAGAAATCCTGCTTTCGAAACCAAACGCATGTTTGGTGCGTTTGTTGTTGTATTCTTTTTTCGAGTAAATACACGAGATTCAGACAGCTTCGGGTTTGATGGTGACACCTCTTCTTATTTGTCCCCAGCCAATCAACCTACGAGAAAATAAAAGACGACCATTAATATGATTAAGTCAGGCATTTCTGTCGAGTACACTGTGCCGTTGCGTCCACTGTGTTCTCGTAGTTAAATTTTTGTTTGTTAGAATAGTTCGTAAGTAATCATGTTCAGGTTGGAATCGCTATCTTCGTAGCATGTTCGTGTTATCCTTCGTTACATGTATGTACCAGTATTGCTGTTTATTTTTTCGTATAACAAGTTTGTCCCAGTACTGCCGTTCGTGTTTTTTCCGTGTCTCGTTCGTGAAATGTTCGTGCTACAGCTACTGTTCGCGTTCTCGTTCGTTGCATGTTCGTGTCTCGTTCGTTGCATGTTCGTGTCTCGCTCGTGAGATGTTCGCGCTCGTACTGCTGCTCGCGTTCTTGTTCGTGAGATGCCCATTCTAATATGCTGCTAGTGCACCCATTTGTAACATATACATGATCACTCATAATGCTAGCGTCTGCGTCACGTGTGATTTCAGCGTTCAATTATGATCGTTGTAAATGTTCAGTCGAAAGTGCAGGAAATCTGATGCGTTATGCCGAGTTTCGTTACGCTACGTTACTCGTTACCTCCAGTGTTTCTCTACACGCCTGCTGAGTGCTATCTTCTCGCCGATCTCGGTACAAACGGGTTGCGTCAATACGATCTTCCCTAAATCGGCCTTCACAGCCAAAACGCGACCCCCAGTGGAAAGAGAACCAATGTTCACCATAAGTACTTCGTTCTTAGTCAACTTTTGCACCTGAGGAAAAGTTACAAGAGAAGAGAACGCGTGTTTATTGGCTGCAAAATCGGGCACTCGGCGGAAAACTGCGGTCCTTCAATCTTTTACGGCGCTCAGCAAATCTACATCAACTTTACGTTGATACATTGTAGACACAGTAAACAGCTCATTAAACAGTTGGATACCTTGGCGCCTTTCTTGTCGCCTTCAGTCCTGACTCCCAAAAGCCTGCGCAGCAAGAAGTAGCTGATCTCGAGCTCTGTGTAGATTTCTGGCAGCGCACCGACTGCTCCAAGTACCTGGAAGAAAAACGTCAAACTCTTACGATGCACACAAGCCAAAAACTTCCACTTTCCGATAGAGAAACGCCAACTTAAAATTTCATTATAATGAAACTTTAAAAGTACGAACCCCGCTCAACAATTCGTTTGAGTGGTCACACCTTTATATTTCATTTGGCCGTTCAGTAGTTGGAAAATAAACCCTGCTGAATGTACTCATTAAGAGCTTTCATTTGGGTGGCCACAACTTTAGGTTTCATGTGACAGTTAAGGAAATTTCATCTTTGATAGCAAAAAAGCTGAGTGGTCAGTCATCAGAACAACATCATTACCTGACCAACCATCCTGTCTGCTCGGCAAAGAGTTGGATCAATCTTTGTTCCCACACCTGCAAGATACAGTAGCTTATTTAATATTATTATATTCACCAAACCATTCACAAAAAAGCTGTGGCAGATGTAGAGAAAAGTAACATTGTTCAATCTGAGAAAACTATCAAAAGCCAATATATATATATAAATCATATACAGGGCATGTGCTTCACCAAAGGGAATTGCATTTTTAGTCTGAAATAGGGTATAGTGTCAGTAGCAGATTTTGCTTGTTTTGGAATTTGGTAAATAGTGAGCATTTTTTGGGATACAGGTCTGAAAAAAATCGTATATATAAAGATTGGTCTAAAACAGGGTAAGGGTTTTCACAACCGAGGAGCACACTTCCACCCAAAATTATGTCTGGGGTGTCCCATGTTAACACACTGTCATCACAAACAGAACTCACCAATCAAACCTCCTGGTACAGCATACTGGAGGTCATTCTGTTCAGCAAAGAGGGAGAGGATGCACGAAAAGATGGGTCGACAAAGCAGCTTGCCTTCACTGTCTTTAGACACAATACCAGGACGAACCTCAATCTCTTGACCAACCTGGAAGCAAGATGAAACTCACTCATTTTATGACTGATTCAGTGCTAAAGGAATTAGCAAAATATTGAACTCTGGTATCCCTTGGAGCTGGATAAATTGAATGAAGAATGCAATGGCTAATCTTCTGTGCAGCAATTAAACCTTTTACTCCCAAGAGTGATCAACATCAATTTTCTCTTTCAGTTTCTCACATATAGTGAGGAGAACTTGGTATTTGATAGCATGATTAAACTACCAATTCTCACTATGATGTTATTCTCACTACATCACTTATATATTGGAAGAATCTGTATTTTGAGCTTGGCCATAAGCATTAATACTGTTTTATGAACAGGATCTGTAGTTGGTATTCATGGCACCAACTTTCTGTTGATACACTTTATACTAGCCTGAGTCATACTGTATGCCTATTGAACATTAACTTTTTACTGCCCAATCTCATATAACTCTATTTAAACTTATTAAAACTCTTTCGTGCATGTGCTCATTATTCAAAATATTAACTAACTCAACCATTCAAAACGAAAATGTCTAAGTACACATTGCACTAGTTCAATCAGCTTTCATCTGAGCAAGTTAATCACAAGCCAAGCTCTCCATACTGTATATAGAGGATATTACGCGGTGGCGCGAAGATATGAATTTTATTTTCGAGTGCTAAAAACAATATTTTACGAACGAGTGCTTTGCGAGTGAGTAAAATATTGTTTTTACCACGAGAAAATAAAATCCATATCTTCAAGCCGCCGTGTAATTTTCTTCTTATTATATTAGACACGAGTGTTTTACGAGAAATTGCACAAACAACCGTGCAAAAGCTGGAAATGATGCCAATGCCTCACTAGTGAGGATATGGAAAATACGCCACTCGGGTCCTGGATGTAGTTTTGTATGGATTTTACGTACGGTATATTTTCCAGTAAAACACTCGTGTCTATATAATAAAATACACATATCTCTACATACGTATCTCTTGTGAGAAACTAAAGAAGAAAATTGAAGTTGGTCACTCTCGGAGAAAGAGTTAACCATGTGACTAACTTTCATTCTCTCACCACAGACTGATCATGTAAGGTGAAGTTGGCATTTGATTACTGGCTCAGCAGTCAAATGAAATCTGATTGAACTATCAGTTCACACACTGCCACTCATACTTTTTCCCCTTGTGTGGTTAGGAGAATTTGTGTTCATTTATAGCTCTTACTTTGAGCACTCCAGACAGAATACTGCCTCCAGCAACTCCACCCTTGAGTTCCTCCACTTCACAGCCAGGCTTGTTCACATCAAAAGATCGAATAACTGTGAACAAGAAGTTGAGTTGAGGTGAAAAGACACAACATTCAGGCTTGTTTGCAAGATCAAATCACTGCGGGCCACAAGATTATGGTAGTTGAGTTGGTCAGTGCACAACTACAAAATGGGAAGTCCTAATATTAAAAAGGCAAAAACAACACTGATGTCTTTGTTTCTATAATGTATGGTCATCAAGAAATAAGACTATAGATGATAGGCACACAAGGTGGATAAGAAGACAAACTGTGTTCCTAGACCAAGATCCTAAATCTCCCAACCTAACCTGAACAAAATGTATGAGCAGTGTTAGGAGAATTACAGTACCTGCCATTTTCAACATACTCAACTTAGTATATACAGTAGATCAAACAAAAAAATGGAGTAATTTGTCTTTGATTATTCTTGTGCTAAAAGAGATGACATGACTCACTGGCCATACACAGAACAACATTATTTTGTCCAACGTAAATTTTACTTGACTTGAACATTGCCAAGTAAAAGTTAATGCTATGACAAAATTAAAATGAAAGCTCTTAAATGTTACACATCACTCACCAATGAGCCGAGGATGGGATGTGAAATCTCTAATTGGAATGGGGATTTTCTTGCAAATGTATTCGCAGACCACTTCCATGTTGTACTTCAACTGGGCAGAGATTGGCACAACCGGAGCTCCTTCAGCAATGGTTCCTAAGAAAAATGATCAGGTTAAAACCTCCAGCAGTGATAAAATGAATTTGGTCTAAGAAGAGAGAAATACAGACAAGCTGCAAAATATGTTGCAGTTAATTTACCAAGAGGGAAAAACTTGGACCATGAACAAAAATCTAAAAATAATGTGCAGTAGTGGTGTGCAAAAGCTTTTACAAAAGACTGCCTTTTCTCATATCAGTGTGTGCTGTACAGCACCAGAGGAGAAATAACTTCTACTAACAGTGCATGGATGAGTGGGTGTAGCAGCTGTAAAAAGCTCCTATTTTTTATAGGCTTCAAATGTGTAGCATGACCATTATTATTTAGGAATAGTGTAATAATGTTTGGATGTGTTATAACATGTTGTTTTGTTGACCATATTGCAACATCTTATGGGAGGTGCTATGTGTCCCTCTAAGCATTACCAACCTTGTACAAACTTCAGGATCTGGTCGTACTGGTCCTTGGCTTGGCTTTCCTTGACCAGATCAATCTTGTTTTGTAGGATAATGATGTGTTTTAACTTCATGATCTCAATAGCTGCCAGATGTTCTGAAGTCTGGGGCTGAGGACAGGACTCATTTCCAGCTAAAATCAGAAAAATAAACATTGAATTCAAATTCACTGTCTTTCTGTACTTGAAGATGAAAACATCACCTGAGGAGCAAGCTTTTTTAACACTACTAGACAGTAGACAGTAGACAGCAAACAAGAATTTTACCACAACACACTAGTTTCTCTCTCTCTGATTGGTCAATTTACCGTGGTAAATAAGAGTCCAGACAATGATGCTGACGCCAGCATGTTACGTTTTGCAGCAAAATACAATGAAAGTTTCCTGTACATTTCTAAATGTTGTGGTAAAAAACAAATTTCCACTGGTTTGCCGTGGTGTGGACTCTTATTTACCACGATTTACGTTATGACATGGTCAAAATGTTGTGGACTCACTCGGCGAAGCGCCTTGTGAGTCCAGAACATTTGGACCATGTGATGATGTAAATCGTGATAAATAAGAGTCCACACCACGGCAAACCAGTGGAACTTTATTAATCAGCAAAATACTGACCAATAAGAAGTAAGGCGGCATCCATAACTGCTGCACCATTCAACATGGTTGCCATGAGAATGTCGTGACCAGGGCAATCCACAAATGAAACATGCCTGTCACAAACACAGAACACACTTTTCTTATTACAGAAAATACATTTTCTCATATTGATAACTAAATTTAAGTTCTGAGTAGAGAATGCCTTTCTTCTGAAATTTTATCACTTCATTATCAAGGGCACAAAACCTGCAAATCAATATTTGTAACTTTGACATCCCTTATGGGGTGAATGCAAGAAAGTGCTTGCCTAAGAGCTAACAAGTTAAGTAATATTATCAAATTTGATAACACTACAGTATTCCTGTAATGTACTACAGTAAAGCAGTGTAACTGAAGGTTGATGTTTTACTATAGAATATTACTTGTATGCCTTATGTTAAGAACTATTGTATTAAAGGAAAAGCAATGTTTCTATTGGATGCTGATATGCAGTGCAGTAGCTCTGACCTCAGCATGAAATTTTTCCAGGGTTTGGGTCATTTGATAAAAAGCAATCTTTGAAAACTTTGGGCCAACTCTTACCTGACCAACTGAAACTTGCCAGTACACCCTGATCTCTGACAAGAAATGGTGTCTGGGCTTGCGCTGCCACCCGAGCGGTAACATCCAGGCCTGGGACATGCCTCATTACTACATTTGTAGATCTATCAACACAACTAGCAGTTAATCTATGTTTAACATTTTTAGACAAGTAGCGCATTTGTCTCTTTTTGTATAACATTTTAAAAATTGTCCCAATAATAATCTAATGTGCAAGTTCTTTTACCTAGACTTGATTTATAAGGGTCCCATTTTTAATGATAAACAATGTTCATACATTGTCAATGGCCAAGATTAAAAGTCCTTACGCAAGCTACATTAATAGAATGTACTAGCATACTGTACTGTATGAAACTAAGCACATCTTTTCTTTTCTTTTCAGCGCTCGACATTAACGGTTGCCCGCTTGCCCGGGGCAACCAAAATTTTTGGTCGGGCAGGTAAATTCTGGGCCGGGCAACTAGAAATTACGAAACTTTCTATTGCTTGAAGTCAATCTACAGTCCTAAGGGTAACCAACCTAAACCCTTAATGTCGAGCACTGCTTTTTTTTGCCTAAGTTTTTCTTTGGTCTTATCTTGCATACAGTAAGTAAAAAAATTGAGTCACCAGAGAAAATGTATTGGATGACTGGACAACTTCTAATTTCAATAACTTGTGCTCTCTTTTCTGTCAACAACAATAATTATTATTGATTTACCTTTGCATTTGCATATCCCAGTTTGATGGTGATGTTTCTTTCCAGTTCATTTTTAAATCTGACAGTCTGAAGATCAATGAAGAACAAAGCCACTTACAGTAAATCAGGGCACCTGAACCCCATAACACATCTAAAGATCTACATGTGATAAAGATCAATGACCAACAACTCCAGTCAACAACACTGCATACCAACCTGGACTCCAGAAATAGCTTTTACCACTGTTGATTTTCCGTGAGCCACATGACCGATGGTACCTAAGAAGACCAATTTAAATTAAGGACAACAGACAAGTTCTGAAATATACATTGTTCATAAGTATTCTTTCATTCCAAGCTCAAAATCTAGTTTCTCACAACTGGTTAAGAAAAAAATGTGTGAGTGATGCAGTGAGAATTGATAACTCAATCAGCTTTTATTTGAGCAAGGAATCAAACTAGCTACTAGCTGTGGCAAATCATTTGCCATAGCGAGTAATGATGGCTCGATCATTTTATTTCTTTTAAAAGCTACGGCTAAACTGAAGGAGAAAATTGATGTTGGTCATTCAAAACAACAATGCTGACCCTGGTTCCTGTAGGTGATCAATTTCATCATTTCTCCTTCAGTCCCTCGTAAGCATCATTTAGTTTAATATAGTAATACAGTATGGAAATTTTGATAGCTTGCTTGGTCTATTCTTTTGAAGTCTAGCTACATCGCATTTCTCATAAAAAAAATCTTCGTAGATGGTGATGAGAAGGACAAAGGAAACTATTTAAAGACTGATAGGAATAAATTGAGTTGACAATTTATGTACCATGCCATGATATGCACATATATGGAGTCGATTAGCTTGAATGTTTTTAGTCTAAGCAGAGTAGGATAGATGCCTTACCAATATTGATCGTTGCTTGTCTGCTGATAACTTCTGGTGTCAACGGATTCAGCTCTGATGGTTTCTTGGACGGAAAAGAATGGAAAATGTGTTATTTCGTTCCATTAAAATCAGCCACATTTCGTCGCCGTCCGTCCCGCGGCCAAAAGGAATTCTGTCCGATCTCGTCCAGAGCTGAAAGTTCACATACTTACCAAATTCGATACGTCTTGTTTCGAAAGATGCGGTTGTCCTTGTTGTTGGCCGTTTTCTGAGGCCATCGTATTTGATAGATTAGCACACTCGTTTTACAGAACAGGCTGATGCAATGGAAAACCCAGGCTCAGTCCCCAGCCGTCCGTGAGCGCCCGCGATCTGCAAAGGGGACTGCCGCTGGACATCGCAAGGGAGGGGAGGTGGGGGCTCGTGTCGTGCTGTGACGACAACTACTGGGTAAGTTCCATTCGCAGAATCTTGGGGATTTGGACACTCCAGCTCAAATGAAGGTGGAAAGTGAATTGAAAGTTAAATTGCGGGCAACGTTTCACGAAAAGTGTGCATCTCAAGCTGGCAGACCCGTCCTGGTCAGTCAACTTTTTGTCATACATGATTGTCATTTCCAAGCCCGAAAGACCCCCCCCCCCCCCCCTCCCCGGTTAGGAATTACTAAAACAAGTCTTCAGCCGTACATATATATATATATATATTTAGACTTGACTTGTATGTATAGGTTATATGTTAAATATATAACTTCATTTGTACAATGTTCAGATTCTCAGCATTCACGCTGCACTATCAGAGAAAAGTTCTGACGCGAAGATCCAAACCTAATTTGCGAGAAAAGTTCCCTATATGTTGGCAAAAAAGGAGTTCGTTTCAAGGATTTTGTTTCTGAAACAGAGACACAAACTAAATCGTATCTGGTCTTTTCTTGCGTTTTACTATTAAAAGTTTCTCACGAATGCGCGCATATCCAAACTAGTTTGACGAGACACAACTGTTAGACTTCCTTCGCTGATGGCAACAGCATCTGTCTCGGTGTAAATGCTTAAAAATAAAACCTAATAAAAACTTGCTCAGTGACTGGATATTATTCTCTAGTAACGTTGAACAGCGAATTTCAATCAGATGGAACTATCAAAAGGCCTGCAACGCAACGCTGGAGACAGCAAAAAAATCGCATGTTTCTGTAGGGTGCCAGTTGCGAGCAACTTTCTTTGCAACTTGCACGCAACGTTCTTCCGGACTTTCCCTGCAATTTTTTTCGCAATTTTTTTCGTTGCGAGACAAGTTGCAAGGACTGGGAATATTGCATACGCAATAGTCAATTCCTGTGCAACGTGTCTCGCAAGTTGCAATTGCCTCGTGTTACAATTTGAAGTTCAAATTTCTGGGTGAAAAATCAAGGCCGATTTCTTTGAAACGAAAAGGGAAACGGTATATGTACGGAGCAGATAAACAGAACATTTTGATAAGAAATCGTATCCACCCGTCCCCCTTAACTAGTGAAATTCTCCACTATGAAAGTCTTGCGCGGTTGTTTCAATCCGGGACTTTTACCCCGTATGGTGAGCCCCAGGTCCCTTGGCCGACAATGTTCAAAGCGCTCGCACGAAACTGTACGTGTCTTCCGAGGGGAAGTTCGGCTTCCAATCGATCCACGATCGTAGAACACCCGGAGCCTTCGTAAAGGCACACGAAGCTGTCGTCTGGTCCTGAGAAAAGAATGGGTAACATTAATAGGTGTGCACAAGGAAGACGGCGCTTGTACACGAGGTGAACTCTTTCACTCCCAAGCTCAAAATACAGATTCTCCTAACCTTTTAAGAAGGAACTGTATGAGCGATGTAGTGAGAATTGATAGTTTAATCAGTTTTCATCTGAACAAGGTATCAAAAGTTAAGTTCTCTTTTCTGTATGATATAATTCTTGTGAGAAACTAAAGGAGAAAATTTGAGCTGATCACTCTTGGGAGTGAAAGGGTCAAGGCCGTGCCACACGTGGCAATTTTCCCTGCAACTTATCTCGCAACGCTGACCACAGCATTCTCCACAGCGAGACAATTTGCAAAGTACATTAGTGTCACACAGACCACGCAACAAGACCACGCAACTTTGCGAAAAGTAGAAGATTGTTCAACTTTTTCTGGAACTTGACTCGCAATTTTGTTGTTGCGTTGCAAGTTGCAAAGAGGGGTGTCGCACGCGCAATTTCTTCTGCAACTTGTCTTGCAAGAAAAATTGCCTCGTGTGACATGGCCTTCAGGCATGGCAATGAATTTCCGCAACGCCACTAAACTTACCTATACTTCCCTGGACGACATATCTGATCACTGGATAGAGCAGCAAGTTGGTCCTTGGGGGACTCCAGCTAACTCTGATATTTTTGTCGCCTGTGACAGAGCACGTCAACTTCTCAGGGGGGCCTGGAGCTAGTTAATATAAATTGATTGTATTATAATGCTGGCACGTGATTCTGTGTGAGGTGATGGACAAGAGAGAGAAGAAAAAAAAAACGTAAAAGAAAGGAAATGAGATATCAGATCAAGAATAACACGTGCGTTGACGAGAAAAAATGAGTGGAAAGAATACGATGCGTGATGACGAAGGAAGAGAAGAAGAATTAGAACAACACGAGGAAGAGAGAAGGAAGTGAGGTGGGTGAAACAAGACTGAAACGCAACAAGAAAACATAGCAAGGAGTACAAAGACGATGGTGGATGATAATGATGATAGTGATGATGTGATGGTGATGATAATGATGATGATGCTGATGACGATGATGGAGATGATGACAATGAGATGACGATATGGTGATGATGATTACGATTATGCTGACGATGAGGATGATGATGATGGTGGTGGTGACGTTGACAATGACAATGATCATGACGATGATGATGATGATAATGATGATGATGATGATGATGATGATGATGATGATGATGATGATGATGATGATGATGATGATGATGATGATGATGATGATGATGATGATGATGATGATGATGATGATGATGATGATGATGATGATGATGATGATGATGATGATGATGATGATGATGATGATGATGATGATGATGATGATGATGATGATGATGATGATGATGATACTGATGATGATGCTGATGACGATGGAAATGATGACAATGAGATGACGATATGGTGATGATGAGTACGATTATGCTGACAATGAGGATGATGACGTTGTTGTAGTTGTTGTTGATAATGATGATGACTGACGATGGTGATTGTGATAGTGGTGAGAAAGGATGGAGGCAAAGAAAAAGCAAACTAGAAGAAAGGAGACCACTACACAATGATAAAGAAGAAATAGAACGAAGAGAACAGTAGAGCTCTAGACAACAATACACCGACAACAGTGTTGTAAAAAAGAAAGAAAAACTGTACAGACGCGGACGAGGAATCCGAAAAGTAACAAAGACAAAGAAGTAACCAAAGCAAAGATCGTCTAAGCAACAAAGAAACAAAAAAATAAAATCGATATCACATTTTAGAGAGACTGCACTTACGTAATACAAGTTTAGCGCAGGTCCGGATGTTACCGAGGAGGGTTTCGTGATTGGGGAACTGGCACTTTAGATCGGCGAGGGCCACAGGGACAGTTTCACAGAGCAGACCCAAGACATCGAGCATCTCCGACTCAACTTGTTTCTTCTGTGTTAACATCTCGTAGTAATCCAGATTTAGAGTGTTGTCACATTCCCTGCTGGCGGAGAAGGCACGACTCGATATCTCGATCATCTCGCTACGATGAAAACAAACAAACAAATAAATAAACAAGCAAAAAGTGGGTACATCTCTGCAAATGTTGGTTAGACAGAGGGCGAGGAAAGGTAGATTAAGGAACTAAGATTAATGATGAAAAAGGAAGAATTTAAGCGGGAAAAGAGAAACAAGCTTTAGCCAGAGATAAACGAAGCAAGTGAAAACAAGAAAGAGCGGCAGCAAGGATGAAAAACAGAAATTGAAAGGAAGGAAGGAGGGAGGGAGGGAGGAAAGAAACAATAAAAAATAATGGAAGCAACATTGAAGAGAAGGAATAACGGAAGGAGGGAGGAGAGGAAGAAGGGAAGAAAGAAAAAAAAAAAAAAAAAAAAGGAAGGAAGAACAGGATGCCGAAAGTGAGAAGGAATGTGGCAATTGAAAGAAAGTAATGATAGAAGAAAATGGCGCGAGTAGTCGAGAGGGTATGGGAGGAGGAGACAAGAAAGTCTGAAAAAAGAAACCTAAATATGTAAGAAACAAACAAACAAAAAACAAAAAAAAAGCTTGACGGGGCAATGCAGCGACGAAACAATCAACCCAGCGCTCCGACGCACCTGAGCTGTTCATTCAAATCCTTCAACTTCGTCTCACTCCTCTTACTGATCTCCTGCATCAATACTTTCTCGCCCTCGTCGATAGCCGCTCGGAGTTCTCGGTAATATCTCCGAACGAGATCCTTAGCATTAATCCTGTTCTGTTTCACTTCTTCGATCGTCTTCTGTACGTCACCGCGCGCCTTGATATATTTCTCGCCGTGTTTCTCGACCTGAGCCTGCAGTTTGATCAGCGCCTTTCTCTCTCGCTCCTCGGCCTCGTGGACCTGGAAGCAGTTGTGATTTTTGTGCTGTCCGTAGAGCTGACAGTAGCCGCAGCACACACAGTTGCAGTTGCGACAGTAGAATTTCATCTTTTCCTCGTGGTCTGGACAAACTGTAAAGTAAAGCGGGATAGTCCTGGTGTTAATCCATAAGTATTGAAATAGATCTTCTCCTGACAAATCATCAAGAGAGCCTATAGGCAATCTAAGGAGAGTTTATATTTGAATCGATTATGAAGAATTCTCCAATGTTTTCTCCAATGTTTTCGCCCAATGTTTTCAAGTTTTAAATTCATCGAGCGGCAGATCCACCGCCGTTGTGGACGCCATCTCTGGATTTCAAACTTGACAAAAACATTGGGCGAATATCTTCAAGATTCGACCAAACGCACGGGCATGCACATCTTATGACACTGCCCTTTAAAGGTTTCTGTCTCTTCCTTTTTGTCTGTGTCTGTCTCTTTGTCCACCTTTGTTACTGGTTGTCTGTTTTTCTGTCCGTCCGTCTGTCTGTGTGTCTGTGTTTTTTTCGCTTCTCCTGTCTGACTCTATCTCTGTCTGCGCCACATAACAACAACTCGCCAGCTTACGTGGAATGGCATCAAAATCCAACAATCCGCTCGAAGGCCTGGACGAAAGCTTCAGACTAGACGTGCGCTTGGACAAATTTGAACCCGATGACGTCAACGAGGACACGCTAGCAGTGTCTATCCCACTATCCCTCGCGGCACTCGCGAGAGAAACGTCGTGACCTTTAAAATCCACCTGGGAATGAATCTCGTCCGAGCAGGTCCCGCACGTGTATACGTCACAGTCAGAGCAATAAAAGGTCGCGGGTTTAGCGGGGTAGACTTTCCGCGAGCAGAAGTTGCATATTTTGGGCTCTTCTTCCTCGCCGTTCAAGACCGCTTTGAGTATGTCCTGGTTTTGCGCGAGTTTATCCACTCTGCCTTCGGGAATGAGTGTTCGCAGTTTACAGGATGGGCATTCTAAGACGTTTCCCTGGAGCTCTTTCAGTTTTGTTATGCATTCTGTTTGATAAAGACATCCACCATTAACATCGCACAAACAGGCTTAGGACTACTTTTTACCTTACCCCACCCTTCTGAGGTCATGGACACTGGGTAAATGTATACTCACCAGAGTGGGGTGGGTGGGGGTTCACTGAAGGGAAGATTTCAAACCTTTTTAATTATCACAAGTCAGAATAAACGGAAGGAAGGCTAGTAAATTGGAAACCAAGGTTGGTTACTTTTAACCAAGATTAAAAAAAAAAAAAAAAAAAAAAAAAAAAACACCTGCCCAGCAACATAATAAAATATTTGTGGTCACCATTTTACTGCTTATTATTAGCTAAGCATTAATACTAATTTCTATGCAGACAGTAATATATTGTAAGGGCCCAATATCACAATATATGAAACTAGGAGTTTTAGGACATAAAGGAAGAGGCACCTTGTGCAAGTCTACTGACCCATCCCTCATTGCTTTTGACTTTTGTCATTGCCCTTCAATACATTTCGTTCCTGATCGGAACCTGTTTATACAGAGAAAAAGTTGTCCCTGGGATCTCTGGCACCCTCCTCCTCAAGTCACCCTGGGCCGCGGGCATGCTAACTAACTATTGGTACAGTTTTTTATAAATCAAAGCAAGCCATTTGCATGAGAAACTCCAAACTTGTATCAAGGGTAAGCCATTCCTGGAAGCAGGAACACTGATTTTATGCCAAAAAAAAAAAAAAAAAAAAAAAATTCACAGTGATTATAAAGATGAAGTCATCTAAATAGTTGGCAAACCCATGCCCCTAGTACCCGGAACAAACTTTTCTCCCCAGTGCATCACTCAATTTCAGCTGTTACCATCTCCCCCCAGGCCAATTGTGGGGGCTGTTCAATGCATCGATACAACTCCTCACCCCTGGGCAAGAAAATATTAGCAATTTCACTTTTTTTCCAACTCTTTTATTACAAATCTTCTAACGGTTCTCATGCGATTTCCTTGCCCCCAGGGCAAGTAGGTCCAACAATTACCAGGGATTTCCAGGGGGAATGGGGAGAGGTGGGAGATGGTTATACAGCTGAAATAATGATTGATGCATATGTCAGCTCATATTAATCTCTTGTTTGGTTTATAGAGCTGGTCAGACTAGCTAGAGCCGGACAGAGGAGTGATGTTTGAAAAGGCGTGATTACAACTTCTTATCACACAGATACTTTTGGCCCCCTGGGAATTAATCTAACCAGCTAGAACTTAAGCAAGAGATCACTTTTTCTTCACACTAATCATATTGACTGACTGTACGTGTATTGAAAGGAAAAGCTTGTCTTTGATCATTCTTTGGGAATAGCGATCGAGCCATACCAAGGTCATACAGAGTCAATTTTGCTGTTGCCATATCAACATGAACACATATAGACAAGACAACTTTTACTTTGAGAGGATTGTATGATACATGGAGTCCACTTTCTTCCGAATATGCATTTAAATTAATATTTCTTGGAAAATATCATACATGTACGTTTTAAAGAAAGTGGTTTTCTTTTGAATCCACTCTATATAAAAAAAAACGTGAAGGCGAACTTTTGTACGAAGCATAAATATTTAATTATCGATAAAGTTTTGCACATACCAAATTAGTGGAGCTCTCGATCAAGATGGAAACTCTGGAGTGATCTAAAACTGATCGAAACACTTTTAACAGACGTATGCGCCAGACATTATATCATAAATCGTTTAAACGTCAGATTTATTGGGAAATGTTTAAATAAACAAAGCAGACATGTGTTATAAAACGGACCGTTCGGATCGATTGATATTCGAACGAATGGAGGGAAAATACGTTAAAAGGGATATATACTTTGAACATAAAACGACGGTTATTGTACTAGAACAAAAAAGAAGAGTCAATATTTTCTTTCTAAGCGCAAGCTGCGAAAGAATACGACGAACACAGCGCGTTTTCTTTCCCAAGGGTGACATTAAACAAGCCAGTAACTTTAGCAATGTTGACTTTATGAATTCTTTTATCACCGCGACAAAAAAATAAGCTCGCACTAACCTGTACAATACGTGTGCCCACAGCCGAGGTTCCTCGGCACCCTCTGTGGAAATCCATTGCCATAATTACTGTAGCATAATAAGCAGAGAAGGTCTGTCCGGTCAAACATTTCTGCACCTCTCTCACATCGCTGTTTACTCGACTCTTGCCTCGCGTTCCTCGTTGCCTGGTGTAACCGCTGACCATAGCATAATTCACTTCCGCTTGATAAACCTTCACTTCCGTTTTTGCTCCAGTCTGCGCAGCAACGGCGCAAAAGGGGAGGGGGAGGGGTGGCAGGAAGCAGGAGGGCGCAGGCTATTTTGGCTCAAGATGTACACATATTAGAACATGCCTGGTGAACTTCGCAATGGGTTCTTGAGTGGGTCAAGGTATAAATCGGGATGAAAAAATATAAAAGCATGGCAGGAACCATATTATTATACAACCAATTTTATTAGCACGACAATAAACGATTCTTTCAGCCGGAAATAGAAGAAGTTGCTCCATTCAAACGTTATTTACCGTTTAATGAAAAATGGAGAGAACGAGGAGAGAGAAAGAAAGGAGGAGGGGGGAGGGGGTGGGGGAGGGAGGGCGCGGGTGGCGTATAACTGAAACTGAAAGCACGCGGAATTGGTCAGCGTTCACAAAGATCGTGTGTACTAAGCAACCTTATCCTATAAATACATACAGACAAACATCCGAAAACGGCTCTAGTTTACATATGCTCAGCATGTCACATTTTATCTGTTAATCATTCGTTATAAATTGATGACATTAGCATCAACTGAAACTACAAAGTGACCAGTTTTAGGTCCAGGAAAAAACGAGGACACGGTGTTTTCAGGGTGGCAAACATGCCGCCAAACGTTGCGCTGAGCGCAGACACAACAGAAGTTTAAAAAGTTAGAAAGAAAAAAAACATGTTTGTGCCCAGGACACAAACTCTGTGCCGCAAAAAATGTTTCGCGCGTGGCAAAACGTGGCAACATTTGTTTTTGGAACGTAAACTCATACACAGTTTTGACTCTTTCAACCCCAAGTTTGGAACTGAGGCCAAGACATATCAACGGTCCAAGAACCAGTGGGAACCCTGGCAGTTGCGATTCCAGGACACCAGGCAGATCCAGCAAAACTCAAACTTGCACCGCGTACACGTCATGTGATTACAGCCACCTGAGGTAATCATGGAAACGAAAATACGTCAATGTCCACGTCGCAAAAGTTCATGTTTTGAGAACCTTTATCTCCTGGGCTGTTCACTTACCACTTTTCTCAATTGGAGATTTACATCCGGGACATCGCTTTGTTGTTCTTTTCATGAGATTATTGGCTTCATTTTCCCAGCGTGCTCTGCTCGCTCTGTCCGGCTGCACTCTGTAATTCTAAAAACCGATGGGATCACATATGACTTTCTGGTGTTTGGTAGCTTGCTCAGATGAAAGCTGATTGGACTAACAATTCTCACTACATTAGACTTGCACGAGATATCATGTGAGTACTTGTTAATAACATGCATACAAATAATTTACGTTTTCAATTCGCAAGTGTCTCAAGAACTTTGTTTTCTCGTAAACAGAATTGGAATCGTCCTGTTTTGTTTGGCTTTGGCTACGCGCGCCAGCTGTCGGCAATTTTAATTTTCACATTTATGCACTGTTAATTACACACTTTTGCACTATTTGGGATAAATTGACGCGCGCTCAGCCAATCAGAATGCAGAAATTATTGTATGCATGTTATTAGTGAGTGAATAACACCTCGAGTTTTAAGGCATCAACCTTGTGTTCTGTTGCACGTTACATTACATGTTAGTGTTTTGTCTGGTCCGGTTTCCGCAAGGAAGTTAGTCCTTGTTCAGAAAATTGCTCTTTGGGAGCACAGAGTGGTCGCTTACCGGAGGTAAAAAACAATAGAAAAACTCAAACGGTGAGCCTCAAAGGTACGAGAGGTTTCACTAATAGTAATTTGACTGAGAAACCAATCGGTCATTTGGGAAGTGGTCGCTCAGGGAGGTTCGACTGTACTACTTTCATCTCAAGGTGCCTTAAAAAACACATTCAGATTAAATTCTCTCCACATGACTAGAGAGAGGAAGAAGAAGAAGAAGGAGAACTTACACTGGCGGCCGCAGCACCAGGCGAAGGGTCGGATTGCCGGCAAGAGTGTCCGCGGTTGAAGGGCTCCAAGCAATGACGGCAAAACGTCAACTGAAAGGAGTATTAAATGAGAAAGGTACAGCGGAGGCAAAAAAAGATGAGGAAAGAAGCGAAGAGAGAAGAGGAAATGAAGCAAACAACAACAAAAACGACAACTGAACAACACATGCACAGTGCTTCGCTTATTCCCAGCGCGCAGTCTGGGAACAAGCATATATTCCAAATTGCCTTGCTTGCATGGTCCAGGTTCACAACGACGAAATGGCAACGCAAGCACAAGAAGAAAGGAAAGCATTCCATTTTTCTTGTGCCGTCCCGGCTCACACGTAAATTTCTCCTGCGCATGTTTAGCACGTGTGAATCACGCGCGCGATTGGTGGAATTATGCCACGTGACCAAGCGATGTGCCTCGTGTTCCACAGCTTTTGACAATGTTACATGACGTTTCATCATCGATAAGAGGGCACACACATAAAAAAACTGACGTCAATTTGTTAATTCGCACTTGACAATAACCACAGTCAAATTAGACTCAGTCTACTGAGCTCTTTTCCCTTGAAGATCATATGCATGAGTGAAATGGACGCAAGGCGGAATCTCTTTCATTTCAATCGTGCATACAATCTTGAAAAGAGAAAAACGGGGAGTAAATTTAACTTTATTATATTAATTTATTGTTTTTCTCACCTCACACGAGGTACACTGCACATTCCTCGCATTCTGGGCCGGAAGTAATCCCATCCCGCAGTTGCGGCCTGGGCACAAGACTCCGCCCTCCTGCAGAACGTACTCTTCGGTCCCAAACCTCTTGAAGCGTTCGTACTGACACGGCCAAAAAAAAAAAAAAAAAAAAAAAAAAGGACACAGTCAAACGCTTGTGATCGTCCGGGTTAGAGTAGTCTCCAGAAAGACTGTTGTTGGTGACTGACGTTTCGACTACCTGAGCGGAAGTCATCTTCAGAGTCAAGTGAAAAGTATTCGTCAGATGGCGGTATATATGTCTCTGGTTGTAGTAGTAATTGGTACGTTATGTCGGTCTATGGTTGGTCGAGTCGGCTTGGTTGTGTTTCGTTATTGGTCAGTTGATGTTCTTTTGTCCTGTTGATTAGTCTATTGTTCGTTCGGTTGCGTTTGATGTCATCTATCAGTCGTTTGTAAGGTGCCGGTAGTTGTTGGCATCTGTTGAGTGGTTTCCGTTCTAAGTTTGTGTACCAGCTTTCCAGTGTAAGTCGTTGGTAGTAGTTGGTACTGTGGCTGATGCATTCAGCAGAGTCCCAGTTGATGTCGTGTTTAGTCTGTCGGTGGTGTTCAGAAATGTGATTTCTGATGTCGCCGTTTCTGGTAGCTCGTTTGTGTTCAGTAAGTCTCGTGTTCAGGTTTCTGCCAGTTTCACCGATGTAGGTGGCTTTGCAGTCAGTACAAGATATTCTGTATACTGTTCCCTGTCTGTTGATGGGTTCGTCTTTGTCCTTTACGTTGGTCAGTAAGTCGCGTAGAGTCGTGATGGGTTTGTGGGCTACCCGGATGTTGTAGGGTCGTAGAATACGTGCTATCGTCTCAGAGGTGCCTCTGATATACGGTAGTGTGGCCAAGGTCAATGGAGTTGTGTCGTTAGTGGTTTCGTTGTCGGTAGTCTCGTTGGGTGCGGTGTTCTTGTGAGTGTTGCGTTTGACAAAGTTAGGGTCGTAGTCGTTCTTCTGGAAAACGCGTTCCAGGTGTCGGGTCTCGTTAAGTAAGTCGTCGGGAGAGTCACAAAGTAGTTGCGCTCGTTTCGTCAGCGTTCTGATCGTGGTAGCCTTGTGTGAAGTAGGGTTGTAAGAAGTCTGGTCAAGTAGTCTGTCAGTGTGCGTTGGTTTTCTGTAGACTGTAGTTCGTAGCCTGTCGTTGTCGTGGCTCACGAGGCAATCTAAGAACGGAAGTTTTCCGCGTTGTCTTCGATTTCCTTAGTGAACTGTATGTCAGGGTTTTGGTCGTTCAGGTGTTTGTGGAAGGAGTCAATGTCGTCTTTGTGTACGGCAGTAAACGTATCGTCAACGTATCGTAGCCAGAGAGGCAGCGTTTGTTCGTAGGTTGCAAGGGCGCGTTCTTCGATGTGTTGCATCACAATCTCTGCTACAATAACAGAGACCGGTGAACCCATTGCAGTTCCGTGTAGTTGTCGGTAGTGTTTTCCGTTGTACTGGAAGTACGTGGAAGTCAAGCATAGAGTTAGTAACTCCATGACGTCTTTAGTCGGTAAGGGTAGTTTGGTAGTGTGGCGTTCGATAGCAGTTTCAGTACACTGTAGTGCCAACTGAAGTGGAATACTGGTGAACAGTGATTTCACATCAAAGGACACGAGTTTGTAGTCGTTCGGTATCTGTATAGTCTTGATCGCGTCGATGAAGTTCTCAGTAGACTGTAGTTTGTGTTTAGAATTGTTTGTCAGCGGTTTCAGTATGGTCGTTAAGTACTTCGAGAGTTCGTACGTCGGGGACCCACAGAACGAGACTATGGGTCGCATCGGTATGTTAGGTTTGTGCAGTTTGGGTAGTCCGTAGAGTTTCGGTGACTGTGGCACCGAAGATCTCAGTCGGTAGTAACGTTGAATGTCAATAGCGTCAAGAACATCAACTGACCAATAACGAAACACAACCAAGCCGACTCGACCAACCATAGACCGACATAACGGACCAATCACTTCTACAACCAGAGACATATATACCGCCATCTGACGAATACTTTTCACTTGACTCTGAAGATGACTTCCGCTCAGGTAGTCGAAACGTCAGTCGCGGTGTCTTGTGCGTTCACGCGTGTAGTTATCACGGTGTTGCGCGCGTTTGCTCGTTTAGTTATCACGGTGTAGCACGCGTTTACACGTGTAATTATCACGGTGTCTTGCGCGTTCACGCGTGCAGATATCACGGTGTTGCGCGCGTTCACGTGTTTAGTTGTCGTGGTGTTGCGTCGCATCCTGAACTTGTCGCTGGCTGTGATGTAAGTGTCTCTTCTCACTTCAACACTCATGCACTTTCTTTTTCCATACAGGAGAATCTGCATTTTGAGCAGAGGGTGAATACCTGATCTTCGTCCAGGATGTGGAAATGGTGAGCCTCGGGGATCACAGCGCCACCACAGCTGTCTGTATCAAACATAAACAGACAACAACAAAGTAAGAAACACTTCTCCAACATTTGTAGTGAGAGGGAATCTCAAGGATCAACGCTCAGATTCTCCTCACTGATATGTCTATAGATAGGAGGGAGAAGACAGTCTCGATCACTGTTGGCTGGATTTTAATGGATTGGTTCAGGAGAAATATGGGATAAACTGACCAAATTCAGAAAACCTCTCAGTGGACGCCGTCAAGACTGTGTTATATGACACCGGCTTCGAGCGGTAGCTTTTCGTCAGAGCAAAATGATCACTCCGAACAACAGTCAAAACATTCTTTGGGGCACTTGGCGTATCTACGTCAACGTCACGTTTCTACACTGCACATAGATAAGGAAGCTATGTTTTGAGCGAAAATTCACAGTTGTTAGTCTTGAAGATGAAAACGAAGTTTACACTGTTTAATCCAGATTTAGCCCAAAAAAATGTCTACAAGAGCTGCCTCAACGAGCTCAGCTAGACGCAAGAGGATTTTATATTCAAACGGTCTGGGTTTACAAATGATCTGTTTCACGAAGCGTCAAGGAATACAGTTAGTGCCCTGAACCTTAAACCAACTTGTCAAGCGAATGACTTTTACTCTCATGGGTGAGAGAGTTTAGAGAAGTTTGCAAAAAGCCCGACTGCTTACAATTTTTATCCTAATATGAATTAACAGACAGTCTACAAGACCCTAATTATATTCTATTATTAAATAAGCTTTTTGAGTCACCTTCAAGGCAAGCTGTTAAAACAGCATAGATCACCTCAAGAAAAAAAAAACATGACTTTAGATGAGGTTTGCAGCGACAGCCATAGCAATTCACCGCTGCAGCGCTTTGTCAAAAAATTGAATTAAGTTTTCGATAAAAACGAGCCGACAGGTTGCGTGCAACTTTCAATTTTATTACCGACCGGAAGTGGAGGCTTGAGTTACCCAAGGAACAATACGAGATTAGATCCGTCAAACAAACGCTCGAATCAACGATCGAATCTAGCTGAGAACAATAGCCTGCTGTTGACACTTTTGAAGCGCGCAGATTGCGTGATTTGCATACTGAATCAAGCTTTCGCCTCTGAAACCAGTGGCGCTCGACCTCGCTCGAGTCGAAAGTGCAACTTCTTCGTCGCTGTGCCCACGCCGTGTGTGTCTAACGCAGTGGACCACTGAGAAATTGAAAGACTTGACCGGCAGCGGCCACATTACAGCTGAAGTCAAAACCTGACGGATTATGGCCGGGAATCTCAAGGGCGAAGAAAACGCGTCCGCTTCTGGGTGAGTAGATAGAAACCGCTTTCTTATTACGACCCAGACTTGACGGTCAAAACACCTGTGCTAAAATACTTCAGGAGGTTCTGACAGTATTAAATATCTCGACCGCCAAGTCCTTCCGCTTTATACTCGCTCCAAACCGCTTCCGTGCTGACAAATTAGCTTTTATCCTCCCGCAATTCGAATCGTCTTCTAAATTACCTCAGGAATCAGAGCAAGCTACGTTACACAACACCAAGAGTTGCTCTGGATCGACAGCTTCTTTACAACTAGGAGATTAAAAAAATAGTTCAATCCCATCTGTTTATTTGAGAGATGCGTGATGTATTTAAATCGGTTTCTCAAAGCAAATTGGCGCTTTCGCTTGAGCACAATTTGCAAGACGGCGGAAAACCAAGCGCATAACTTCCGCGTAAGTTTTGCCGTAGACATGCTAATTGCGCACGGTTTTAGCTGTTTATTGCTTAATTTCGAACCTTGCAAAGTGAACGTTCGAAACTAGTTCAAAACCTGTTCGAAACGAGTTCGATATATAAACGCGAGGCCGAAGCCGACATGAAATTTGAGCCGTACAGATCCGGGAAGTTCTACAGGACGAATTTAACACGTTTGTTAAACTGTGGTACTGCCTCACGAAACGCAAAGAGTTTCTCTTTCGACAATAGGAGGTGCAGTCTTTATTTTAATTTTTCTCTGTTTCCCTTTACAAGAATAGTCGTGGTTAAACGTTGGTTAGTGACTCATTCCCTGAAACCCGGGGGGTTTATACAGTTTACACTTTTTAGCGCTTTGAACAGGGTCGTTTTTTGGAGTCTCGCATATGGTACCAGCAAATTGAACGCTCTGTATTATGAATTTGCGTTCTTTGCTGTCGCCAAAATTTACGCTGTCATTTGGCACGCCGAAAATAGCGTTCATAACCTGAAAAATTTTGGGTTGAAGCACAGGGTACCCGCCTCGCGCCCCCTCTCCACCCGGGCCTGAAACAGAGTTATTACTCGGATCGAAGGAAGCAAACCTGCATTGACGTCAGAACCCGCGAATGTTAATTTTTAGATGTGAACTTGCAAAAAGTC
This sequence comes from Plumapathes pennacea, assembly GCA_964036295.1. Taxonomy (NCBI): domain Eukaryota; kingdom Metazoa; phylum Cnidaria; class Anthozoa; order Antipatharia; family Myriopathidae; genus Plumapathes; species Plumapathes pennacea. Next base: position 7,986,435 of record OZ038462.1, read on the forward strand.
GAAACAAAGCATTAACAAAATGAAAGCTGATGACCAGCTCATTCTCGTGCCATTGTTTGTTTTGTAACTCCTTTATCTTAAAGTTTGTAAATGATTTTTTTCATAAATTTTAAAATTATAACCTTCAGGACCGGCCCAGCCGGGATTAACCAACTTCTTTCTCTGGTTCTCTTGGCCAACAAATGTCAGGGTTTTGATCAGAAACCAACTAAAAGGCTTGCTCTACTCAAAATATACAAGGAAGTCATATTGCTAGCGAAATCTTTTCATTTTCAGGCCAAAATGTTTAGACCCAACACAGGCTTAGCGTTATCGTTCTTTGACCAACTGGTTCCACGACCATAAATGCTCTTATAAGCAGGGGGTGCTTCTTTATATAGATGATGGCAACAGGTATTCTTGGTCGACAAACCTCGCGTTTACTTAGTACTACGTGTGTCTGAGCAATCGTTTATGTCGTGGCAAATCCTTTACTAAAGTGTCTCGGCATAATCTTCAGCTGGTACGGTGCGTCTAAACTATTCAAATGATTTCGATATTATTTCATGCTCTTTTTAATGCCGAGGGATATTGCTGCTCTTACATGAAGTTAGATGTGGGAAACGTAAAGTTGATGAAAGCAGCAAGGCAGATGTAATCTCGCGAATTTGTAAAAAGTACTTTTGTTTGCGGGGTAGCTATTTAATAGAACTGGCTCAATTCACCACTTTGTGGTGAACGCGGGCTTAAAAAGTGTTTAAGGCCCGGTTCAGACGCCGCTCCTGACATGCGCCGAACCTAATAGTAATAGATTCGACCCTGGTTCGACGTAGGAGCGACTGTTGATTCAAACGGCGAACTTTTCCTGCCGCATCAAATACACAATAGTGCTTATGTTTAAGGATACATGTTTTTAATTCAAAATAATTTAAAATAATTCATGCAAAGGTACGGCACATGTGAAGAGAGGCGTCTGAATCGACGTCGCTCCCATGTCGGATTATGCGACAGCGTCAGTCAAACCTAATACCGAATTGATTCAGACGCCGCTCTTCTGCCGTACTTAATTCAAGCATTAGGTTCGGCGCATGTCAGGAGCGGCGTCTGAACCGGGCCTAAGAGTTTGTATGCGGCCGCCGTGTTAGTCGAACTCGCAACACGAAATGAAGCTGATCTGTGACTCAGCTTGATGTTTAGTTACTTCACATCTTTCACAGTGCCAATTTTAAAATGTTTCGTGAAGGAAAACTTTATAATTCAGACACAAGCACAGATTTTAGTCGGCCACGCGCTTGTCACACGGCTTTGTTGTCACGGTATTCAAACGTCCATATCGACCGAGAATTTTGTTCAAGTCTTAAGGCATAATAGTCTGGTACATATCAGTGTATTGGACTTATAGGATACGTTACTTTTGAGATGGCTTTTTCTGAACGTCACATGCAAACCAGCCTGAAATACCTGACTAATTTGCATACTGTATGAACTTGTAAACATTCACCGGAAATGGATATATTTGTGTTTTTTTTATAGCCGAGAGATTCAGCTTTTCAACCTATCTTCCAAGCCGTATTTACTGTCACTGCAGAAATTTTGACGGATACTAAACCAACGGCTTCAGATTTGTTTGCGATATATTAATAACGCCATCGGTGCCACTGATTGTTTGACCTTCATGGCACCGCGCCAAACTGCCGCAATGACAACGCAAAACACAGCAGAGTGTAACACAACCGATATCAGAATCAATGGCCAAACAAACTTCGGAACGCATGACAACCTTCAAAATGACAACACGTTCCGAATAAAAATATGGTCGCAACAACTACGACAACATCTTCCTTTTAAAACTTCGTTGTTCGACACACCCTGTTACGCGACCACATCATGCCCAAATTTGGAAAACCGCAACTGCTTTATTTGGAAATCCATTGTTGACAACAGAGGGAAAATGGAAGTAGGGAAGGCAAGTCATGGAAGTGATTTTAATACCTCGCAATCCCACAAGGTGCAATTCGCGAGATAAAAACCGCATCTAAAGCGGCGTCAATATTGTCTTGTTTCTCTACTAATTTTGGTGCTCACAGTCGACAGGATGAAAATGGGAGGGGGTGCTTTTCAGAGAGGATCAGGGGCTTATCTTAAAAATTTGACCTTGAGGCGGAGGGGAGGAATAGGAAGGGGCTTTTATCGGAGAGGGGGGTATTGTTATTATTGTTAGAGCATTTACATCAAAATTCACTCTTGTTCTTGTACCTTTTTTTAACAGAATGCTACCACAAGTCGCCTTACGGGTCCCCCCACGGTCTCAAGCCTTCACAGTCGCTCCAGCAACCGCAACAACGACTTCGGTGGGAGGAGAGGGTAGGGAGACTAAGGCCTCCCCCATGGTTCAAATGTTTGTCCCAGCTCAGCCTTTGCAGCAAGTGGTGGTAGTGGACCGCAAAAACAACACTACGAACTCGTCCAGATGGACGGATACCGAGACACGATGCTTGCTAGAGCTGTGGAGAGCGAACTACCGCTATCTGAGGGGAAAGAAACGAAATTACCAAGAATGGGATCTGATCGCCAAAGAGTTCAATCGGAGGATTGGCCACCGCTCACTCGGCCCGAGGACTGGGAACCAGTGCAAGATTCGCATCAAAAACCTGAGTGCGGATTACAAAAAGGCGCGAGATCAGAACCAGCCGTTTACGTATTACGAGCTCATGCACGAGCTCATAGAAAACAAGGAGTTTTATGTTGATGTTGATGAAGCCACAGCCAGCGACCTGTTCCAAACTACAGACACAGCCCCACCAAAAGAGCTGGAAAAACTCGACGCAGCCATCCCCCCGACAGTAGTGACTGTACACTCAGTGTCAGGGGGGAGCACACCTCTAAACAGCTTGACGACAGTCAGCCAAACCACCGCAAGTAACATGGATGTCAGGCAACAGCCCATGCACGTCACTCAACAACCTGTACGTGTCACGCAACAGCCGGTGCACGTCACGCAGCAAGCAGAAGTCACGCCGCAAGTGAGATACTTGGGGAACTCCGATGAGGAATCGTCGGCGGACGAGAGTCCTTCGGAAGCCGAGTACGCGGTCGGAAAACGCTCGACTATGAGCTCGGCTTACGAACCAATGCCAAGGAAGAAACCGAGGAAGAATCCGAAGCCGACGAAAATTGTGCACACTCGGTGTGAGGAGGTGAGCGTTATGGCGATCATGAGGGAATTTTTGGAGGACAGCAGGAAGAGAGAGGAAGATTTGTTTCGGCAGATTCTGCAACACCAACTGCAGGCGGAAAGGCGATACCAGGATTTCACGTTGGAGGTGGTCAAAGAAATTGGACAACTTTTCAAACGAGACTGACCCAAAATAACCGTTTAAAAATAATAGGTAGTTTTTGTAACGCAAACTTATTCAAGAGTCATGCAATTTTGTCGCAGGTCAAATCATCGTGTCACGTCATCGTTCTTTTTGAGTCCCCTGTCTAAATCAAACTTCCTAATACAAAAAAAAAAAAAAAAAAAAAATCAAACTCTATTATAATGCATTCATCGAGAGCTTCCATTTGAGTGGTCATACCTTTAGGTTTCATTTGACAGTTAAACGTTTCCTGGGTTGAATTAAACTGGAAGGATTACGGGGTTTTCGTTTCAACGAAGAACTTATAAATTAGCAGCGAAACGAAAGCCAAGAGTTTGTATTTGCAAATAAATAAAGACCTGTTGAGTTATGAATGGCTCGTTGCCGACTACGTGCGAGACATTACGAGCTGTTGTCGATCATGCACGAGTTATTACGAGCCGTTGCGAGCGCGCTCGGCACTGTCCGATCGCGTTCGACCACATATGACGGGGACGATCAACTACGAGTACTCGGGGGGCGCGAAATGGATTCGAATATGCGCAACCGGCGTAGAGTGATCAACTTCAATTTTGTCCTTCAGTTTTTCAAGGGATTTATATATATATACACAGCCGTTTGCGGAAATTTTGAGCCCTCAATATATGTATCAGTATATACAAATGTCAAATGCATTGTGGGAAGAGTTTCGTTTAAAAACTTGCTTTCCGAGCCAAATTAAGTGGGGAAACGTAGAAGGTTCATCACAGTTTCAACTTATGTATTGTTTTGGTGACAAAATGTTATGATTGGTGCGGTTTTATGTGCATTTTAAAGCCATCATCCTTCCCACAATGCACTCGATATTTGGATATACTGATATATATTGGGGGCTCAAAATTTCTGCAAAATGCGTAACCTTTAAAATTCAATTCATGTGGGTTTGGTGGGGGAGTTTGTTTCGGGTTAGGATATTTTCATCCCAGATGTTAAATTTTCATTCCTAAGTTTATAATGCAAATTCTCCTAACTATTCAAGAAGAAAATATATGAGTGATGTAGTGAGAATTGATAAATCAATCAGCTCTCATCTGAGCAAAGTATCAAAATCCAAGTTCTCCATACTGTATTATGTTCTCTGGTGAGAAACTGAAGGAGAAAATCGAATTTGATCAGTCCTGGGAGTGACATTGGAGTTATAAGCACGTACCGGAAATCCCAGGGCATGGTAGTGTGTAGCCAAAGCTGCGATGTTGAACGAACTGCCGGTCGTTTAGCTTGGTAGTGCAGTAAACCTGGAAACATTCAAGGCAAACAGCGTGTCCATCTTCACATGGAAACACCAGCACAGGGTCCCTGCGGTAAAAGACAATGTCAGAAACTCGTCACTCGAGATGACGTCAGGAACCCGTCAACCAAGATGACGTCAGGAAACGTCAGCACCCCGTCACCCCGTCACCCCGTCAAGGGAATTACGACGCATCGATGAATTCTAACTGAATCCTCAGATCTCTCTCTTTACAAGAGAAGATGCAAATGGGTGAAAATTGATTTTTAAGGCCTTGCAAAACGAGGACACATTATAGCAGCAACATTGCTACTGCAATTTATTGTTTCCTAAATGCTGCCCCGTTTTGCCACGTGCGAAACATTTCTTGCAGGCACAAAATTTGTGTCCTGGACACCAGAAGTGTTTCTGAAAAACCTCAGAAACATTTTTGTGTCTGTGCTGAGCGCGACAATACTGCTAAAACGTAGGGAGAAAACATACATGATCCTCAGAAACACAAGTGATCAAGGGACAGATTCTCATGCCAACAACCACGAGGACCCTTGAGACAGGTTGGGAGAATTTACTTACTGAACATCTTCGCATGCCAGACAAGGAACGTCCCTCGTGTTGGATCTGACGAGCTGTAGTGGTGCACAGCGCTCCTGCTGAAGTCCGTCATGTCGCGAACATTTGAAGTAGAATTCCTGCAGGAAAAAAGGCAACGATTCGCCAGTTGCTGTCGTTTCTATCGTAGTTTCTGCCCGGGCGGCACACCCCCACCCAAAATTATGATGAATCGAAAATCATTTTGATCTGAAACAGGGTCGAAAATCGCAAATTTTGGTCTGAAATAGTGTAAGGGTTTTCAGTCCCGGGTGGCACACTCCCACTCAAAATTTTGAGGAGTACCCCTCCCCCTCCCCCCCTCCCCGGGTGTTTCTTTTGCTCCTGTAGTCAGTCCTGTCGCCGTTATGCGCATTGTTTCTTCAACGTCTTTGTTTCTCAATAGCAGTGGATGCATGAAAATCAAAGGACTTCCATCAGGTTAGGAGAACCTGTATTTTGAGCCTGGGGTGAAAGGGTTGAGAAGAAGGAACTACAAGGCAATGCCATGATAAACAAAAGTGTGCAACTATATAATAAAAACAGCAAAAGTACTGATAATAGGAACAAAAGCAAACAACAAGGGCAACTGTACAAAAACACTATCAGCATAAAATGACAACACGCAATGAACTACAAGAACAATAACAACAACAACAACAACAACTCTACACAAATTCACATGATGTCACCACAGTAGAGTCACTTACTACAGTGCGGCCATTACAGCCTTGAGTTTGACAAGTCCCTGTTATTCTGCCAGGACACAGAACATCCTCCCAGCTGGCAGGATCCTGCAAAGTTACAGACCTTGCTGCAATTGTGTTGACCCTGGGTCAACTATCTTTGTTGTTGTTGTTGTTGACGATATTGTGCTATTATTATCATTACAGCTATTGTTATTATTATTATTATTATTATTATTATTATTATTATTATTATTATTATTATTATTATTATTATTATTATTATTATTATTATTATTATTATTATTATTATTATTATTATTATTATTATTATTATTATTATTGTTATATAAACAATAAACTACTTTTGGTGAGGAAATATGCACGGATAATTGTCTGAGGATATTATCTGTTCCGAGAAGCGAAGCTGAGGGCAACTGTGAGCTTCGAGGAACAGATAATGTCCAAGGACAATTATCCGTGCATATTTCCGAAGCCAAAAGTAGTTTATTGTCTTTATTATCCTTCAAATATTTCCTTTTGCAGTGCAAATAATAGCACGAGGACTGTGAACTCTTGATGCTTTCTGCAACTGCTTTTTTGACAAATGAATTGATTTCCTCCTCGGTAGTCATCTTGTAATGCTCTTTGTGATTAAATGCATAAAACTGTGTTCAGATATTGTCAATAAACAGCGTTAGTTCGCCAGGCAGGGGTTATTCGCTGATAACGTCCGCTCATGAGCGGACGTTATTCGGTCAAATATCACGATTCTACCAATCACACGTGGGAGGAAATATTTGATGGGTCATAAACAAGTATAATAAGGTGGGTATGCTAGAGAGGGATGGGAGTACTAGACTGAAGTTTAGACAGGAGTGATGTGCTGCTGACACTCTAAGATCCTGGCCCTGTTCAAGACACAAAATCTGAAAATTTTACTGCCCAGCTATCTAAAACAAAGACTGCATTAATTTGTGATCCTGTTTTAAATTTTAACAAAACCATCCTCTTGAACTGTGACAAACACCATTCGGCACGGCAATAACATTTAAGAAATATATAACACGTTCCTGTGTAATATAGCCTCATCTAAACATGCTGGAAGTTGGGAGAACATGAGAGTAGCGTAGGGAAACCATAAGGCCGCTGAGTGGTTTCCCGCTACTCGAGTGTTCTCCCCATATTCCCAGTGCTTAGATGAGGCTATATTACACGTGACATGCTATTTATTTCTTTTATAAAATAACTAGTCAATAAAATACATCATGTATCAAGTCAGCAAGTAATATACTCTCACTTTTGTTGTACATTTTAAAGTTTGGAATCAAAGATGGCGTCCACAACAGTGGCGAGTGATTAAGCAGCAGACCTACCGCTGTTGTCAACACCATCTTGGATTTTGAACTTGAAACATTGGGCAAGGTTCAACCAAATGTGTGCACATGTGCATCTCATGACACTGCCCCTTTAAGGCAAAGAACCCTGAAAACCCCGCCCATCCACTAGCATGTCCCCATATAGGACCTATAGCGAGTAAACCCTAGCACTCATATACCAACCTGACTTAAAACAATTGCTCCTTCCTTGCACTGGGAGCAGCAGACTCTGAGTTTTCCTGGACCAACTTTTTTGCATTCCTTGCAGTAGATGTAATACTGGGCTTGCCGTTGGCCTATAAACAAACATTTTGGATGCATTTTATAATCAGGTTTCTGGTACTAGCAACATGCATGATTGGTTTTGTCTTTGCAATACAAGACATAGAACAAACAACTATTGGGTCAGTTAAGGGTCATGTATACCTTCAGCTTTGGAGTTGTATTTTACCTGAAGCAGAGCCTGATTCTGCTCGTACTTGCTGATCAAGGCTGGGCCTTCCCACTGAAGGAGGTACTGCAGGCCTCCTCCCATTGACGGAGACAGCTCTCACACGAACAGCATGAATGACACTCTGCTGTGGAATCTCACAATCCTGAAATAACCAAACAAAATTGAAGAATCATGGTTGACACAAGTTACTGTATTTTCCTTAAATTTCATCAAAAACATCACATCGACTTAATACACTGGGGGTATATAGTTAATCACAAGTTTTATACACATGCAACTAAACATAATAGTTAAAATGTATCAAACAAAATAACAAAAGCTTACAACAATCACACCACTTATATTGTCTACAAACATTATTTAGACTTTCACATAACTATCAATTATCACAAAGTATAGAAAGCAGAATTGTTTTTTGATCCAAAAAACCAGGGTTGACTATACGCTGGGAAATTTGGTACAAGATTACAAGAACTCTGTTACTAAAATGAGATGAACTATATCTAAAGATAAAGGATTGATGTGGTTTATTTGTTATTACATTGATTGTGAGGTCGTCGTCAAGCTCATGCCCAGCAAAGATGATTCGTATCTCTGATGGATCCACTCCTTGAGATGAGCCAATCTCTTGTTTTAGGCGACGGACGTCCCACTCACTGTCCACCAAGACAGGAACGTTGTTGTTGGTATTGAATCGCACAAAGATTTGGAAACGCCGAACAGCGCCAGACATCTGTAACAAGTCAAGAATCTTTGAATAATTGCTTATGCCTAACCTGTCTTCCAACGATTCAAGAAGAAATCACATCAAAATTTAATACTCCTGATGAAATATACTATGGCCTATGATGCTACTCTGAAACAGCGAACAGTATCAGCCATAACAAATCAAACACAAATCAGACTCGCTTTGATGCAGACTCATGCACACGACAATCGAATGTCAACATGCAGGCATCCATGCACTTCCGCCTTTTCTGCATTCACATGATCGAGTGCACAACTACAGCGTTTTTGTTGTACCCTGTCTCTAAAACCGAAGAACTAAATGCACTTTATTTATCACCTACAAAGTTTTCAATAGTAGAAGTAAAAGCAGGACATGAAATCAAAACATACGACCCACCTTGCTCCCCTGGTTCTACTCGACGCTCAGATGCACAACAGACTCTCGTGAGAGGACTGGCGCGAACGAAGTGCAAATTTCTCCTGTGTGGGGAGGGGTGAGGACTTCTACTTCGCTAAATAAACTGGAAGTGTCACGTCAATTTACAATTCATTAGAGACATAATAAAAGAGGAGCCTTTGTAGAAATATAGTGTAAAACTAAAAAAATGGAGGGAAAATAGCTTGGCATTGGTAGTTTCATCAATGTGATCAGGGTTTCAATCAACCCCCCCGTGGTGTGGATTATACGGGGAGGCTCCTCCCGAAAGGGGTTCCCTTTTCAGGCTGGAATTATGCGAAAGGTGTGCCTTTCTTAGGTTAGAGGTACGGAGGGAGGTAAATTAAAAGGTAGGAATTTCAGTCCTTTCGTTATGCAGAAACATTTCGGCGGGACTTTCGTAAGGTCGTTAAAAACAATCTTACTCCAAAAAATTGCAATAGCCCCATTAAAAGGTATATAAAAAGAAAATGTTTGGAAACGTATAAGGAAACGTATAAGGAAAGGTGCGTGAAAGGGGTACCTATTCTCGGGTAAGGGTTTGGACCTCGGGCCGGAACAGAGCTTCTCCGTGTCAACTTTGCTGACACGAAACAGGAAAATTATTTCTCAGATACCTAAAACCAACTTGTCAAGGAAATGCCACAGTGAGCTCTGGTTACGCGTAAACTCAGAAATCGCAAGGCAATTACCCTTTGATCACAACTTGGACTGAAAAGAGTTTCAAGGGCAAATCAAGAGCGAGACCACTTGTATAAAGGCGTGTTTTGCGTTTATTTTGAGCGTAATAAATAGAGAATGTAATCACGAGGAAAAACTACTATTTGCACGTTTGAATGAATATTGGTAAGGTTTGTAAAGTCCTGCTTGCCAATCCTTATCTGTTAAAAACTTGTGTTTCACACTAAAAATTACCCAATACTAACATTGGTGACTGAATGGATGACATAAAGAGAATCCATAATTGGATTAGTTGCTTATTGAGCAAGTAAATAAATCAGATGGTAGGTTCTCCAAACGTACCACATTTCTGCAGCTATAAAGTCGCAAGGAGAACACCTACTTTGATCACGAGAGATAAAGTGAGAATTAATCAGCTGGTAAGCCCTTGTTGACAGATGTCCGCGTGTGCTTGTTGACAGATGTCCGTGTGTGCATGTGTGTGTGTGTGCATGCAAGTGTGTAACATGCACGTACACATTGGTCTGAAAATTTTCAGACCATACTTGTACTTGTAGTCCTGTCCGCACTGTTTGACCAAACTAGAAATTATTAACTGTATGGCTATCTGGCTCGATTAGCCCTAATGACTATTCCAGATAGCCGGTACCTTAATGCCTGTACGCATTATCTACATGTAAATATATACTATTACATACCAAGGTACAAATAGAGAACTGTCTGTCTGTCTGTCTCAAACCTAGATCGAGTAACTAGTTCTCCTTACTAGAGCTGTTTTCGGATGACTGTCGAAAGTAATCGTGTGATTGCTTTGGTTTTGCGTTTGTTACGCTTTCTGATTGGTCTACACAAGTTTGGCAGCCTTCTCAACCAATCAGGAACAAAACCAAAACCAAAACCAAACACTTCTCACGCAAGCGATGGCGTGTACTCGCATTACTGATTGGAAAGTAAAACCAAACGCAAGACCAAACGTGAATTATTTTGGCTTCTGATTGGCTGAACTGTTTTCTCTCAGTCTCTGTGATTGGCCTGTGTGATTACTTTGGTTTTGGTTTTCGACAGTCATCCGAAAATGGCTCTATGTGATATATTGTTAGTGAGCAGTTGAGGGAGAAACAACACGTTAATCACCCTCAGGACGCGGTCGTTCGTAGCTCAGCATTCACTCAATCTCATGGCTAACAAACTGCAGTCTTGATCAAAGACCAACCAAAAAGCTTGTTCTAGCTGACAATATTTCAAGAAAGTCCTTTTGTCAGCTGGACCTTTCCCTTTCCAGACCCAATTAAAGTGGAGAACAGACAAGTTTTCGTGTAATTCCGGATAAGTGTAATCTTGCTTTGAACAACTGGGCCCCAGCAGTGTAAAGTTAAATACTAAGTAAAGTTGATCACAACTCGTAGTTCGTCATTCTTCCCCATGTGGGACCTGCCTTCATCTTGACCGGAAGCGAAACCGACAGTTTCAGCGCGCCCTCCATCTCCTCCTTTACAATTCCTGCCACTCGGTTCAAGTCTCTCTCGCAAGTTTCAAAAATCAATTCGTCATGCAGTTGCAAGACCATGTAACCGCCCCCGGATGACTCAGTCCCAGGCTTTGAACGTCTAGCGCGAGGCCTGGACGCTTTTCCTTCTCGTTTATGTCGGTGCGTCTGCGCACAGGCCGGGAATTCTCGCGTCAGTCTCTCATCGATCCTAATCATTGCTATCTTCACCAAATCAGCCGCTGACCCCTGTACCGTCGTGTTCACAGCCTGGCGCTCGGCTTGCGCCCGCGCATGCGCATTGTTTGAAGTTATGGCGGGAAGATATCGCCTTCTATTGGTGACTGTTTTCACGTAGCCACATTCTCTGCAGCCTACTACAGTCTTCTGCAGATACTTTTTCACTCCACTGTACCGTGACTTGAAGTTCTCAATGAATACCGTAGCCTCATCTTCATGCACTCCAAGTTGCTCGGCCAGGGACCTGGCGCCGATCCCATAAATGATGCCGTAACACACCTGCTTGGCGCGTTGCCGCTGCGCATCGCTAACAGACTCAGCGGGAATGCGATTCATCTCGCCCGCGATCATCTTAAAGACATCGCCTCCGGAGTTGAGTATTCTGCGCAGGCGCGCATCTTCCGATAAATGCGTAATGAGCCTCAATTCCAGTTGAGAATAGTCAGCGGCAAAGAGGATTCCACCGTCGAAAGGAACAAAAGCATTACGCATGCTCACCGAGTAGGCGGGACCTGGGCACAAGGGTCCAGACTTTAACGTGGCGAAGCTTCTGCGCGGTCGGCCTCGCTTTGACTCAGCCCTGGGCGGGCTGTCAGCTATGACTGTCGGTAGATCGATATCAAAATCCCTGGGAACGTTTTGTAAGTTGGGCTCGGTGAAGGAAACCCTGCCTGTCGCAGTATGGAGCTGACTTGTGCAATGAATACGCGGCATGTTGAGGCGAATGCACTGACTCTTTTCTTTCTGCAGAGGAAAGACGACTTTACTCAGAGCGCAATTCACTCGACGCCACTCCAAAATAACCCCGGGTAGCGGATGCAACGGCTTCAGCCGCTCCAGCACTTCCTTATTTGTACTCAAATTCTTCCCCGTCTTACGGTTTCCTCCCATACCGCTACGTCGGTTCGTACCCAGGTTCCTACGCTTGGTCGCGGTCACTTCAGCGTCCGTGTTTCCGTCGGGCGGGAGTTTGAGCTCCACAAACAGCGCATGCGCAACATCCTCGAGGCTGGTCAGCGAGAAAGTGTGGTTAACCAATCGGTAGGCTTCCTCTTCTAGCGTGCCTAGTTTGGCTTTCAGAATGGACTTGAGGCGTTCACATTCAGTTTCCGAGAAACCGAAGCCGTTGAGTTCCATGCGAGCTAAACAAGTTAATACCGGCATTTCTACCTGCAAACAACAGGCCCGGTTACACAGTGCAATATGACGTAAGAGTCGCGTGCAGCGGTGTTGCGAGGAAAGTTTCACGATGAAGGTTACAGAATGGAATTGTGGAATAGCTTCTATTGACGGCGAGCCGTTTTCCCATGACTGTCGAAAGTAATCGTGTCATTGCTTTGGTTTTAGGTTGCAACATACCAACCTCGTCCCCAGGCTCTTCCATCTCCCGGCCATGAAAGAGCCTGGGAACGAGGCTGGCAACAAATCACTCTCAATTGACATCCAAAAACAGTTCTACATACATGTTTTGGTCATCGCATTCTAACATGTACCGCTGACCTGTTTAAACACGCTGCTCAGTTCGTTGCCTTCAATCGTTTTCTTCAACTTCTCCATCAGCTTCAGAGCGAGGACAGCCTCGACGCAAGCCCTCACTCGGCCACTCATTGGGCTTGCTGTGGCCAGTGCCAGGCCTCCCATGCCAAAACCGCCTCCAGAGCCTGGGAAAACGAAAACACAAAGACGGGAAGAAAGAACAAGAAGAAGGTGAGGTGAGGTGGAGAGGAAAAACAGACAATACCCAAGGAGAAGAAGTGCGTTGACAAAGGAAAAACAAGTAGAAGAAGAAGACGATGACGCATAATGATGAAGGAGAAGAAGTTAAAAGTTAGAACAAGAACAGGAACAAACAGAAGAGAGCGAAAGTGAGGTGCAGGTGGAGTGGAGAAAGTGTGTGTGAAAGAAATAATGAATGTGCCGGAGATAAGAATTTTTACGAAGCGCCTCGTGAGTCCACAACATTTTGACCATGTGATGACGTAAATCGTGGTAAATAAGAGTCCACACCACGGCAAACCAGTGGAAATTTATTAAATCGACACGGAAACTAGCAAAAGAAACAGTCGTGTGACAAAAAACATAGCAACTAGAAACAAGAACGAGAGTAGAAGGAGAAAAAGAAGAAAAGAATCGACCAGGAGAATAGGAGAAAAGGAAAGAAATGTAGAAACAGAAGACAAACGCAGAGCGAGAGAGCAACAGAAGATAAACGTAAAACAAGAAACTGCAGAGAGAAAAACAACAACAAGAAAAAGCGGGCAAAAAGAACAGGAGAAAAGGAAGGAAACGAAGAAGCAGAAGACAAACGCAGAGCGAGGAGCAACAGAAACAACAGAAGACAAACGGAAAACAAAAAGCAACGATGGGAGAAAACAACAACAACAATAACAACAAACAAAAACAAAAACACAACAAAACAAGAAAAATCGGACAAAAAGAACAGGAAAAAAGGAAGGAAACAAAGAAGCAGAAGACAAACGCAGAGTGAGGGGCAACAGAAACAACATAAGACAAACGGAAAACAAGAAGCAACGATGGGAGAAAACAACAACAACAACAAACAAAAACAAAAACAAAAACAAAAAAAAAGAAAAATCGGACAAGAAGACAAAGAAAAAGGGAAAAAACAGAAGAACGAGAAGTATTCCGAACCTTCCAAGAGAGACGCGTCTTCCGCGAGGTACTGTCCTACCATCTGGTGAAGATTCTTCTCTTTCGCCGCGGGATCCAAAAGCCACGAGGCGACCTTCGGGTCCTCTACCGTCCCGCTGAGGGAAATCCCGCACGCGCGGGCAAGGGCCTGACACGAGAAGTGCAAATAAGGCAAGTTCCCTGGAGAAACCCCCTGGCTGATTGTTATACTTGCCTATCTACACTCCTGGACAATATTCTGTGGCACACCAATCTCGAGCAGTTCTCTATTCTCGACTCGCAGATTCGACGCTTATGAATCCCCCTCCTCCCCTCCGTCCACAATGTTGAAAATAAATACTGAACGATGCTAACACAATGCCTTGACTGCCCGCTCATTAACAGTAAATGGGGAGGGGGGTGAGGAGGAATGCAACTGCCATGTGAGAGGCACACAAGTTGATATTGTACTGACATTTTGGTCCGAGATTGTACACCGCCTTTCCTTTATATCTATTCAGGTGTCCAACTGTATTTTAACTCTTTATTCCCAAGCTCAAAACGAAGATTCTCTCAGCCTTTGAAGGAGCAAAAGTATCATTGATGCAGTGAGAACTGATAGTTTGATCAGCTTTCATCTGAACTAGATATGAAACACCAACTTTTCCATAATGTATGATTGATGTTGATTACTCTTGGGAATAAAAGGGCTAAAAAGGAAAGGAAAAGAAAACGCGTACCTTGTAATGTTCTTTGAAGTCAAAGCAGACCTTTACTCTGTTCTTATTGGCTGACAACTCCAGCATCGTCCTCACTGCCTCTAAACGACGGGAAAGCGTCAGACGGCCGGCAACCGCTGACTCCGCTTTACCGCCGTCACTTTCCTGAAAAGAAACAAAAAACGCATCTTTCCCGCCCCAGCAGACAGCAACTCCCAAGACATCCTCGTCACCCTCATCGATGTGAAGTCCTCTGGAGGCACCTTGAAAAGTAGGGGCATTACTGAAGCGGCCTCCGATCTTTGGCACCAAATCGAGCGACCTCTCGCAGGCCACTGCAATTGAGAACCTGGTCTGAGAACGCCATTCGTCAAGAAAGTGTTCAAACAGCCGCTCGTTCGCTGTGACGTCGATAGTGCTGAGAGTTTCCTGGGACGGAGGAGTTGACAGTGGCGACGTTAAAGGAGAGGTTCGTCTTGAAGTTCGTCGCGTGGCTGATCTCGGTGTCGTATACACGAGGTTTCTTTGAGATGGTTTCGCCCTCGGTGGCGTCCCCGGTACGAGGTCAGCGGTCTCCGGACTCGACGCTGGCTTCGGTTTCTTAGTTGTGGAGGAGCGTAAAGTGGCGCGCTTCATTTGTGAAGCTTGCGCAATGTCAGCTTTTCCATCGCAGGAATCACCTTTCTTCGCCATATTTGTTTTCTTCTTCACCCTGGTAAACTGACGGGAACTTTGATTCTTTGTCGGGGCTTCTGCCTCATCGCAAGGTAACCGCCCTTTAACCTCGCAAGATAACTGAGCCTCTATTTCGCAAGGTAACCGCGCTTCCACCTTTTCCGCCATTTCCAACATAGCCAAAGTGGTGGCACTAACTTCCGACTCTCCACACTCCTCGCTTAGAGATAAATTTAGCGAAAAAGAGCTCACCACATCCGGGGAGCTGCAATTTCCGACCTCGTGATGTGTCAAGGCCGGAGATGACGTTGCAGAAGCAAGCGAAGATAACAAAGAACAGTGACGTCGAGTGTGGAATTCTTCAGTGGCGGGAAAACGGGGCTGCGTGTCAAGCTCTCCGATGATGTCAGGAGTGCAGGGAGGAGTATCGAGACGAGGCTTCGATGGTTTATCAGTTTGGGCTTCCGGTGTGATGCGTGACATAGTAGGCGCTACACTACGTGACATGGGTGTCACGCAATTCTTAGCTTGAATCACGTCACGTGCTTGGTGTGTCACGCAATTATCAGCTGGAATCATGTCAAGCTTCACGGGCCTCACGCATTTTCCGTGGTGTGCTGTCACGTTATCGAGCAAAGCGTTATCTACAGCTGGAGAGTGACACTTGGCACTGAAAACGACGTCACACTCAATCAAACAAGTGTCACTCAAACTACAGCTGAGCCCTTGAGACAAAAGTTCAGCGGCGTCCTTTGGAGGTACAGACTTTTCTACCAATTCCTCGCCGTCAACTGGCTCTGAATATAACTCCACTGACACAGAATGTTCGTGCGCACTGGCTTCATCCCCGTCACGTGACCTACAAATTTCCGGAGGAGAAGCGGGCTCGGCCACAAAAAGAATTTCCGCTACCGCTTCGGCCTTCCTCGGAAGCTTCAGCTTCTCGTTTTGGTCGGCGTCGTCAGCCAACGCCGAGCTCGACGATCTTCGCTTGGTTTTCGGTCGAAGAAAACCAACAACCTGACTGGTCAAGCTGGCGGATGAAACAACAGGTACTACACAAATACTTTGAGTGATGTTTTCAGCTCTGTGTGCATTTGCCATGACTTCCTGGGGAACTTTCTGGTCTGTACGCACCGCTTTGCATTTCCGCGGTGCGTCGAGTCGTTGATCGGCTTCAATTCGTCCCTCGGCTCCCGTCGCCTGGTCATCGGCCTCAACTGACAACTTGTAGTTTGTTTCGCCATCTTTCCCTGTACGCACCGTTTTGCATTTCCGTGATGCGTCGAGATGTTGTTCGGTTTCAATTCGTCCTTCGGCTCTCGTCGCCTGGTCATCGGCCTCAACTGACAACTTGTAGTTTGTTTCGCCATCTTTCCCTGTACGCACCGCTTTGCATTTCCGTGATGCGTCGAGATGTTGTTCGGTTTCAATTCGTCCTTCGGCTCTCGCCGCCTGGTCCTCAAGCTCAACTAACAATTCATCATTTCCTATGTTGTTCTTGTATCGTTTCTCTCGCATCTTCTCTCCTTCCCTTGTGCTCATCGCGTCAGCCTGCATTTCAGTCCCGTCAACTCTTTCTTGATTCTTGCTGCCTTTTTCATAATTCGCTGCGCCAGCTGTGCTCTGCTTGGAAGTTAAAACTTCGGCAACGGCTAACCTAATCGGTAAATTGCCATCAATTTCTTCGCCACAGCCAAAAGCTCGGCTTCTGTGACAAGGAGGTTGCTGCCTTTTTCCGAGTTTTCCTGCAGTTTTCAGTTGCTCTGGCTCTTCACTTGGACCAACAATACGCGTAGAAAGCGCCTTGCCTTCTAAACCAGCACAAGAGTCCCCAGCACCAGCCTCAGCGGCGGCCTTGGTGGCCAATTGTGCGGGATTTGTCTTGCCCTCAGATGTGCTCTCCCCTTGTATGATATCGGACGGTTTCCATTGAATTCCCAACTGTGCGACGTCACACTGCAACAGCTTCTTCGCTTCTTCCACGATCAGCCTCGACGCAGCGCTTTCGGTCAAGCCGCGTCTTCCCGCCACCCAAATCACACGGGCTTCGCACCTCTCCTTCACCTCGTACTCAGTCTCCCCGTTCCTCCTGCGCCCGCTGACAAAAGGAGCAGCGTTACGCAAGATAGTCTCGATCTCACCAGGCGAGGCCGAGGCTAACGCGGCCACGGTGTGATATCCAGCGGTGTAAAGCATGCGCGCACGCGTTGCATTCAGTAAAGAAATCCTGACCAAGTCACAGAGCTCCCGCTGAACGCCAAAAGTGAGGCGACTCTGAAACTGCGACAGCAGCAGTTCTAGGTTCGTCCAGCCGAGCTTCTGACAAAAAACTGTCACCATTCCTGCGAAAGTCGCGGCTGAGCTTTGCAGCGATTGTAGCATTCCTTTAGTGGCGCCGTACCTGCCGGCAACCATGTGCAGGGGAGCCTCGCGCACTAAGTCTTGAAGCGCGAGCGCGGCGAAGAAGCGACGATGGATGCCGAGGACTTGTCGCTGTTGTTCGCTGCGCGTCGGAACTCGGCCCCGGACCGCGCGCGCCAAAAACGCCTCCTCTACGCCCACCATGTCCGCTACACGGCGCATGTGCGAGGGAAGGCTCTCCCAGATGCGGAGGTACTGGTACCAATCCAAGTTGGGCCACTGATCCTGAAGGTAGATTGGGGTGACCTGGGGAAAGAAACAGGCCTCTTGTTAACCGTTCCACTGTCACGTCTCTCTGCACTCAAAAACTACTGTAAACACTATACTGCACTACACTCACTGAGATATTTCATTTGAGTGGTCACACATTCAGGTTTCATTTAACAGTTCAGGAGTTGGAAGTGAACATTTGTTAGAATGTACTCATCGAGAGCCTTCATTTGAGTGGTCACACCTTCAGATCTCATTTGACAGTTCAGCATCTTCCTGTGCACAAAACTAACTTGAATTTCAAACGCGCCGCCGTCTTGGATTTCATGATGTCACACTTTACTGCACCTGATAGATGACGTGAAGCTCGCTTTCAAGGACAAAACATTTCCGCGCCCGCTGTAACTCAGCGAACACCACCAATGCCTCACGTGGACACAGAGCGGACGCTAGCGTGGCCACGCCCAGCTGAGAGGGGACGTATTTCCCCTCAGGGGTCCCATCCTGAAAGAGTAAATAAAAAATGGGTGTAAAAAAGTGAACTAAATGAAGTGTTGATGAGCTTCATGACGCTGCGAGAGAAAGTGTTTGAACAGCTTCCTTTGACTCACAATAAAAAGCTGCCTCCGATAACTCGAACCAACTTTCGTTTCCCTTGGAGGTTACTACAGTGAAATTCCGATATCTAAAACGTCGAGTTATCGGAATCCCACTGTACTTGGGAGAACTTGTTTTTGACTGCGTCAGTTTGGAGAAAGACGTATGGTGATTCGACTAACGGTCCATATGTGAAACGTTTCGAGCGTGAGTTTGGCCAAGTGATCAACTCCAATTTTCTCCCTCCATTTCTCACCAGAGATATATCACACAGTAAGGAGAACTTGGCATTTCATAGCTCGCCCAGATGAAAGCTGATCAAACTACCGATTCTCACAACATCACTCATTCATAATTTTTCCATGGATGTTTGGGAGATTAAGAATCTGTTCTTTGAGAACCAAGAACAACGACACTTACGCTTCCTTCGTCCTGCCGTCGTTTGGTTTTCTCGCGGCACGACTGCAAGCGAACGAATTCGTTTTCCACCAAAAACTTGATGGTCGAGTTTATGACTAACTCCGTTCCAGTCTCTCCCTCCTTTTGCTCGACCGAGGAAGCGTAGAATGTGCAGGCCGCGTATCGCTCGACATCCCGAGGCCTGGGCGCTGCTCCACTGGCGATGACCTCGAGTAAGGCTCTTTGGATGCTGACACTGTCCTCTTTAGCTGACGAGGATATAAATGGATCCGGAGATGTATGCAAATAAAAGAATGCTTATATCTAGAGTTGTAAAATGGATCAAACACTCGAACCAGTGTTTGACGCTGTTTCAAAATCCATCTACTGTAACCTCACCAAATGCAATATCCTGGTTGGTTGGCTAACTAATTGTTAAATTTCCACTGGTTTGCCGTGGTGTGAACTCTTATTTACCATAACTTACGTCATCACATGGTCAAAATGTTGTGGACTCACGAGGCGCTTCCCCGAGTGAGTCCACAACTAATTTTTGACCATATGATGACGTAAATCGTGGTAAATAAGAGTCCACACCACGGCAAACCAGTGTAAATTTGTTTTTTACCACAGTATTTAGAAATATACAGGAAAGTTTCGTTGTATTTCGCTACAAAGCGTGACATGCTGGCGCCAGCATCGTTGTCTGGACTCTTATTTACCACGGTAAATTGACCAATCAGAGAGCGAAAAACTAGTGTGTTGTGGTAAAAATCATGACTTATTAATGAATTCGAGAAACAGGACGTCAACAACACAACGAAGACGACAAAATGCAAGAAAGTTAGAACACTTTATAAGAACCCTTACCCATCAGACAACTCTCTACTGCTTTCAACTGTGCGTTCAGGAGAGTGGCGCCTTTTTGTCGTTCCGACGGCTTACAAATCAATACGCTCTCGCCCAGTGAATCGACACCTTTTCGGCCCGCTCGACCTGCCATCTGTTTGTACACGAGTGAGTCGACGAGCTTTCCGTGGAACATCGGAGTACGGATGATGACCCGACGGGCGGGCAGGTTTACACCTGAAACAACAAATAATCATAGTCGTCATCATCATTATTAGCATGATCAGTATTATTATCATCACATCATCGCCATTGCCATCACCGTCACTGACATCATCACCATCATTATCATCGTAATCATAGTTGTCGTCACCATCATTAACATCACCATCACCGTCGTCGTCGTCGTCGTCGTCATCATCTTTATCCTCATCGTCATCACCACCACTATCGTCGTTTCCGTCGCATTTGCCTCCACACTTTACACACTACACACTTTATTGTTAATTGAAAAAGAGAAGGTTCACAAAGTAAACACTATCCCGCAGATAGCAATTAATAAATTTCCACTGGTTTGCCGTGGTGTGGATTCTTATTTACCACGATTTACGTCATCACATGGTCAAAATGTTGTGGACTCACGAGGCGCTTCGCCGAGTGAGTCCGCAACTAATTTTGACCGTGTGATGACGTAAATCGTGGTAAATAAGAATCCACACCACGGCAAACCAGTGGAAATTTGTTTTTTACCACAACATTTAGAAATATACAGGAAACTTTTGTTGTATTTCGCTGCAAAACGTGACATGCTGGCGTCAGCATCGTTGTCTGGACTCTTATTTACCACGGTAAATCGACCAATCAGAGAGCGAGAAACTAGTGTGTTGTGGTAAAAAAGCTAATCGAGGCGGGAAGTGCTGAAATGAAGCAAAGCATATGATATACATATGTTATACATTATTAGTTAGATCATAATACCTTGAAAACCATTTCTTCGAGAGCTATAAGCTAACGTCGTGTACTATACACACCTGAGGACAACGTGGAGGTTGCCACGAGAACCCGGATGGTCCCTTCTCGAAACGCGCCCTCAATAATGTCCCTCTCGTCAAACGTCAGGCCCGCATGGTGAAAGGCCACAGCGTGGGGCACAGTTTTGGCCAGGGCCGAGTCAAGCCCCACAGGTGTGCGCCTAAGCTGCTCCGTCACTTCCTGTAAAGCTGCGCGATCAAATCTAAGCAATGAAGACGCCTTCACGAATCCTGAGCCTGCAATACCCTGACCAGCGGAAGAAGAGCCCGCGCCAACACTTCTGAGGCCAGCGGAACTTCTAACCTGGGCGAAATGCTTAGCGATGGTTTCGGAGAGCTTCTCGCACCAGCTCTTCGTCGGACAAAACACTAAAACAGAATGCCCCTCCGCGACAGTCTCCTTGCACAAAGGAATTACGTGGTCACTGTCACCACTGACACACATCGCAGGCTCGAGGTCGCGAATTTTTCGCATGCCGCTGTCGTAAATGGTAGTGCCGACCTTGATCATCTCTGTCAGTGGTACCGGGCGGTGATCGGTGAAATAGAGGTCAGCGGACAGCCATTTGGCAAGCATGTCAAGGTTGGGCAGTGTCGCACTCATGCCGACAATTTGGATCGCGAGCGCATCAACCTTATTTTCTGTAATTAGGAAATTGAATTTATATATATATATATATATATATATATATATATATATATATATATATATATATATATATATATATATATATATATATATATATATATATATATATATATATATATATATATATATATATATATATATCTATGATGTGATCGCGAAAATTACGTCTTTTGGTTTCTGTTTGTGCTTCCATGCCGCTGTAGCGACTTCTGTCCGCTCCGCCCGCTTATTCCCCCACATCCGCGCACTAGCGTCCACATTTTGGACCACCCCCCCCCCCTTCCCAGGAGGAAATGGTAAGTATGTCGACGGCATGAGATTTCAGTCCCAACTGCGATGTCGTCACTACCTTACCATCACGCTAATCTACGTCATGCTCGCCTCATTTACCCAGAATTCACTGTAACTGATGACTTACCGTTTCCGTGATTCTCCTCATAGCCGCTCAAGTACCGGACTTTCGTCAAAAACAACTCCAGTAAGTATCCGCGGTGCGAGTCGCCGATCAAATGGAGTTCATCCACCACCACGATCCCAAGTGACGAGACTTTTTTATCTTCCATCAAGCGATTCAGCAAACTGTTTGCTTTCTCGATTGTACACACGGCCACGTCCACAGAGGCAAACCCCCCGGCAGGGGCGTGGCTACCCATGTAGCCCCCCACACGTACCCCTGCCTCCTGAAAAAGACGCTTACAGACAGAAAGAGAGAGGAGTTAGTTAGAGAGTAAGTTTTTTAAGTTTGTGAGTGAGTTACCGTGTTACAAGAAGATGTTGATCGAGTTAGTTGTGTGATGGAGTGCGCGCTAGTTACTCTGTTATCAAAAGACTGTGTGAGTTGATAAAGGAGTGCACGCGCTAGTTACTGTGTTATTGAAAGACTGTCTGAGTTGATGAAGGAGTGCGCGCGCTAGTTTTTGTGTTATTAAAAGACCGTGTGAGTTGATGAAGGAGTGCACGCGCTAGCTTTTGTGTTATTAAAAGACCGCGTGAGTTGATAAAGGAGTGCACGCACTAGTTACTGTGTTATTGAAAGACTGTCTGAGTTGATAAAGTTATGCGCGCGCTAGTTTCTGTGTTATTAAAAGACTGAGTTGATAAAGGAGTGCGCGCTAGTTTTTGTGTTATTAAAAGACCGTGTGAGTTGATGAAGGAGTGCGCGCGCTAGTTACTGTGTTATTAAAAGACTGTTTGAGTTGATAAAGTTATGCGCGCGCTAGTTTCTGTGTTATTAAAAGACTGAGTTGATAAAGGAGTGCGCGCGCTAGGTTTTGTGTTATTAAAAGACTGAGTTGATAAAGGAGTGCGCGCGCTAGTTTTTGTGTTATTAAAAGACTGAGTTGATAAAGGAGTGCACGCGCTAGTTACTGTGTTATTGAAAGACTGTCTGAGTTGATAAAGTTATGCGCGCGCTAGTTTCTGTGTTATTAAAAGACTGAGTTGATAAAGGAGTGCGCGCGCTAGTTTCTGTGTTATTAAAAGACTGAGTTGATAAAGGAGTGCGCGCGCTAGTTTCTGTGTTATTAAAAGACTGAGTTGATAAAGGAGTGCGCGCGCTAGTTACTGTGTTATTGAAAGACTAGGGAGTTTAAGAAACCTAGGACGGCGACGGCAACGCAAGGAATCAAAAAATAGTGTCTCTGTTTTCCCTATGTCTTTGTAACTTTGCCTATTCTTAGGTTGTTCAATGTGCTCCGTTTTTGCCGAGGTTCTATTGATTTCATCGTTTCCTACTAAGAAGAACGACTGCCGTTATTTTATCGAACTGTCGTCCACGTCCTGACAACGACGTAAAAAAGAAGCATTTGAAGTCGCACGCGAGAGCACGGCGAACCCGAGAACATGTCAATTTCAGATAATCACGTGCTTCTTTTGTCTTCTTTGATTAGTTTTATTGTTTCATCGACGTCGCCGTCGTCCTCTCGCGTCCTGTATCTTAAAGTCCTTACTGACTGAGTTGATAAAGTTATGCGCACGCTAGTTTCTGTGTTATTAAAAGACTGAGTTGATAAAGGAGTGCGCGCGCTAGTTTTTGTGTTATTAAAAGACTGAGTTGATAAAGGAATGCGCGCGCTAGTTACTGTGTTATTAAAAGACTGAGTTGATAAAGGAGTGCACGCGCTAGTTACTGTGTTATTGAAAGACTGTCTGAGTTGATAAAGTTATGCACGCGCTAGTTTTTGTGTTATTAAAAGACCGCGTGAGTTGATAAAGGAGTGCACGCACTAGTTACTGTGTTATTGAAAGACTGTCTGAGTTGATAAAGTTATGCATGCGCTAGTTTCTGTGTTATTAAAAGACCGTATGAGTTGATAAAGGAATGCGCGCGCTAGTTACTGTGTTATTAAAAGGCTGAGTTGATAAAGGAGTGCGCCCGCTAGTTTTTGTGTTATTAAAGGCCGATTTTCACTAGTGAAGTAAGCGGAGACGGAGAAGGAGACGGAGACGTAAGACACTTGCGCGTGTGAAAATTAGCGAACGGAGATGAACGTAACCGAAGTAAGCGGAGACGGAGACGCAAGAAAAAGAAAACCTTCCGTTCTGCTTCCTTCACCGCTTCCGTCTCCGTTCGCTAATTTTCACACGCGCGTAAGTGTCTTATGTCTCCGTCTCCTTCTCCGTCTCCGCTTACTTCACTAGTGAAAATCGGCCTTAAAAGACCGTATGAGTTGGTGAAGGAGTGCGCGCGCTAGTTACTGTGTTATTAAAAGACTGTTTGAGTTGATGAAGGAGTGCGCGCGCTAGTTTTTGTGTTATTAAAAGACCGTGTGAGTTGATGAAGGAGTGCACGCGCTAGTCACGGTGTTATTAAAAGACTGTGTGAGTTAATGAAGGAGTGCGCGCGCTAGTTACTGTGTTATTAAAAGATTGAGTTGATAAAGGAGTGCGCGCGCAAGTTTTTGTGTTATTAAAAGACTGTTTGAGTTGATGAAGGAGTGCGCCCGTTAGTTATTGAGTTAGTACGAGACTGTGAGTTTTTGAAGGAGTGCGCGCGTCAGTTGTTGAGTTATTAAGAAACTGCGAGTTGTTGAGGTAGTGCGCAAGTTAGTTGCTGAGCTAGTATAAAGACTATCCTGCCACCTCTTCACAAGTTTCTCGGCTCTTACCTGTAGATGAAACATTTTTTCCCTTGCTACGCTGACAAACGGTAAAATCAGCAGAGCTTTCCGTTTAGTTTCCAGAACTCTCTTCAGCATTAACAGTTCAGCAACCATTGTCTTACCAGCACTGGTGGGTGCAGAGTAAATCAAGTTTCCTGCAAACAACAACAACAACAATAACAACAACAACAACAACATTGTTCAACACACTGCCACATCAATGACCTATAAACCCCCTACAACTGAATCCCCCCCTGTCTAATTTGGAGGGGATTGTGCTATGGGGGGGGGGGGGGGGAGGGGAGTGTGGCTAGCCCAGTATATTGTATGTAATGTGCAACAAGGGATGGAAAACGGAGAGGATAACTACCATAAATGCTCTAAGGAGCTCCCTTTACCAGCAGTGCTCGACATTAACGGTTGCCCGCTTGCCCAGGGCAACCAAAACTTTTGGTCGGGCAGGTAAATTTTGGGCCAGGCAACTAGAAATTATGAAACTTTCTATTGCTTGAAGTCAATCTACAGTCTGAAGGGCAACCAACCTAAAACCTTAATGTTGAGCACTGACCAGGTTATTGTTTTAACTCAACCCCCCCCTCTCTAATACACACATATTTTATCCTGGCAAATGTAAGCACAAGAACTAGCAGAGAAACAAGACAAATGACACTGCAACAGATGCTTGAGTGATGTCCTTTTAACCGCCTTTACATTTTTCAGTGGGAAGGGAGAGTGGTGGGGTTAGGACTGACTCAGTGAGCACTTTGAATTGAAATATGCAGTGGGGGAGGGCAGGGGAAGCTGACTTCAGCAGAAAATAAGTGCCGCTCTGGTCCTGACCAGAAGCAATTCCTCAACTACTTTCCTCTCCTAAATGTTAGTGATGGTGTCATGCAGTGAGGACAGGGTCCATAAGACTGTACCTCCTTGGAGTACACTTCCTGTGCGAAGGCACTCTGCTTGCCACTCAAACATGTGTGTAATGCCGACACTGTGGTATGCCTGCAGGATGCTTGGTGGTAGTCCCCAGGATGCAAGGTCCAGGGCATTTGGAGTGCTGCCTTCACACTCAATGAAGCTGTGAGTTGAGTCTGTTTTGCTTAAATTCTTTGAGGGGAGGCTAAAATAATGGAAGGAAAGCAAATTAAGTAAACTTGCTAGCTGTAAAAGATAGTCAAGCTATCAAAAGCCAAGTCCTCCAGCTGTGTGATATGTATGTATATCTGGTTTGAAACTGAAGGAAAAATTGAAGTTGATCACACTTGAGAGTGAATGTGAAAACAGTGAAGTATTTTATAAGTCACTTCTTAAAAGGAGAAAAAAGATATCATGTAGGTATTAAACCAACTGTGAAAGACTTTGTTAGTACTGATGGGTAGATGTGAGGAAGGGTTGCACAACAAGGGAAAAAACAAATCATTACTTCCTGACAGTCGAGCAGTTGCCACCTGGTAACTCGGAACCACCAAAAACCCTTTCCTTGCTGTCAGCAATAGAATGAACAGGAGAAACTGCTGGCACCTGCCCAGATGGAGACTCTAGGAAATGGCCAGAGTTGTCTATAGGGGTGGAGATGCGCCCGTGGCACAGGAATTTTGGTGGGACTTCTTTCTGCATGGGGTGCAATGCACTAGTGGGGCTGATGTTGGAGAACAAGAAGCTTCCTCTGCCAACTTGAGGTGTGGAAGGGTTCTGGACTCTCTGAAGTTTATTGACAGAAGACAAAATCTGGGAATCTGTGTCTGTATCAGTCGGTTTATGGAGCAGACTTTTTTCCATCTTATCCATCTCAGAAAGTGCTGCAGCATCAAACTCAAACCCAAATGACAAGTCAAAGGATCCAGCTTGTGAAATTGGACTAGGTCCTTGTGGAGAAACAATAAGCTGCAAACAAATTGGCACAATATTAGCCCATCACAGTTATCACTACTTGCAAATTTGCTGTTTCAATGAGAAACAAGAATGTATTTTGTAAGATTTTTCTCAGTTTTGCACAGCTTCACGGAGCAGTACCAATATACTTCTGAGAGTGATGGGTGAGTGTTTTGTTTGTTTGTGAGTGTTTTGTTTGGTGTTTTTTTTTTTTTTTTTTTTTTTTTGAGTGTTTTGTACACTGTACTGTAGATTCAGCTGCAATGCAGATTTTTTTTTCAGCCCCCACGGAAATAATATACAAACAAATAATTATCACAAATTATCACTATATAGCGTCAGTCGTATGGCTTGAATAAATTACCACACTAATATCTTAATTCTCTCATAAAGAAAAATTGAGTGAACTGACAACTGAATCAATCATGCATCACAAGCAAGTTATCAGATGCAAAGTTCTCTATACTTTGCTAAATATAGTAGACTAAAAACGGAAGAAGGAGAAC
The DNA here is from genome assembly GCA_964036295.1 of Plumapathes pennacea. NCBI lineage: Eukaryota > Metazoa > Cnidaria > Anthozoa > Antipatharia > Myriopathidae > Plumapathes > Plumapathes pennacea. The sequence continues at coordinate 8,013,382 of OZ038462.1, forward strand.
ATGTAGTTTGATCGACATCAAAGAGACCGCAGCACACCTTCCCTTTTGTAATTTATCGATCGATTACCTACCTTGCTTTGACGCTTGCTGTTTGTGGGGATTCTAGCAGCCGTCGATACATCGCTCTTCTTGCGTACAGACAACTCTGTTTAGTATCAAAAGAAATGTGCTGAAAGTATACAGGGTTGATAGAGCGCTGCCTTACAATCAGATGGTTCCACAGTTAAAATTCCTTGCATTATCAGAGTAATACAACACGTCCAATTAAATTTATACGGGACGCTTAATTTCAGCATGTCATGCACGCATGAACAACAACAGACCAGTTTTCGTTTAGCTACGGGCTGGTCACATACACACCACTTCATTTTGCGTCTTGTCGGTACCGTTGAATAATATGGCCGCTCAAAAATTAAGCTTAGACGATTCAATCCTTTTTAAAACAGACGGAATTCCCGCTCCTGTTGCTTGTGACGCCAAAAGCCGCAAATATGCATCGAGCATCGCACTTGACCTTTCTATCGTGCGGAAACTACTCGACATTTTAATTAGGGACTCGAAATACTTCAGTTTTGAACTTACCGTCACCATATTTTCTTTCTTTAGAAAAGCCCGGCGGTATATTTTCCGCTCCTCTACTTGAAGGCTTCTTCTGTTTCCACGATTGTGACAGCCGTTTCATGACGGACGCTCGAAGGTTCACTGCGTGTAACAGCAGTCATAGCACATAAGCGGAACCGTAACCGCTTGCAAATTAGAGGAGTAATTCCGCAATTTTAACTGAACGACATCGTGCCGTTCCATGTTTATGTTTTTGAACTTGGCGCTTTTCTCTGACATGCGCATAAATTAGTTACCGCTGTACACACATTGCGCTGAATCAGAGGAGTTGGGTGGGAGACCGCGTGATAAAATTTGGACTCGGAAATGCGTAAAAGAAATGCGTAAAAAAGTGTTTTTTAATATATATTTTTTTATTTTCTCCTACACAGACACTCTGTGACGGACTAACCAGTTCCTCCATATTCTAAATTCAGTTTGACAGAATGCGTTGGTTATCAAAGTTTTATTTCCTATTCGGGCAAAGTTAAAAATCCTTAACATTTTTTGCCTTCCCGCCCTCCCCTCAGAAAAAGGTAGTCTTAACTTAAAACAAAAATAGCCTTCACATGCCTGTCATTATCAGTAAAAATAATCCTTCGAACCATAGAGAATGTCACTCCCCACCCGAACCTGTAATATAAACCTAACATTAGACAGCGCGTATATAAAGCTTGGCCAAACCGCTATTCCGACAATTCCTACTATCGGGAATTAACAAAATGGACGGAATATTATTCCGGAGTCAGAATAGGTCCCAAAAGACACGATTATACCTTCTATTCCGGAATAAGAATAACCTTTTCCACGCTCTTGTGATACAGAAAACAGGCAAAGTTTTTTATGTATTTCTGCGCCATGCTCTCAGTACCACAGGAGCCTGGAACAGGCCAGAATAAGAATAGTCCCAAAAGAAAATTATTAAAATAAAATATTGTTTAAAAATAATAATAATCAGAGTGTACGGCAGAACTGACTTCACGGCCGGTTGCCCAGTCCACAGGCAGCCCACAAGGTGTTACTAAGTCACGCCTGATCGGTCAAGGTCTGATGACGTCACGGCCGATCGGTTAATAAGGATTTGTATGGGGTGATTTGAAAATCTCCCCATACAAATCCTTATTAACCGATCGGCCGTGACGTCATCAGACCTTGACCGATCAGGCGTGACTTAGTAACACCTTGTGGGCTGCCTGTGCCCAGTCCATTGAACAAAAAAATTAGAAAAATTACTATTTTAAACTTATCAGCGCTTGGCAATGGTTGTCAACAACTCTGAGAACTCGTGCATTAGCAAGTTTTTCTATGCTCTTTCCAGGTGATGTAGTCTTTTTGTTTGGCTATAAGCTTTATATTTATGGAATGACCGGGTGAGTGACGCAAAAAAAAAATCTCAATTCTCATTTCCTTCCCGTGGTTAAGTACTATGACACAGGTCTATTATAATATGTTTTAGTAACATTTTGTAAATATACTTTTCACCCAGACTGTGTTTAAAAAATAGTACCAAAATTTCCTAGCTTGCTCTTGAATTATTAAAATATTTAAGAGGTGTACACTGTCTATATCATTACATCATAAAGGGAGACAGAACCCTGAAGGGAAATCAGAAGAAAACATCTCTCAGTACAGTCAGCTGTTACTTCAGTATGGAGAAAATAGGTGATCTACTGCTTGGGTTCAACCTGGTCCATCAATCATCCTAACAAAATTCATACACTTTGTTCAGGGCAGGTTGGGAGAATCAAGTGATCCCTTGCTTGGGTTCAAGTTGATCAAACTATCAATCCTCCTAACAAAACTCATACATTTTGTTCAGGGCAGGTTATGAGAATCAGGACCTACTGTAGGTCTTGGGACTGACAGGGTAAATGTCCACACAACCAACATTGTTTGTATTGAAGCTTGAATTTACTCCAAATTCACAGTGCATATTTTGGAGTGCCCTCATAGAAATGTCCACTGTCCATGCAATAGAACCTTTATCAAAATGAAACAGAATGTACAACTGATGCTGTACTCAGACACTCACTAGTGTCCACAAGGCTAGGACAATGTTCGCTGCTAACAGTAGAGTGCCCAGTGTTAAGATAATGTTGCAAAGTGTGTTCCTCTGGTTCTCATCAGGGAGAACGGAACACAATTTGTCGTCCACAAGAGCAAATAACACCCACTGCCCATCCAGTGAATAGCATGGCACCATATTTAGGATAGCTAAAGCTCCCGATAAAGACACTAAATATCTGGGGATCTGAAGTTAAGGGTGTAACATCCATTAAGCCATGATTTTCACAATGCCATCCTCAATGAAACTTCCAGGCAGGACGTTCAGGTCAGGTGTCTCGGCCCCATTCAATTGGAGGAGTAAATCCTCAGGGGGTGGGAGTGGGGGTGGATTAGTGGGCTGAAGAAAAATTGATTCAAATTGACATATTTGAACTATTATCCAAACAAAAAAGTTCTAACTATGAGATTGGTGTGGGTTCACAGGAGACACAGTGCAGCTGCAGGACATTAATGTGAGAGTAGCAGACAAGATGTGAACATGGGAAACTTGGCAGGTCAGGTGTGTACATGAAGGATACATTAAAAATGTTTCGATTGTGATTGGAAGCTTCAGTGGTAGAAGTGCACTCCGTGGTAAATAACTAATAACAGCCACTGGAAAACAAACAAACAACAGTTTTAATATAACAAATAAACAATCAAAAGAAAAGTCAGCATGAATCGAAGGTTGTCCAATACTTGACTTCTGTTGACTTGTAAAAGTGAGTTGCCATCCATACGGATTGTACAAATGTTGCACAATGAATTCATGAGTCATAAAAAAGTATACGATCCATACAGATATGGATGTAGCATTTTATGCAAGGCCAGGTGGGGTATTTAACGTAGTGTTGCAAGAGTTTTATAGTTGGTTTTATTATGGGGGATTGGTATCTGAAAACATTATAAGTTAAGGTTTCTGAGAATAGTTGAAATAGAAAGCCAATTTTTAATAACCTTGCTGCCAATTTGAGACTAAACTTTGTGGTAAACCCTCGATAATATCAATGATAATAACAATTTTATATTTTAATATAATATAATATTTTTTAGTAATATTATTCTGACCTGAGTACTGCAGCAGCAGAGGATCCCCGACATACAGAACGTCAGTTCCACTGTTCCGAATAATCCTTATGAGACGACTAGAATTGTCTAAAGATGGGTGAACACACACCTTGTCACCTGCAAAAAAAAACAAGATCAACACAACTTGCACTGTATGAAGTGGTGTTGTTTCACAGCAGTGTTTGAGAATATCTGCAGTAAATTCATGCAAACCTTAAAAAAATATATATAAATATAATATAAATAAATATATAATTATAGATATATATATATATACGTTCAACCACGCAGTGTCATCTCAAACCAACAGCATTATTTATGAATGGTATTATTTATTTGTACACAGCTGACTGGTAAAACCAAGAGCATTTGGAGTGTTTCCTGAGTTTAAAACATGCTAATTTCAGGTGGTCACGTGACAGATATATTTGTATAATTAGTATATTTAGACTTGACAACCTTTTTTGGGATTGACTGTATATTCTTAGGAACTTCACTCCCAAGCTTAAAATGCAGACTTCTCTAAACATTTTAAGAGGAAAATAAGCTTTCAACTGAGCAAGGTCTAACCCTTACCTGGCCCAGGGCAATCTTGAGACAATTGACAGAAGTGCCGAGTTTGCATTGTACTTCTTGCAGGGAGACAAGCAAATCCCTGAAGACAAGAACAAAACAAGAAAGAATGAACCACTGACTGATTCACTAGCATGGACAACTAACTGACTGTCTCCTTGCATATTCTTTTTCATTTTAAACTAGTTTGTCTCATTAACAGCCCAGAGGGGAGGTGCTCTCCCTATGATTGACTAATAGATAGGGAGGCTCCACCAAAAAAAGCCTCAGGTATTACAAAAGGGTTATAGTACAACAACAACAAAAATCGCTTTTTTGTATTTCAAAGGGTCAGTAAGAATGGTTGGCCAAAGGGAAAGTGTATTTGCATTTCAGTTCTGAAACTCATCCCTTGATTGGGAAGTTCGCAAAAGTCATATTCCAAGCAAGTTGTATGGTGTTTTTCTAGAGAAGTTTTCTTGTTGAAACTTTTAGGTATATAATAGGGTCACCATTTCAACCCTAGAATAGTATTTGAAGTGCTACAGGGTTGAAAGCCTGGGCAGAGCCTCCCCGCATAAAACAGTGCTGTTTTTCTGTTCAACCAGTGCACTTGTGCAATAGATTGCAGGGCAATTACCTTTGCTTGACTCAGAGAACTGTATTCAAAGCAAAATCTTGATGATGTTGAATTCTGACAACAGTCAAACACTCCATCTACATAACTACCATGCCCTGTTATGAAAAGCAAAAAAACATGCCCACATCATTTTAACCTTTTCTTCCTTGAGCTCTAAACACAAATTCTCCCAACCACAACAGACAAAACTGCATGAGTGGTGTACAGAGAGTTGACAGTTCAATCAGCCTTCACTTGAGCAAGCTATCAAAAAGCCAAGTTCTCCTTACTGTCTGATTTATGTCTGGTTTAAAGAGACTGAAGAAGAAATTTAAAACTGATCATTCTGCTAATCAATGTCAACTTTCTCTGAGTGATCTCTTTGATATTGCATCAAACAGTAAGGAGAATTTGACATTTGATAGTTTTCTCAGATGAAATCTGACTATATATGGTAACAGTATAGAAATACTTTTTTTTTATCACAAGTCACTTAGAATATATATGTATACCTTGTGAAGAGTTCTTTCTTGTGACAGAGATCATATCAGAACAATAGCCATGCTGCGGCACACTCCTTAGCTGACTCATACACTTGAACCAGTCTTGCTGACCAAATACTGGACACCCATACACAGACAAAATAGTGTCTCCTTTCTGAAGGCTGCCACTTACTGGGGAGTCCTGATTCATAAAATAGGAATCATAACAACATTTTATGACGATACCAATATTTGAGAGGTGACCTAAATCAAAGGAATGAATGAGAAAATATTGATAGAAGTTGATATCACTCTTGGGAATATATAATAAACCCCTTGTACCTTCATAACGTCAACAACCATTGCTCCATGGCCCGTCATATACAAAGGTACAAGAACATAAGGCAGTAACCATAGCAACAACATCCCCAGAAGGACCAGTACTGTATTGTGCCACACACCAGCACAATAGATTCTCAGCTGTCGAGCGGGGGAGATGACGGCTAGATGTTCTGTGTAGAGGTCCACAAAAGCTCCAGGGTATATTGCAGTGAAAAACATGCCAAAACCATTTACTCGAACTTGTTCTCTAGTGAAGGAGAAAGAGAGTGGTGTCAATATAATGATGTTAAGCAAGCTGGTCATGAAACCTTCCAATTAAAATAATTTTGGTTCCTGATGTACGTACTATTTATAGTGAATTAAGCCCCCCACAAGCAACCATGACAACCTTTGAGGCTTGCCATGTTTTTTGACATCCAGTAGAAAAGCAACCATCCTCTATACCTAAGAACAATTTTCAAAGGGCATACAGGTACCAGTGTATGTACAGACAGCGTAGACGAAATAGAGTTTGGCATAAAACTTTAGAAAGATTTGTCCCGACGACCGTCATTATCATCACACAAAAGAGCTCTGACACCTTCATCTCTGCAGCGTGTAATACACGCTGTTAATGAGCTGCGAAACTGCGTGTAGTTTTTTACCGCTTTTCACTTTGCGTTGATTACACTCAAGTCTATGAATACGTGTAGTCAACGCAATAGCGTGTAAAGTGCGTGTAGTGCACAATAAATTGGGCGTGGAATGTCCTAAAACTTTTAGGCGCCACTGTAGTAACTCCTTTGCACAGACGGGATAAAACACATGACAGTAATATTACATGTAATGTAATGTGCTACTAGACAAACATTCAGTTGTTTCTAGAAGTTTAATTTGCACTCAGCAACATCATTATTACCTAACTGCAGCAATTGCATGCCCAACTTCATGAAAAACACCACTGATAGTGAGGGTGATGAGGTAATACAACACCTGACTCCATGGTAGGTTTACACCAGGCATCTAAAACAAAGAAGCATTAGATTAGACAAACTGTATGACTGCGGGTACTATGACAGACCTGTCAACGCTCATGCTTTGCCATTAGACTCACGCTTTTGGGGCAAATCTCACACTCTCACAACAAAGACATCAAATCTCATGCTTTTTTCAATTAATCTTTTGTTACTCATCACAGCACTTCCTGTACGTAGGGAACTATTTTGTGGAAAGACATGAGCAATATTAGAGGCTAAAATATTAGAGGTAAAAAAAATGCTAAAAATAGTTTCTGGTAGCTGGGGCCAGCCCCTCCCCAATCCACTCCACCCCCCTCCCCCTCCTCAACTTGGACCCCTGGTGACAGAAATTCTCACTTCTTCTTCTCATTTTGGGTTGACAGCTATGCTCTAATGGTACAAGGCACCCAAGGGACTCACCACAGGCATCAGAACTTGTTCAGGATCATCTTTTGCAAATGCCTTCAACAAAGTGATAGACAGCACTACAACAGATGTGAACATCATAAAAATGCCGACCCATGTTCCAAAGCTGAACCAGAGGTGGAGGAAGTAGGGATGGAATTGTCCAAATCTGACAAAGTATCTGTTGAACCGTGTTGTGTACCACTTGATGTGACAAACTGACACGGCAATGCCGTTGTTCTCAAGAAACCCTCTGTATCTTCTGGAATATCTTCTGTAGTTCTGCAGAGCAGTGGGGGCAAATTTAAAATCAACGATAGCCAAGACCAGAGCTCTGAAGTGGTGACATCACAAAAAGCTAATTCAGACATTCAAAAGTTAAGCCCTGGCCAAATTCAATTGACTTGCCAAAAAATTGTGACTTGGGTTGATCAACTTGGAGGTTGACTTTGGTGTCTTTAGTCCAGCCCCAGCTTTGCACTCATGCAAAAAACCTATTTTAAGTTTTTCACCCATCCCAGCTGTAGCTTAATTTATGCACCAACAAATTTTGTTCACCCATAATCCCAGCTGTAATTTTATGGCCTTTTATGGAAACTACCGGTAAGTGGTTTTCTATGATGGGACGAATATTGCAAGTCAGCAAACTCAGCAAACTTAGGTTGACGAGTCCATTGGTCAGGGCTTTAGACTACATTTCCAGAAATGCTATTGCCAATGCTTCCAAAATTTTGGATCAATGTAATGATCGATATGGGTCAACAAAAAAGCTGCTTGAAAATATGTCCCTCGGGAAGGGAGATAAGTCCAACATGCCAAAAATGATTTACCATGTGACAAAAGCCATTTGATTTGGATACTTGACTGAATGACACAAATCTATATAATAATACATGCACACATCACACATGTATACAACCATTCAAACAAAGGATCACGTGACGTGAACTCACCTTTAGTAACGCGTTGACAATAAAAAGACCCGTCCAAAAGAAAACAACCAGTGCAATGCCTAATATCCGTAGCATATCTTGACCATGGACAGTTATATTAAATCAAGCCACAAATTAATTATGAAGGCTGAAGACACTTCGTTATCAAAACAAACTTCCATGCCACTTCTGTATCGATTGGGTGAAGTTTAACGTGCTAGATACACAGGAATAGTAAACTTCAACTGCTCGCTCGTGATTTTCCATCGAATATTTCAGTCCGCCGGTTCACAGTTGACAGGAATTGTTCCAAGACTTGAAATCAGCACAAATTCAGCGCACGTGTTTGAAAGCCACTGATCACTGAAATCGTAAAATATCACCAAAGTATTTTCTATACGGCTCGGACGGGACTTGCAGCATATCTGTTCGCTTGAGAAGAGCTGTTTTCAGCCGCACAAAGCACACAAAGACAGCATCTCTAGCTCTCTGACTCGATATTCTAATTTTAAACATGATATAATCGATCAACAGTCGCGGACTGTCGGAAATGTTTCGGGATCAGTCGGCGTTTTGCTGGAGAATCGCGGGAGAGTCGCGGAATCGCAGAAGTCTGAAAATGTTGAGGCATGTTGAGGCATGTTGAGGTTGTGGCAGTAGAAGAAATTTTAGGTGCGTCCACTTCGGCGTCGGCACACATCTGAAACTGCGATTTAAAACTGTCTGCTGCTGGAAAGGTTCGAGGTATTTTAAATTTCATTTATTAGAACATTTATTTCATACATCACGTGAGAAAATATGCCGGTTTCGATGTCGTTCAGTATACACGAAATAAGTTTCACTTTCGCAGTCTTATCAGCTTTTCGAGGATTTGAAATGATAAACCCAGGCTCAATGGCTCCAGATCTTGCGTGGTGGCTGTAAAGCCCAAGGTGTTTTGTCGGCTAATTGTACTAAGCTTAAACTTCTCATTTGATTAAGGAATCGAAAGGCGTGAACTGTTTGTTTGTCAACAGCTGAAATTCAATGTCTTGCAACAATATTTCGTCCGTAAAAGATACTACAAACATCAACTGATCGATATCGTTTTGTGTGTGAAGAATTCGAGACAGTTTAGAATAAAGAAAGTGAGCAATGTTACCAATTTTTTTAAACTTTCACTTTCGAATGAAAGCAACCCGAAGGTCATTATGGGTTCGGTTCCTGTCCGCTACCGTGTATAAGGCATGCCGATCACTTTTCTTTGGTGACCAAAAACATTGCATCACCACAATCATGGCTTGTTTTCGTTCGGGAGCCGGAGAGTTTGAGTACAGAAAATTGAGAAACGATATCTTGAGGAGGACGTCTCTGTGGGCCATTCAATGAATGGTTGACTTTTTATACTTTGACTAATATTTTAAGCACCGTAATAAATATTTAGTAGACTGACTAGCTAAGTTTCATAACCAAGTCGACGTGAATTTAAGATTAAAAGTCTATATTTGGGTTATGTTTCAACGTTATAAAAAAATACATTTCTCTCACTTGATCATATCATTCTCACCAGAAATATCGTCCATGCAATGTGAGAAGAATCTCAGACAAAATGCTAAATTTAAAAAAATGGTTCTCCTGACTTTATAGCGATTTTCTTTTGCAACTGATGTAATGGCAGCCATATTTTATACAAAAGATTGCTTAGCCTCTATAGAGCCGTTTTCGGATGACTGTCGAAAACCAAAACCAAAGTAATCACACAGGCCAATCACAGAGACTGAGAGAAAACAGTTCAGCCAATCGGAAGCCAAAGTAATTTACGTTTGGTCTTGCGTTTGGTTTTACTTTCCAATCAGCAGTGCGAGTACACGTGATCAAGTTGCGTGAGAAGTGTTTGGTTTTGGTTTTGGTTTTGTTCCTGATTGGCTGAGCATGCTGACAAACTTGTGTGGACCAATCCGAAAGCAAAGCAAATGCAAAACCAAAGCAATCACACACTATTACTTTCGACAGTCATCCGAAAACCGCTCTATTGTACTTGAAACCAACCTGCATCCTCCAACATGGTTGCAGTTTCTTTGTTTGCTGGGTCTCCAGGGATTGATTACAAACCAAGTATATTATTTTAGTGTAAACTAATTTTAAAAGGAGGTTTCAGCTGGCTATTATTAACATTGTTCATTTCTAATCTTTCAGCACCAAAATGTCTGAGCCTGCAGAAGGTGTTGACAATGCACCATATGTTTGTTATGTAAGGACTCATTTTCATTTTTTTAAAATCATTTTCTGATGTTTGCTAATGCTTTAATATGCAACAAGCAGTTATAGTAAACACTTTACATGGTTAGTAGTATTATTAGGCAGATCAAACCCCCCACCCCCCCCCCCCCCCCCCCCTCCTCCACATGCCCCTCACATATCACATATAGTATAGGAATACGGATTTGCATGGCCACCATGCAGACTGTCCCCCCACCTGTAATGATATGCCATTAGCCTGAGGTCTTTAATAACAATGTTTATAGTCCTACATAACTACTATCGAACTAGTCTGAACAAAGTGCAGCATCAACAAAACATGCTCCAGGCTTAGCAGCCGAGCCTTCAGTTTGGTCATATGCTGACTCGACACACCCCCCAAACATAAATTGTGAGAGATCGCAGTAATAAAGGCTTTTACATTGTGTAATAAAACTTGTGGTACAATTTGATAAATACAATATCAATGATATATTATGTTTTGCCATGGTCTGCAGTCCCCATGTGTTTACATATTAAAAGGCTGCAATAATTCACTTCATAAACACACAGGAGTCTTTATCTAGATGTGACTGCCCAAGAAACTGTTTCAGATGTCCATGTGCACAGAATTACCATCAGCTAGATCAGAGAATGGTAAGAAATTATATTATTTTTCTGATTTGCCCTTGTTTTTTTGTTTTTTTTTTGTGCTCATGTGGTCAAGTACTCTCCTCAGTTTTCATCCTAAAGCTGTCACTTTTAATAAAATACTGACCCCTATAATATTTCAATGATTTTATTACTAATACTAGATAAGAATAAAAATTATTAATTATTTATTTTAACAATATATTATTAATACTCTCCATTTTTTCATTTTATGTTTCAAGAGAGACTCATTTCAGCAGTTGGCAGGAAGAGTTCAAACCCTTCAAGATGCTCAAGTAATTAACTATATATGAGTACCTTTCCCCTTCAGGTGGTATTCCTCTTAATATTATAAAACAAGAGTAACTTGTCCTCTTCCTCTAACCTGTGACACATAGTCTGATCTTTTTGTCCTTCTTACTGAGGATAAATATTTTTTGATTGATTGACCTGACTTTAATGTGAATATACCTGTATCCTATTGGTCAAACATAAATGTATTAATATGGTCATTATAATTTTATTTTATTCATTATCATAATGCTATATTTTCTCACTAGTTTTTATAATGCTGGTGTTTTAATCAAGATTATAATATAAATTGCTATTATAATATAATATAAATGTTGCTGGAAAACATTGTTGTGAAACTGAACCTTATCCATACACTATATCTCCTAACACAAAATAGAATAGTAGCAGATCAAGTCCAAAGCCATTATATATACACAGTACTCTGAAAGTTGAAACTAAATCTGTACTTTGTTTTTTGCTGGACAAAGTATTTTAATTGAAATAATTTCTCTTCCCTTTCCCCAATGTGATAGGGCACAGACACAGGAAGGCTTCAAGTATTGGTGAGAATTTTTCAGCTGATGACTATAAGCTACACAAGCTCAAGTCCCTGACATATTAGAACAGTAGTATGCACATAATTTGAATTTGTAAATATGTTGTTGAGATGTTTAGATGAGGCTTACACTGGATTGCATTATATATCTCTTAATTATATAATTATTATATTACATAGACTTACCTTTCTTTTCCTGTGATGTTGAAGGAGCGTGGACACCAGAGGATAGCAGACAGGATGCAAGCTTTAGAGGATCAGGTATAAATATTTAAAAAGTTAGTCATTAGTAGTCTGTCTTTTTTTACAAACTTTTTGATTAAAATAATTTAGTTTATGCATTGCCTTGAGGAAGGGTTTATAGTTCTTGGATTAGACAGCATAGGATTGAAGACCCTGAATTTTGAAATATTTCTTCTTTTTTTTTCTTTTCCTGTTTTATTGTGTGCATGAACACAATATGAGTGTTTCTCTTTGCTGACTATAAAATTATTATCTGATGACACTTTTTTTTTTTTCAACAGGGAGAAGACTTCAAGCAGCAGCTTATAAGACAGTCACAGACCTTGGAAATGGAGGTATAATAATTAAAATCTCCCATTTCCATCTATATTACTATACAGTCATTTACAAAAAAAGGTTGATCCTCCCAGGAAATAGCAGTATATATATGTATAATTTTTACTTTTTACTCAGAAAAAGAAATTTTATGAAGAGCTGGAGAAGACCCTGCAAAAGATAGACAAGACTGAGCAGCAGTTGTTACAGCAGCATGCAAAAAAGATGCAAGCAAACATTCAGGTGGAGGTGAAACACTTGGAAGAGTTGATCGAGCTCAAGTTTATGGAAATAAGAGCTTTAGTAGAGACGGAGGTACAAACCTTGGAAGGAAGAATTGCAGACTCCCTAGAAACTTCATAATGATATTTCATATGCAGTAGTCTGAGAGTCGTGAATAACTGCTTGGGTGAATATTCATTAGTACAGCAGGCTTACATTTCCAAGTGCCAACATGCTGTATGTCACCACACAGATTTTCTGTGATGTAGTGATAGCAACCATATTTTTACTGAAAGGTGAAAGTGTATCATTCTGTGTGATTTTAATTGTGGGATTGCAGGTTGTATATGACATTTAGCTATGCATGTATCAAGTATTAGAGGGTCACCCAAGATGTAATTTTCCTTGCATTAGCATGGTACCACCCTCTTAAAATTATCCATTATTTTATTAATGTTCTAAATTTTCCCATAATGGAATATTTAGCTAATTTGCCAGAACAATGTCTGGAAGGTAGTTCAAACATACAAACACCTGTTGTGCAGGTTCCAGAGTAGATCCTGTTGGATTCCATTACTGTTTTTGTTTCTTTTACAGTACCTACACTGTAAGTAATGCAAGTAATACTTTTATGATGTGTTCACATGTACTGCCAACAGTTTCATTTTTTATTTTACTGTGGGATGAAAGCAATTTTCTTAGATTTAGAAGGACATCGTTACACACAAATTATTGTGAGATCCAGTCCTTTGTCTGCAGTATGATATTTTAGGTCTAGAATCATACCAGTATTGTAATAGTCAGCAAAGCTGTTTTACAGAAGTTTGATAGTAGTTATAGAAAAAAAAAAAAAAAACATTAGATGTTTATAGAAGTTTCATATAGAAGTGATAGAGGACCAGTGTGATAGAATAAGACATACAATGTTTTATAGGAGTTTCACATATATATAAAATATATGTTAACGTTGGTCGATACAGAAGTAATAGAATAAATATTTTGTAGAAATACTTTGTAAATTCCCAGAAGCCAAGTTTTATAAAATCATTCTTCTGAATATTGTCATTGATTCTTCTCAATCCACAGTCAGTGAATACAAATCCCTGAACAAAATGTATGAGTGGTGTAAGGAGAATATTTAGTCTGATCAGTTTGAATCCAAGCAAGAGGTCACCAAAGTCTCACAACCTGCCCAAACAAATAATATGAGTAGTGTTAGGAGAATTGATAGTCTGACCAGTAAAACCAAGCAAGAGGTCACCATGAGTTTGTGCCAAGAGAATTGACACTGTAGCTAAGCATCACAAGATAGTGTTTCTGAAATTAAGGCTTTAATCAGTAATATATAATCAAGATAACTAAACGTTTTCACATTCAAATGATTTGCTGTTAAATGTGGTGTGTAGAAGATACACCAGCATTAGCTGGACAATGAGCTTAGGTTAACATTCCACAAGCTTTTACTAATACCTATCTGTTCAAAAGTATTCAAAACCTACAGGGTGAAAAAGCAAGAACATTTTTTGGATCACTAAACAGAAGAAAGAAAAATATTTGACAAGATCAGCTGGGGTCAAACCAAGCCCACACATTGTACAAAACCATGGACAAAAATAATGATTTAGTCAACCCAGGGGTTAAAAAACTAATTCCTGGAACCATAGTATTAACAAAGAAGTGTGAGATGTGATGACATTGATCAGTGATCAGAAAGTGACTTCTCAGTACTTTTAATTACACCTGAGATCAAATAGACTTGAGAGAATTTCTACATTGATCCTGCAGTAGACAGCAATGAAGAACAACCCCCAACCTAGTTATAAGTGTGGAAAAATTGGTGATGATACAGTGTCTCCCGCAAGTCTCAAGGCATCTCATAACCCAAGAAAACAGACATTATTTTCTCATTGCACACTCCTAACTGAGCCATGAGACTTCTGAGATTTAAGCCAAAAAATTCCATACTATTGATGCATCAATCTTCGGCTCAAATCTGGGACGTCTCTCACAGATTCAGGTTGAAGTGTGCGGTGAGAGATTTCAAGCAGTTATCTTTTAGAGGATTTTTAGAATAAATGCACTTAATCACTCAAAAGTAAATCAAAGGGGGGCCATCAAATGCATGACCATATTTATTGAAAGCCATTATACTATTGAACCAAGATACTCTGTAAGCTTGTTGAGTATTTTTCAGTCTATCCAGCTACCTCTAGAAGCTGGCCATTGCTACAGCAGACAAAGTAGTCTTTTCCAGTAGTTTTCACAATCACTATGTGCCATCTGTGTGTGTCATTGGTATCTCGGAACCTGTTGAAAATAAGGAAGATCAACTTCAACTGCCTCTTTCCAATTCTCTCACCAGAGATATATTATTATACAGGAAGGAGAAAATGGTAGAAAATTATGATAACCCCCTCTGCCCTCTATTGTTATTAATGTTATTGCTGTTCTGTTGTTGCTGTTTTCTCATTTTCCCATTATATAGAAAATATTGTCTTCATAACATCAGCAGTACACTTCCTACTACACTGTTTGTTGCTGTTTTCTCATTTTCCCATTATATAGAAAATATTGTCTTCATAACATCAGCAGTACACTTCCTACTACACTGTTTGTTGCTGTTTTCTCATTTTCCCATTATATAGAAAATATTGTCTTCATAACATCAACAGTACACTTCCTACTACACTGTTTGTTGCTGTTTTCTCATTTTCCCATTATATAGAAAATATTGTCTTCATAACATCAACAGTACACTTCCTACTACACTGTTTGTTGCTGTTTTCTCATTTTCCCATTATATAGAAAATATTGTCTTCATAACATCAACAGTACACTTCCTACTACACTGTTTGTTGCTGTTTTCTCATTTTCCCATTATATAGAAAATATTGTCTTCATAACATCAACAGTACACTTCCTACTACACTGTTTGTTGCTGTTTTCTCATTTTCCCATTATATAGAAAATATTGTCTTCATAACATCAACAGTACACTTCCTACTACACTACTGTTTGTTCATTTGTTGTTTATTCTATTGTTTGCTTTATAAAAATATTGTCTTCACAACATCGACTCAAACTCCTCTACCCTTGTTTATTGTTTCATGTTGTTTGTATGTTTGTTGTTTTATTGTTTTCCTACGAGAGTTCATGTACCTGTAGATAATCTTGTCTTGATTACATGGACTCAAACTCCTCTACTCTTTGTTGTTTATTGTTATTGACTGTTTATTGTTGTTTCATTGTTTTCCTAAGAGAGCTCATTTACCTGGAGAAAATCTTGTCTTGATTACATGGACTCAAACTCCTCTACCCTTTGTTTGGTGTTTCCTTGGCGGATTTGCTTGAGGGTCTTGTACTTATCACGGCCTTGCGTCACGTTAGCCTTGTGAAGTTGGTCTGTGCGTGTTTCTTTGCTATCATCTTTCATTGAGTTAAGTTGCAACGCGAGAACCTGGTGAGGTACAAAAAAACAAGATCAAATACTGGCTGCGACTCTTGCAAAACTTGCAGGTGGTCGTGGTACATGAGAGTTTTAAATGACTTGGAGCTAAAAGAAAACACATTTTCTGTCTTGTTGGGATACATAAGGTCCCTTTTGAGAGAGATCAACTTCGAAACTCCTCCTTCAGTTTCTCACCAGAAATATATCACACAGTTGGCTGATTCCACTATTAATTACATGTATGCTGGGAATAACAGCAGTTGGTAAAATAATCTGTTGGCCCAAGTAACGTATTTCGCCTTCTTTGAAGATTTCCTGTTTTTCTTTAGGTTTCTTCATAACCGACTACATCTGAACAGTTTTCTTGCATACTATACTCTTCTTGGTGTCCAGCATCAAATTGCCAGTCAATGCATTATTTCTGTGTTAAGTTATTATCCAGAAATTTGTGGACTTTTTGAGACATCATATAGATTCAAGGGCTTCTGAAGATGTTACAAACCCTGGTACGAACATGTCCCTCAAAAAATCAAAAACATCTCTTACACTCAGCTTCTGTTTCTGTGTTTGGTCCTTTTCACCAAGTGCAGTCAGGCGGTTCTCCTCAGAGCGATCATTTGCCAGTTCAACACCGGTGGATAAGTCAGTGCTGGCACTTTCCTCTGCTTCGTTCTCAGCTTCTTTCAACATGGCAGCCATACGTCTTTCCTCTTCCTCTCTTTCTTTCTGCTTTCGTTGTTCCTCCAGTTGTATTTTTTGTTGTTCCAGTTCTTCTGCTTGTCTCTTTTTCTCTTCAAGCTGAGACACAAAAAGAAATAACTTATTTGTTACAGTCTAAAGTTCAAAAGTGCTACTGTCTTAAACAGCACCTTAAATTATGTTCTTGACGTCACTTCTGTTGGTCAGCTTACACCAACATTACTATCTAATTCAAGATAAAATTTCATATTGTGCGCAAGCCGTTTTTCTTGTGCACAACTTATGTTACTCCAGTATTTAAGGCAAAGTTGAGTTTCTTGGAACTAACTCAATGAAACACATTCAAGAGTATTTTACAAGTTGGACCAATTTCCCTCATTTCCCTAACCAAACATTGTTGCAACTACATCCTGACAATTTTATAAATTTTCATCAAATTACAGCTGTTTTGTGGTGAATAATAGCCCAACTTAGTAAATGTCTATTGAAGTGACCCCTGTCTAAGTTTTTTTACAAGCATTGCATAAACTACAAAAAAGGCACCTAATGGGTACATGTGTCTACTGGTGTACAAAAACAGCATCTTGCAGTCACTTTTGCAGTTTTGTGCATTAATTGCTAACTTGAAACTAAGGTGAATAAAAATAAGGTGACTTCTAAAACAACATCAACACCAGACAAAAGAAACACTAGCAAAAACAAAATTACAGACTGCACCAACCTCTGCCTTTAGCCTTGCACTTTCAGTTTCCTTCTCAGAAATTTCTGCTGCCAGTTTGCTCTCCGACTCTTTAGAAGTCAGCAAGGTCTCTTGCTGAAAGTAGCAAGCGGCTCTGTTAGTTGTTGTCTACAGCAAACTTGTTGTAATACTGTACAGTGAAACCTCCTGTAAGCAACCACCCTTGGTTTGGGTTTAAGTGGTCACTTACAGGTGGTGGTTGCTTATGAGGATTTTTCAACACAGGAGACCTAAGTGAGACTGAATAATAACTTGAGTTGTAAGAAATCAATCCCGTGTCTCGTTACATGTCATGTACATTACATAATGTTAAATCATTGTTTTTATCCAGTCTGGTTTCTGCAAAGGAGTTACTTGTTCTTTAGAAATTGCTCTTTCAGTGCATAGGATGGACCCTTACCAGAGTTTTTACTAATATGACTGAGAAGTGTTATTTTTCGCTGGCTGAGGCAGGAAAGAAGCAGAAAACCTATTTCTCACAGAAGCTGGGAGACTGGGTACCAGTTTGCAGGGGTAAAGAGTTACGAGGTATGGAGGTCGGCAGTTTTTTTTGTTGCCATCAGTATGGCCTGACCTTCCCACCCACCCTCCCGTATATAAGATGTTAGATGTAAGGAATGTCTGACTTCATTAAGTTCTGATAGCAGCTTCTTATTAGCTTTCACCATTCTAAATGGTTGCCTCATATTGTAAGTCTGTTACATTGGTGAAATATCTGTAATAAAGGTCAGGTGCGTGGTGTGGCTGATGTGCTCCTAGCGGTGTGTGAGTAGTGTTTCAACTGGACACAGATCCCAGTGGTGTGTGAAAAACTGAAAAATAGGGGAGGTTCCACTGTATCTGGTATATGTAGTATGTACAGCCCATCCAAAATCCAAGGTCATTTCAAGGCTAACTTTCATTTTTTCAAGGCCTTAAAATTTCCTGTTGGTCAGCTACAAACTGAGGCAACAAGTATTTTGAAATGACCTATTCAAGGGCTTTTCAAGGTAGTACAAACTATTGTTTTCAAATATACACGTATATTCAGCAGACCTTTATCTTGGATAGACAAAATGGAAGTACAGTGGAACCCCGTTAATACGGCCAACATTGGGACACAATAACGGGTGGCCCTGTTAATGGGGTTTTCATATGAGAAAGTGACTGGGCGTTTGTTCCGTGGGACAAAAAAAAGTTGCCATACTAACGAGGTGGCTGAAATAATGGAGTGGCCACAAGGCAGGATTTCACTGCATGCAAAAATACAAGATTCTCACCAGTTTAGACTTGGCTTCTTCCTCTAGCCTGATTTTCTCTGCAAGTTCTGCCTTCTCCTGTTCCTTGCGTCTCAATTCTTCTTGCTTCTTCCGACTTTCCTCCTCCATTTGCTCCCGAGCCTCTTGCATTTGTCTCATCTGCAAGTCAGCTATAAAATAAAACAGTATTGGCATGATCTTCATCTTCATCCTCCTCTTCCTCTGAAGTGGTCAAACTATCAATTCTCCAACACTACTAACACATTTTGCTCAGGGCAGGTTGGGAGAATTAGGGGATCTCTTGCTTGGATTCAAGTTGGTCAGACTATCAATTCTCCTAACACTACTCAAACATTTTGTTCAGGGCAGGTTGGCAGATTGAGGCTGTGGATATTTGTACCTTGAGCTTGCTTCTCTTCCATATCTCTCAGTTTCCTCTGCAGCTCCTCTCGTTCTTTCTCAGCAAGTGCAGCCTTCTTCTTTTCTTGTTCAAGAACTTCCCTGTAAACAGAATACAAGATCAGCTTTACTTTTCTCTTGTTGTCGCCAATTTATCTACTACCTGTACCAACTGATTGAAGAAAGGTTTTGTCTTATTTCTGGACAAAACTATTGGTATTTTGAACAGTAACTCTTGCAAAACCTCAACAACCAGCTCTTTCAATTTTTGTACCAAACAGGTCAATATGAGGTTGCTGTGGATATGCTGAAGTGATTAAATGTGAGTTAAAGGAATAAAAGAATGCCAGTACTAACCTTGTGAGAACTAGTTTTAGACTGCAATGGCATGGAGATAAAACGACTAACAAACCAACTAAAAATTGATGCATGAAAGTTAAATGCTGTTGAAGAAGTCTTAAAGGCCAACGTTCGAGTGTTGGTCCTTCATTGGAGCAAGTCTTACTCATGGAAGATGAGGCATGAAGCAGGAGATAATGTGTGGTTGCAAGTCATCTTACACATCAGCTGCTGCAGTTTATCAGATACTCACTTTTCTCTCAGCTTTGCTCGCTTCTCTTCTTTGGCCTGGGCTTTCATCTGTTGTATCTCAATCGTGTCTGGCTTTCGGCGACGCATGTACAGTTCATGGTTACCCATGCAAAGCGCCAGAACTCGCTTGTTTATTCTTAGCCGCTGGGCATAGAAAACAAAATCCTGAAGAGAAAAAGGGAGAAAAGAGAGTAGGCTGATTTGTTAGGGTACATGAAAATGTTTGAATACCACTATTTTGTGCCAAGATCATGCCCAAAGCCAAAACTTCTGGAACCAGCAAAAACAACAAAATAAACAAAGTAAACAAGAATACAGACAAACAAAAACTTACAGGAGACTTCTTGTCAATGGGTTTGATCACAAACTTTTTGTCGTTGAAAGAGATGTTCCGGATCTCACTCCAGGGAAATCCAATCTTTGGGGTAAGCCTGCAAATGTAAAAAAAGAGAATGAGAAATAAAAACATTCAAGAATTTCAATAAGCACTGCTTCACAAAGTGGTGTATTCTGCCTTGCGTGCAAAACTCAATTTCTCATCTTTCAAGATAAGACTCTTGTCTCATGAGAGGGTGAACTTACATTTGAATCCTAACTGTACATTCTACAAAATCAACCCTTTCGCCCCCAAGCTCAAAATACAGATTCTCCCAACCTCTCAAGGAGAGATTGTATGAGTGAATATTAATATTAAAAGTATTTCTGGTGAGATACTGAAAAGAGAGTATGGAAGTTGATCACCCTTTGAAGAAAAAGGGTTAAGACACATTGCATTGAACTAAGTGTGACTTAAAAATCGTCACTCACTTGTCCTCCCTCTCGTATACATTGAGACCCAGCGCATCAACACCAAGATAGAGTTCTGATCCTTTCTTGTTCTTGATTTCAAAATAATTCACTCCATACATTTCTAAATCCTGCGCTATCTTCAGGTACTCAATCATAGCATCCTCCCTGAAACAAGCAAACAAACAAACAAACAAAAACATTTAATTCTTTTACTCCTATAGTTTCTTTCTTGCATTGCCTGGGATGTACAGTGAACAGTTTACTGGCTGTTACAGATATTTTGCCATTGTGAGCTGGCAATTACTGAAGGCCCAACTGTATTACTGAGCAACAAAAGAAATGCTACAACGGTAAGCAACAACTGCAAATGTTACACAAGTAAATAAGTCAAAATAATATTTTTATCATTTTCAATAAAAATTCAGCTGGCCTTTTTTTGCCGCTCACTGATTGACTTGAGTGCAATTTTTGCCACATGGTCAATCTACTTTTTGATGCATTGAAACCAGTAAAATTTATATCATAATTTAGACATGTAACTTTTCTTTTGTCACTTGGACATACATTATAGTTTGTCCAGCATGCATACAATATTTTGAAAGACAGATGATGTTAATTGTTGATGCAGTAATCTAAAGCAAATTTCTCCTTTCAGAACAGCCACGTTAAGGTAAAGTCATTCAGTATATGAAAACATAGCAGATAATGCAGTGTAATCTCTTGCCTGGGTTGAAGCTAGTCAGGCAATTCTAACTATTCTCCCAACACGCTACTGACACATTTTGTTCAAGATGAGTTAGTTTAGATTGTGGGGCTGAAAGATCCAAATGCCCCAGTACGAATGGTATATTTCAAGACGTATGATGGTGGGTTAAAGAGCTGTGGATGAGTGCAGTTTTGAATTACCTCAGCATCAGCTTGTGCTCATTCCACCACTGGAAAACCCTCTCCTCCCACTGGTCTTTCGTCATCTTGTGCTGTTCAGTAACCCTGTAAAAACACAACAGTAACTTAACACAACACAACAGTACTGTAATTCAACAGAACAATAACTCAACACAACAACAATAAACTAAAAACAATATCTCAACACAACAATTTACAGTAATTCAACACAACAATAACTCAACACGACACAATAAACTAAAAACAATATCTCAACACAACAATTTACAGTAATTCAACACAACAATAACTCAACACAACACAATAAACTAACAACAATATCTCAACACAACAATTTACAGTAATTCAACACAATAATAACTCAACACAACACAATAAACTAACAACAATATCTCAACACAACAATTTACAGTAATTCAACACAACAATAACTCAACACAACACAATAAACTAAAAACAATATCTCAACACAACAATTTACAGTAATTCAACACAACAATAACTCAACACAACACAATAAACTAACAACAATATCTCAACACAACAATTTACAGTAATTCAACACAATAATAACTCAACACAACACAATAAACTAACAACAATATCTCAACACAACAATTTACAGTAATTCAACACAACAATAACTCAACACAACACAATAAACTAACAACAATATCTCAACACAACAGTTTACAGTAATTCAACAAAACAATAACTCAACACAACACAATAAACTAACAACAATATCTCAACACAACAATTTACAGTAATTCAACACAACAATAACTCAACACAACACAATAAACTAAAAACAATATCTCAACACAACAATTTACAGTAATTCAACACAACAATAACTCAACACAACACAATAAACTAACAACAATATCTCAACACAACACAACAATAAACTAACAATATCTCAACACAACAATTTACAGTAATTCAACAAAACAATAAATCAACACAATGACAGCTCAACACAATACAACACGACATTACTGCACTTCCACTGTACTTTCTAGTTATGCATCAAACTGAAAACTGGAATGGGATTCAGAACAAAAAAGAAACCTTCAGAGAGTAATAATAATTATAGAGCCGTTTTCGGATGACTGTGGAAAACCAAAACCAAAGTAATCACACAGGCCAATCACAGAAACTGAGAGAAAACAGTTCAGCCAATCAGAAGCCAAAGTAATTCACGCTTGGTCTTGCGTTTGGTTTTACTTTCCAATCAGCAGTGCGAGTACACGCCATCGCTTGCGTGAGGAGTGTTTGGTTTTGGTTTTGGTTTTGTTCCTGATTGGTTGAGAATGCTGCCAAACTTGTCTGGACCAATCAGAAAGCGTAGCAAACGCAAAACCAAAGCAATCACACGATTACTTTCGACAGTCATCCGAAAACAGCTCTAAACATAGGCAACATAAAAAAAAGTAACCTTGAAATTTTCTTCCTTCCTATATTTTCATGTTCACAAATGAGTATGCCAAAATAAAGAATTCAAAACAGGGAACTCTGTTACCGTACCTCGCTGGCAGCAATCGGTCATTGGCAAGGAAGCCAGATTTGTGTGTTTCTTTATCATAATCACCATACTTTGCCTGGCACTGAAACAACCAACCACAAGTTAATCCTAGGCCACTGGACTATTTTGGGGTCAAGTTTTAGCCTAAAGGAACTGGTCTACCTCACCCCCCTCCCGGTCGCCCTGGCTGGTAAAACAGAACTTACAGCATACGACGCCAGCAAGACACATGTCTCAGGAGGACAGTAGTATTCATCAGTCAAGATAGCTTCCTTCACTTGAAGGAAAAACAGACGCTGCAGGAAGAGCAGAAAAACAACTTGGTGTGAGCTGTGTTGGGGCTGTACACACAGGAGTTTATCGACAATCTTATCACAGAACTCTGTGTAGCCAAGTTGAGTTCTTAATTAATACACTATAAGTAAGGGTGCATGTTATGGCAAGAATTCTCACTGCATCAATCACACACTTTCTCCTTGAAAGGTTGGGAGAACTCGCTGTTTGAGCTACTGACTTGTGGAAACAGCGACAGTAGAAAAGTAATTTTACCACAACCCACTAGTTTCTCGCTCTCTGATTGGTCGATTTGCCGTGGTAAATAAGAGTCCAGACAACGATGCTGACGTCAGCTGACACCATCATGTCACGTTTTGCAGCGAAATACAACGAAAGTTTCCCGTATATTTCTAAATGTTGTGGTAAAAAACAAATTTCCACTGGTTTGCCGTGGTGTGGACTCTTTATTTACCACGATTTATGTCATCACATGGTCAAAATTAGTTGTGGACTCACAACATTTTGACCATGTGATGACGTAAATCGTGGTAAATAAGAGTCCACACCATGGCAAACCAGTGGAAATTTATTAAATTTACTCTGGCAAGCAAAGGACTGTCTGCTCTATATAAATCATACCTGGGTGATCTCCTGAATAAGTTCCTCTGCAACATCTTCAGGATAAAACTTTGATCTGAATCTAAACTGAAGTGTTGCCTCCTTCTTTACATCTTGACTAAGAACCTGTGAAAAACATCACTGGTCAGCATAATCTTGACAAAATATTTCACTTGGATACAGTTGAATAGATGATGCGTTGTTTATCATCTAATTTCCATGCAAATAATGGAATTATAACTCCCTTTGTTGTAACACAATGCAGGTGAACTCGCTCACTGATGCAAAGAAAGTCGTGTAGTGCAAGATATGATCAAAATTTCACAACAAAATACAACTATTGAGAATTCTCTATTATGCTTAAATTGTTGCCATGGATTGTTAGACAGTCTTTCACAAAATGTTTTGGCACCTTGTCCCCACAGTCTTTATTTCTGGTTATGACAAACCTTTCGAATTTCCGTGTGGTAGGAGGAAATGGTTTCATGAAATACTTGTTTGACGCTCACTAGCAATACACAATGTTTGTTATGCAGTAACACGACGAAACGCAAACTATATCATACGTACACAGTGGGTTTTTTAGGCTTCAATTGCCGGTAAATTCAGAAAATTACAAACATAAACCACAAAAATAAAATACATTCCTGAATAAGAAATAGTAACCGACCGACCATACAGCCCTTTAACCATCAAACATAATTGATGAGATGAAAGGATATTAATGAATGATTTTATTACTCAGACGTCAGACAAATCTAGGGTACTTTACTGGAATAAAAACGCCGAGTGCGAAAGACAAATTTTATAGTGTGCAGTTCTGTGCAAGTAAAATAAACCGAACCAAACACAGATGTTCCGGTCAGTACCTTCTTATTTAACTTGAGCCAAGTTGAAAGCCCTTTGGTATCGACAAATTGAAGTCCAAAGAACCAGATTTCTCGCAAGCCAATAGTCTTGATCACCTATGAAGAAACGAGTTATAAAGATTCGATGCAATTATGTTTACAATTCAACCAAGAGGGTTCTAACAAACATAAAATTGTGATATTCAATAACCTGGTCAAATAGCTGTTTCCCTGTTGTGTTGGGCTGGATTGCGAACTCTAGCTCCGCATCCATCGTGGTAACTCGGACATTCACCTATTAAAATGAGAAAACAAACCAATTCAACGTTCCATTCAAAACTGTTTCGAGCAACGAGAGACCAAAGTCACGCCACGATGAAAATCGTTTAAATCAAACAAGACGAAAGATCTACTCACACTCTTTGGCATTGTGGCAAGTCTGTTTTACTACAAAACCAACGAAATCTTCAATTAAGTTTAACTTGTGTCCTGGAAGTTTGCAATTCCTCGGCGATACAGAAGCTGCAATTTAACACAACAAGATAAGTTTAGCTGCTGTAAATTTGAAATTTGAAATAAAAAACTTGCCTGACGGAAGAAACGAATAAATTCAATGATAATGCTTACAAATTAAACCAGTCCTAATTTACTCCTTTACACGCTGATCTATCCCAGGAAATGAAAATTCGGGGGGTGGTGAAAGAGATAAATCCAGAGACAGAACGATCGCTTACACAGCTGACTCGAGCAAAAAATCGAATTCAAACTACACAAGAGTAAAAGCATATAACATTACCAGTCTAGCAGTTTCCGCTAACAGCCAATGTTAAGCTGGAGATGGAAATATTTAGCCGGTAAAACCCTCTCTCTTTCCCACCAAGATGGGTGTGCCGAACTCAAAGGGAGACTGAGGCTCGCGTTGAATTATTGATCCCCCCTCCAGGCAAAAGGCACTTCCTGTCAGGGGACTGGGAAGCAGTTTGAAGTTCCGGACCGGAAGTTGCTGTGGGGTAAGAAATTTGTTCCCAGCGTTTCGGTTCGCGTTTCATTCATTACAAATTAATATAATTAAGTCAAGCTTGTCACTTGCCTCGTTGCAGGTTTAATTTTGCAGCAAAACGCTGAATCACAGAATCACATTCAGTTCCCGTGCGATATGATAATTCAAGAGAGACACTACTGCAAAAACTTTTACTCAAACCCAGGAACTGTCATTTCTGGTTGAAAGTCCTGATACTAAAAATATTGTTTCCTTCAACGCTGTTTGCTTCAGCTGTGACGGGGTGGGGAAAGACACGTCAATCAAACTGGATTGTTCAGCGATAATCCTCCTGGTGGAGGAGGGGCAAGTTAATGACCAGCGGCAAATTCTCTTAATGTTCATATCAAGAAACAGCACGGTGAAAGACAGAGAAAGAAAGAAAGCATTTCACTTCTTTGATACTGAAGCTGTTGGCGGGCTTCGAGAGGTCAAAGGTGTGTGTCTACTCTTTTATATGCGCAACACAAAACATGATAATTACTTTCGTGTAGTTTAATCAATAAATAACTTCGTTGTGTTTCTTCAACTTTTTCTCCGCGTGTCAAGCGTGTATCGGCTAGAAGTCGTTTGATGGAAAAATACTAAAAGCTGCCATTCTTTTTTTTAACATTATTATTTCTAAGCTCTAATTCGCTGCGTGATTCTACCAGCTTCCGGTCACCTGGGGAACGCTTTGATTGATCCGTGTAAATCATTGCCATTTTTGGGCAAAATCAAGCAGTGTGATATGAACAGCTTTTGTTCGGTACGCAAATAAATTGTTTAAAGTCTAAATTAAACAAGAGACTTTGTTTAAAATGACACTGAAACCGAATTTTATTTGGCAGGACCTTTGCGAAGGCAAGCAAACAAACGGAACGTAGAAAAATATACGAAAATACACTTAAAAGGAGAAGAAAGATCGAAAGGATTCTTTAAAATGCACAGTCATTTCAGTGCGAGTTTATCGATTGATCTTCAAGCAACCCCGTCGGGGGTCTGTCGGCCCGTCTTCTGATCTCTAAGACGTTCCGTGTCTGTCTGTCTGTTTGTCTGCTGGCTTACTAATACTTTCTGTGTCTGTCTGTCTGTCTGTCTGTCTGTCCGCTGGCTTACCAGGGGACTGGTAACTAAAAAGCTGTCAGTTTATGGAAATTTGGAGCTGCCGCGCAAAGGAAATACAAAATTACAAAAAAAAAAAAAAAAAAAAAAAAAAAATCAAGAAAGAAATGTAAGTTATCGTACAATCACGACACTCGAAAATAAACGCTGTAATGCTCTCCCACTGGCGTCCGTCTGTGCGTACTAAAGCACTCTCAAATTTGTATTAACACACTGGACACAAACGAGTGGAATTGAGTCCATGGAAGATGGTTGGGTACGAAACGAGACAAGTGTGTGCATGTGTGTGGCGAAAGTGCTGCCCTACTAGAGGAAACTAAGCCTGATTTATACTTTTTAAAAAATGAAAAATGTATGTTATGTTGCTAAGGGTAGAAATTCACCCGCATTTTGTCTAGTTTCGCGCACGGCTTCGAATTACATTGTCCATAACTCACCTGCCAGTGCAAGTCAGCGGCAGTACAATTTTGTGTTCAAATCCTCCCACCGGAATCTTTAGTCAGAGTCGCTGCTCAGCCAAGATAACTTTCCACGCTGCAGTAATGATACAGCCAAGATTAAAACTCGACCGAGAAATAGTAATTAAACGGTAGGCATTCGTTATAGGCCCTGATGCCAATCCATATTTTTGTGTTGACGTCATTTTTGACTTGCGGGGGCGGAAATACTTCACTGGGTCAGGAAGTCAAAACAACAGAGTGAGTCGTCTTGTCAACAACAGAGCATTGACTAGAAGAATCTTCGTAGCTTAGGACAACAATATTGGTGTAAAATGGCTTTGAAAGAGTTCTATAATTCATATAATTAAATCGCTTCTGATGAAGAGTGCTCAAAGTTATGAATGTGAAAAAATAGAAAAAATGAATAAATGAAGCCAGGTTGCAGACAAAATACGATGAAATTCATCTTAGTAAGCGTCCTAACTCACCCACCTCGCTCCCAACGATTTCGCCTGCGTGAAAGTTTCGAATTCCTTGCAGATGACGTCATTTAGCATCGTTGCACTAGAATTGTTCAAATTCAAAACAGTGTTTAGAGATATTGATTGAGGTCTGTAAGGAGATGTTTTCACTTCTTTTACAGCGTTCTGTTTGGTCTCGTTTTTATCCTCAAGGTTCATAAAGTGCCAGTCACTGTTACAGACTTTGAAATTTAAAAACACAAAATACAAAAATTTTCACGCGATATTTTTATGCATGACAGAGTCAGTAAAGGCAACAAATATTTGTCACACACTGACGCATGCAAGTTTAAAGCCATTAATAGGAATGTGTACCATGCAGTTTGACCGCACATTCTGGAACTTTTTGTCTCTAGTTGTTAGGTAAGCTTATATCTCCGTGGTTACGTTGAGTCGCCATTCGGACCCTGCTGATTTAGAAACGTTCACTTTTACTCCTACGTACCAAACAAACGAAGAAATGTCTCGTTAAGTCCACAGTGCATAAAACCATCTATTGTCAGCCGCGCAAAACAGCCGCGCCAGAATTAGGGAGCACGCGCAGTCTGGGGAGAGCAAGCTCATTCCCCCCAGACTTCGCGCGTTCTAGTCCACGTTTAGCCGTTAACGTTCGTACCCTCTTACGGACTCTGACGATCCCGAGAAAACGTCCGAACACTTCTCGACTAACCTGACGACGGCTCCGTCACACGAACATCTGACACTTTTGGGTTCAAAACTATTTACCACCAAAGAACGTTAAAATATTCAGAGCCAAATAAAAGCTTGTTGGATTTAGTCACGACTTGAAACTAGCCCATGAAACTATGACTATAATTTTGGAAAATATAGTGGTAATCATACATACATACATACATACATACATACATACATACATACGTATTTATTAAACGGGTGAAAATACAAAAAAAAGTCAAAATGCGGGCATCTTTTAACCTATAATAATTATATATAATGACAAACAATGTCTACAGACCCGCTAAAAGTACCGTGGTTACTTATTCATAAATAAGAATACAAATAAAATATAAAACATAATTTGTACAAACTGACTAGCGCAATCCGTAAAATAAATGCATAGCATCAAACCACAGTTTCTAAAAAATATTCCTTGCTTTTCTAGAGTATACTAAACTCGACTGATGTGAAAATACTTCACTGAAGCGAAGTAAAGCGGATGAGAGATACGAAACAAAAACCTTAATTTTCTACAATTACTACGGTTCAGAAATTCCGAAACACGGATTAAACGC
Organism: Plumapathes pennacea; assembly: GCA_964036295.1. Classification (NCBI taxonomy): domain Eukaryota; kingdom Metazoa; phylum Cnidaria; class Anthozoa; order Antipatharia; family Myriopathidae; genus Plumapathes; species Plumapathes pennacea. The sequence goes on from OZ038462.1 coordinate 8,042,360, forward strand.
AAGCGCAAGCACAAAAATAGATATCTTTCTTTTCCTTTTCCTTGTGCCGCTCGTGTCACGAACTGCATGTCTCTTATGCTTGTGCTTGTGCTTGCGTCGCTCGTAAAACCCGGCGCCTTAGAAATCTAACGAGACTGTAAAGCCTGGCCAAACGAGATAAGTCGACCCTAGTTAATGCAAGTTTTCAAACTTGCGCGGACTTGCATTTCGCTTGCCCACCCATTTGACTTGCATTGTATTTTTTGAACATGTTCAATTTTTTTGCCAAGCAGACGCAAGTAATTTTTCAGCGTTTGCCCAGCCAATGCAAGTCTACGACACTTGCATGAGCTTGCATCGACTTGCGTCTCGTTTGGCCACCCTTTTGCAAGTCGATTCAAGTTTAACTCAAGTCAACTTGCATCGACTTGCATCTCGTTTGACCAGGGCTTATAAGTTGTAGGTATTGCAGTCAATCAGGATTTGGTCTTCCCGTTCAGAGTTTTATCTGACAGTAGCACTAAAGCAAGCAGTTTATCCTGACATAACATTCTTGATAAAATCCTCGTAGTACACTTGCCCTTGGTTGTCCTCAAAACCCGCAAGGAGCTGGTCGACTTCTTCGTCCGTCAGTTTATCACCCAAAGTTGTCAGCACGTGACGAAACTCGGCCGCGTTGATCAGCCCGTTACAGTTCCTGTCAAACACGCGCAGACATTCTATGAAGTAATCTGGGTTTGCTGGAAAAGAAACAAATTTAACACGTAAACAAAGTAAAAGAAGAATGTAGTAGAACTATGCGTCGAATACAATGTAAGTAAGCCACTTTCACAATCAATCATGCGCTGTAGTAAAATAGCACTTTTTACTCCCCTGTAAATATCTCTGCTGAACTTAGTTTCGGTTTTACATGATCCAGTGCATTATGACCAGCACTTCTCCACTCTCCCCCCCCCCCCCCAAGTTTTATCGTCAGGGCCCGGTTTTTCAAAGCACGATTAGGCTAATCCTGGATTAGGTCTAAACTTTCTTGTAATTTTTTTAGCCTGAAAACGTGAAAGTTTCGTCCACAACGACTTTCTTGATAGCGTTTTAAGCTGGAACAAGCTTTCTAATCCATCTTCGAACAAAACCAAGCAGTTTATTGGCAGAGAGGTCGAGAGAATAAATTTCGGTAATCTTGGATTAGCTTAATCGACCTTCGAAAAACCGGGCCCAGGTGGCCCGCCAGAACATCTACGCTTTGCAAAATGCGCATGACTGTGAAGTGGTTATCCGCTGAACGACAATAGATTTCGCTTATTGTATTCGGCGCATGTGAAATTCGACGTTTGAAGCAGGCCTAGTATTAATACTTGGACGCATTTCTCTAGTCGATTCCAAGAGGCCTAAAGGCTTCAGTGAGCTGGGCAACATTTGCGCGCAATCGGCAGTGTTCACACACGATGCAGTTGTTGCGCGCAACTGGTTTTCACTGAGCGACGCAAGCACAAGAGATTTGCGTCAATGAAAACGAGCGACGCCAGCAGAAACGGAGTAGCGCCGTAACTGTAGCATGCACTTGGAAAGTCTTATGAATGTAGACCGGCTATTTATGCTAAGACCACAGGTGCAACCAGGGCCTTACATGGTTGAAAGTGTTTCCTTACAGCCCGTTGTGGTTGCATTGTGATTACCTTGGATAGGGCTCTCGAAAGCCGTCCGAAAAAACGCTCTGAGGCTGCAGTCGCATGACTTACTTTCACGTCTCTCGCGCGTTCTGATGTAGGTGTGAAAAATGGCGCCACAATAAATTGAATTGAATGACAAGAAAATAATTTAATTTAATTTTTTTTTTACCCAGCTGGGAAACATACAATCCGAAAACATGCCTATATTTGACAGCACTGGCTTGTTCCTATTTTTTTTGGCTTCTTTCCTTCGGCATAGTTTGTGATTTAAAACGGGTTAGTTTTGATTGAAAGAGGAAAGAAAAAGATATATATATATTTTTAATGACTAAAATTTCGGTAAGCGCTTGCCCATCTTGCACTGATCGGTGAGTGCAAAATTTGTCAGTACAACACACAATACGAAGTAAAGAAATATAAACAGCAAGAAAGGCAAAGGTACTAGAAATTAAAGTTCTTGCCACAAGTACCTATACCGCAGCCGGGTTATCTAGCCGAACAAAAATATCGCCGCAATTACTATGCGGAAAATCTACACTGCGTAAAAAGAAATCTAAAATATTCCTGCGACTAGATCAAGAAGCTAAAGCGGTCAAATATTTACGCAATAAGTGAAACATCATTCAGTTCGAAGAAAGCTGAAACGCACAGAAATGGTTCACGAAAAAACCCAGTAATGTTTTCCATGCTGCGAAATCGCTTATCCAACCAGTCTACTTCAACCCAGACAGGCTGAACTATCAAACACTTCTGTTAATATAATCAAAGTATTACTGTACCTCCATCCTTCCTCTGTCGGTCTCGTAGGTTTTGGTATACAGGGTAAAACTGCTCAAAGCTCACTCGCTCTTTGCCGGGTCGATTACAGTCCAAATTCTTTGTTATTTTCTTGATATCGCTTTCAGTAGGGTTTGTGTCCAAGGCTCGTAGAACATCTCCTATTTGAGTTTGGTCGATTCTGTTATCCCCTACTCGATCATAAAGCATAAATATCTCTCTGCACTCATCTACAGTCGATTCATCCCGAGATGCCATTTTCAACGAGCCGGTTTTTTGAAGGCGGTTTCTTCCAAACTTCGGAAGTGTCCTATTTGAATATTCATTGACGCAGGTGCCCAAATTTGTATGCAAATTACGGTGTGTTTTTTTAAATTATTTTTTTTTTACAGGTGTCAAACTAGAGTGAATGGGTTTTGAATGGAAAAACGAGAAGGCAGTGAATGGCATGTCTTGAGAGGAGGAATGGGGCGAACGATAGGGGAGGTCTAGATGTTGCTGGTGAGGGAAAGGGTACGCAAGGGAGTGGAAAAAAACGCTCGCGAGAGAGATGACAAAACTTTTGAGGATATTTTTACGAAACAAAACGTGTTTGGCCAGCACAAGTAATTTTTTTATCATAGAGTTGTGCCAATAAACGCTGTCTGCTACTCTGAGTAAAGGGTGAGTTATACCAAAGTGTCCTTGGGCCTGCTACATCCTCTTTGCAACAATTTTAAACTGAACACTAAAAAGATGCCCCGAGGTCTCAGAGCATCATACCAAGTGTTGTTTGCTGACATAAAACTTACAGTGTAACTGCTACAATGTTGTTGACCCAGACGAGGATTCCCATATTGCATTCTTTTCTCTTGTATAGCTGCACCTTAAAGGGGACTCCCCATCAGAAACCAAGTCCACAGTGCAGATTCTCCTAAACATTCTAGAAGAAAATGTGTGAGTGATGTACTGAGAATATTGATAGTCCAGTAAACTTTTATCTGAGCAAGCTATCAAATGTCAAGTTCTCCACACTGATACCATTGGTGTATCTTGGGTGAGGAACTGAAGGAGAAAACTGAAATATTGAAGTGAATCACTATTGTGGTCTTTAACATAATCAAACTTTAAAAAACAACAATAAAACAACAAACAAAAACAGTGTGAATTCTGGGGAGAGCTTCATTTGAGTGGTGACACCCTAAGGGTTCTATTTGTCAGTTTAGGAGCTGAAAGTTTTCAACAATACAAATTCTCCCAACCACCAAAAGAAGAATATGCATGAGTGATGTAGTGAGAATTGATATTGGAATCAGCTGTCACCTGAGTTTTTGACCACCAAATTCCCCCCACTGTTGTTTGATATATCTCTGATGAGAAACTGAACAGATAATCAAAGTTCAACAATCTCAGGAGTGAAAGGATGAATGTTTATTGAACAATCAATATTCTCACTTCAACTATTCAACCTTGGGTTTGTTCAATATTTCTTTGCCGACCAGCCGAGTTCCAGCACAAGCCTTATGACATTCTTTGACAACTGTCAAATCCAACAAACAATAAACTATTTCAATAATCAAAATAATATTGTCATCAAGTTAGTAATATTATTATAAGTAAAATAATTTATAAAATGGAAGTGTGTAAAAAATACCAGCATTTACATTTTCTAAAACATGATGATCATAATCTAAGCACCACAGAAGCTACCAGTATGTGTTACAGTAATGCAAGGGAATGCCATAACTTCTGCTTTTACACCTTTATATCTGCCAAGAATCCTTCTCCATTTGTAGCTATGAATTTATAAATGCTTCAGGTATATATATGCTGGAGAAATGAAACAATTCTGAGAAATAAGCCACATAAAGAATTCATCGGGAGTTTAAACTTTTTGGTGACATTATGTACTGTCATCCAAAGGTTTGCAGAATGTGTAAATTAGATTCATAAACTAGTTAGCATCACTTTTGAAGCACAACCATGTAAAGCTATGCTGTAGATATCATGTATAAATAAAACATTGATGATGGTGACAATGACGATAAATAATGATGATGAAGACGATGGTGCTGATGACAACAATAAAGACGATGATATGATTGTGATAATAATGATGATGATAATGATGGTGGTGGCCATGGTAATGGTGATGGGAAAATGATAAGGACCAAAGCTACCTTTACCAAACAACCCTTTTTGAGTCAAATCAAACTATTCCCTATCAATCTTTTCTGTACTACTAAACAAAATGTTTGAGCAGTGCTAGGAAAACTTATTGATATTCAGTATAATCGAAAGGAGGAGTTTGCATCAGTAACTACAGGGGCCTAAGCAGTATTATCACACTTGATACAAATAATACTTGACTGCATTTATTTCCTTTGTGCCCTTGCTAAGCAGTTTTGAGCCTGACTTGTGTAACATCTTGATCAGTACATGCAGTTTCTTTGTCAGATGCTTATAAGAAAGTTAATGTCACAAGTTCAGGAGTATAGAAAGTATATATACAAACCAGTCTCTTGAATCCAATAACAAAACTTTCATATAAAATGCTGGAAATCCATCACTGGAAGTTTAAGATGGGAAGCTGGAGTGCAGAGCTGCTTTTCTTGTGAAATCTACTGTTTATGACTTTTCAGAGTGGAGTAGTCGCTGGTGGTCTAAGACAAGATTTTGGCACATACCCTTGGCATTTCGTGGATGGTGAGTATGCCCAAATCCAACCTCGGTTATTTTTGTGTTTCATGTCTGCATATATCCAGTCTCCTTTATAAATTGTCAGTTCATCCTCTCTCCTGGCCAGGGAGCTGTCTATACAAACCAACTCCTGTCCATATAGCAGCAGTTCGTTAGTATTGCGACGGGGTCGTGATGAGGTATGCATGCTCAGAGGTGTTGGGCTTTCCAGACCTTGGCTTGATGATGATGAAGATGTCCGTGCATGTACAAGTAGGAGAGGTTCTATTGATCCCTGGCCACTGCTTATGGTTTGGTTTGACAGTGGACTAATCTCTACAGAAATAAATGTGTACAGCAACCATCAAATGAGTGTGCAAAATTTTGTAAGATAAATTATTTTGGTTTGGTCAACAGAAAACTGAAGAGCTCAATGTAGTGTTTACCACATTTGGATGCAGTTCCATATTAAGACTGGACCCCATATTAGGAAGGCATGTGTAAGAGCCAGCACTTTTATAATATGTTTATGTTTACTGTTGTTAAATTTGTTAGCAATTTAGGACCTCTTTTATGAGCCCGGTTGACCGAAAAAAGGCATGAAGCACCAAAGGCCTGGGAATGTGTTCTCTTTAGTCAGCAACCTTAGAAGTGATGAGTATGAACACTCCAGCCCGAAGTGTTTTCAACTAGGGCTACTGGTATAATGATTGGTTTCAGATGAGAATCAGGCGAGATCTCAGTAACCGGGCTTATACGAAGGGGCCCTAACACAGGCCTGGATCTTTAATGTGGGTTGAATTTTTTTTGGACAGCAAAGAATTAAGTCAAAATTCCTTTTCATTTACATAATATTCCCAATGATACATTAAAGGAATGCTGCACACTTGGCTTGTATTAAAACTTTTAAAATTCAAAGCATGTTGATACAGTAAATGCTCTACATATTAGCGGTTTCAAATTATCAGCTACAGACCTTGCCCAACGAAAGGAAGAGCAACTGCAAAATATATCAGTTTCTATACAATAAATACGCGTTGAATTCACCTGTATTAAAAAGCTTCCTAAAAAGCTATTGTTCTTTTAATAATTGTACTTACCAGATGTGCAGATATATGCATAGTTTAATATAAAAGAAAATTATTTTGTTTGCAGTCTTAATCTTATAAGTTCCCTGAGCAAAATTCTTGCTTCACGCAATTCATACCCAGTACGGGAAAAAAACCGCTGGCACAGTATCTAAAATAAGTTATATGTTCTCTAATCCAAAACCAAAAACCAAAGGCAGATTATTTTTTTTCAATTGCTCTGCGGATATTAGCGATAAAAGCGATGAAAGATCGGGGTGTTTATATAGTAATCGAACAAGATCAAACATGAATTTTGAAATATTCCGAAATACTTGAGCGGTTTTTAATCGGGGATCCATTAAAATTTATATATGGGTCACCATTGGATATATTGTTTATAACCAAAGGCGGAAATTAATAACCGCAGAAGAAAAAGACAAAAAGAGATGTAACTGAGGCTGTGAGAAGCGGGGTTTTTTCACATAACAATACAAAACTCGAGTACATTCCTGAAATGTCAACTGACCCTTCACCACAAAAAAAAGAGACCTCTTTCGAGAACAAAGAGATATTGGCAAACAAGATCTAGCACAAATTTAACCCCAATCTTTAATAACAAAACCGCTTACCTCCGTTCTGAACTCGAGTCACTGGAAGCAAGAAATCTCGCGGGATGAAACCTTCCACATGGTTTGATTTCTTCATGACCCAAAACCAATCTGGGTCATCTTTGTTTAAAACCGTCACTTTTTCCCCTTTGATCGCCGTTATGTCGTTCTCGTCTGTAGCATCGAAATCAAACCGGACCCTATATTCGCCAAAGTTACTCTTAACGAACGTCCACGACTGCGAATCGTCCGAGTTTGACGTTTGAATGTTCAACGAGTCGAGGAAGGACGTGTTTCGGAAATTCGTTCGATGAATAGCCGTAGATTTTTGCTTGTCTTTCCGTTTCTCAAACTCGTCTTCAAGTATGCAGTAAGTGAATGGGATAAAGCCCTCCCTGCCTTCGCCTGTTATCACGTATACCCAGTCCGTTTCCTGATATAAAGCCTTCACGTGTTGTCCTCGCTTAACAGCAACTTCGTCTTCGACGCACGGAATAAAGTCGTGAAGGACAACCATTTTTCTTGGTTCAAACTCTCCTTCGTTGTCATCCTCGTCTAGCCCGACGTTTACTAAAGAATCGACGCTATCGCTACCAGTTATCCGGCCTCTGGGGACTGCTTTAGCCAAGTTCTTCTCTTCTTCGCGAAGTCCTGTCAGAATATGTTGACAAGTTTCAGTACGGCATTTGTAAACAAAGCAGTCATCGTTTTCAAATTCTGAAGTACTTACTCTTTCGTCTTCGTCTCCTTGCAAAAGGCATAGGGCAAAAGAAAGCCATCCTAAGTTGTTGTACTGTAACAGAGCTGTACAACACTTCTAAAGCCACTTAGTGGAGAGAACAAAATCTGTTGACCGAACTGTGACGGCCGGCGGATAAAAGAATTTCATGTCTGAGTAGGGAGGTGTCTGTATTGATCGCCTGTCAATCACTTCCTCTCACCAGGGGAGGGGTCGGGATGATGCGCCCATGACGTTAGTCGTAACCTCAAAATATATTGTTTGTGAAATATTGCTCACAAGAAAGTATAAAAAGATAAAAAATAAAACAAGTGGAACTTCAAATTAAGCGCCTGTAGAATATTCAAAGCCAGCAGTGACAAAAGAACGTATTACCGGAGGTATTCAGGAAAACTGGCAATACACAAAAAAATTAGCAGAATAAACTACGAGGTGATATGGGCTAATATGTAAAGTGTTTTCCAGTTTTCAGTGCTAAAATGTCTCATTTTGTGCAACGGGAGTTGGAAGTTATGCCGCACAAGCTTGTTAGCACCTTTCGCCAATCGTTAGTCTTTTTGTGCCAAAAAATTAATCCTCTTTCCCTCAAGTTAATATTTTATAACTAGCAGTTCTGCACCTGCATTATTTTGCTCTCCGTGGGGCCGGAAAACCACAATTTTGCATAAACGTTTGCCGTTTGTGCTAACTGTCATGGCAGTTGAAGCCTTGCACCTTCCACCGGGGATGTTTTACCGAAATGTCTAAAATTTCGCTTTCGAGTTGACCACCGACCGACGGGGAATTTGAAGTATTCCGAATTGAAAGTTTGATTTGGTGACGCGTGCATGTAAACAAGTATTCGACGAGACAGTTACATTTGGTTCGCCAAGAAGGACATTTGCGGCTGACAAGGCTCAAGGAAACCTGAACTAAGAGTTTGTTAATCCACGATCGTGTATGATGACGGCCTCCGTATTTGAGACAAGCTGCCCAAACTGGCCGAAGTAGCTTCATGACTATATAGACTGACAGTATTGCGCACACGTCGGTATTACCCTTTGGTGGCATAAAGTCAATGGCCTTCTCTCCTACTTTCTCATCATCAATAGATGAGCTACAGGAAATGAGTCATATGCTGTACCGGTTTTGTGCGTTGAAGACGACCAATTCTGCTCCCACCAAGAGCCGGGTTTCCGTTGTAGAAGACACGAGTCGCACAAACCGCCATGTGAGAAAATACTGCTCCTGTTGCCGTGAAATCCACGAATGCTTTGAAAAAGCCGAGAGTTTTTCACCAGATAGTTATAAAAGAAAAGGAAGACATGGTGATAAAACGCCGGTTACTGATTCCACAACTGTTGTAACGGATGATCTCTGCGTCGAAGGAGTAAAGATAAACAAGAGGCGATCTAACAACAACTTTGCTGCTAATCAGGTAGCAAACACAACTGAAATAAACGGCAAAATGGTTGCAGTACCGACTAGGCACAGTGAGACGAGAAACTGTACTGCCTGTGATAAGAACAAACGGTTAGAAAGCGCTAAAGGCAAGAGCAGGAAGTGTTTAAAAGTCGTTATACCATCTAATTAGGTTTTCAGTTGTAAAAACTTTTCGATTCAATTCTCATTTCAGGTTGCCGATAACATTTTATTCAATTTATGCTTGTTGGAAAGCTTGAGAAAGAAAAAAAAAAGTTGCAGTAACGAACTACTCGGTATATATGTATGTTGGTTCGTAAACTGGGTTCTGCTCGCAAGGTAGTTGGTTCGCTACTACCATGCAAACAAAAGTTGTGCAGTCAGTAAAAAAATCCAGGAAGAAATATTAAAAAAATTGGTGGTCATTTTTAGGAGCTAAAAATCGTGTCCGTTTGCCAGTTCTATATACAGTCTGTATATCCATCCACGGGAACTGAAACTCGTGAGCCTTTGTGATCGAGCAACTGTGTTTTTTAGTATATATTGTTTTTAATAAAAGTGTTTCTTCGTTTCCACGTTCAGTGCAGTTTGGTTTTGCATTTCTTAAAAGTTTTTGATTTTGCAGCTCTCACAACTTTGTGTCACAAACAAACTAAAAGTGAAGCCTGGTGGCCAAACTGAAAGGCTATGGATCTCACATTCTCAGGCTCAGATCATGCCCGCCTTACACAGCGCTAGAAGATCAAAAATTGATTAGTCAGAAGTTTTTTACTTCCAAACTCAAAAGTGAACTAAACACTGCTAACCGAGAACAAAAACTTCCCAACCCCGGCTTTAATAGGTGCAGTTCCTGCTTTAAATTGCATGCTAACGGCATACAAAGAAAGCAAAAAATTGAATTCTATCAGTACATTTTAGATGTTGTAAACGCAAAACTGGAGCCTCAATGCCGGGACACACGGTGCAACAATTCACGCAAGTTCCTGCAACATTTCGCGCAACATTAGATGCAACTAGACAGCAGCCATTTTGATCCCGGACACCGGCGAAATTTGATTGGCGTGTTTTAGTTTGTTACATCAAGCAATTACACGGAATGTTGCAGGTCGGTGCAATTGTTGCGTGAAATGTTGCTAACTCGCCTCTACTTCTGCAACATTGCACACAACAATTTTGAGGGTGGACACACGGTGCAATTTGGTTGTTGCGAGCAACACTCCATGCAATGTTGCACCGTGTGAGACTGTCGTCCAATTGAAACTGACACCTGCAAGGCGGTAATCAAAATAAGCATCCTCATCTCCACAAGATCAGTTTTCCTTGGTTATGGCTGGGTTTAGTAAGACCCGTCCTGTTCTTCGCTTGTGTTTTTGCTGCACACTTTTCTCCGAAAAGAATTAAAGTTATGTGCGCTAAAGGACTGACAAGGAACTTTGAACTAGGACTTGCTTACGCGAATTTTGTTAATCACCAGTTCCACTACCTCAACGTCAGCCAAGTCGGATCATATTTAGTGAATAAACTCAGAGACTGCGCTGACGCTTGCGGTCGTAGTTTTTCTTGTTTTTCATTCAACGTGGCGGCACATCCTCACATAAACGGCCATTTTCAGTCCTTCGCCGTTGTTAGCTACTGCCTGACAAGGCTGTCAAATTTTACATTTAAACTGCAATCCTAAGTTTATTCGAAGCATTACTACATTTCTGTTTTCTCGTGTTAAGAAACCAGTGCAGAAATCGCATTTCAAGCAAAATTCCGCGTAAAGAATACATTGCATTTTTAGGGCTGCTTACGCCCCTTATACCGTGCACAAGATATAAACTCACAACGTTAATAAATGATTTATGCGCCGCTGGCAAAACGTGGACACCCGATGAATTTTGAACCACTTTCCCGACTCTACTTTAACACGTTCAAGAGATTTACCAAAATCGCGCTCCTGAAACATCGACTAGTATTTACACAGGTCTCGTGCCAAGACTACTTCTCCACCCCCTCCTTTTCCTTATTCCGTTCGCGTTCGCGCTCGGATCGGATCGGACCCCGTTCCTTTCCTCTGGAGAGCCGCTGCGCAGGCTAACATTTATTCAAAAGTCGATAATTGAAGGCAAAACAAGTTTCGGAAACGTGAACAGAAACCTTTTTCGTGATATTTGAAAATCAAATTGTATCGTCACACCAGTACTGTCACGTGCATCGGAAGGCAAGTTCAAAATGCTCCCGGCAAAAACGATCATTCAAGGCAAAAGCAAATCACTCATTGAAAATATTATTCCGTATGAAACATCATACCCGGCATGAGTCGGGAGCTATGAAAACTGGGTTGTTGCAAACGAAGAATATTCCTGCGGGGCCTTCGATAATTGTTTTCTCTCAATTATTGTAAAACACTTTTTCGTGAATATCTGTTTGACCGAAATTAGAAGAAAAGAGGGCAAGAAAAATAAAGGTAGCTCTTGGATCCGCCATGTGCAAAAACTGACTCGGCTATAATATCTTTTGCATATAAACGCACGACAAAAGTTCCTCTCCCGGGACCCCGCGTGTCTCTATTCATTGTACTAATGACGCCACAAGCGCACTGGCCACGGGCCTGTCTTGTTTTATTGATGATTTTGCCGTGTTCAATTAAACTATGTATGTATGCGCGAGACGGGTAAAAGCTGAAGAAAACCACCAAGGGTGGGCAAGACCAGTACCTGGTGTTACTAGCCAAACCCTAACAGTCCAGCTCAACGCCTTATGAACCTCAGGACAAAGACCCCGCTACCAACCACAAACACCCTGTTGGACCACAGGAAAGTAGGAAACAAGGACAGGGAGAAACTCAAGGAGGCGGAACATAGACAGGTTTTCTACTACAATACAGATGCAAAAGAGGACACAGTTGTGTCCCATGACATCTCGCCAAGCATACTTCGTGTACGTTACGTCGGGTTTGTGGTAATAACGTGGCATAGCTATATCAGCATGAGGGTGGAGGTGCACGGATGCGTGGAATAGAACGACAAAAGATATTTGCCAATACAGTTGAAGCTCCCGTAAGCGGACAACACCCTTGGGAAGCAGAAAAAGAGTGTCCCAAAGTGGAACTGTCCGCTTACGAGATTGTGTTAATTCAGAGTTTGACTGAGCTAGAGTTTAAACGGAGTTTCGTAGAGGTGTCTGTAAGTAGAGCTGTCCACTTGCGAGAGTGTCCGCCCAGAGAACTGCTACCATACCTCTCTTTTATAGCACCATTTGTTAAAATAAAGCACTACAGAACGGTACTCGTGGTGCTGCACGTGTACGTTTTACAATCACAGATCAGTATTGGCAAATTTTCATCTGTAAGCAGATAAAGCTTACGTCAGCCGGGCGCTGACGACAGTGACATGGGCAAAGAGTCACTTTACCGTTTAATTATCACAATTTTTGCACCAGTGTCATTCCTTTTTAAAGTGTACTAAGAGGTGTTCTGCTACAGAGAAATGAGCAGATTTTTCCTGGAGTTGTTAAACTAAAAAAAAAAAGTCCAAAGCAGTCTGAAAAAAATTGTGACATTTCTTTCGAGTTCAATTTTGTTCTAATTAAATATATGTAAAGGCCTGTTTACACAGGCGATTTTTGATGCCATTTTAGTGCGATTTGGGTGCGATTTAGGTGGCGATTTTTGATGCAATTCCAAATCCCACGTGTAAACTACCTGCGATTTCGTGACGATTTTATGGCGATTTGTCGCCGAGAAATCGTTGCTGTTTCGAATTTGCTCAAATTTAGATGCAATTTATAGGCGATTTAGCAAGCAAATGCTGCCTTAGCGTACCCCGCAAGGGTTGTGGAAAACATGGCGGATGAACAGACCAATTCAAAGAAAACCTTTTCCTACAAGCTGAACTGCTCGCTAAGAGTAGTGAAAGCAAATGCGAACATTGAAGAAGAGGAATTTCTCATACGCCACTGCAGAGAGAAAGAATCCACGGCTTAATCCAAATTTCTCGCTGCCTTCGACGTTTTCTTTGGCGGCGAACAAGACCACGGCAAGCAGTGCTTAAATTTCACTCTTCTTTCGCTCGACCTACCATGTCTATGTACAAAAGTAATTGTTCTTGATAATAGCGCCATGCATTTTGCCTTGGTGCGTGTGCATACTGCAAAATCGCAACCAAATCGCTACTAAATCGCAATAAAATCGCCATGAAATTGCCGGAAGTTTACACGCGCGATTTGAAATCGCGTGAAAATCGCTGCTAAAATCGCATAAAAAATCGTCTGTGTAAACGGGCCTTAAGACAAACAATTGCCTGGCAGGATTTGCGTTTTACTCGGTGATCATTTTTGTTTCTTATCGTGATACATCCGAGACACAAAACCTACTTGAAACCCTGACAAAACTCTGGACTAAACAAGACATAGAGAAAAAGATTGAGAGCGGGATTACTCGGCGTGAGCTAAAAACCCGCCAGAAACGGACGTCACAAGGAACTGTGCTACAGAAGTATCTGACAAATGAGAGGTACGAGACAAAGCGTTAGCAACAGAGGCTAACAGGTAAATCTGTTTTACTCGTACACCTATGATTTTTCCATATTGCACAGAACAAAACTCGTTTTTGCAGGGCAAAAAGGAGCTGCAATACAGGCCAAGTCTGCAGGATAACTGCCATTCTCACTCGGCCCCTTGTAAATACACGAACCTCATGGGAAACATCACAGCACAAGACCGATTTACGCTCATGGCAAGTAAGGTAAGAATCGATGCCAGTATGGCAGTTGTGTGTAGAGAGGGATTAATGCTTTAACACGAAATATCACCGGCCAAATGTTGGAATAACAGATAGGTCATATGTGAGTTTCGGAGCTAAGTTTGGCCGCTTGTTAAGTGTGGTCAGCTTAGAAAAACGGCATTAACAACACACACATGAACCACATTATGAATATAAGCAAAGCAAAACGAATCCAAACAAGCGGTTTCCACTTAACTCCACGACTCCACACTGATGTCGGCTGACCCAATTTGATAGTCACGCGGGCACAAATTACTTTCCTGGCCATTATTCAAAATATAACTAACAGTTTTTTTTTTTTTTCTGATTGGCATTTTTTTTGTGTGTTTGTTTTTTTTTTTAGCAGCAGTAGATCTCGTGACCTACCGAATTGTATATTAAATGGCACCTGCTCTTTCTTGGCACGGCCATAATTGCTTTGTGTAACTTGCACCAAGAGCATTTCTTGTGACATTCAACGGTCTTTCAGGGAGCAGTTCATAAGGCTGCTGTGCTATAAGATGAACACCTATGACCGACTTCTCGTGGCTTTCTTGTTTGCCATCTCAGTGGAGCAAGACCACTTTACCGATGGTAAGTCTGCCTTTTTTCTTTCTATGTGAGAACGGCATTGCACATTAGAAAACACTTTGATAAGATCGTGTTAGTTCTTAGCACAGCTGTAGTTTGACGGAATTCGTAATCTTGGTCTTGATAAGTAAATGCTTTAATAAAACGTTATTTTATCTGAAAAACGTGTATGCCACAAAGATCCCAGGATCGCCATTAATTCCGGTTTATGTCTAAGTGCGTTCTGCAATTTATCGCATATACTAGAATATTTCTTAAAAACATATTCTTTGTGCTACGTCACTGTGCTCCACTGTAAGTTTTTGGCCGAAACAGTTGCTTCGTTTTCTTGAATCGAGCAAACTAATGAATAGGATTTTCAACACTTCGAGCGCCGCACAAACACAAATAATCAAGAGAAGAGCTACATAGTTCGTGTCATTTAGTTTTGTGAAGTCCTAACTCTTCTAGCCACACCAAGTTTTCGAGTCTTGTTGAAAACGACGACGCACTAAAGAAGCAATAAATTTGACACCATGCAGGGCTCAAAGTCATTTCTGCTGTCTCACTGAAGCAGTAACACAAGTGTGGTGACGGCGGTCGGGGGAAATCTATAGCCCTGAAAACAACATTCTCTTGACTGTCGTATAGGACTAGCCATGGTTTTCCGTGTGTCGCGTAACTGGTTCAGAACATAAACGAGCTGGCACGGTTATTTACAGACTGTTTATATAGAAATTTATTCAGTGCATAGAAAGTCGAGCATTTTCAAGGTCAAAATTTTGTTTACCAAGAATGAAAACATTTCGGGAAAAAAGTCTATCAGCGATGACGCTTCTTGATCGCGCAGTGTCAAATTTTGCTAGCGCCGCGGGTTTTCGAGCTAGCATGTTTTTCTATTCCTGCCATTACGATAATAGGTCGCCCCAGCATTTTGTGTGTAGTCTTCTAATATGTGTTTCAAAAGTTTGTTGAAAAAAACAAGACAGCTTGAAACTCGTTAAATTGTAGACTGTTTTCATTAGCCCCGTGGGTTAGTTAGTTTCAAATTGTTAAAAATTGCTAATTTTCAAGGGTTTTAAATAATAATATGTTCAGCGACCTTGAAATCACCTGGCTTTTCTTATATTGCAAATTATATTCACTTTTTCGATGCACAAATAATCGTATATTCTTCAGTATGTGGGTCAAGCGTGTACATAGCTGGAATATTTGCGGAAGAAGAAACATAACGGACTTAACGGAAAAGAAAGCACAGAAAAATGAAGGAGATTGTACGCTTTTCTTTTGCCAAAACGCTGGCTGAGTTTAAAACACCCATACGTTATATTTCTATCAGCCCTGGGGAGTCAGCCCCCTCTTTAACAGTAAGCTACAAGACCCTTCAAGAAAGTTTAAACACGTTTCTTAAATTGCAAATTTCAAATCGTGGTATTCTCTGATGATTTCATTCACTCAAATGAGTCGGCCTTTTCAAGCGGCTTGTTTTATCGTCAGTTGTGCTTGAGTTAGTTTAACATTATGGTCTCAGTTCTAATAAATCAATGAATTTTTGCCAGGCATGCTACAAATTAAAATAACACAGAAAGAAGGTGTAAGCTTTGTGAAATTTAGGAAAAATAATGTACAACTTTTCAAGTGTGAACGGCACTTTGTGGTCGAGAATATTTTGTAATTGCTCGCGGGCAGCGCAGCTGCGGCGAGCTTAAAAATGGAGATTTTTTTGTTTTCCTTTTTCTGGGTCGAGAATCGGCACACGGTGATTGGTTCATATTATCACGTGATATGCGGCTGGCTCAGTTGGTTGAGTGCCGGTCTTTCGTGCGGGAGGTCGCGGGTTCGAACCCCGGCCGGACCAGCACTCGGGGTCTTACAATAACTAAGGAGAAGATGCTGCCTTTGTTTTTATTAGCAAATGGTAAGATCTTCACGTGGCTCGGATGACTACGTAAAATGGCGGTACCGTCTCCCTATACTTCTATACTTGATTACAGGGGGACGTAAAAGAACCACTGAGGACGTAAACAAATTTCTGGCAGTGACCACTCTCAGTGCCTGTACTCCACAGTAATATGGCGAAGCCAAATTGTTGCTAAAAAGCTCCTTGAGGGGAGCATCAATAAAAATATGTATGTAATGTATGTAATATACTTCGCTAAACAACTCGAGATGTGGCCAGTGAATATTGCTCGTTACTTGTGTGTAAAAGCATCCTATCCAAACTCAAAACCATTGGGCTCTGTGGAACATGTACGGATAAACTGGATTTTAGGGAATGATTATGGCTTGTGTTCTTAAGCTCACCGCGAAAGCTTTGAGAATAGCCGTAAACAAATGTTTGATGGATACCGCTGGGAGATTGCAAATTTCTCTGTCGCCGCTAAAAATTTAATCCCCACGAAACTTTCTGTGGCGGCACGAAATACTTCTGGGAAGATAACAGGCCCAAAACGGAAACCAAAGCTACGATGAGCTTTAGCCGCAAAACAATGACGATTTATGCTTTACTCTGTGCATGACATATGTTGCCTCATAACATTCTTCTGCTTATCGTACATTGCCTGTTGAAATGTTTCTTTCATTCGATCATGTAGCCTTTGTTTCGCAATGGTCATTGTATACCAGATATGAAAAATACACCGAAATAGTCCTGAGCATTGAGTTTGCAGTCACAAATGACTGTGAACAAAACCGCAATAATAATGTAAAACAATTGTCGTGTTACATTCCTCGCTTTCAATTTTATATTTGTTACAGAACACGAATACTCGAAAGCCTGATAGAAAAAACGTATTCAGTTAATAAAAGAAAACACAAAAGTATTGAAGCGAAGGCTGGATTAATCGCGGCCTCTGGTTAGAAATAAGAGTCGAGGTCAAACTGTCAAAAATCGATTGTGCATAAAAAGATATGTAACGCATTCTCAAAATTCAGGGTTGCTCTCCTTTAAGAAGCAAGTGTATGAGTGTTGTAATGATAATTTATAGTGCAGTTAATCAGGTTTCATTTGAGCAAGGTGTCAACAGCCAAGTTCTGTATACTGTGTGATGTTTTTCTGGTGAGAAACTGGAAGTCTCTCTTGGGAGTTCCACTCTTGTCCCTACTTTCCATTTTAGTATATTCTGGTCTCGACGCAACTCACGCCGCTAGCTCACTGGCGACGCCAGTCTAGTTTGCTACTAAATTTCAAAAAAGCCGCCGTGTTTCTGTGTTTGCTTAGGTATTATTAACTATCCAGCATTCGACGCAAGAGAATATTCTTTGAAAAAACTTGCATTTTAAAACTTTTCTATTTTCCTTGCATGAGATTGGAGTTTCATTCAATTAGAATATGAGACGCTCAAAAACAACGAAAACATGTTTTTACCAGCAGTTGTGGGCTTTTAGAACGGTTTTGTGTTCTTTGTTTCATAGCTAATAAGTAATTTACAGAAAATCAAGTCGATCATCAATCTCTCTATTTTTATTATCTCGACAGTCAGGTCGAAAAAAGTTGTGATAAATAATTGCAAATTGTTTATTTTTGGTATGCAAAATTGCTTTTCAAAATATACAGGTTGCCTAATGTTACTTAATTCCAAGACGTTAGAACCACTAAAAAAAATAGTTTGTGAAATGAACTTAGACATTGTTTACGTAAAACGCAAAATAACAATTTGAAAGATAGCTTTAATTTAAAGCATTCGCTTGTTGTTATACTGTAGTGATGTGAAAGTGTTACGATTTAGTGCAAGCGCCGTATGATATTTTTCACCAGTCAAACCTAATTGGTTGGAATCGGCATGCAATGCCCTGCCCTCGTTACAATGCGAAACCGAATTGTATTCCAATATTGCCATGCCAACTGTGGGTGTCAGTGAATCTTCCGCTTTTTGTTTCGCTTCTTTAATAAATGTATTGGTACTTGGCTATATATCTATGGTACATTATTTGGGAATATTCCGTTTATTTATATTCCCGAGGAATAGGAATAACAGAATACACACAGAATACGAGTTCCTAAAAAAAAAAAAAAAAAAAAAACAACAACAACAACAACAACAAAAACCCGGCTTTGCGCCAGAACAGAATAGCTGACCTGACAGAATACGGCAAAAAGAAAGAAAGAAAGAAAGAAAGAAAGAAAGAAAGAAAGAAGAAGAAGAAGAAAAGATCACGATTACCAGCTATTCTGTCCATTCCGAATAATCCGCTATTCCGACAATTCTGCTATCGGTATCGGTTTTCTTTTTTTGTGAACTATACGTCTTAACTTGCTCAATAAATTTCATCTGCATATTAGGAGCCGAAACCAGAAACCTGGATTTTCTCCCGCCAATCTCAAACAAAGTACTGAAAGGGCACGACATCAGAACAATTTATGCCGTGAATGAGGGAAATTGCATGGCAGAGTGTTACTTGGAAGAAAGGTGTGTGTCCTACAATCTCGGCCCATTTGTCGACGGATTTCACAAGTGCGAGCTGAAAGACGCTGATGACCTGCACCATGACGGTTTGATGCCGGAAAACGGTTACTTGTTCCGTGCGGCGAAGGTAACTGTATTTGGGCCTCGTGTGAGTGCACGGGTTCACGTGTTTGCGTTTGTATCATAGGAGCTAGAATTGATCTAGGATTGTAATGAATGTATTTTTTAACACTGTAATACTTGAAAGTCTGGAGGATGCAATACGAGAATGATATGTTTTTATAAAAGCCTTCGTTATTTAGAGTTTTTGTTCAATTTTGGTGCTAAAATATTTGAAAAATTCATTTAAAAAAAGACCATGTGTAATTATATGCACGTGTTGGTGTCTTCAAGACGAATTCTTCTTAAAATCCAAAAGCCAATACCACTTTTGCTGGAAAGAGCTCTTGACTTGAACGGTCTGAGTGCCCAAGTCCAACATTCCCCGCGTAGATAGGGGTCAATTGCCAATATCTGAACCACCAAGTATTTGCTGTACCTTCTCCTCAGAATCCCTGCAATGAAAATACTTGTCTAGGATCAAAAACCTGTTTGACTGGTTTTACCGACAAAGGATACATTTGTCAGTGCAAACCCGGATATCGAGGAGAGCCATGCGAAGGTAGAGTGAGTTCAATAGAGACTGTTAAGAATACAGCATGGGCGGAAGGGTGTGGATTGGGTGGCTAGCATAAGCACGTATTAAGGTCTCGATATAAAGGTCCGCGCGTCCCTCAAAAATATTCTAGGAAAAAGACTCACTGTAGCGTTGCTATTTAAGATATAACCATGTACTATGTACCGTTGTAAAGTTCTGGTACTGAAGAATGCGAATCTATTATTACGTTTTCCATACACGTTAAATTTAGAATGCGATCTAGAACAGATTGATAAAAGATTTTGGAAAAAATTAGGTCTTTCGGGAACTAAAACTTTTGGTGTAGAAGACAAGCTTTTCTCAAATACCGTGTCAGCCATTTTCGATACTTTTTTCGTTCCTTTTGTATTGAACAGTTTGTATAAAAAACGAGTTTCGAAACGCTCCCTCCACTTTAAAAAAGAATAAAATCCTTAAACCAAAACGGATCAAAATTCACTGAAACGGTATTTTAGTCAACATCACTGAGTATCGAAAAAGATTTGTTTTATTTTTGAATCAGGCCGAAGTTTTGATTTTCGTTTCCGAAACAATCAATTTTCAAATTAATCCAAATAGTACTATATAGTTTAAATTGTAAATCTTGTAAGACAGCGTTTATTAAATCTGATATCCGCTCCGAGATCGAGACTTGTGATACGGAAGAGATTTTGATTAAATATTAGTTGATTAATATTCACAATTTAGTATGATTAATATTCATAATTTTAAGGACGTGGTTTAATATTCTATTTTTCATAGTGATTCTTTTAGTGTGTAAAAGCATTAATCATAAGTTAATTAGTTTACACTTAGTGAAGTTCAGGCTGAAGGAGGGCTAGGTTACTCTCAATACAAGTTATGTCCGCTACAAGTCTAAGTTTAGATTCAGTATCGCTCTTGGTGCGAAGTTAATACAGTTTTGTACGGTACTTTCGGATATTTCACTATGAGCTGTTTGGCCTAAAAGTTGGTTCCCACGGTCGGAACAATGCCTTAGCATTATGGGCATATCTATAAATCCGGTCGGCCAAATCTTACCTGGCCTGACTAATTGAGTTTTTAACCTGATCGACCAATGCAGCCTAGACTGAATTTAATTAAGTGTACTTACCAATTACCTGGTTATGTAACTATGTATTGTTCAAAGGTCTCATCGTTCAAACAAAGTACGCTCTCTCTTAATCCCTTAATTAAGTTGTTTACGCCAGGTTACGCTTCTTTTTTGAAGGCGGAGTTTAGTTAAAACTCCGTAAACTATTACGTAATATAATCTGGATAGTTTTGTTGACTACGCAACCTTAGTCGTCAAGTACTTTTTACAGCCGCTACTACTTAAGACTCTATTATTTTACAGCCAGTTGTAACGCGCCCGTCGCTCTACCGACAAGTGTAATATTTAGTACATTGAGCATCTCTACTTATCTGTAAACTGTTGAAGACTGAGTTAGTCAAAAGTGCGCGTCCCTTTTCGTTTAGCCTATCTGTCGCTAAGTAGTGACGTTCTACTTTATCCTCATTGGTTCCTAGTGCTTGATGGACAGCTAATTAGAGCTGGAGTTAGCGTCCGTACTTAAGGGCGCGCACACCAAGTTTTGCCAGAGAGAGAGAGAGAGAGAACTTTGAGACCCTGAAGTGCAAACTTGGTTATCGCTCGGATTAAACTGATTTAAAAAGAAAAAGGCCTCCGTTCCTGATCCTCTGGGTACCTCTCAAGCAAGCCATAGCTAGTTTTTTCCCACTCTTACACTTGTACCAAAAATTTTGTTGACTCATTCAGACGGTACTGATATAAATAAATGCTAGTTATTAGACACTTGGGCCCCGTCCACACTAATCCAGATAAATTTGAAAACGAACATTCAATTATCCGTTTTGGCCTCCTGTCCACACTAAGACGCGTTTTCGCCGAAATCGGATATTTTCGGAAACGCTCTCCAGAGTGGATATTTTCAAAAACTCCGGAGCTTTTCGAAATAGCGTGACGTTATAGATGATCATGTGATCATGATGCGTATGCTCAGTCCGGGGATTTAGCGTTTTTGGTCAGTCCAGCGTATTGGTGTGGACAGCAAAAACGATAAAGTGTGGACTGAAAACTTTCGATGTGCGTTTTCAAGTTTAGCCGGACTAGTGTGGACGGGGCCTTGGGCGTGTAGTATATCTTTACGGGTCGGCGAGTCCCTCGGGGAATTGAAATACAAACAACGCCGACTAAAACTGCACAACAGTACTGCACATTGTATCATTAATAAGCTATTTACATTTAACATTAATTGGCGGCAAATGTTGTTTCTTGTTAGCAAATAATATTCAAATAAAATGACATGAAATAACTTTATCATTACAATAGATTTTGCTCATTTGCATTGTATTCGACGCATGTGAATTTTGACGTTTGAAACACACCTAATTGTTCTCATTAGTTTACTAAATCGGCAATGTTTTTTCTTTAGTTTGATAGTGAACGTACGTTATGTATGTAGATACGTAGCGCATTACGTAAATATGTAAACAATATTGTTTGTGTATGCATCTGTTTCTCTCTCTGCACCATCAATAGTTTCTTTCTTTTTTGTAACTGCAGCTGCATAGGATTGTTCTGATCTGTACAACGCCGGTATCACCAAGGCCAACTCCGGATCCTAAAGTCGCCATAATTTAAAGCGACTTAAGAAAATCCGACTGGCCTGTTTTTTTTTTTGAGTTGATTTAAAGTGTTCGCGCTCGGATCATACCTCCTCCCCTTCTCCAATGAGCCGCTGCGCAGGCTAACAATTATTCAAAAGTCGATAATTGAAGGCAAAACAAGTTTCGGAAACGTGAACAGAAACGTTTTCGTGATCTTTTAAAAATCAAATTGTATCGTTAATCAAATGACTATTTTTCTTCTTCTATCATCACACAGATGTGGACGAGTGCAAAGAAAACAAACACCACTGCTCTACAGACGCTACTTGTGAGAACACCCAAGGTTCGTTCAACTGCACGTGTAACCATGGTTACCAGGGAGATGGCGTGAACTGTAATGGTGAGAAGTATATATTCTGTTTTCTTCTTCTTCTTCTTTTTGTTGTTGTTGTTGTTGTGTTTTGATGCTCAGCCATCTTTGATGTCGCTTCAGATTACTTTTCTTAATGCCAAGTATTATAATTCAACACGTAGATATTGACGAATGCACGAAGAATACACACAACTGCTCTGCAAACGCTACTTGTCAGAACACCCAAGGTTCGTTCAACTGCGAGTGTAACAATGGTTTCACGGGAGATGGCGTGAGCTGTAATGGTAAGTATAACGACATACAAACACCCTCACCCTACCCCCGTGGAAATTGTCTCCTCCCAATTGACTGGCTTTCGTTTGTTTTCTTTCTTTAGAATTAGATGAATATATAAAGTTTCGTGCACTGTTTCCCCCCTCAGGAAATGCAAGAGATTGTTCTGACCTGTACCAAGCCGGTATCACCACAAGCGGCGTGTACTCTGTCAACACTGAAAGCACAAAATGCTTGTAAGCATTTTAAAATCACGATCATATTCTTTTCAATCTTTATTACAGATATCGACGAGTGCTCCAGTAATCCTTGTCAAAACGAAGGCACGTGCACTGATCTAGTGAACGGATACACGTGCTCCTGTGTGAGTGGATGGACTGGACAGCGGTGTAATACAAGTAAGACTAATTTGTATTTGTTTTAGACAAGAGAAAGCAGAAGGCGAATATAAACGTATTCTTGGTTTGCATTCACGTGATCAGGGCCGTGACAACGGTTGCTATGCCGTCATGTTGGTGTACGACCTTGGTAAGCAAACGTGTATCCAGTAAAGTATCTGAGTAGGTTTTAAGATGGTTTTATGGCCAACTGTTAGATGTTCGGCCAGAAGGAGTAGCAATAATAAAGCGATTTCGTTCTTCTGAGTGCCGTCTAATGCCATCACTAGGGCCATTGTGGCGGTTCTGTATGAGTATGGGTGTGAAAATCAGGCCCGTGTTCTTTTCCAAGATTTGATTTTTTTTTTCAACACCGAAGACACAAATCGCATGTAGTTGCACATCTTGATATCATCATACAACTTTCATTACTTTCTACCAATGCACACACGCATTTACATGCCTACTCTTTGACAGTCCCTTCAAGAATACTGTCATTGTCTTGGTGATCTTTTAGATTTATACCAAGCCCTCCCCACCTAAAATGCCACCTGTTGTCACCAGTGCGCGCATCTATACTGTCTCTTGTTTTGGTTGTTTAATCTAAGTACATCACTCTGATTTATATACAACCCACGATTGTATTCTTATGGTCTCTTGGTTCTTTTCAATCAGATATTGATGAATGCGCCAGCAATCCTTGTCAAAATGGAGGCGCGTGCACTGATAAAGTAAATGGCTACACGTGTTCCTGTGCAAATGGATGGGCTGGTGTCAATTGCACTACAGGTATGACCACCGCTAAACCTGTATATTGCATCGACTAAGACAGCGTTTATTAAATCTGGTATCCGCTCCGAGATCGAGACTTGTACCAAAAATTTTGTTGACTCATTCAGACGGTACTGACACAAATAAATGTATAACTTATTAGACACTTGGGCCCCGTCCACACTAATCCAGATAAATTTGAAAACGAATATTCAATTATCCGTTTTGGCCTCCCGTCCACACTAAGACGCGTTTTCGCCGAAAACGGATATTTTCGAAAACGCTCTCCAGAGTGGATATTTTCGAAAACTCCGGTTTCATGTTGTAGTGTGGACGGCCAAAACGGAGCTTTTCGAAAAAGCGTGACGTTATGGATGATCATGTGATCATGATGCGCATGCTCAGTCCGGGGATTTAGCGTTTTCGGTCGGTCCAGCGTATTGGTGTGGACAGCAAAAACGATAGAGTGTGGATTGAAAACTTTCTACGCGCTTTCAAGTTACAAACAACGCCGACTAAAACTGCACAACAGTACTGCACGTTGTATCGTTAATCAGCTATTTACATTTAACATTAATTGACGGCAAATGTTGTTTCTTGTTAGCAAATAATATTCAAATAAAATGACATGAAATAACTTTATCATTACAATAGATTTTGCTCATTTGCATTGTATTCGACGCATGTGAATTTTGACGTTTGAAACAGGCAAATTGTTCTCATTAGTTTACTAAATCGGCAATGTTTTCTTTTAGTTATGTATGTAGATACGTAGCACATTACGTAATTACGTAAACAATATTGTTTGTGTATGCATCTGTTTCTCTCTCTGCACGTCAATGAGTTTCTTTCTTTTTTGTAACTGCAGCTGTATAGGATTGTTCTGATCTGTACAACGTCGGTATCACCAAGGCCAACTCCGGATCCTAAAGTCGCCATAATTAAAGCGACTTAAGAAAATCCGACTGGCCTGTTTTTTGAGTTGATTTATAGCGTTCGCGCTCGGATCAGACCTCCTCCCCTTCCTCTGGGGAGCCGCTGCGCAGGCTAACATTTATTCAAAAGTCGATAATTGAAGGCAAAACAAGTTTCGGAAACGTGAACAGAAACTTTTTCGTGATCTTTTAAAAATCAAATTGTATCTTTAATCAAATGACTATTTTTCTTCTTCTATCATCACACAGATGTGGACGAGTGCACAGAAAACAAACACAACTGCTCTGTAGACGCTACTTGTCAGAACACCCAAGGTTCGTTCAACTGCGAGTGTAACCATGGTTACCAGGGAGATGGCGTGAACTGTAATGGTAAGAAGTGTATATTCTGTTTTCTTCTTCTTTTTCGTTTTGTTGTTGTGTTTTGTCGCTCAGCCATCTTTGATGTCGCTTCAGATTACTTTTCTTAATGCCAAGTATTATAATTCAACACGTAGATATTGAAGAATGCACGGAGAATACACACAACTGCTCTGTAGACGCTACTTGTCAGAACACCCAAGGTTTGTTCAACTGCGAGTGTAACAATGGTTACCAGGGAGATGGCGTGAGCTGTATTGGTAAGTATAACGACATGCAAACACCCTCACCGTACCCCCGTGCAAATTGTCTCCTCCCAATTGACTGGCTTTCGTTTGCTTTCTTTCTTTAGTATTAAATTAATATATAAAGTTTCGTGCACTGTTTCCCCCCTTAGGAAATGCAACAGATTGTTCAGACCTGTACCAAGCCGGCATTACCACAAGTGGCGTGTACTTTGTCGATCCGGACGACAAAGGAACTTTCTCAGTTTACTGTGACATGACAACCGACGGAGGCGGCTGGACAGTGTTCCAGAGAAGACAAGATGGCTCCCAAGACTTCTACCTAGAATGGAGTCAGTACAAAGTGGGCTTTGGACAGCTGACCGGCGAGCTCTGGTTGGGAAACGATAAGATCCACCGCTTGACAGCCAGCAGACCGAGCGAGTTACGAGTGGAGCTAGGGGACTGGAGCGGAGACAGAGCTTATGCCAACTATAGCAGTTTCAGAGTTGGTGATGAGCAGTCGCTGTACAGGCTGAGTGTGGGTTCGTATTCAGGGACAGCGGGAGACTCGTTAGCGTGGCAAAACAACATGAAATTTACTACCAAGGACAGAGATAATGACGAGTGGAGTGGAAACTCCTGTGCTGTGAAGTACACAGGCGCCTGGTGGTATTACATGTGTCATCACTCCAACCTGAACGGACAGTACCTGGGAAACAAGGTGGATGATAAGGGAGTCACTTGGTGGCACTACAAACGCAATCATCTTTCCATGAAGTTCGCCGAAATGAAACTACGCCCGACAAATTAATAACTTTGACAGTGATAAACCGTATCAAACGTGGACCTACAGGACTGGAGCGAAGGCAAAGCTTATGCCAAATATGGCGCTTTTGCAGTTGGAGATGAGACGTCGCTGTACGTGCTGACTGTGGGCTCGTATTCAGGGACGACAGGAGACGAGTTAACGTATCACAACAACATGAAATTTACTACCGAGGACAGAGACAACGACAAAAATGGGAATTGTAATCCTGCTGTGCGTTACACAGGCGCCTGGTGGGACAAAAGTTGCCATACGTCCAACTTGAACGGACAATACGGACAGAGCATGGGCAGCCAGGGAATCCGCTGGTCAGGCGGTATTAAGAAGCATTCGGTGATGAAGCTTCGACCGACAAGTTGACTTTGACGACGATGAACGTTGCCCACTGATATCCGAAATGCGCATGTCAGTTTCAGAGTTGGTGATTGACAATCGCTGTACAGGCTGAGTGTGGGCTCACATTCAGGGACTCGGGACACTCGTTAGCGTAAAACAACAACATGAAAATTTCTACAAACGACAGAGACAACGACGGGGCGAAGAATGATAGCTGTGCGGGAAGATACACTGGCATTTTAAAAATAGAAAAGTGGGTACTATCTACAAGCTGGGCACACTACATGATCATTCTCTCTTCTTTTGGTCTGGCATAAACAGTTTTTCAAAATGTTATAGAATTTTACAAAAGAGCTATCAATTTCTCAAAACATATCAGGCCGGTTATGATTGATGTCAGTATCAAATATGTGATACACGATGCCCAAAGATGTGTCGCACAGTTACTGAAAAGTATCAGCTTTATCGAAAAAATTTCGAAAAACCGGAAGGGGACGGTGGCATCCCCTTCACCTCCGCTGTAAGTCGACATCACATTGACTTTAGCAATAGTCATGGTCCGACCTGAGACGAAAAGAAATTGCCTGTCAACCAACTGTAGTTTTCAGAAAAGTGGGTGGCCAAAAACTTGTCTGACATGGTGGAGTCACTGTGATGTCGATGGAGCAAAAGGCTTTGAACTTTTAAGTCTTTAATTGAATTTGCACACCAATTGTTACCAGCACAATTTTTTGCAACGACTACATATTAATTGTTTTTCACGTATTTACAGGAAATGATTCATTATTATAACAGTGCATGCAACTGAACTGTTCAGCAATTCAAGAATAGTTTTCACCTTCAATATAACTTTACACGGAAGGAGGGTGACCTCTTTAGAAGAGTATAGTAGAACCATTTTGCTCTATTATTAGATATAATAGCAAGAACCCACAGCACTGAAAAACTGCAGCGAGAGATGCGAGCGGAAGGAAAATCGAATTCACCGCCAAAATAATTTGTCTGTCCGCCAGTTTGGTGTTTACGCCCTCAGCGACCGCGCGGTGCCTTTCAGACTCTTGGCGAGCGCTTGGCATGTGAAGGGGTCATGTAAACAGGGCCTAAATCGGTAATGGGTTTGATTATTTGCTTTAATGTAAAACACTTTAGTTTTGTCTGCACTCCCACTAGTTTCCTTATAGGAAAGGATTAAGTCATGAGCAAATGTATAAATAACACCGTTCTGTAAATATACTAAACTTGTGCAAGGCATGGGGGCCATGTATACAGGCCCTAAATTGGTAATGGGTTTGATTATTTGCCTAAATGTAAAACGCTTTAGTGTTGTCTGCGCTCTGACTAGTTTCCTCAAAAGAAGGATTAATTCATGAGCAAATGTTTAACACCGTTCTGTAAATATACTAAACTTGTGCAGGCATGGGGTCATGTATACATGGCCTAAATCGGTAATAGATTTGATTATTTGCTTTAATGTAAAACACTTTAGTGTTGTCTGCACTCCCACTAGTTTCCTCAAAGGAAAGGATTAAGTCATGAGCAAATGTTTAACACCGTCCTGTAAAAAGTATATACTAAACTTGTGGAAGGCATGCAGTTTAAGGTTGCCATTATTATTATTTACTACTCCATGTGCACAAATAAAGAAGTAACAAAATCACACACAAATGTGTTTAGAGCTTCCCTGGTTGCGAGACTTTATGGACCATCACCAACTCCTGTAAATTTTAGCTCAAGAAAACTGGGACTTATACGTTTGGCCGACTTCCTTAACGTAGACGTATAAGTCGCTAGCTCTAAAATGAAGTTATGAAACTGTGTGCTTGACTCTCGAGGGGGAGGGGGAATTCATCATAATTTTGGGTTGAGGCGTTCAACACTGTTCGCCAAACCTTTACCCTATTTCAGACCAAAACATGCGATTTTCCATACCCTAATTCAGACCTGACTCCAAAATCATTGTAGTCTATTTCAGTTTGACCAAATCTACTACCCTAGTGCGAGACCAAAAAAGACAAAATCTACACCTTATTTCAGACCAAAATGACAAAATCTGTACACTATCGTAATTAATACGCAAGCCGTTTGCATTGACGCGTCCGCTAAAACAGATAAATCAAATCAACTGAAATAAAACGCAATGCGGTAAGTGTCGGCAAGATCTGATCATCTGCAGCAATCTGTCATCAAACGACTCAAACTTAAAAACTTCTCTGACTTTGTGCCAAGCGCACGGTGACGGAGAGATCACAACACGGCTTGAACTGTAGTGAACTCAGTTGGATGTTGAAGTGAACATCGAGTGACTCAGAGAACTATCAAAAGATGTGTCACAAATGAGCCAAACCAAAAAATCTTTCTTCTTTGACAAGTTTTTTGATTTGATCTTTTGACTCCTAGACTTTGGTATTTGGTTTCAAATAGTGTGCATGAAAATCTGCTATACACGTCTGAAATAGGGTCAAAAAGCGCATACTTTGGCCTGAAATAAGTTTGAAAATGGAGTATTTTAGTAAGGGTGTTCAACCCCGGGCGGCACACTCCCATCCAAATATACGAGGAGCACCTCTCCCCCGGGGTATACGTTTTATTCCTTGAAAGTAGCCTTCAGATGTTTTTGACTTCAGACCGCACTTGATCATAAACTGACATGAAACTCTTGATAAGTCGATGTTGCTACTGTGCTGCTGGTCAGTGTAATCAGTGTAAACTTGTTACGTCACCTCTTTTTCTCGATTTCTGTGCACGCTCGGTTTCAAATACAAAGATAATCCGTTATCAGATATCTGATGACCTTGTCAGCACTGATTACATTCTTTTATGCTGAGATCACGCGCTCTCAAAGCAAAGTATCAAGTCTCACTTCCTGCATTTTCAACACGTACTCCGTGTACTCGACTAGTTCAGTCGTGGTCTGTACTTACAGTAATGTCGAGTCCAGCTCGCACCTCGTGGATTTCTCCACTGCTGTCATGTGTCACTCTCTTGTTGTTCTGTGCTGGTTTTCTGCGAGTTGAACTCAAAATGAAAGAACACGACGCAAGATTGGACGCGCTGGAGTCACAGAGCGCTCAACAGCATCCCATTGTGTTCGGTAAGCAGTTCAACCTAAAACATCTTTCCTCTCTAAACTGAAATGTAATAGTAAAAAAAACTATTACTTCATGCAGATTTTGTTTCACCAGTTTGTCTGATATTTCTCCTCCGCTACTCGCCTTGTTTATTTAAGATAATTAGCAAAGCATTTAATTCCTGCTTCCTTTTGGAATGATTATGCCGAACATATGCCGGGACACATTTTTTCTGTTGATGTTCAAAAGGTGAACTCTTTATTTCTTTTAAAGAAACTTATGTCGTGGTGAATTTCCCTTGAAAACCTAAATCAGCCATATTCGGTCACATTGACCAAGACGGCCGGCCGATAGTCTACCGACTGAATCGCTTGACTCTCGGTCAATAGTCGTCAGAAATTGGTCGACATTTCGGCGTCGTCCGATGGTCGCCGATCAATCAACCGAAACTCGGACATTACTGTGAATGCAGTTCCACGTCGTGTATGTTATTCGCTTAGGAACTTACGTCAAACAGTACTCAGCAGGATAGTTTTGCGGAATGAAGAAGAAACAAACAAATGAAAAGACCTGGTCCATCCGTAGAAATCTTGAAAGAGATTGAAATGACCCGCAACCCGGCGCTCACCTTAAACACGTTTAAACACCTATCTTCTTTAATTTTATTCTTAATCTCAGTTGGAGAAATTTTGATCTCTCACCTTGTAATGTGATATTGATTGACAGCTGTCACCTCAGAAAACGCGCCCCAAGCCAACATTTCACCGGCGCAGAGAAAAGAGTCCAAGATTGAAACAAAGAGTGAAACAACTCGGGTTCGACGTCATGTATCTCCTCCTTCAAACGGCACGTACACCTCCATCAAACAACAACTCGATCAATCTATTGATCGATTGATCAAGAAGTGCGCTGCAAACGGTGCTGTTTGCGTTCCAGGCCCTCCTGGTCCACCAGGCCGACCTGGCTACCAAGGATTACGCAGACGTAGAGGGCAAAAAGGCAGGCCGGGTAAACCTGGAACGAGAGGCATCATGGGACCACCTGGGCCAGGTGGCAAGCAAGGCATTATGGGTCCCGCTGGTCATAAGGGAGTTGAAGCCCAGAAAAGCGATGCAGGTCCGCCAGGAATGCCGGGGCAAAAGGGAGACCCAGGGGAGTTGCTTTCTTCTCCTAACGTCATCGTGAATCCTCCATCGCTCACAGTGAATGAGAGCGAGGCTGCCTTGATGCAGTGTTCAACTGGTGGTAATCCTAAGCCAGTAATAGTTTGGAGTAAAGTCAGCGGTTCGTTGCCTGCAGGGCGGTCAGCGGTGTTCCGTGGTAAGCTGGAGGTTCATAAGTCACAGATGAATGACTCTGGAATGTACCAGTGTAAGGCAACAAACGTCTTAGGAGTGGCATGGAAACAAGTCAAGCTAGTTGTAAACGGTGAGTGCAAGTTTTTTCACGTTTGCCTCCTTAATTGGCAGTGACTTCCTTCCATAACAAGAAACTAATCCACGCATAACAGGGACTTTTCCCAGGAAATGCGTCGCTCCATTAGCTGAGACAATCTAAAAATTGAGTGAAACAACAGACACAAAGTGTAAAACCAATGCTAAACTTCTAGCTGATTAATTTCCCTTCTTTCCAAGTACACTTTCTTGGCAATTTATTAAAGCCACAATATTACAGAAGTTGTGAATCATTTTTCTTTAACGCTGCGGCAAATTTAAAAGAAAAATCCATGGTTTAGTGTTGCAGTTATGAAATTACTTGACTGTGAACACAGTTGCCGGCGGAGGTCAAGTTTTTGTGTCTACTGCTCCGAAGAAGCTTTAGACACTATGTCGTCGAGCGTGTAAGTAATGTAATGTAATGTCAGGTAAGAATCGATAAATGGTCGCGCGTTAATATTCGGAACCAATGAAAGGATCCGCTAGATTGCCGATTGTAGACGAACTTCGCTATTGGGCGGCGAAGGCTGGTTCGTGACAAGCTCGTGATCACGAGAAACCCATGAGGTCACAGTGTTTTCAGCGAGGCGATCGGGTTTGTGAATATTTCATATGAATCGCTTTAAGCTTACCAGGATAACTTGCCACAGCTTTCGAAATGTGTCAAACTGGTCAAACGAAAGGTTATTTCAGTGTTGTGAATCGACGAACTTGGGGTCAACTGAACCGATACGTAGTTAGAGCGACGAGTTGCCTTGCCGAGGGAAAGCTGCGGACGCTTGACGCTGATACGCAGAACAACATCGAGCCCGTTTTGGGGAAACTAAAGCCCCTTGTTAATTTTGTCTCAATCACAGTTTTTGACAATATGTGTGCCGAAAACGCTGTATCAAATGTTTCGTGCCAAAATGTAAGGGTTAGGCAAACAAACCTGCATGTTCAAGTAGCTGTAAGATAGCTTAATAGTCTTATCTCATCTTGGAATGTTTTTAGTTTTTAGTGTTTTTATGTTGCCCGGTATTATTTTCGGCTATCTGTACTGCTCACATTCATCTTCCATTTGGTCATTTGTGTACGAGTTAAAATAAATATATACTTTAATACTTGAGCCTAGTTCTGTTTGTCGTTACTAATTTTATTTGGACGGTTGTGGGGTGAAATGTTTACAAAAACCGCCAATGGCAACTGAACAGTCATATTTCCTATCAATGGCTACTGCATCCTCAAGCACCTTCATCTCCAGGAACCTATATTTCCCCAGTAGTTCAGCCTCGCCTCGCGACGCTCTCGGAATTGAGGTAACGCAAGTGCTTCTTTGTGCTGATCCGAGTTTTGATCTGTGAAATGCCTTCAATGTCTGGGCATCATTCCCTCTGTTCCTGCATTAAGTGTGTGAGTTTTCCCTATTCTTAAATTTCCCCAGAAAAAAATCGTTCCTTTTACAACCGTTTAGCGTAAACACAGATGCGACGCGACATTTTGGCAGCGGGCCAGCTGATTCAAGCTAACGGAAATACGTCACAAATGATCTTTTGGTGCAAGAGGGGTGGCCTGTGGCAAATGCCATTTATTTATGCAAAAAAAATAGAAGAAAAAATGCAGTAGACACATGCAGGTGCCTATTTTTCCTTTTGATGCAGTTGATGTTGGATTTTGTTTTTAGTCCGTTCTCGCTAATAAACTTAGCTGTTTAAAGGTTCAGAGAACAGTAAAAAGCATTATATATTATATTATATTATATCGCTATTCCACAAGGAGCCCAGGACCCAAATGCATAAAGCGCTAACGCCCTGGATTAGGCGTTAGTAACAATGAAAATTAATATTAATGCCTAGTTTCGTGCGGATATCGATAAATGCAACAACCGGACCCAGGCGCTTATGTACGCTAATGTAGAACATACAATAAAGGTATAATGTCGTTCACCTGACCAGTTCTTGTGTGCGCTGAAATAATCCCCGAGCGAAGCGAGGGTAATAATCACAACGCTAATGCTGTAGTATCGCGCTATTTGGAGATTCCAAGCGGGTCGCCATCTCGAAATCTAATGTTCGTGTGTGTGTGTGTCAGTCTGTCTGGCGTACGACCTCGTCCCCAGGGCCATCCGCGTTAAGCAACGACAAAGGATCGATCACGTGTCCCGCTGTAGTTTTACTGATACTCCGTGAACGAAGCAACAATATCGTAACTGCGTTCACGAAAATGAATTTGAAAACTGGAAACCTTGAAACAGAACGGTCTTGCAAAGCTCGTCTTCAAAAGAGAAGGGAACAGGCACGGGCAAGGCGAAATCGTGAAACGATCGAACAGCGCCAAAAGACGAGAAACATGTTATAACCGACAGCATCATGAACGGAAGCGTGCCGAAGAAACGGCTCCGCAAAGGGAATAGCGCTTGAAAGCAAATCGGGAGCTTCAGACGCCGTTTTGTGTTAAACTCAGATACTTATTCAGAAAAGGTCAGTCAGTGGAAATCGAACAATCACCGTGACAAATATATTCTATCCCGTATCTTGTAACTTGATCACTTCAAGAATGTATTAAAATCTGTATGCTGATCATTTCCCTCGAAGTATTGTTTTAATACGCTTCTGTTGCTAGTTTCGGCTACCGTATTCGCTCAGAGCAATCGGAACTTGGGAGTCTTGAATGATTTAGTCAAATGTCTTTTTTCTTTCAAGACTAAAACTGTAACAAATGCTGTAATCAGAGACGCGGTGATTGCAGCGCGAATTGTTCACAAGCCCTTTGAAGTATGTCTAGGTCTGAAGCCCGTGTATAATTTGAAGTAAACCGCTCAAGTTTTGCTTTGATTTTGGGAGAAATCATGCTGTTTTGAGCGGCATACAAAACAATTCGAGCTCATTAAATATGCATGTCTGAGCCTAGTGCATGCAATCCAGAGTAAAAAAAATCGCACAGGAAGCCTATTTAATTGTACTGCCTATGAATTCAAAATTGGAAAATCAGTGTTCCTTTTTTCCCGCACTACGGCGGCCGACCAACTTCAAAATTTAAGTATTAAATTTTGAGAACGTGATTGGCAGACTGTATGAATTAATTTGACGTGCCGACCGTGGGAAATACGTACGGCGTCACGCAATCGACTCTTTTTTCAACGCAAAAGTACCGCAAAACACACCATTCTTTTTCTCCTTCCTTTGCGTGTAGCACTTGACTTCGAAGAAAAGATTGAGTCAGCATTTCGGTAAAACAAAGGCTGCTCTTGTTGAGCAGTACCAAAGTAAAAGTCCAATCAATGGCAGAGCGAGGGGGTATCTGCGATTATCGTATTTCTAGTAAACCGAGAAACGCGCGGCCAGCGAAATACCAGGGTAGTTTTAGATTCATCATTTTTCGTGTCTTCTTCAGCAGCCTATTACGTAGTACTGGAACTACCAAGGACTTGGTGGATTTATCTGAAGCGCTCCTCTGTTTTCAATCAATTCGGTTTCGATGTTTGCGATCAATCCAGCTTGCAAAGTTTCAGATTAATTAATATTTCTATGCCGAGAAGTTGTGAAGACCCGCGGAAAAGTCGAGATGTGCCTGTTACAACCAATTGATATTTCTGCGCATCGTTCGTCCCTAAAACAACTAACACATCAACATTACCACGTATGCTAATTATGCTTACTTTTCTTATCTCAGCTCCACCTCGCTTATCTCTTCATCCGGGACCTCTACATGTCAAAGAAGGTGATAACGTCACGCTCCCGACTTGCCACGTGACTGGCTATCCCAAGCCACAAGTCATTTGGAGGCGAGCATCAGGCCGAATCTCTCCTGGTCGCTCAAACCCCAAAAGAAGTTCTCTGATGCTCCTGTCTGCACAGAAAAGTGACTCCGATACCTACTTTTGTCAGGCTTCTAATCTTCTTGGTTCCACTTCCGCTGCAACGCTCCTCGTTGTCGTGGGTTTCCCACAATTCACTCAGAAGCCGCCGACGAAAGTTGAGCAAGCTGAAAGGAAGACGCTGACGCTGAACTGCAGCGCTGTAGGAGATCCACAGCCGGTGATCGGCTGGAGAAGAGAAGGCGGACAACTGCCTACAGGCAGGACTGTCATGACGGACAAATCTCTGACAATAAGGAACCTAAAGAAACAAGACACAGGAATTTACGTGTGTGTTGCGACAAGTGCAGCCGTTTCTTCTGTCGAGGCTCCAGTTCACGTGCAAGTTAATGTTGGTAAGAATGCCATTTTTTTAGGGCGGGGGGAAGGCAAGGAGGAGGAGGAGGAGGAAGCTTATAGCTTATCTATTCGATTAAGTTCTCACTATTGTTTGTTTAAGACTGTAATTAGATATTTTCCCATAGTATCAAAAGATTGTTCTGACCTGTACAAAGCCGGCATCACCACAAGTGGCGTGTACTCTGTTAATCCTGACGGCAAAGGAACTTTCTCAGTTTACTGTGACATGACAACCGACGGAGGCAGCTGGACAGTGTTCCAGAGAAGATAAGATGGCTCCCAAGACTTCTACCTTGGATGGAGTCAGTACAAAGCGGGCTTTGGACAGCTGACGGGCGAATTCTGGTTAGGAAACGATAAGATCCACCGCTTGACAGCCAGCATACCGAGCGAGTTACGAGTGGAGCTAGGGGACTGGAGCGGAGGCAAAGCTTATGCAAAATATGGCAGTTTCAGAGTTGGTGATGAGCAGTCGCTGTACGTGCTGAGTGTGGGCTCGTATTCAGGGACGGCAGGAGACTCGTTGGCGTATCACAACAACATGAAGTTTTCTGCTAAGGACAAAGATAATGATGCAAGTGGTGGTGAAAACTGTGCTGTGAGATGGACAGGCGCCTGGTGGTACTACAGATGCCATCACTCCAACTTGAACGGACAATACGGACAGAGCATGGGCGACAAAGGAATCCGCTGGTCAAGCAGTACCAAGAAGCATTCGGTGATGAAGCTTCGACCGACAACTTGACTTTGACGACGATGAACGTTGCCCACTGATATCCGAAATGTGCATGGCAGTTTCAGAGTTGGTGATTGGCAATCGCTGTACAGGCTGAGTGTGGGCTCGCATTCAGGGACTCGGGACACTCGGTACGTAACACAACAACATGGAAATTTCTACAAACGACAGCGACAACGACGGGGCGAAGAGTGATAACTCCGCGGGAAGATACACTGGCAATTTTTTCCTCCTGTATCGGAAACAAAACAGAAGAGTAGGTACTATCTACAAGCTGGGCACACTACATGATCACTCTCTCACTTTAACAGCAGTCCTGGCCCGACCTGAGACCAAAAGAAATTGCCTGTTAACCTCGGTGATTCATTATCATAATAGTGCATGCAACTGAACTGTCGAGCAATTCAAGAATAGTTTTCACCTTCAATATAACTTTACATGGAAGGAGGGTGACCCTTCTAGAAGAGTCATCCTTCTATTGAAATTCCTTGTTCCGTTTACATGACAGGGAACATTCCCAGCAAACGCTCGAGGTAGCTCTCCGGGTGGGGCGGGGGGAGGTGGGGGGGAGAGGGCCATTGGTTCACTGCCTGTAGCGCTATTTGCTCTATTATTAGATATAATAGCAAGAACCCACAGCACTGAAAAACTAGAGCAAGAGATGCGAGAGCAAGGAAAATCGAATTCACCGCCAAAATAACTTGTCTCTCCGCCAGTTTGGTGTTTTCGCCCTCAGCGACCGCGCGATGCCTTTCAGACTCTTGGCGAGCGCTTGGCATGTAAAGGGGCCATGTAAACAGGGCCTAAATCGGTAAT
Organism: Plumapathes pennacea; assembly: GCA_964036295.1. NCBI lineage: Eukaryota > Metazoa > Cnidaria > Anthozoa > Antipatharia > Myriopathidae > Plumapathes > Plumapathes pennacea. The sequence goes on from OZ038462.1 coordinate 8,079,018, forward strand.
GGGATTGATTATTTGCCTATTATTCTGTAAATTTCTTTAGCGTTGTCTGCACTCCGACTAGTTTCCTCAAAGGAAATGAGCAAATGTTTAACACCGTCCTGTAAAAAGTATATACTAAACTTGTTTAGAGCATGGGGGTTATGTAAACAGGGCCTAAATCGGTAATGGGTTTGATTATTTGCCTTAAAGAGCCTGTCTCAACCATGATCCTTCGCGCGCGTATATTATTGTTTACATTTGGCGTGTGACGTCAACACTCTTTGTACAGCTTCATTGCACTGAAAGCGGACGATTTCCCTGAAGAAAGTAATGGCAATCGTCGTTTTATCTGCGGTCAATCGTCGAGTCTGAAGCATTGCACAACGAAGACAATGTATTTCCTGCAACTAACTGCGCGCGTCTCAGAACTCTCTATAATTCTTACCATATTTGCAATATTGTAATCTAATTTGGGCATCAACCTACTCTACACATGTTCAACCTCTCTTTATCTCACAAAAAAATGTCATTCGAATTATCACTCACTCCTCAACTTATGCTCACTCACAACCTTTGTTTAATAAACTTAACTTACTAACTGTTTTCAATATCTATAAATTCCAGATTTCATGCTTTGTCTTTTCTCATCTTAATAAACTCCTTCCTAATCCCTTATCCTCATTTCTCAGACTTAACCTTGAATATCCTGACCACAACACTAGACACAGAAATGACCTTCACTACGACTTTCTGAGATATAAATTTGTTATCAGATCACAAGGTCCTCATGTCTGGAACTCAATACCTTTATCCCTTCGTTAGTCTCTAAAACAACACAACCACAAAAAATTGCTGAAGTCATATTTTCCTACTGTGACAACCTAGTAATAGATCCTACTTGTCTATCCTACTTGTAGTAGTACCCTGTATTATCGTCAGTATAACTAAACTTATTTATTTATTCGTATGAATGTTTATAATAATTAATTACTTGCGACCCTTACTGGATAATGAAGTCATATTTTCTTACTGTGATAACCTAGTTATAGATCCTAATTGTATGTAATAGTATCCTGTAATTTATTTTATTTATTTGTATGAATGTTTATGATAATTAATTATTTGCAATCCTTCCCACTGTCCCACAATAGATAATCTGTCATTTTGTAATTTCCACCTAGTCTATGCCAAATAAGCCTCTGGCTTTAGCTTTATTCTTGTAATTTATTATTGAACAATCGCAATATCGCAATAAAGGCATGTATGTACATGAAAAACGAGGATAACAACAACACTACAACACTATTTTTACATTTCGTTCAGATATATTGCACAAAAGAATAAGAAAGCTAGGAAGCCTGAAAAATAGTATAAAACTAATCTAGTTAGACTACCTTTAAATGTCGTAATAAATAATTGAATAGGTGGGTCAAAACAAACAAATATACAATCTCACACTTACGAGGGAAGCTCTAACAAGAGACGCTTCTTTACTATCTCCGAGTCTGTCGAATATGTTAATACGATAATTTTAAAAGTTTCCTGTGATTGAGAGAATTATTTGGCTTTAGTTGCTCAGATTACAATTGTTGTCATTGTCAAATGACCTTCTATCAGTCTTTACATGACAAGATCGAGTAGCTTTACTTACAGACTGACTGACAAACATTGAAAACGAGATGGCATCCCAATTATTACGCAGAGGTCGGGGATACATTTGTTTTTTATATATGAATCAGTCATGTGTTAGTTCATAAAAATTTCTTCTGTCCCTCTATTGCAATGCAGATTAATTCATTCTGATAAATGGGGTACATTAGTATCATTGATACATTTGTTTTTTATATATGAATCAGTCATGTGTTAGTTCATAAAGAATTTCTCCTGCCCCACCCCCCCCCCCCCCCCATTGCAATGCAGATTAAATTATTCTAACAAATGAGGTTCATTAGTATCATTGGTACAAAACCTCATCCGTCCATGAATTACGATAGTTCAATATGTTCTGTCCAATTCCACGGAACATTTTCCCCAATTTCTAACAAGATTATTTAGCTGAAGGAAAGCGCCCTTTATCTTCTCGTTCTGCACTCCGTTTATTGGAAACTTTTTCCATTCAATGCAAGTTAAGTACACAGTTTCATAATATACTTTAACAATCGATTAATACGTCTACCTCTTGTCCCTTTCTGCACAGTTTGGCAAAATATGAACAGGAATATTTTCATTTGCTTGCTGCTGGATTGTGTAGGCATTTTTAATGCCCAATTTGGCACAGGACCGACTTGTTTTCAAATTGGAGGAACGTGCGTCGGGTTTAACCGGTGCAGGCCACAGAACATATTGGCAATTGGATACCCTATATGTTCCGATCCCTGGAATCGGATATGCTGTCAAAGACAGGTGATATTGTTATATTTTTGTAATTTGCTTGAGACTATTCGAACCTTTCTATTTCTTTCAGCTTGATATGCATGCTCAACTACAACTAATAAAGAAACTGGGCATATTCCGAAATACATAAGAAAGCGAATTATACAGAATATAGTTTATTCTGTTCAAAAATATGAGGTAGAGATGGTTACAAAGCTACAATTGCACGTTTTTGTTAAACACATCTGTTCTCTTTTGCAGCACCTCTTTTACTGTTAAGCCCCGACCTAACCGTAAATGATAGCTGATGATAGTTGCGATCCCGAAACTATAACCTACTATCACTAAATATCATAGAGAGCGATCAAACGCTCATGAGAGAGCGCAGGATAGTCGAACCGGAAATAACGCAATCGCTCGCGCGAGCTCTAGCTGTTGTGAAAACGTCAACAACGCCTCAGCGAAAAGATGACAAAAATTTCTGTTTACATGAACAGAAAAGCCGCAATCTGTTTTGTTTTGTTTAATTTTTTATACTTTCTTCATCACTAGAAACGGCCTAGTTTTCATTGCTTTTCATTGCTTGCCATTTTGAATGCTGCGAGTCAGAGCTTGAACCTGTTCATTCAGGGGGCAAACAGCTGACCGAAAAACTACCATGAGCGTGATCAAACGAAGAAAACTCTCGAGATTCTCATGGAAAATTTTGAACACGTTCAAATCGAATGATAGCTGATTACAGTGTATGATAGTCCATGATAGTTCGTGTTCAAATGGGCGTAAGAGTTCGAACTATAATCGACTATCATCACTGTTTGATCGGGGCTAAGTATTATTTTCTCGTTTTGTGCAATGAATTAACATGTACAATGGCTTAAAGAGTCCACTACAACTCTCAAGATTAAAAGAAAGTTGCTACAAGTGATGTAGTAGTGAGAATTGATAGTTTAATCAGCTTTCACCTGATCCAGGTATCAAAAGCCAAGTTCTCCTTACTGTATGATATACTTTTGGTCATAAACTGATGGAGAAAATTAGAGGGGCTCTCTCAGCCAATTCAGTCAATGTTTGCATCCTGGAAACGTGTAAGAAATATATTGGTCTGAGCAGGAAAAAAAAAGTGTAATAATAGGTAAGTAACACTTTCAGGCAAAAAGAAACTAATATTCTTCTCAAACAAGTCGGATGGAAATGGATTACTAATTCATCTTTGGACAGCCCTAAAAACGGCGGATCAATGTCTTCGGCGCGCAAAGGACTGTGCTTGATCGGACAACTGTCGAAGCTAAACTGTTGGATTTCTTTAGGTTTCACTTGCTTCTTGTTCCTTGAAATTACACAGCTCTGTAATTGAGAACTATAAATACCCTGGTATTGGTTTTCGAAAGCGAGTCGAAAACCGCTCTACTAGCAGTCGTAATTTAATATTTGTTTGCTTGCCCAAATTTTCCTTGCTCGTAGACCCTATTCTCATTTTCAGAATTTGTTTGGTCACTATCTTTTTACCTTGCAACGCTTTCTATTTTACAGTGGGGATAATCTTGAAGAGGACCCACATGGCTGAAGAGCAACCGTAAATAAAGGAAACTTAAAACTGTGCTCCACAGTTCCATGTAATGGCAAAGTAAAATAAAATGTTGGCTGGTGAAACAAGTAGACATTTCCATTCGCTTATCCTTCTCATCAATCATGCTCTTGACCTCCCTTGACTACAATCCAAAATAAGTTATGTTTAAACACAAAATCCACATACTGCACATGGCCCTTCACTGTTCAAGCAGCATCTAACTTCCTCATGCTTCCTCCTGCTTCAACATTACAAGCTCCGAAAGCTGTGAAAAGTTAACCCACCGCATGTCGTGCACGTGATCGTCGTTAATCCCGAGATTTCCACAAAACAGTTATTCGCTGCTTTTTATTGTTTTGTCGACCAATAGTAACGTAGATGTCTGGTCAATAATCGTCAACAATGTAGTCGTGGATTACTAGTTATTCGGCGAACTAACCATAGTTCATCGGCTCTAAATGCTAGTGTACGACCCTTTATCGATTTTCTTCACATATTTACTATAAAACGAACCTGTATTCAACGGACACTCTGTTAAACGGATGCGGACACCAAAACCAAGCCATTTTGTTACCCGAATCCTGTACTAAGTGGACACTTCCAGAACTTTTATAGTGTATCTTTATTAGATTATGCCAAATATTAGATATTGCAGAAGAGTTGCAAATAATGCAACTTAGCAAAAATTTGAAACCAGTGTTCTTCATAATCATTATGAAAGGTATTTGAAAAAATATATATATTCAGTAATTTAAAAGGAGTTTGTGGTACACAGGTACATGGCTAAATATTTAATGCTACAGTGCGTCAGAAGTTTCAGGAAATAACAAAATGTGCTACTCATGTTTCATTTTAGACTCCTCTTAATAAGATTTTAGATTTAAAGGTTACAATGTACATTAAAAGTCCACTGATACAGTTAAAACATTGGTTTTTCATACCTTTTGCAGTGCTCGAAATTAGCGGTCGTCCGGTTGTTCGAGACGACCAAAAGTTCGCTTGGACGACTGGTTTTCTGCCAAATTGATAGTCTGGTCGTCTAGAAGAAAACCAACCGGGCAAACTAATTCGCGTATCCGGACAACCTGGACTTTTTTTTTAATTTCGAGCACTGCTTTTGTAGAACATGCTCAATCATGCTGTAAATATCAAAATGCAAAGACAAATGTAGTGCATAGACGTGAAAATTCAAACAAAGATAAACGCAATGTTTCAAAAAGAACAGCTACTAATATTACAGTACTGTTGGTGGTAGATAAATCCTGATGACATCCAATGTAAACACACTACATGCATACCACTTTCTTAAAATAGAAAGGGACTGCCAAATAATCAAAAAATAATGCATTTGGCAAAGTTTCATGCAAAGTATAAAGGTATAAGCAACAATAAAAGCAATAAATCTACGCATAAACGTGCGTTTTTTACGCATATTTTTTCTTGAAAACGCGTTTTTAATGTCAAGAATAAACTGGGGTGCTTTGTGCTTGTGATCCTTTGAAAGTTACTCGAACGAAATTCGTGGGACACGTCGCGGAAACAATGTCACACACGGATCTCTGTCTGTACGTATATGTGACAACACGTAAATTAACCAATCATGGCCTTTTATGCGGTCATGCACATAGATTCACATCGACTGCTGAGCGTTCACGTTTGTTACGGAGCAGTTTTACGCAAAAGGAAGGCACTTTGAAACTTTTGAAATCTAGTTTTGCCAGCTGCTCAGATCTAGGTGTGAACTCTGTTTGTGATGCAAAGTGAACAGAATATGAAATGAGTAGACAGGTCCAGAGGTGTTAGAATTAATATCCTGTAAACTTTGTTCTTTGTCCAGCCGTACTTGACTTGTCCAACTACCATTGGTTAAGAGCATTATTAGTATTCGCGTCCTTTCCTCTGACGGGGAGTTTTGCCTGAGAGTCGGTTGGTGAAGGTCTTCGGACCGAAATAAACGACAAGGAGTCCTGACTGCTAGTCCTGATCTACTCAATATAAAAGATCCCGGACTGTGACAAGGCACCTCTCGCAAGAAGCTAATTCCTCCCTGCAAGGCATTGTTACACGTTTGACCGACGAGCATGTGGACAATCCAATGTTGATCGCAATGGAGCGGTAACATTAACCGTGCATGTTAACTTCGCAAAGTTCGGATTTTTCTTTAGAGTGAACGGTATTCCAACTTTGATCCGCTGTTTACAAGTACAGTCGGCGCCTTGTCGCGGATCGAAATGTTTCCGCTGCGCTGGGCACGTTGCCTGCATTCATCTTGTGTCTGAAACTATTACCGTTAATATCTTGTGGCACAACTATTAGCGCCAGTAAAAAAAAAGTAATAATCGTGGAGTGGGGGAGTCAAACGAAAAAATAACTTTGCGGAATGGCGCCTAAATTAGAGTAAATATGATAATACGTATTTTTCAGAAAGTCATACACATTTTTACGGCAGGCCGCGTTTTCAACGCATTTCTCAAAAGCCTAGCGCGAAGGCTGATTCCATCAAAATCCAGCAAGGTGGGGAAGAGGTGTGGGGGAGTGTAGCACCTTTTAGATTGTTTTCCTATGTGCAGCCAGCTTCATTGTTTTTAGGGTTAGAGTTTTTGCTTGGTTTGTTTAAGTATTGTTTCCTTGCCCAATGGTGCAAGACCTTACGAGAGGTGCTACAACGCCCGTAGGGGGGTCGGGGTGGGGTCTTTTGTGATTGCTTTCCTACGTGTAGCAGCTTCATTGTTTTAAGGGTTAGGGTTTTTGCTTGGTTTGTTTAAGTATTGTTTCCTTGCACAGTGAAGAGCAACTGTAGAATGCCGGGCCTCAATTCTACGAAGCAAGACGAACAAAGACTGTATTGTTATGGAAAGTAGTGGCCCGGTACCTGAAGTTTACCTAAATCCTATCATAGTGGAAAAATAGCGTATTATTTAAGAGACTCATCATATGAAGAGTGCCAGGTTTCTTCCTCACTTTGGCCTACGGAGCCGCTGTTATTTTCTTGAAGTTCGGTAGTAAGCGCCAAGATGAAAACAACGCACACGAGTAAGACCGCTGACCTGGCAAGAACGATTCGATTTTTTGGCCGCGCGAAAACTGGGGCGAACAAAATCGAAAAACTCCGCCGCGCTGTTTCTACACGAAAAACGATCACATTTGCGAGTGGGAAGACTTGAAAAGACACGAAAGCAAACAATTAGTTCACAACGCAATTACTGTTGAAATTATGTTTTTGAGGAGACTGTCGCAAATTGCGACTCATAATATCCCTGTCAAATACATTAACTAATTTGCATACATTCTAAACTACAAAGTGAAACCGAAAGTGTTTTGTCTGTTTTTTTGTTTTGTTTTTTGTTTTTGTGGCAATCCATCTTTATCAAAGTGACCAAACTGAGATCACGTCGTCAACACTTGCAGGCATCACAAAGCTTTGCTTGGGCTGCTGGTGGATAAGATTCGCGACAAGACGGCTGAAAAGTTAGAAGATAGTGACGTGGAGTCCAAGGGTAGAGACTAAACATTCTTTTGCGAAGTGCCACAGATCCACAGAAACCTCACGCTCATACATCAGTGATGAATGATCTACTTAAAATATTATATGACAAGTTTAGAACAATAGTGCACCATTTTTGTGTCAATCTTTGTCTTAAATATCAACCAATAGCGTGCCAGCCTAAGCTCGAGAAAACATCTGTTCGCGTTTCGTTCACATCATCGCTAGCCCGACCAAGAAATTCTGAGTAACAAAGCAACCCAAGCGAGGAATACAAACGTAACCATTCCTTAACTTAAACGTTCGGAGCTTTTTAGAGAGTTGCTCGTCATTCGGCCTTGGCTTCGATTTCAACAGCTCATTGATCCTTACAATGATGTTAAACTTTAAGCAGCATGACGGCTATTTAGGCGTCCTTTATCAAACGAAATCCTGAATTCTGTGCATCTAAAATGTAGGCACAAGAAATTCGTCCGATAACTCCCCGCGTTTTCCGTTCACAAGTAATAGTTAGCTCTCCGAGGTTTTCGCCTATTATTATTATTATTATTATTATTATTATTATTATTATTATTATTATTATTATTACTATTGTTATTATTATCATCATTATTACTATATTTGAGATTTTGTTACGTGTACAAGGGATGGTTTTCAACCTATTTTTTGACTAGATTATTTAGCTGAAGGAAATCACCCTTTATCTTCTTGTTCTGCACTCCGTTTATTCGAAACTTTTTCCATTCAATTCAAATCAAGCACACAGTTTCATAATATACTCTAATAACATGCATACAATAATTTCTGCATTCTGATTGGCTGAGCACACGTCAATTTATCCTAAACAGTGCAAAAATATGTAATTAACAGTGCAGAAATGTGAAATTAACAGTGCAGAAATTTGAATTTGAAGATTGCCATAGTTGGCGCGCGTATTTGCGGCAAAGCCAAACAAAACAGAAAGCGTTTTCATTGGCTCAGGACGATTCCGATTCTGTTTCGAGAAAACAAAGTTCTTGAGACAATTGTGAATTGTAATGACATTGAAAAAAAAATTGCACGCCGTAAATTATTGTATGCATGTTATTAACAAGTAATCACATGATTTCTCGTGCAATTTTGGAATAAATGAGCACTCGTAAATTTTTCAAAGACCACAAATTGTCTTTGAAAAATTTACTCGTGCTAATTTATTCCAAATTGCACTCAAAATCATGCGATTACCTATAGTACCAATCGACTAATACGTTAACCTCTTGTCCCTTTCTGTACAGTTTGGCAAAGTATGAACATGAAGATTTTCATTTGCCTGCTGCTGGTCTGCGTGGGCAACATTAATGCCCAAGAAATAATCACTTGTTCTGGGCAGATTGCTGGAGCATCATGCGTTGGGGCCAACCAGTGCTCGCCACCAAACAAATTGATGGCAACTGGACCACCCCTGTGTCCGGGAAAGCAAGAATGCTGTCTGAAAAGTCACCGAAAAAAAAGTAAACTTAAAACTGTACTCCGCAGTTCAATGTAAAGTCACAGTAAAATAAAATATTGGCTGGTGAAACAAGTAGACATTTCCATTTGACTTACCCGGCTTTTCATGTAGTGCTGGTTATGTGGTTCTTTCTCTCCATATGTTTTTGTTAACCTTTTCACTCCCAAGAGTGATCAACTTCAATTTTCTCCTTCAGTTTCTCACCAGAAGTATTATTATCATACAGTAAAGAGAACTTTGCTTTTGATACCTTGTTCATGTGAAAATTGATTAAACTATCAATTCTCACTACATCACTTATACATTTTCCTCCTGAAGGGTAGGGAGAATCTGTATTTGAGTTTGGGCAGAGTAAAAGGAAACTCCTTCAGACAAATGGTAGTAATGTTGTACATTACTGTACATGATTGTCAATGAGGAAAGTTTTGTTGTGATGATTTTCGTGGACCAATGGAGATTAACATCATGCTCATCAAATCTGGTTTGACAAACAGGTTGTATAATGTTGTCTGCGCATGCATAAACTGCCAGCAATTTCTGCCAGTCAGCACTTGTGTAGTTTCAAGGGCTTTGTGAGGCAAAATGTCACTTTTTGACAAATGCAGGGAGCTAAATTAGTTATTCATCCTGCTGGGTTAGGCTGTTTACTTGTGAACATATTTATGTTTATAATATACAATATCATCCTCTCCTGCTTCGACATCAGAAGTTTCAGGAAATAACAAAATATGTTATTCATTCAGCTTTAAAGGCTACAATGTATATGAAAGGTCAACTGATAGAATGAAAACATTGGTTTTTCATCTCTTGTGTGGAACATGGTCAATTATCACTGTAAATATCAAAATGTACAGACAAATGTAGTGCATAGATGTGAAACTTCAAACTAAGCATCGCCAGAAATTCCGGACATTTTGCGTCCACGATTGCTTCCGGTCTTTCCCAGCGGCGTGCGGTATGAGCATGCGCCATTCACACATTCAACATTGTTACGTACTTTGCCTCAGTGGGGTGGGGGAGGGATGGGTTTCTCCGGTTCAAAAAGAGACTGCTACGTTTAGGAGACGTGCCGCTGAACGACCTAGTTGAAATTAGCTTTCGTTTGGTACAATTTTCATGCGATTTGGAGCTTCCGAGCCCAAAATATCAACATCCGAAGTCAGCGAAGTCACGGGAGGTATTCGCCATGGCTGGCTGTGAACTGCAAATTCAAACACAAAAAGTACACATCGAATTTGCTCCAGGGGACTGACTGAGGCTTCACAGGAGATGTTCAATCCTTCGACAATCAGGTACGGGGTAGACATTTTGCGTTTTACCCAAGGTTCTTGTATTAAATGCAGCTTAAAAAGTGACAGTAGCCGGTTTTGAGCGTATTCTGCTATCAATCCCTTCTTACGTCGGCCGAAATTTTAAATTCAAAAAAGTACACATCGAATTTTACCGGAGATAAATATTTTTTGTACTGTTGTGTTTAGGAAGCTTTCCTCTTCCGAATGCTGCCCAGACATTTTTACGAACGTGCTTCAGTTAAGCGAAAAGCACAATTTATTATCAGATCCCATACATTTCTTTGTTATTTCTTGAGCGGCTGTCAGCGTGAAACCTGATGCCTCTTCCGAGATGGCGCAACCGGATGTCTGAAATTTCTGGCGATGGATAAACGTTGCTGTATAAAAAAGACATGCAACATTTAAAAAAGAACAGCTACTAATATTACAGTACTGTTGGTGGTAGACTAACTGATGACATTCCATGAAAACACACCCCATGCATTAACCACTTCCTAAAATAGAAAGGGACTGCCAACTAATCCAGAAATAATGCATTTGGCAAAGTTCCATGCACAGTATCAAGGTACAGCCCCAAGCATCAATAAATCTACAACTGCCACCACTTTCTTCAACTGAGTGCTTCAATGACTTGAAGCAGTTCAAAAGTGTATGATTCTAAAAAGAGGTTTGTAAGATTTCGACCACAACAAGAAAATATATTAAAATATTGTTCAGCTCAACAACTGCTTACCTGACAAGTATTAAAGCCATGCTCTCCCCCAAATTACCTTCTGTGCAAATTCATGTAGGTGTTCTTGTAACAATTATAATTTTTGCACTTCCACACTTTAGTAAAGCTGTTCTTCAGTGTCTGGTATACTCTGTTGAGAACAAGGAAAGATGAAGATTAAAATAATGTAACTCTTTATGCAAAACAACAACAATGTACTGCTTTGCAAGAATTAATCTTGGGGAACAGGAGATTAAACTGCACCACACACAAGTTTGCAGAATTGTGATCACACTCTAAAGTGCAACAAAATCCAGCAAGATGGGAAAGGATTGTGGGGGAATGTAACACCTTTTTCAGAAGCCACTTTTGTGATTGTTTTCCTATTATTATATGTAGCTGCAGCTTCATTGTTTTTAGGGTTACGGTTTTTGCTTGGTTTGTTTTAAGTATTGTTTCCTTGCCAGGGGGGTTTGTTGTGATTGCTTTCCAATGTGTAGCGGCTTCATTGTTTCAGGGTTAGGGTTTTTTGCTTGGTTTGTTTAACGTAATGTTTCCTTGCCCAATGAGGAGCCTGTAGAATACCGGGCCACAATTCTACGAAGCAAGGCAAACAAAGACTGTATTGTTATGGAAAGTAGTGGCCCGGTATCTGAAGTTTACCTAAATCTTATCATAGTGGAAAAATAGCGTATTATTTAAGAGACTCATCATATGAAGACTGCCAGGTTTCTCCCTCACCTTGGCCAACGGAGCCGCTGTTATTTTCTTGAAGTTCGGCAGTGCACGACACATGGAAACAACGCACGTGAGTGAGACCGCTGACCTGACATGAACCGATTCGAATTTTGGCCGCGCGAAAACTGGGATGAGCAAAAATTGAAAAACTTTTACGCTATTTCGTTGCACTTACAACCTCGAACTTGGAAGGCAAAACATCGGAACTGTTTTTGGGTATCAAAAAAAATGTACCGCAATTGTGTTAGGAAGAGCGCATGCTTATTCGAGCGTTCAGTGTTGTGCACAGTGAAAACTATTCGAAAATGATAGCGTGTGTAGAAAACTTTCGTAGTGCCACAGCGGGTTTGGTCCCGAACGTTGCAAGAGAACTGAGTTCTCTTTTCTCAGCGAGTTGCAGCAACTTGCAACGCCGTTGAAAAGTGTAACGCCTCTCCAGCAACTTGTCTCGCAATTTTTGCCTTGGCGCGATCAAGAGAGCGCATGTGTTCTTCACTTGTTCCGCCGTGTTCACGTCATTTCCGGCCCAACTTTTTTCGTCATACTCATCAGCTGCAAGTTGTTGAGATCGCGTTGCACAGTGTAACATCCTCAATTCGCACCTGCAACAATAGTTTTTTAACTGTTGCGAGACAACATGAGAAAAACCCAATGAGAAAATTTTTGATCATCGGACGAACCCGGAAACTGATACTAATTTTATTTACAATGACACTTGGTGTAAGGTAACTATAACCAGAGGCTATTAATTTACCACCTACTGTAACTATCGGCAAAGCCTAGTCTACTCGCTGCCGTTTTTGTGGTCGCAACACCTTGTGCCCCTTCCCCCAAACAAAAAACGGCTGCGAGCGGACTAGGCAAAGCCAAAAGACCATTTTTTCTTCGTGCAACAACTGCCGAAAAGGTTTACCAACTCGTAACCCAAGTCATATTTCTACAAGACTTTCACAGAAAACCGCTAGTGGCCTAAAGCTCGTTCATATAGTCCCCGAACGAAGTGAGGGAAATACTCACGACGCTAATGCAGTAGTATTATCGCCTTATCGGTGACTCCAAGCGTGTCGCCATCTCGAAATCTAATGTTCGTGTGTTTGTGTGTTTGTGTGTGCGATACGACCTCGTCCCAAGGCCCTCCGCGTCGAGCGACCACAGCAGGCGAGGTTACATCGGCAGCTTAACTGTAAACGGCCATTTTCTTGGTGACATGCGGTAGAGTACGAACTGAAGTGATTTTGTACAAGAAGATGCAGATACAAGGCCAAGCAGTTCGACGGACGGCTGTAAATTGCCCGGATATTTTGCCAGTGCATGGGAGGCAAGCTCTACTAGACGTAAAACGGATTCTTTAAGGCCCAACTGGTCGACCTGAACACAATCCCAGACGCCAGTATTGTGTTAAAACGCAGACACTTCTTCAGAAAGGAATAGCAAAATACAGTCGGTGGAAATCGAACAATCACCGTGGCAAATTTCACCTTTCGCAATAACAGGAATGCAGTTTTCAGAATCCAAGTTTGACAAGATGACAACACAATACAATGGAAAGTGGAATTTTCGTACTGTATGAGGACTGCTCTATACGGTGTATTTTGAAATCATTGAAGACGTAAACAACAGTGTTTTGGGTTTTGTTTCCTTTGCTGGAAAAGAGCTAAAGCTATGGCTTTCAGGAACCGGTGAGTTTTGAAAATTTACATCAATTAACGTACAATACACTTTTGTTAATCGACGGTTGTGTTATCATTATGGTATTTCAACAATTGCCGTATATTTTGTCGTTTGATGCCCCGGGAACTGTGATGAAGGCCAAGTAAGATTATACTGTTATCTTTTCACTGGTTTTCAAAGCTATTTCAGAGTGCCTTCGTGCAAGATTGTGTCATCCGATTCCTGACATGTTTGCATAATTTCATTGACAGTCTGACACATGCTGTGAAGTTTTGTCGCCGCGTTTGTTGGCACACTGTATTCAAGGGCTATGTTTAAAACCCGGAACCGGGAACCCGGGAACCGGGAACCGGGAACGGGGAACCGGGAACCCGGGAACCCGGGAACCGGGAACCGGGAACCGGGAACGGGGAACCGGGAACCTGGGAACCGGGAACCGGGAACCGGGAAGCCAGTGACCGCTCATTACGCCTGTCTTTCGTTTCATCATCGCATGGTGCACGATGTCGGAGCAAACTGAAGGGTAAGCTAAGAAATATTCATCCTTTTGAGTCGTCCACAGTATACTTTTACTCACTGAAGATATTTTTAATCCTTAGAGACAATGAAGTGGATCACGAAAGGGGGACGACATCTTCAAGGTGAGGAGATCAGCTTTTTATGTATGATTCAAACTCCGTGCGCGAGAAACAAAGCAGCCTATAATTTTATTATTTGCTAAACAAGCGTGCTTCTTGGACCTTTAGATGCATTTTTTTTCTTTATCGGAGCCCAACTTTGAAGTCAATAGGCTACAGAAAGACGGATTAACTACATTACACTTTTGGAAAGAAAAATCGCTACGCGGTTCTCAGATTTTCCATATTACACAACATACGTAACTTTTATGGAAAATGAGGAGTCTTATGTAATTCTTATGGAAAGTGCGGAGTGTTGAAAAATCTCGTCATCACTTATCTCTCATCTTAAATCTCATCATCACTTTTCCTTTTAAAAACAGCTTCGCTTTGTTGCGGACTTTGTTTAAGTCTTAGATTCTTGGATTGATTGGGTAACTGCCGGTGTCTCAAACTGAAACGTCCCTCATATTTCTGTCCGGCCGGACATTCCAGTCTTAAGGCCTAAGTTTTCTCGCTGGTCTAACATGTAAGGATACTCATAACGATCCCATAACCTTTTATGATCACTGGAGAAACGGTAACTCCCTCTAAGTCAGACTATTCGCAGTAGTTCACGTATGAGACAGCTATTACACAACAGGCGCCTGCCTGTCGGCTATTATCTGATCCAGATGTTTGGTGAGTCATGTTTCACCAGTACCTGAGTTTGAAGTACTAATCTTCCATTCCGAAGTTAAACACACAGAATAGTTAACTACCGTGTTCATGATCAAACGAACTACTGTGCCGGATTTGTAGGCGGGCTCCCGAAATCTAAAATAAATATGGTAACAACAGAGATGTTAGTATAAGTAGCTAATTAGATCAATCTGTTCCTGTTTTCACTGATAGCTGCGACTCAGAGTTTTGCTTCATTTCATTTCTCTTCTTTTGTCGGGAAAACAAAAATTAAAGGATCTCTTTTCAACCATCGACATGTTACCCTCAACTTTCGACATAGACCCTCGACCAAAAGGTAAACTCTCATTACATGCTAAATGGTTTGTTGATAAGATTTCGAGTTAAAAGCTTTGACTGTCAATTGAAAGAAAGAATTACATAAATTGAAAGAATTACACAAGACTTCTCATTTTCCATAAAAGTTACGTATGTTGTGTGATATGGAAAATCTGAGAACCGCGTAGCGATTTTTCTTTCCAAAAGTATAATGTAGTTAATCCGTCTTTCTGTAGCCTATTGACTTCAAAGTTGGGCTCCGATAAAGAAAAAAAATGCATCTAAAGGTCCAAGAAGCACGCTTGTTTAGCAAATAATAAAATTATAGGCTGCTTTGTTTCTCGCGCACGGAGTTTGAATCATACATAAAAAGCTGATCTCCTCACCTTGAAGATGTCGTCCCCCTTTCGTGATCCACTTCATTGTCTCTAAGGATTAAAAATATCTTCAGTGAGTAAAAGTATACTGTGGACGACTCAAAAGGATGAATATTTCTTAGCTTACCCTTCAGTTTGCTCCGACATCGTGCACCATGCGATGATGAAACGAAAGACAGGCGTAATGAGCGGTCCCCGGTTCCCCGGTTCCCCGGTTCCCCGGTTCTCCGTTCCCGGTTCTCCGTTCCCGGTTCTCCGTTCCCGGTTCCCGGTTCCCCGTTCCCGGTTCCCAGGTTCCCGGTTCCCCGTTCCCGGTTCTCCGTTCCCGGTTCTCCGTTCCCGGTTCCCGGTTCCCCGTTTCCGGTTCCCGGTTCCCGGTTCCCGGGTTCCCGGTTCCAGGTTTTAAACATAGCCGTATTCAAGGATAAAATGTAACCGGGTTAAAATGCTTTTGCTTTTTGAAGGCTATTGAAGTAGAAAATATCCGGCCATTGCTTTCCAAATTAAACAATATGTCTACTAGCGGGACCCCCGTAAGATACTCGCTCAACACAATCGGACTTTGTATTATTTAGTGATCGGGTTTGCTCGCTCAATAAAATCGGACCTTGTATTATTTAGTGACTTGGTTTCTTTTTTCTGTCAAAGATTTTAAAATCGTCAAACGCAGTTTGAAAAGTTGTTGGTTGTGTTTTCACTAGCGAAATTTACTGGCGTAATTTTCCTCGAGGGTTTTGTTTGCTGACCAACTAACACTAGTGTAGGCGCGCCACTGTTTTCACCACTGAAATCAGAACTGTTAAGTTGACATATGATCTGTCATCACTTCCGTTTTCTACAAAGCACATGTTTTGAAAGATGGCGGGAGAAGAGAATGCGGTGTTTGTAATTCTGTTGCTTGTCGCGGCAGTTCGTAGTCTCGCTCGCTTGCGCCGACGAAGGCGACAATTTCACCGATTAAGGCAGCATTTACTGCAAAATCGGAGGCAGCGGATAGCGGCATTTAGATCTGTATGTAGACAAGTTGAGCCTCGGAGAAGAGCCAAAGCGGAATGGGTTCGTTTCAGACCTCAATTTTGGTTTGAGCAAATGTTGCTTAACCAGTATGGGGACAATTTGTGGCGTGAACATTTTCGTGTCAACAGGAATACATTTCACTTCATTTGCGGACTGGTTGGTCCACACATAATGCGACAAGACACAATTTTACGCCACGAAGAACTTGATTGATTGCGATCTTCACTCCTACTCTTCAAGAACGCAAAGAAATTTGGCGCTGAGAAAGACGTCTTGATTTTGTTAAAGTTGGGTGTGTACAGTATTTGACAGCTTGGCAGAAAATGGAGCGCTGCAATTGGCTACGCTTAAGTACACACCGCGTTACACCATCTTTTCAGGTGGCTATGTTTAAAACCTGGAACCGGGAACCCGGGAACCGGGAACCGGTAACGGGGAACCGGGAACCTGGGAACCGGGAACCGGGAATCGCGAAGCCAGTGACCGCTCATTACGCCTGTCTTTCGTTTCATCATCGCATGGTGCACGATGTCGGAGCAAACTGAAGGGTAAGCTAAGAAATATTCATCCTTTTGAGTCGTCCACAGTATACTTTTACTCACTGAAGATATTTTTAATCCTTAGAGACAATGAAGTGGATCACGAAAGGGGGACGACATCTTCAAGGTGAGGAGATCAGCTTTTTATGTATGATTCAAACTCCGTGCGCGAGAAACAAAGCAGCCTATAATTTTATTATTTGCTAAACAAGCGTGCTTCTTGGACCTTTAGATGCATTTTTTTTTTCTTTATCGGAGCCCAACTTGGAAGTCAATAGGCTACAGAAAGACGGATTAACTACATTACACTTTTGGAAAGAAAAATCGCTACGCGGTTCTCAGATTTTCCATATCACACAACATACGTAACTTTTATGGAAAATGAGGAGTCTTATGTAATTCTTTCAATTTATGTAATTCTTTCTTTCAATTGACAGTCAAAGCTTTTAACTCGAAATCTTATCAACAAACCATTTAGCATGTAATGAGAGTTTACCTTTTGGTAGAGGGTCTATGTCGAAAGTTGAGGGTAACATGTCGATGGTTGAAAAGAGATCCTTTAATTTTTGTTTTCCCGACAAAAGAAGAGAAATGAAATGAAGCAAAACTCTGAGTCGCAGCTATCAGTGAAAACAGGAACAGATTGATCTAATTAGCTACTTATACTAACATCTCTGTTGTTACCATATTTATTTTAGATTTCGGGAGCCCGCCTACAAATCCGGCACAGTAGTTCGTTTGATCATGAACACGGTAGTTAACTATTCTGTGTGTTTAACTTCGGAATGGAAGATTAGTACTTCAAACTCAGGTACTAGTGAAACATGACTCACCAAACATCTGGATCAGATAATAGCCGACAGGCAGGCGCCTGTTGTGTAATAGCTGTCTCATACGTGAACTACTGCGAATAGTCTGACTTAGAGGGAATTACCGTTTCTCCAGTGATCATAAAAGGTTATGGGATCGTTATGAGTATCCTTACATGTTAGACCAGCGAGAAAACTTAGGCCTTAAGACTGGAATGTCCGGCCGGACAGAAATATGAGGGACGTTTCAGTTTGAGACACCGGCAGTTACCCAATCAATCCAAGACTAAGACTTAAACAAAGTCCGCAACAAAGCGAAGCTGTTTTTAAAAGGAAAAGTGATGATGAGATTTAAGATGAGAGATAAGTGATGACGAGATTTTTCAACACTCCGCACTTTCCATAAGAATTACATAAGACTCCTCATTTTCCATAAAAGTTACGTATGTTGTGTAATATGGAAAATCTGAGAACCGCGTAGCGATTTTTCTTTCCAAAAGTGTAATGTAGTTAATCCGTCTTTCTGTAGCCTATTGACTTCAAAGTTGGGCTCCGATAAAGAAAAAAAAAATGCATCTAAAGGTCCAAGAAGCACGCTTGTTTAGCAAATAATAAAATTATAGGCTGCTTTGTTTCTCGCGCACGGAGTTTGAATCATACATAAAAAGCTGATCTCCTCACCTTGAAGATGTCGTCCCCCTTTCGTGATCCACTTCATTGTCTCTAGGGCTTAAAAATATCTTCAGTGAGTAAAAGTATACTGTGGACGACTCAAAAGGATGAATATTTCTTAGCTTACCCTTCAGTTTGCTCCGACATCGTGCACCATGCGATGATGAAACGAAAGACAGGCGTAATGAGCAGTCACTGGCTTCGCGATTCCCGGTTCCCGGTTCCCAGGTTCCCGGTTCCCCGTTCCCGGTTCCCGGTTCCCGGTTCCCGGGTTCCCGGTTCCCGGGTTCCCGGTTCCCGGTTCCCGGGTTCCCGGGTTCCCGGGTTCCCGGGTTCGCGGGTTCCCGGTTCCCGGTTCCCGGGTTCCCGGTTCCAGGTTTTAAACATAGCCTTTTCAGGTCGTGTATTTTTGCTCGGTTTCCGGTAATTATAACCCAAAAATCCCGGTGAAAACACTTTGCAATTTACACTAATGAAAATTTACGCGAGTTACATCCTAGGTGTTTTCATTGGAACTTCCGGAATTTTCGGTGTAAAGTGTCATAGTGAAAACACAACCGTTGTGTTCAAAATTGAATCCCTGCCAAAATTCACACGATTCCGAGACTTCGAAAGCGTGTAAACAAGCGAATCGCTTTGAAGCCTGGTCCTCACTAGCGCATAAGCATAAGCATAAGCATAAGCATAAGCATAAGAATAAGAGAGCGACAGTGGCGACATAAGCATAAGCATAAGGAACGAACATGTTTGATCCTTATGCTTATGCTTATGTCGCCACTGTCGCTCTCTTATTCTTATGCTTATGCTTATGCTTATGCTTATGCTTATGCTTATGCGCTAGTGAGGACAAGGCTTGACGGTTCTAAATTTGGCACACACACAAAAAAAACAAACATACACGTATGTGGTTAGGATAAAGCATTGGCTGGAGAAATCGCGGCTTTTCTTGAAATTCATAAAAATTTCGGTGTCCAAGATCGACTTTGCTTGGCTTTCAAGCCTCGGGAGTATTCTGTAGTTGCGTGTAAATGTTTTCTCAGCGAATTTTGAAGTTCAGCTAGTGTCTACGAAAATTGCAGACTGTGCACGTTGTCTGAACTAAACCAGACTGCCGTGTGACAAAGATTTTTTTTAGCGGCCGACTGGTGACGTCGCTACACAGCCGTGGTTTGCAAAAAAAAATTTAAATAATCTCCGAACGGAAAATAAACAAGAATCCCGCTTTCAGAAAACCCACTACTGAGCGAGGGGATATCTGCGATTATCGTATTTCTAGTTATTAATTTATCCATGACAACTTCCAGCGTAACTTAACCTTTTACTCCCATGAATGATCAACTTCAGTTTTCTCTTTTCAGTTTCCCACCTGAAATATATGAAATTAAGGAGAATTTGGCATTTGATACCTGGCTCAAATGACAGCAGATTTAGCCTGCAATGCAGGCGTTCTTGTTCGTTTCCAGGCAAAATTCGTTCGGAGTGGGATTGGGGCGAGGAAAAACCTGCGGAGGGAGGAGGGGCGGGGGTGGGAAAGGGAAGTTCCCTCCGCCTCCCTCCCCCTCCCCATTTTCTTCCCGTATCCCCTTCCCCCCTCCGCAGCTTTTGCTACACCCCAGTCCTACTCCCGAAAGAATTTTGCCTTAAAACGAACGGGAACGCCTGCATTGCAGGCTACAGCTGATTAAAACATAAATTCTATTTTCATTATTCATACATTATTCTTATTTTATGGTTAAGAGGATTTGTATTTTGAGCTTGGGAGTTAAAGGGTTAAAATAAGACAAACTTTTTCCAATACACAAAATGTATCAATCTTGTTTCCAACCACAACAATCGGTGTCTCCGGCATGACATTTCTTATTTCGGGGATCCACTTTTCTGTTACACTCTCGTACGATGCATGGTTTGTAGCATCGAAGCAAACAAGGAAGACGTCTGTTTCTTGATAAAACACAAGTTGTCTGAGACGATCGTAATCGGACCTTGGTGAGTCCGTGACAATCACAATAACAGGAGTTCCGTCAACGACGTGGTCATAGAGATCGCCCTCAAAATTTCTGGGAATGTAAACACGCGGGAAGGACAGGTTTAAGCGACATAATGGTAAGCAAGCTATCAAATGCCAAATTCTCCATACTGTATGATTTACCTGTGGCAGGGAACTAAAGGAGAAAACTGAAGTTGATCAGGAATGAAAAGAAACTGAACTTCATCGATTAGACTGACCGCTAAAAACTGCACTCTGCTAATTTCCATGCATTCCCAGGAAACTTTCCTGTTGAATAAAACAGAATTTTGAGTCAGTATGCTCGTAAAACTAGAATACAAAACATGAACATGATCAATTATTTACAGGGTGTGGGAGTTATATTGAACAACTCTAACCACAGTATGGAGATCCAGCTAATGGAAACACTGTTTACAATATACATGCAGACTTAATATTATGTTTTGAATATACAATCATGTACCAGCTGCATCAAAAGGTTTTAGTTTAATACTTTATATTACAAGTCAAATCCATGACCGCTGCTCAATTTAAGTTTGTTGCTTAAAAATATAGAAAATTTAAGAAAATAAAAAACAAAATCGTACTCTCAGCTGGCAGGGGAATGAATGTGAAATTTGAAGTTGACCAGAAGTGAGAAGTAACTGAACCAACTTCTACCGATTAGAACGATTGCTATAAATATAAAATACATCTGAAAATTTCCATTCACAGGAATTTTTCTGTGTTGATTGAAACCTCGCGTGGTATAGTTATTATGCTTATGAAACTAAAATACAAAACAGGATCAATTATTTACAGGCCGATGTGCGGGGACATATTGAGCAATTATAGGCTTAAACACCACAGCATGCCGAGAAGATCCAGCTAATGGAAATACTGTTTACAAACATACATGCAGTAATATTGTACAGTGCGGCTACAGGTGCAGAAAGATAGTTTGCTTTATACTACAAGTTAAATCCCTGATATCTAAGCGATTTAAGTTTGTTGATTGAACTAAAAAATGAAAAAAGAAATGCAAATAAATCGCAATTTGTTGCCGTCGTCTCCGCTTCAATATTGAAAAATGTCGTGTGATTTGTCGAGATGTGTAACAATGTTATAAGTGGCACAATCTGCGATCCTGTAGTAAAGGAATAAACTCTCTTCTCCTCTCTTATTAGCTAATATTCAATTGATTGACACATGGGAGGCGGTAAAAAAAGCATCTTCGCCTCCAGAAGTTCAAACTTTCGTTGGTTATGGCTGGGTTAGTAAGACACGTCCTGTTCTTCGCTTGTGTTTTCGTCGTACACTTCTTTTCCAAAAACGAAGTTCTGTGCGCTAAAGCACTATCAAGGAATTTTGAACTGGGAATCGCTTATGCGAATTTTGTTAGTCACCAGTTTCACTACCTCAACGTCAGCCAAGTCGGATCATATTTGGTGCATGAACTCGGAGAATGCGCTGACGCTTGCGTTTACAGTGTTTCTTGTTTCTCCTTCAACGTGGCAGCACATCCTGACGTAAACGGCCATTTACTGTGTGAGCTTCTGTCCTCTGACAAGTACAACTCGTCCGACAAGTTCGAACCAAGTCCGTCCTTCCACCATTACAGCATCTACGTAAGTTGCCTTCTTTGTTTTAAGAAGATCTGCTGACTTGCTTTGTATATATAACGTGAAGGTTCTGCTAATTTGAATCTATGACTCCTATAGCATTATCACATAGCAAGACTCTTGCTACGTGATTATATTCAATGCTATAGGAGTCATAGTTTCTGCTTTTGTATTGGTAGGAAAAAGGAAATTTACAAACCTTTTCTGTAATTCGTATTTTTGCAGACTCCTTGTTCCGACAGGCCCTGTATGAATGGAGGGATGTGCATCGCTTTGTATTTTCATGACGACTTCAAGTGCAAATGTCCTGCAGGATTCAGAGGAGAGAAATGTGAGATAGGTAAGTTTGTTAAACTAAAAATACCGGCATTCTAATAGCAGTGTCCACTTCCAACTTCCGAACTGTCAAATGAATCCTAAAGGTGTGACTACTCTAGTGAAAGCTGGCTCAATCGTCATGATAAGAAAAATCTTTAAACGACTAAAATAGTACAGACGAATTGCGCAAGTAGTAGTAAAATAACGACAAGGAGCTTTCTATGTAGGATTGAACAAACAAGAGGCTGAAACCCCTGCTCGCTCTAAGAAAAAAAATTACCAGCTGTCGTAACTGAACAATAATAGGAACTTTCAAAGCAATTACTTTGAAAACACAGGCCAGTCGTGATTGTTATTGAACTGGCAATGAAATATTATCTAAAACCTTGTGAGATTTCGCGGTTTCTTTCGATTTTCGTTACTTGTTTAGATGCAAGTTGTCGATTATATGTTTTGAAATATCGGCTTAGCTGTGAATGTGTAAAACCTGAGTGAGGAAGAAGACGTTCTCTTGCTCTGGCAAGACTTCCTAAAATATGCAATTATCTTGTCGCGAGTTGTGTTCCTCGCGCCAAGTTTGCAAAACCAGAACTTGCGTGCGGGTTGCGAAAGGGAACCCTGAAACGTCGAGTTCGGAATCGAATTAAACTTCGGGTTGAAAAAACAGGCGGGGGGGGGGGGGGGGGGGGGGGGGGGGGGTTCAGTAATGGGGTTCAGTAACTTAAAAGAACTTTAAAAGTTTAAATAAACAAGTTATCAAAAATCCCCTAAAAAGCCATTAACGTGCAGCGCGCGGCAAGTCAAGGTTTGGTAATTACCACGGCACACAATTATTGAGATAATTTAAAACGCTAGTAAACATTGTTCTCCAAATATGACGCAAGTCAAGGTTATTTCATTAACAATTTACAGAATTTCAGCCAGCATTTCGATCATGTTGTAAAGCATTCAAAACAGCATGATTTCGCCCAGAATCAAGTCAAAACTTAAAGGGTATATTTAACAATTATCCTACGAGGGCTTGCCGAATATAGATTGATAAATAACCAACGAGGCGCCGCGCCGAGTTGGTTACTATCAATCCATATTCGGCAAGCCCGAGTGGGATAATTGTTTTATTAAAAGCTGGACCACAAAATACTCTCCAAAATGATTTTATTTGACGCAAAAAAGACCGGAAAACGACTCAACAATGATCAAATGATTACTGCAACTATGACAACGTCTTTGCGAACGGGCTTATAGCTGAATGAATGAAAAATCGAGTGAAGAACACATTATCATGGAATTACACCGCACAAACAGTCTCAGAAGGAGTTTACAAAAATATCCTAAGGTGATGTACCAAAATTATTGAAAACTTGGACGTTGGTACAGTTGTAAACATTGCATTACATAGTCACGATATAAGCCACGTTCTGATTGGTCGAAGAGCGTGCTCCTAACTTTATTGTGCACGCCCGGCCGTGCTCAATAATTTGACGTGAGCAAATGCCGCTTCCTTTTGACTTTTTCTAGCTTTCTTCGTTTAAGAACTAGAAATACGATAATCGCAGATATCCCCTCGCTCCGTAGTGGGCTTGTTTATTTTCCGCTTGTAGATTATTTTAAAATCTTTTTTACAAACCACGGTTGTATGGCGACGTCACCAGTCGGCCGCTAAAACAATATTTGTCGCACGGAAGTCTGGTTTAGTTCAGAAAACGTGCAAAGTCTGCAAGTTTTCGTGGACACTAGCTGAACTCCAAAATTCGCCGAGACAACTTTTACACACAACTACAGAATACTCCCGAGACCCGCAAGCCAGGAAAAGCGCAACTAGAATTGTTATTTGATCAGTTTTGCCCAGTCAGCGAAGCGGTCAATCTTCACCACCGAAATTTTTATGATTTTCAAGAAAAGCCGCGATTACTCCAGCCAAGCACATACGCGTTTGATTTATTTTACTTCATCAATTTAATACGCTTTTTCGAGTGTAACAAATTCAGAACTGTCAAATCGAGAGTCGCTTGTTTATACGCTTTCAAAGTCTCGGAATGTGTGAATTTTGGCAAGGATTCAATTTTGAACCGACAACAACCTTTCAAATCGCGTTTGACGAATTTAAAGTCTTTGACAGAAAAAAGAAATTAAGTCACTAAATAATACAAGGTCCGATTGTGTTGAGTGAGCAAATACGGTCACTAAATAATTAATACAAGGTCCGATTGTGTTGAGCGAGCGAACTCGGCCACTCATAGACAACAATATATTTACTTTGGAAAGCATGGCCCCTGGCCGGGTATTTTCTACTTTAGTAGCCTTCAGAAAGCGAGAGCACTTCAACCCGGTTACATTTCATTCTTGAATATAGTGTGCTAAGAAACACGGCGAGAAAAACTTCACAGCATTTCCATGTGTCAGACTGTCAACGAAATTATGCAAAAATGTCAGGAATCGGAATACACAATCTTGCTCGAAGGCACTCTGAAATGGCTTTGAAACGCGGAAAGATCACAGTATAATCCTACTTGGCCTTCATCATTAAGTTACCGGGGCATCAAACGACAAAATGTACGGCGATTGTTGAAATACCGTAATGATTATGCTTACTGTACGTTAACTGACGTAACTTTTCAAAACTCACCGGTTCCTGAAAGCCATAGTTTTCGCTCTTTCACAGCAAAGGAAATAAAACCCAAAACACATTGTTTACGTCTTCAAATATTTCAAAATACACTGTATAGAGCAGTCCTTGTACAGTACGAAAATTCCACTTTCCGTTGTATTGTGCGTCGTCATCTTGTCAAAACTTGGATTTTCAAAACTAAAATCCTGTTGTTGTAAACGGTGAAATTTGCCAAGGCGATTGTTCAATTTCCACCGACTGTATTTTGCTATTCCTTTTTGAAGAAGTGTCTGCGTTTTAACACAATATTGGCGTCAGGGATTGTGGTCAGGTCGGCCAGTCAAAGCCTTAAAGAATTTGTTTCACGGCAAGCAAGCTTGCCTCCGATACACTGGCAAAATACCCGGGCACTTTACAGCCGTCCGTCGAACTGCTTGGCTTTGTATCTGCATCTTGTTGTACAAAATCACCTCCGTTCGTACTCTATCGCATGTTACTAAAAAAAATGGCGGTTTACTGTTCTGGCCGAAAAGCCTGGGAACGAGGTCGACTGACAGAGGAACATTAAATTTCGAAATGGCGACCCGCTTGGAGTCTCCAAGAAAGGCGATACTATTGCGTTAGCGTTGTGATTATTACCCTCGCTTACGCTCGGGGATTAACAGGCGCTTTACAACTCAGAATAAAATAGCTTTATTTTTCCGAAGAAGTTTTTACTACATTGAGTCACACCGGCACCCAAAGGAAATGATGTCTGAAAATTCTGTATTTCAACAGTCGGCATAGAAAGTTGTATAAATCAAAACCTACCTATTTCTTGGCGGCTTAAGTCTCATGGAAGGTGAAATCCATCACAGCAAAGATAAATATCCATCAAGCCTCCAATTGTTTTGAAATGAAACGGCGTTCATTCATTCCGAAAGCCGCCATACTTGCAGTGTTTACAATACAGTTTGCTGGCTGCTCGAACAACAAACAAGTCCGCTCGACAAACATTTTGATCTCTTTCGTAGATGGTCGGACTGTTCACAGTGTTCGACTGATCACTTTGCATTTCCAGACCCGCATTGTCTACCTTTGTTCAAGGCGAATCTCAGTTGTTTTGAAGCGGCGACGTGAATTTCCTGGGTACATTTTAAATCTTCAACAAATCATTGTACCGTTCAAAACATTTACATTGTCACCAACTCCAAAGACACCGCAGGCTGCTGCTTACACCGCGCCAGATTAACAGCACTCTCAGTGTTTTTGTCAATTAAACAACATCTTTTTCATCGACTCTCATCGAATTATGACAGAGATCATGTAAGCTGTGGCGTGTTTTTAATCAGCCAATGAGAGAGTTTGTTTTTCCATCAAAAGAGAATTTTGCATTCAATCAGAAATTAAAATTTGTTTTTCGCCCAAGTTATTATCGCTGTTATAAAAGAATTGGTTCATGCTTTTATCTGTGCGTAGATCGAGTTATGGATGCACTCGGGAAGTTTGGAGAGCACTCAAGACGCTAGAGTTGCTCTCGGCTGCGCCTCGAGCAACTCTTACGCTTCCCTCGTGCTCTCCAAACTTCCCGCGTGCATTCATAACTCGATCGATATACGCACGCTAAGCACGAGCCAATTCTTAAATTGAAATATTGAGCAGCCCTCATACAGTTCAAAAATTCCAATCTGCATTGCATTGCATCGTCCGCGGCGGTCTTCTTAAAATTTGGATCATCCTGTAAACGGTCAAACGGTGAAATTTGATTGTTCGATTTCCACCGACTGTATTTTGCTTGTCCTTTCTGAAGAAGTATCCGAGTTCTAACACAATTTTGGCGTCTGGGATTGTGCTCAGGTCAGCTCCAGCCTCTAGTCCGATGCCTTAAAGAAATCGTTTCATTTACTTTTACGGCTAGCAAGCTTGCCTCTCATGCAATGGCAAAATATCCGGGACGTTTATAGCTTGGCATTGAATCAGCATTTTGTTGTGTAAAATCGTTTCCATCGGTGCTCTGTGGTTTCTCATTTCAATGAACTGCTTAGCAACCTCGCCTGGAGGTCGTACACTAGACAGACTTATGAACTCCAGATTTGGAGATGGCGACCCGCTTGGAGTCTCCAAATAGCGCAATACTACAGCATTAGCGGCGTGATTATTACCCTCGCAGAGTTCGGGGATTACACGAAAAGTGGTGCAATATGGCTGTATGTTTACTCGTCGTCATAGGAGAGAAATGTGAGAGGTAAGTTTGTTGAACTAAAAGCACTGAACTTCTAATAGTAGTGTCCACTTCCAACTTCCGAACTGTCAACTGAATCCTAAAGGTGTGACCAATCAAATGAAAGCTAGTTCAATCCATAAGTACATGATAAGAAAAAAATTAAACGACTAAAATAGTACAGACGCGAGCAGTAGCAAAACAAGTTTTGTCGCGTGAAAACGCGACAGATGCTGGGATTCAAGCTTGGTGTGGGAACTATCTGCACGCATCATTAGAATTCTTTAAGGAGCAATCTCTGGACTTGGGCGAGACTCCCATAGGTCATCAACTTCAATTTTCTCTTCCAGTTTCTCACCAGAAAAATATCATACAGTGTAGGGAACTTGGCCTTTGACACCTTGCTCAAATGAAACCTGAATTAAAAACTATAAATTATAATTACAACACTTATACATTTGCTTCAAAAGGTTGAGAGAATTTTGAGCTTGGGAGTGAAAGGGTCGGCCAGCAAAGAAAAGTATAAGCGTGTGATCGACTTATCTCATTTTCATGCACAATCGATTTCGACAGTTTGACTTCGAACATTTATTTCTAATCACAGGCCACGATTAATCCACCCTGCGCTTTATTATTTTTCTGTTGTGCTTCTTCTAAAATGCACTTCTTCTATCAGGCTTTCTGAATTTCCAGTCGGTCTGTTGTATTTCAGAGCTATTATCACCCAGGTTGTGACGGTTGTTTGACCAAGCGTATGTTAAAGTTGAAAAACCCGTGACAGCCGGGAGCGACTTCAGCTTGTCGAAATGTTTCTACCGTTTGACTATGTTAGCTTTGCTTTGCTTAGTTTTCAACAGCAATAACATATACTGTACACAACTGGAAGAAGAAGAATGCGAAAGTGAACGTATAAATTGAACGAAACCGCAAGGGCGCAACTGCATGTCAACAAAAATCTCACGTTACATACTTGAAATTTAGCAGAAAAAAGCAAGCCTTCCACACCGTTTGCACGTGAACATTACCCAATCAAATTACAGTTTTGCTGATTGCACATCAATGAAACTCCCAAATCCTAGAGGGGGGATTTCTTATACTAACTGCCATGATACCTACGTTTCGGCTTTCGGGTGAAAGCAATTACATGCTGGGCCTAAGGGCCCAGCATTGTGTAACGACAAAGAGCTTTTTATGTAGGAATTGAACAAAAAAAAGACAGAAACCCCTAATCGCTCCAATCTTAGCACTCGTTTTGGCTTGCATTGCATTCGAAAATGTGAAGTCGTGTAATAAGTACACATATCTGTTTCATTATCAGCACCGTCGATTTATAGATTGACTTGTTTTTACAGTCTCAAGGCGTTGTTCTGACCATTCCTCCCCCTAAGTTTTTAAAGCGTGATCGCGCGGTGTAGAACGAGAAATGAAAAGATTAGTGGTACAGAGGAACCTCTACCTCCATTAAGGTCTCGAAAAAGGTTCGCGCGTCCCTCAAAATATTCTCGGGATAAATACCAATAAATACCCCCTCGCCCTGGCATTGATTGGACTATTACTTTGCGTGCAGTACTTGACTTCGAAGAAATAATTGAGCCAAAACTTCGGTAAAACAAAGGCTGCTCTTGTTGAGCAGTACTAAAGAAAAGAGACAAAGAATGGTGCGTTTTATACTTTTGCGTTGAAAAAAGAATCGATTGCGTGACGCCGTACCATTAATTCATGCAGTCTGCTGGGCACACTCTCAAACATTTAATACTTGAATTGTGAAGTTGTTCAGCCGCGTAGTACGGGAACAAAAGGAGCAATGATTTTCCAGTTTTGAAATCATAGGCTGTACTATGGAAAATGGTTTGAACCCAGGAGTGTGAACAGTAGGTTGGTTGTGATCGTCCGGGTTAGAGTAGTCTCCAGAAAGACTGTTGTTGGTGACTGACGTTTCGACTACCTGAGCGGAAGTCATCTTCAGAGTCAAGTGAAAAGTATTCGTCAGATGGCGGTATATATGTCTCTGGTTGTAGAAGTGATTGGTCCGTAATGTACATTAGCCGGGAGCGTTTCCAAGTTTAGCCGGATTAGTGTGGATGGGGCCTTGGGCGTGCAGTATATCTTTACGGGTCGGCTTCGGGGAATTGAAATACAAACAACGCCGACTAAAACTGCACAACAGTACTGCACGTTGTATCATTAACAAGATATTTACATTAACATCAATTGGTGGCAAATGTTGTTTCTTGTTAGCAAATAATATTCAAATATCAAAGCAGCGTTGCCGCTGAAAGCTCGCCCATTCTTGTTGGTCGATAGGGTTCACGTGGTTTTTGTTTAAAATTTTGTTTTGCTTTTATAGTTAGTGAGACAATATTCATTTAACATCACAGAATCATAGAATCTGCTCAAAAATTTGCAGAAAGCACTCTAGTTGAACCCAGAAACTTCCAAAGAAGAATCTTTTACATGTAGGTTCACTGTTTCTACTGTTCCATTGGTGACAAATAATTGTACGAAGCCAGGATTGCAGCCATGATGCTGTAAATAATGCAGTACAAAATAATATAAATCAAAATGACATTGTTATGTTATGTTTGTGCAGTTAGTTGCTCAAACAACAAAGATTGTGATTCTTCAGCTCTTGAGGAACGAAAAGCTTATTTGAGAGATTATGAAAGAAAGCAAAGAATGGATCAACAATACCTTGCTAAAAGAGAAACTAATGAGAATGCACATGAAACAGAAAAAGTAATCCCAAAGTAAAACAAAAAGAAAATGAAGCTAAGAAAATAACAGAGAAGGAAACCCAGATCATGTGAAAGAAAAAGACAGACAGGCAAGAAAAAGAAAAAGGGAAAGGGACCCAGATCTTGTTAAAGGAAAAGAGACAAGCCAAAAAAATAAAGGCAAAAAAAAAAGAGTAAACAAATTTAAAACCATTGAGGGTCTTATTAAACAATTTCATGAAAATATCAAATGTGGACCTGATCAACTTTGGTACAAAGCTGGTGTAATTAGATGTCATGAACATTCATTCAACTCAGATCTTAATGTATCAGATCTTAATGTGAACAATTCTGAATGGATTTGTAAACTTGCCATCAAAACATCAAAGCTGGTAAGATGCCAAGTTGTGCATTAGGCCAATAAAATGACACTCCCACATAAGCCACCAGAGTTAGAATTAACTGAGCTTGAAGAGAGACTTCTGGAAACATGGACACACTTTTACAAGAATCAGATGTGTCTGAAGGACATCGAATCGTCGGCTTTGCACCTGATGAAGGCCAAAAGCCAATTGGATATACGGCTTATATTTATTGCAGTAAAAATTATTGTTTGCATCACTGGTAAACCTGTGGCTTCTGACAACCCTATCCTTTTTATGTTTCGTATTAGGCCGCTGCTTACACAAATAAACATGTTTGCGAACCTTAATCTTGCTCTTATTTGCAAGCTTTACGTGCCTCGGTAGACAGTGATTGACACGGGTTTTATGCTTTTTACAGCAATCGGCAAGAGCAGATGACTTGGGAACAAATTTACTTATGTAGCGACGTACCTTTAGCCGCACGTGTTTGTTCTTTCGCAAAAGCCTTCAAACTTTGCGTAAAGGAATACGCGACGATTCTCTCGCTCGCTTCCGATCAATCTTACCCTTCCACGTAAAATGGTAACGCGACCCGTCCGTCAAGGATTTCACGTTCAGATGTTTCTTCCGCAACACAATCCTTGCCATTCGATCTGGCGACGTGATAGCTTGCGTCAATCACAGCTGTAGAAGCACCCTCGTTTAACGGCTGCTCTTTGTTTACAAAACAGCACAATGTCTGCATTTCATGATCACAGCATAACAGCCATGTCATTTCATTAATTTTAGTGTCGCTCAATCGCGGTATATTTTCGTAATCACAGCAAAATGGCCATGTAATTTCAGTGTCATTGTAGCAGTGCCCTACATTCGTAGAAACACCCAGGCTCAATGGCCAAACAAACTTCGAATGCTTGACGATCATGACAAACAAGAATGAATTCCAAAAACAACTTCCACACG
This sequence comes from Plumapathes pennacea, assembly GCA_964036295.1. NCBI lineage: Eukaryota > Metazoa > Cnidaria > Anthozoa > Antipatharia > Myriopathidae > Plumapathes > Plumapathes pennacea. The sequence continues at coordinate 8,110,130 of OZ038462.1, forward strand.
AAGCTTCGACGTCTTCTGTTTGAACGTACTGCGTAACACGACCATGCCCAAATTTGGAAATTGACAAGCTTTCTTCTTTGGAAATTCCTTATTTGGAAGTCCATTGTTGACAAAGAAGCCTGGAAGGACACCGTGACAACTTTAAGCTCGCCCCCACTTCGTGGGGCGAGCTTAAAAATGACATGAAGTAACTTTATCATTATAATAGATTTTGCTCATTTGCATTGTATTCGACGCATGTGAATTTTGACGTTTGAAACAGGCCTAATTGTTCTCATTAGTTTACTAAATCGGCAATGTTTTTTTTAGTTTGATAGTGAACGTACGTTATGTATGTAGATACGTAGCGCATTACGTAAATATGTAAACAATATTGTTTGTGTATGCATCTGTTTCTCTCTCTGCACCTCAATAGTTTCTTTCTTTTTTGTAACTGCAGCTGTATAGGATTGTTCTGATCTGTACAACGCCAGTATCACCAAGGCCAACTCCGGATCCTAAAGTCGCCATAATTTAAAGCGACTTAAGAAAATCCGACTGGCCTGTTTTTTTGAGTTGATTTAAAGCGTCCGCGCTCGGATCGGACCTCCTCCCCTCCCTCGGGGGAGCCGCTGCGCAGGCTAACATTTATTCAAAAGTCGATAATTGAAGGCAAAACAAGTTTCGGAAACGTGAACAGAAACGTTTTCGTGATCTTTTAAAAATCAAATTGCATCTTTAATCAAATGACTATTTTTCTTCTTCTATCATCACACAGATGTGGACGAGTGCACAGAAAACAAACACAACTGCTCTGCAGACGCTACTTGTGAGAACACCCAAGGTTCGTTCAACTGCAAGTGTAACCATGGTTACCAGGGAGATGGCGTGAACTGTAATGGTAAGAAGTGTATATTCTGTTTTCTTCTGTTGTTGTTGTTGTTGTTGTTGTTGTGTGTTGTCGCTCAGCCATCTTTGATGTCGCTTCAGATTACTTTTCTTAATGCCAAGTATTATAATTCAACACGTAGATGTTGACGAATGCACGGAGAATACACACAACTGCTCTGCAGACGCTACTTGTCAGAACACCCAAGGTTCGTTCAACTGCAAGTGTAACAATGGTTTTACGGGAGATGGCGTGAGCTGTATTGGTAAGTATAACGACATACAAACACCCTCACCGTACCCCCGTGCAAATTGTCTCCTCCCAATTGACTGGTTTTCGTTTGCTTTCTTTCTTTAGTATTAAATTAATATATAAAGTTTCGTGCACTGTTTCCCCCCTTAGGAAATACAAGAGATTGTTCAGACCTGTACAAAGCCGGCATTACCACAAGTGGCGTGTACTCTGTTAATCCTGACGACAAAGGAACTTTCTCAGTTTACTGTGACATGACAACCGACGGAGGCGGCTGGACAGTGTTCCAGAGAAGACAAGATGGCTCCCAAGACTTCTACCTAGAATGGAGTCAGTACAAAGTGGGCTTTGGACAGCTGACCGGCGAGTTCTGGTTAGGAAACGATAAGATCCACCGCTTGACAGCCAGCAGACCGAGCGAGTTACGAGTGGAGCTAGGGGACTGGAGCGGAGGCAGAGCTTATGCCAAATATAGCAGTTTCAGAGTTGGTGATGAGCAGTCGCTGTACAGGCTGAGTGTGGGCTCGTATTCAGGAACAGCAGAGGACTCGTTAGCGTGGCACAACAACATGAATTTTACTACCAAGGACAAAGATAATGACAAGTGGAGTGAAAACTGTGCTGTGTGGTGCACAGGCGCCTGGTGGTATAACCACTGTTATGCCTCCAACCTGAACGGACAGTACCTGGGAAACAAGGTGGATCATAAGGGAATCTGTTGGTATGAATACAAAACCAGTTATCTTTCCTTGAAGTTCGCCGAAATGAAACTACGCCCAACAAATTAATAACTTTGACAGTGATAAACCGTATCAAACGTGGACCTACAGGACTGGAGCGAAGGCAAAGCTTATGCCAAATATGGCACTTTCGCAGTTGGAGATGAGACGTCGCTGAACGTGCTGACTGTGGGCTCATATTCAGGGAAGGCAAGAGACGAGTTAACGTATCACAACAACATGAAATTTACTACCAAGGACAGAGACAACGACAAAAATGGGAATTGTAATTCTGCTGTGCGTTACACAGGCGCCTGGTGGTACAAAAGTTGCCATACGTCCAACTTGAACGGACAATACGGACAGAGCATGGGCAGCCAGGGAATCCGCTGGTCAGGCGGTATTAAGAAGCATTCGGTGATGAAGCTTCGACCGACAAGTTGACTTTGACGACGATGAACGTTGCCCACCGATATCCGAAATGCGCATGTCAGTTTCAGAGTTGGTGATTGACAATCGTTGTACAGGCTGAGTGTGGGCTCACATTCAGGGACTCGGGACACTCGTTAGCGTAACACAACAACATGAAAATTTCTACAAACGAGGGGGACAACGACGGGGCGAAGAATGATAACTGTGCGGGGAGATACACTGGCATTTTTTTTTCCTCTTGTATCGAAAACAAAATAGAAAATTGGGTACTATCTACAAGCTGGGCACACTACATGATCACTCTCTCTTTTTTTGGGCTGGCATGAACATTTTTCAAAATTTTATAGAATTTTACAAAAGAGCCATCAATTTTTCAAAACATATCAGGCCGGTTATGATTGATGTCAGTATCAAATATGTGCTACACGATGCCTAAAGATATGTCGCACAGTTACTGAAAAGTATTAGCTATATCAAAAAAATAGTTTCGAAAAACCGCATGGCATCCACTCCACCTCCGCTGTAATTCGACATCACATTGACTTTAACAATAGTCATGGTCCAACCTGAGACTAAAAGAAATTGCCTGTCAACCAACTGTAGTTTTCAGAAATGTGGGTGGCCAAAAACTTGTCTGACATGGTGGAGTCAATGTGATGTCGATGGAGTAAAAGGCTTTGAACTTTTAAGTCTTTAATTGAGTTTGCACACCAATTATTACTACTACAATTTTTTGCCATAACTACATATTAATTGCTTTTCAGTATTATAGGAAACAATTCATTATCATTACAGTGCATGCAACTGAACTGTTCAGCAATTTAAGAATAGTTTTCACCTTCATTATAACTTTACACGGGAGGGTGACTTTAGAAGAGGTTGGTAGAGCCATTTGCTCTATTATTAGATATAATAGCAAGAACCCACAGCGCTGAAAAACTGCAGCAAGAGATGCGAGCGCAAGGAAAATCAAATTCACCGCCAAAATAACTTGTCTGTCCGCCAGTTTGGTTTTTACGCCCTCAGCGACCGCGCAATGCCTTTCAGACTCTTGGCGAGCGCTTGGCATGTAAAGGGGCCATGTAAACAGGGCCGAAATCGGTAATGGGTTTGATTACTTGCTTTAATGTAAAACACTTTAGTTTTGTCTGCATTCCCACTAGTTTCCTTACAGGAAAGGATTAAGTCATGAGCAAATGTGTAACACCGTTCTGTAAATATACTAAACTTGTGCAGGGCATGGGGGCCATGTATACAGGGCCTAAATCGGTAATGGGTTTGATTATTTGCCTAAATGTTAACGCTTTAGGGTTGTCTGCACTCCGACTAGTTTCCTCAAAAGAAAGGATTAATTCATGAGCAAATGTTTAACACCGTCCTGTAAATATACTAAACTTGTGCAGGCATGGGGGCCATGTATACAGGGCCTAAATCGGTAATGGGTTTGATTATTTGCCTAAATGTTAAACACTTTAGTGTTGTCTGTACTCCGACTAGTTTCCTCAAAGGAAAGGATTAAGTCATGAGCAAATGTTTAACACCGTCCTGTAAAAAGTATATACTAAACTTGTGGAAGGCATGCAGTTTAAGGTTGCCATTATTATTATTTACTACTCCATGTGCACAAATAAAGAAGTAACAAAATCACACAGAAATGTGTTTAGAGCTTCCCTGGTTGCGAGACTTTATGGACCATCACCAACTCCTGGAAATTCAGCTCAAGAAAACTGGGACTTATACGTCTGGCCGACTTCCTTAACGTGGACGTATTAGTCGATAGTTTTAAAAGTATGTTATGAAACTGTGTGCTTGACTCTCGAGGGGGAGGGGGAGGGGTTTAAACTTGTTGTTACAATATTGGTTATACTGTCTACCTTAGTGCTGGTCTTACTCACATGTTATTGCCACTTATATTACATATTAACTGAACTGAAGTTTTCCTTCATAAAAAGCAAACAACCTCTAACAAATAAGTAACTAACTAGAAATACGATAATCGCAGATACCCCCTCACTCCGTCCTGCACTGGCATATATTAGAAGTTTCGACACAAAAAAATAAACATAGAAGTAATGTGTCTATTCTATACGACCTTTGATGTAACCAGCTTGTTGTAGTTGATGGGGCAAGCGTATTAAAATAACGTTTTACTACTTGTACTATACTAAGTGCTGAACACTTAAAGGAGAAAAAGAGTGGTCTGAAATATAGTAACTTTGTGTTACTAAGCTCTGACCCAATAAGAAAACAACATATACATCAGCATCAATTTTTTTATTCTTAATCTTATTGTCATCATCATCATACAGCACACTAATCATTGTGTGCCCTTTTTATCATACATTTGTGTTATATAAGCTTCATCAAGTGCTCTTGCCTGGTACGAAAACCCAAAACCTTGTAGGAAAAAGTAGGAACGTACTCTCCAACCAAAAGCATGCAGGAGCACAATCCCTTGGAGGATAAAGGAATAATAACTATCATGAACTTAATACAGGTAAACAACCCTTTCACTCCCAAGCCTAAATGCAGAATCTCTCAGCTTTTTCAAAATACAAATAATATAAAATAAATTATGTAGTGAGAAGTGACAGTTTAGTCAGCATTCACTTAACCAAAAAGGTACAAAAAGCTATATATTCTCTATACTGTACAATACAGTACACTTTCAACTGAAGGAGAAAATTGAATTTGATCACTCTTAGGTGTGAAAGGGTTTAAACTTGTTGTTACAACATTGGTTACTGTCTACCTTGGTGCTGGCCTTATATACTCACATGTTATTGCCACTTATATTACATAACTGTACTGACGTTTTCCTTCATAAAAAGCAAACAACCCTCTAACAAATAAGTAAATAACAAAACCTTGTGTCAAAAAGGTACACATAGAAAAAAATACTTGGCTCTGAGCATGTCATCCACTTGAGCACAGTACAGTACCATTCCAAATTTTAAGAAAACATACAGATATACCGACATTTTTTTTGTGGCGTACTCAACAGAATATACAGAATATACAGGCCAATGTTTTTGAGAACATTTTCCTTTGGCATTCTTGTTGGACCAGACAATCGGGTTGTACACATCAGCATTGAGTTCATTTTTAGCTCCTGACAATCTTACACTTTCATGATGTTAGTGACTTGGTATATGAGGATACCTTAACAGCACAGGAGTTGGCTTCTCAGCATGATTCCTTCACTTTAACATTTCCTTTAGCATGATCTTTGGAGATGAAAACACATGTTCAGGTTTTTGTCTTTGGTACATATTGTTGCAAATTTATTATACAGTACTTACCTATAAACAACGTAGAAATTGAACTTCCACTTGGACCGAAGTGTAAGTTTAGCCAAGGAACCTCTTTCTTTGCTCCTACAAAAATCAGAAAAGGCACCAAGTCTTAAGTGGATTAATAAGATAATTCACATGATGTACACAATACAATGCACTTTCATAGCTAACCTGTACTATTCATCCACAATTGACATAAATCTTGGAAGGATGCTGCAAAGGAACTGGCGCACTGTAAATAAATACTTGTTGTCCTGATAATAGAGGCCAATTCTTTCCTCAAAACACTGCTATAAATGTTTTTGGTTATCCCCGAGCGTAATATCAAGTGTACATGGCATAAAAACAAATGCACATCATCATATGGACAGCTAAAGAAACTTCACTGCATAGATCATAAATCACTGTAAATTAATTAGGCACTGATACTGTAGTAAAAATTGGCAAATATTCTAAAAAACACAAACTACAGCTTTTGCAATGGTAAATCAAAGTACAAACACATGTATACAGTATTGTGTTCTCTTCGATGCTTGTGTATAAAAATGCGGCAAATAATAACAAAACACAATCAGTGGTCTGATTAAGCAGGAATTCAAATTAAACAAAATTTCACCATGCATTCTTTGTTTAACTGTTCTTCATTGAAAAGAAACAATGACAAAGAATGGCCGAATTGCAATTAATGCGTAATTGTGCAAACTTGGCCATCAATACACAGCGAGGTCAAAAATATAAATACAACTATAAAAGCCATACAGAATAGTTTTCAATTCTTACCTGCCACTTGCTTCCTGATGATAAGAACGGGCAGATCACTCACATTGGCTGGAAGAGTGCTGAGAAATCCCTGAACATCCTGTGGCAAGTTGAGGACATGACCTTTGTACCCACGCTAGCTCGGGCACGCTTTGGTTGGTGATCGGCCATGTTTCTCTGCATACCTTGCAGCGTAAGTGTCGGAGATTTTCCTCAAAGCTGTGAAAGGCAGTGAGTTCTTCCCGCACCCATTCTTGTTCGTGGAATGGAGGAATTTCTGGATTTGCCCACCCACGGTTATGCAAATATTGTTGTTTTTGGCTGCGACGTTCTTCGATAACTGCAGCACGCTGTTGTCGGCGTCGAGTGTTGGCTTCATTTTGAGCTTGAAGCCTGCGGGTACTCCGTTCAGACGATTCATTGCCACGTCGAGAAGCTACTCGCTGGCGATTGGATTCTCTTTGCGGAGTTTTCTGCGTTTTCCGCTTCTGTTCATGTCGCTTTCGATCGGCATTCATGCGCTGTTTTCTTTGCGGAGTCGTTTCTTCGGCACGATTCTTTTTATGATGTTGTCGATCATAACAGGATTGTCGCCTTTTCTCGAGACGAATTTGGCGTTGTTCGCTCGTTTCACGATTTCGCCTTGCTCGTGCCTGTTCCCTTCTCATTTGAAGACGAGCTTCGCGAGACTGTTGTGTTTCAAGTTTTTCAGTTAAGTTTTCCATTTTCGTGAACGTAGCTACGATATATTGTTGCTTCGTTCAAATCTAAATGCTTCGTTCAAGTCTAATTTCTCTGTTAGAGCCGTTTTCGGATGACTGTCGAAAACCAAAACCAAAGTAATCACACAGGCCAATCACAGAGACTGAGAGAAAACAGTTCAGCCAATCAGAAGCCAAAGTAATTCACGTTTGGTCTTGCGTTTGGTTTTATTTTCCAATCAGCAATGCGAGTACACGCCATCTCTTGCGTGAGAAGTGTTTGGTTTTGGTTTTGGTTTTGCTCCTGATTGGTTGAGAATGCTGCCAAACTTGTGTGGACCAATCCGAAAGCGTAGCAAACGCAAAACCAAAGCAATCACACGATTACTTTCGACAGCCATCCGAAAACAGCTCTAATCCGAGTAAAACAAGGATCCGTAAAACAACAGGGCACACGTGATCGATCCGGCCTTTGTTATTGGTTAGCGGGGTAACCGCGCCTAAAGTCGTACGACAGACAGACTGACAGACAGACGAACGTTAAATTTCGAGATGGCGACAGGCTTGGAGTCCCCAAGTAGGCGGTATAATATTACTGCATTATTGTCGTGAGTATTTCCCTCACTTCGTTCGGGGACAAAACCTTGTGTCAGAAGGGAACACAGAGAAAATACTTGGCTCTGAGCATGTCGTCCACTTGAGCACAATACAGTACCATTCTAAATTTTAAGAAAACACCCAGATATAATTTTTCTTGGGGTTACTTGACAGAGTATACAGGCCAGTGCCCTTGAGAACATTTTCCTTTGGCATTCTTGTTAGAGACATCACCATTGAGTTCATTTTTGGCTCCTGACAATCTTACATTTTCATGATGTCAGTGACTTGGTATAGGAGGATCCTTTATTAACTGCACAGGAGTTGACTTCTCAGCCTGATTTCTTCACTTAAACATTTCCTTTACCATGATCTTTTTGGAGATGAAAACACATGTTCAGGTTTTTGTCTTCACTACATATTGTTGCAATTTATTGTACAGTACTTACCTATAAACAACACAGAAATTGAACTTCCACTTGGACTGAAGTGTAGGTTTAGCCAAGGAACCTCTCTGCTTGCTCCTGCAAAAATCAGAAAGACACCAAATTTTCAAGAGGATGATGAGATAATTCACAATGATGTACACATTACAATGCACTTTCATATAGCTAACCTGTGCTATTCATCCACAATTGACATAAATCTTGAAAGGATGCTGCAAAGGATCTGGCGCACTGTAAATAAATACTTGTTGTCTTGGAGTGTTCACACGAATGGGTCCTAAATTCTTGAGTACATTTGTAAAGTGTTTCACAGTACACTGTAGGTGATAGCAATATTTAGTTGAAGAATGTGTGATAAAGAGATTGTACAACAGGAATTCAGATAAAACAAAATTTCAACATGCATCCTTTGTTCAGCTGTTATTCGTTGAAAATAAACAATGACAACGAATGGCCGTATTGCTATTAATGCATAATTGTTCAAATTTGGCCATAATACACAGAGGTCAAAAATGTAAACACAACCATAAAAGCCATACAGAATAGTTTTCAATTCTTACCTGCCCCTTGCTTCCTGATGATAAGAACGGGCAGATCACTCACATTGGCTGGAAGAGTACTGAGAAATCCCTGAACATCCTGTGGCAAGTTGAGGACATGACCTTTTGTAGCCACGCTGGCCGCCGTGTTTCCGGTAAATACACATGATGGGGAAAGCTCTGGCGATCAACATTTCCTCTTCTTCGGTGAGGTCCTGTAGTTCTGCAGGCACTGTTCCAGGATCCATGTCGTTGTCAGCCGAGAACAATCGACACGAAGTCTTGTCGCGCTTGCACCTGGTGCAGGTGTAGTTCTGCTCGGACATACTTTGGTTGGTGATCGGCCATGTTTCTTTGCATACCTTGCAGCGTAAGTGTCGGAGATTTTCCTCAAAGCGGTGAAAGGCAGTGAGTTCCTCCTGTACCCACTCTTGTTCGTGAAATGGAGGAGTTTTTGGATTTGCCCACCCACGGTTATGCAAATATTGTTGTTTCTGTCTGCGACGTTCTTCGACAACTGCAGCACGTTGTTGTCGGCGTCGAGTGTTGGCTCCATTTTGAGCTTGAAGCATGCGGGTATTCTGTTCAGACATTCATTGGCACGTCGGGAAGCTACTCGCTGGCGATTGGATTCTCTTTGCGGAGTTCTCTGCTTGGCCCGCCTTTGTTTCTGAAGTTCCCGATTTGCTTTCAAGCGTTGTTCTCTTTGCGGAGTCTTTTCTTCGACCCGCTTTATACTTTGCTTCTGAAGCTCCCGTTTTGCTTTCAAGCGTTGTTCTTTGTGGAGTCTTTTCTTCGGCCCGCTTGTGCTTCTGAAGCTCCCGTTTTGCTTTCAAGCGCTGTTCTCTTTGTGGAGTCTTTTCGTCGGCACGTGATTGTCGTCCTTTCTCTAGACGTATTTGGCGCTGTTCGATCGTTTCACGATTTCGCCTTGCCCGTGCCTGTTCCCTTCTCTTTTGAAGACGAGCTTCGCGAGATCGTTCTGTTTCAAGTTTTCTGGTTTTCAAATTCATTTTCGTGAACGCAGTTACGTACAATTTGTTGCTTCCTTCAAATCTTTCTTAAAAACACTGGCGGAGACGCTAATCGATAATCGACAATGATTACGTAATTGCCTTATTAGGACCCTAAAAAGGTCGCATCGCACACACACACCTACACACACACGAACATTAAATTTCGAGATGGCGACACGCTTGGAGTCTTCAAATTAATGCATTAGCGTCGTGATTATTTCCCTCACTTTGTTCGGGGATAATATTTGCTTTAGTAAACACCATGTATTGCACTGACTTCCGCTGAAGTGAAAACACACACAAGGCGAGAAAACGAACTTTTTCTGAATCCGAAATTGTCATACTGACCGAAAAAGTCAAAAAGCACATCGCTGTCTCGCAGAGCAAACTGACCAACAGTGTCGCGAGTAAGATAAAAATCGAAAGTGGCAGGAAATAAATGCCGTCGGAGTGGAGAGGTTCAGGAAAAGTGGAAAAAGTCTTCATTCGGAGGCTGGAAAGGTTGACCCGAGGTTGACAAAACTAAAGACCACGGGTTGATATTCTCCCAGTACGGTCCCCGAGCAAGCTAGGTCAATAAGAAATTTATTACACGACTTGTGATTGAGAAAGACCGGCCGTGTATTTTTTGTATACCGCGCAAACGACATGAAGAAGAAGACGGCAGAAACTAAATGACTGAATCATGCGAGGTGCTCAAGGTTAGCTTGCTCTTCGTCGACCGATCTGTCATCCTTTGCTGCATTTGGTTTATTTCCAAAGCCGTTTTCGACAATACTTTTCCATTTCTGTTTGAAGTTTGTTTTATTTAACCTGAGGTTAGTCATTTAACCCATCTCGCTCGGTGGGTTAGATTTAACCCGATGTTTAACCGGAGGTTAGCGTTAACCGTGCTTTGAACAACAGAACTAACCGGCGGTTAAAATTTATCCTGGGGTTAGACCGATTTAACCGGAGATTAGTGCTTAACCTGCTTTCGAACAACCGGGCCCTGATGACCTTGTCAGCACTGATTACATTCTTTTATGCTGAGATCACGCGCTCTCAAAGCAAAGTATCAAGTCTCACTTCCTGCATTTTCAACACGTACTCCGTGTACTCGACTAGTTCAGTTGTGGTCTGTACTTACAGTGATGTCGAGTCCAGCTCGTACCTCGTGGATTTCTCCTCTGCTGTCATGTGTCACTCTCTTGTTGTTCTGTGTTGGTTTTCTGCGAGTTGAACTCAAGATGAAACAACAAGACGCAAGATTGGACGCGCTGGAGTCACAGAGCGCTCAACAGCATCCCATTGTGTTTGGTGAGCAGTTCAACCTAACATCAACATCAACATCTTTCCTCTCTGAACTGAAATATAATTAGAAAACAAGTAACTATTGCTTCATCCTGATTTTGTTTCACCAGTTTGTAAGATATTTGTCCTCCGCTACTCGCCTTGTTTATTTAAGATACTTAGCAAAGCATTTAATTCCTGCTTCCTTTTGGATGATCATGCCGAACATATGCCGGGACACATTTTTTTCTGTTGATGTTCAAAAGGTGAACTCTTTTATCTCTTAAAGAAACTTATGTCGTGGTGAATTTCCCTTGAAAACCTAAATCAGCCGTATTCGGTCACATTGACCAAGACGGCCGGCCGATAGTCTACCGACTGAATCGATTGATTCTCGGTCGATAGTCGTCGGAGATCGGTCGATATTTCGGCGTCGTCCGATGGTTGTCGATCAATCACCCAAACTCGGACATTATACTGTGTATGCAGTTCCACATCGTGTTAGCCTGCGAAGCAAGCGTTTCCGTAGGTTTCTGAGCGCAGACGACAGCTTTTTTTATTTTCGGCCGCGCGAAAATTGGGGCGAGCGCAAAAAAGACGCGAGGGGAGGGGGGTGGGGAGGTGAGAAGGACACGCTTGCCCGCAGACACTTATTTTGAAATACGCCCCCTTGAGCTTTGACGGTTACGTTAACTCAAAGCGTGACGGCCTGTCATTAAATCCACCAATAAAACCAAGAATATTTTTAACAGACGTGAATCGAAATAAATGAAGAAATACATTGTCAAAATTAATGTCGGAGCGCTTGTTAAGATGTAACGGCCACGGTCAAACGCCGTACTCGAAGTTCGACGTTTGACCCAATTAAGTTCGACTGTTTGTATTTGGAGCTGCTGGTCTATCTGATGCCCAGTAGTGCAACCGCGAATGACGGCTTCAGTTGAGTTCGGGTTCGGCTCATGTGAAGTATTGTACGGCGTTTGCCCGTCCTCGGAGCTTAAACCTTGCTTCATAACTGCGTAAATGCGCGTTCAAAGTTCAATTTGGTGCATTTCAGCCAGCCTCGAAGACTTTGATTAGCAATCAAAAAGAAATTAAAGAGTGTCGCGGTCAGATTCTTTCAGTTGCGACGGGAGATGCACCATATACCAAGTCACCGGTGACATCACAAAGCAAAACCAATTAACCGACAGTATGAGACTCGTCAACAACAACTGTAGTCAGAATCCGGTGAGATACCGTCTTCTCATTTTGAGGAACGAAAGGAAAATTCTGTTAAGAAGAACAACTTTTGCCGATGTAAAAAATAACTTTAACTTGCCGTTTTCAGTATCGGGCAAATTGCATTGACCCTGCCGAGAGCCGCACGTACACCATTCGAGTATCTGGTCTTGGATTATGCTTTTTAGTGGGCAAATTAGGCTGGTCCTTCATGTACCGTGATCACGAATGTGTTGAATATTAAATTGGTCTATTTATCACGAATAAGCAATAGAGGAGAGAAGGGGAGAAGGATCAGAGGATCAGAGGAACAGGGGAACAAGGGAACAGAGGAACAGGGGAACAGTTCCTCTGTTCCCCTGATCCTCCGATCCTTCTCCCCTTCTCTCCTCTATTGCTTATTCATGATAGATAGACCAATTTAATATTCAGCACATTCGTGATCCCGGTACATGAAGGACCAGCCGCAAATTACCGGCATGCAAGCCTCCTTCGTCAAAGAGCTGAAAGATTAATAATTTTTCGAACCCGTTGAAAGTTCCCCCACGCCGAGGACTTGACCGACAGGCTGTCAATCATCGGTAACCCACCGCACCAATCAGCGAGTCCGTACGTTGGCGTACGGAGTTTTTTCAAAATAACAGGGTCTGCGGGCAAGCGTTTCCTTCGCCTCTTCCCCCTCCTCCCTTCACCCCAATTTTTGGGCTCGCCCCAAGTTTCGCGCGGCCAAAATCGAAAAAGTCGTCGTATGCGCTCAGAAACCTACGGAAACTCTTGCTACGCAGGCTAACGTCGTGTATGTTATTCGCTTAGAAACTTACGTCAATCAGTACTCAGCAGGATAGATTTGCGGAATGAAGAAGAACGGCAAGCAAACAAGTGAAATAAAAGACTTGGTCCATCCGTAGAAATCCTGAAAGAGATTGAAATGACCCGCAACCCGGCGCTCACCTCAAACACGTTTAAACACCTATCTTCTTTAATTCTATTCTTAATCTCAGTTGGAGAAATTTTGATCTCGATTCTTGCTCACCTTTGTAATGTGATATTGATTGACAGCTGTCACCTCAGAAACCGCGCCCCTAGCCAATATTTCGCCGGCGCAGAGAAAAGAGTCCAAGATTAAGATAAAGAGTGAAACAACTCGAGTCCGACGTCAAGCAACTCCTCCTTCAAACGGCACGTACACCATAAAACAGCAACTGTTTCAAAACATCAATCGATTGGTCAAGGAATGCGCTGCAAACGGTGCTGTTTGCGTTCCAGGCCCTCCTGGTCCACCAGGCCGACCTGGCTACCAAGGATTTCGCGGACGTAGAGGGCAAAAAGGCAGGCCGGGTAAACCTGGAACAAGAGGCATCATGGGACCACCTGGGCCAGGTGGCAAGCAAGGCATTATGGGTCCCGCTGGTCACAAGGGAGCTAAAGGCCAGAAAGGCGATGCAGGTCCGCCAGGAATGCCGGGGCCAAAGGGAGACCCAGGGGAGTCGCTTTCTTCTCCTAACGTCATCGTGAATCCTCCATCGCTCACAGTGAATGAGAGCGAGGCTGCCTCGATGCAGTGCTCAGCTAGCGGTAATCCTAAACCCGTGATAGTATGGAGTAAAGTCAACGGCTCGTTGCCTGCAGGACGGTCAGCGGTGTTTGGTGGTAAGCTGGAGGTTCATAAGTCAGAGATGAATAACTCTGGAGTGTACCAGTGTAAGGCAACAAACATCTTAGGAGCGGCACGGAAACAAGTCAAGCTGGTTGTAAACGGTGAGTGCAAGTTTTTTCATATTTGCCTCCTTAATCGGCAGTGACTTCCTTCCATAACAAGAAACTAATCCACGCATAACGGACTTTTCCCTACAAGTGCGTCGCTCCATTAGCTGAGACAATCTAAAAATTGAGAGAAACAACAGACACAAAGTGTAAAAGCAATGCTAAACTTCTAGTTGATTAATTTCCCTTCTTTCCAAGTACACTTTCTTGGCAATTTATTAAAGCCACAGTATTACAGAAGTTGTTAATCATTTTTCAAAGTTTCAGATTAATATTTCTATGCCAAGAAGTTGTGAAGACCAGCGGAAAAGTCGGATGTGCCTGTTACAACCAATTGATATTTTTGCGCATCATTCGCCCCTAAAACAGCAAACACATCAACATTACCACGTATGCTAATTATGCTTACTTTTCTTATCTCAGCTCCACCTCGCTTATCTCTTCATCCGGGACCTCTGCATGTCAAAGAAGGTGATAACGTCACGCTCCCGACTTGCCACGTGACTGGCTATCCCAAGCCAACAATCATTTGGAGGCGAGCATCAGGCCGAATCTCTCCCGGTCGCTCAAATGCCAAGGGAACTTCTCTGATGCTCCTGTCTGCACAGAAAAGTGACTCCGATGCCTACTTCTGCCAGGCTTCTAATCTTCTTGGTTCCACTTCCGCTGCAACGCTCCTCGTTGTCGTGGGGCTCCCACAATTCACTCAGAAGCCGCCAGCGAAGGTTTGGCAAGTTGAAGGGAAGACGTTGACGTTAAACTGCAGCGCTGTAGGAGATCCACAGCCGGTGATCAGCTGGAGAATAGAAGGCGGACAAATTCCTGCAGGCAGAACAGTCATGACGGACAAATCTCTGACAATAAGGAACCTGAAGAAACAAGACACAGGAGTTTACGTGTGCGTTGCGACAAATGCAGCCGTTTCTTCTGTCGAGGCTCCAGTTCACGTGCAAGTTGTTGGTAAGAATGCCATTTTTTATGGGGAGGGGGGGGTGGGGGGGGGGGGGGGGAGGAGGAGGAGGAAGCTTATAGCTTATTTATTTAATAAGTTCTTATTATTGCTTGTTTAAGACTGTAATTATATATTTTTCCCATAGTATCAAAAGATTGTTCTGACCTGTACAAAGCCGGCATCACCACAAGTGGCGTGTACTCTGTCAATCCTGACGGCAAAGGAACTTTCTCAGTTTACTGTGATATGACAACCGACGGAGGCGGCTGGACAGTGTTCCAGAGAAGACAAGATGGCATCCAAGACTTCTACCTTGGATGGAGTCAGTACAAAGCGGGGTTTGGACAGCTGACCGGCGAGTTCTGGTTGGGAAACGATAAGATCCACCGCTTGACAGCCAGTAGACCGAGCGAGTTACGAGTGGAGCTAGGGGACTGGAGCGGAGGCAGAGCTTATGCCAAATATGGCAGTTTCAAAGTTAGTGATGAGACGTCGCTGTACGTGCTGAGTGTGGGCTCGTATTCAGGGACGGCAAGAGACGAGTTATCGTATCACAACAACATGAAGTTTTCTACTAAAGACAAAGATAATGACGCAGATAGTGGAAACTGTGCTGTGTCTTGCACAGGCGCCTGGTGGTACAACGATTGTCATTACTCCAACTTGAACGGACAATACGGACAGAGCAAGAGCAGTCGGGGAATCTACTGGTCAGGCGTAAAGAAGCATTCGGTGATGAAACTTCGACCGACAAATTGACTTTGACGACGATGAACGTTGCCCACTGATATCCGAAATGTGCATGTCAGTTTCAGAGTTGGTGATTGGCAATCGCTGTACAGGCTGAGTGTGGGCTCACATTCAGGGACTCGGGACACTCGTTAGCGTAACACAACAACATGAAAATTTCTACAAACGACAGAGACAACGACGGGGCGAAGAATGATAACTGTGCGGGAGGAAACACTGGCATTTTTTTCCTCCTGTATCAAAAACAAAATAGACTAGAAATACGATAATCGCAGATATCCCCTCGCTCAGTAGTGGGTTTTCGGAAAGCGGGATCCTTGTTTATTTTCGGTTCGGAGATTATTTAAATTTTTTTTTGCAAACCACGGCTGTGTAGCGACGTCACCAGTCGGCCGCTAAAAAAAATCTTTGTCGCACGGCAGTCTGGTTTAGTTCAGACAACGTGCACAGTCTGCAATTTTCGTAGACACTAAGCTGAACTTCAAAATTCGCTGAGACAACATTTACACGCAACTACAGAATACTCCCGAGGCTTGAAAGCCGAGCAAAGTCGATCTTGGACACCGAAATTTTTTTTTTTTACTTTATAAGTTTAATTCTTCGAGTGTGACAAAATTTAGAGCCGTCAAAGCGAGTCGCTTGTTTACACGCTTTCGAAGTCTCGGGACCGTGTGAATTTTGGCAGGGATTCAACTTTGAACACAACAACTTTTCAAACTGCGTTTGACAATTTTAAAACCTTTGACAGAAAAAAAAATCAAGTCACTAAATAATACAAGGTCCGATTGTATTGAGCGAGCAAACCCGGTCACTAAATAATACAAGGTCTGATTGTGTTGAGCGAGTATCTTACGGGGGTCCCGCTAGTAGACAATAATATACAATAGACTGTAATTGTTTAATTTGGAAAGCAGTGGCCGGATATTTTCTACTTTAATAGCCTTCAAAAAGCAAAAGCATTTTAACCCGGTTACATTTTATCCTTGAATACAGTATGCCAACAAACGCGGCAACAAAACTTCACAGCATGTTGTAAAGACACGCTTTAAGGAGATTCACTTTAATCTCTAGTCGCCATTACAACAACAACGTGAACTCGACCTCATGGTTTTTACATCCGGGCCTTAAACTATTACGTCACATCTCCCCTTCAACAGATATACACAAACAAACGATAACAACAACAAAAACAACAATGTTCATCAGCCAGTGTCACTTAAGTGTTATAGTCTTGCAGATACGCAGGAGCTTTGACAACTCGTCCACTTCGAGTGGTTATTGGCGGTATTGTTCCAGATATGGGCTGGTCTTCGTATTCCCGCAGTGTCGGGTCCTGCCTCCCGGGTGTCTCGGTAGTTGGGTTTGTGTTGTCTGGATGTGGTGATGCTGTACTAGGTTGCTGGTGGGTTGGTCCTTCCGATGAGACATGGTTGTGGCGTTCCCTGTCTGGATGATTCAGGATTACAGGTTCTTCTGGTACCTGGGGATTGAACGGCTCTGGAACTTTGTAGAGGTGCCTCCGATTACGGCGGTATACCCGTCCATCTTCAGTGGTGACTTTGTAAGATCGCACATTCACCTGTCCCTTGACTCTTGCCTTGAACCAACGGTTTGCTCCTGGTAGTGGTTTGACACGGACGGTTTCTCCCGCCTTGAGAACCTCCAACTTCCTGGCTCCGATGTCGTGGTACCTGACTTGTTTATCTTTGTTGGCAAGGATTTCTTGCTTGACATTTGTTGGAACTTTGGGTTCTAGTAACTGACTAGCCATGGGCAGCAAGGTTCTGGTTCTTCGGCATAGCATGCGCTGAGCAGGGGAACTGGTCATTCCCTCTGTAGGGGTGTTCCTGAAATCGAGTAGGGACAGATGTGGGTCGCGCTTTGCATCCGATGCCTTCTGTAGGATTTTCGAGCCCGTCTTGACACTGTTTTCTGCCTTCCCATTGGATTTTGGATACCGGGGTGACGTCTTAATGTGTTCAAAGTTGTATTCCCTTGCAAACTTTGCAAATTCTGCACTCGCGAACTGGGGTCCATTATCCGTGGTGAGCTTGGTGGGTAACCCAAATCTTGCCATGTGAGGCTTGAGCTTGCTTATGACCTCAGTGGTGGTCTCTGCTCTTAGTTTGTCTAGCTCGAAGAAGTTGGAATGTCTGTCTGTGGTTACTAGGTATTTGCTGCCCTGGAAATCAAATAGGTCAGCGGAGATGCTTTCCCATGGCCTGGACGGAATCTCATAGTATAGCATGGGCTCTTTTTGCTGCTCGGGCTTGTAGGCATTACAGATGGCGCATCTGGATATGTGGGCTGTGATATCGTTGTTCATGCCAGGCCAGTAGAATCCTTCCCGTGCTCTCCGGAGGCATCCTTGTACCCCGAGGTGACTTGCATGAAGCTTCTGTATCATCGTAGGTCGGAGACTGCTGGGTACAACCACACGTTCTCCCTTGAAGATGATACCATGCTGTTCTACCAGTTCTTCCCGGAAGGTGAAGTAGCACTGGAGGTTGCGTGGGAGGTTATGCTTGTCCTTGGGCCATCCCGACTTGATTATGGAGGACAGGGCTCTCAGGTCCTCATCTGTCTCCGTAGGGTGCTGGATCTCTGTCAAGGTCTGTTCCTTCACTGGTAGGAACTGGAGCATGTTGATGGATTCTGCCTCTACTTCCGTCGGAGATCGTGTCTTGACACCAGGTTCTTGTAGGTAGGCCCGGCTGAGGGTGTCGGCCATGTACATTTCCTCGCCTTTCTTGTACACTACTTGATAGTCGTATTTCTGTAGACGTAGGAGCATTCGCTGTAGTCTCTTGGGTGCACTGAGGAGGCTCTTCTTCATTATTGATTCCAGGGGTTTGTGGTCTGACTCGATTAGTACCCGCCTTCCATAGACATAGCCTTCGAATTTCTCCATTCCGAAGACTATTGCTAATAACTCTTTCTCAATCTGGGCATAGTTAGTTTCAGTTTCTGAGAGGGATCTCGAAGCGTAGGCCACTGGGTGGCCATCCTGCATCAAACACGCACCCAACCCCTTCATGGATGCGTCACATTGGAGTGTCGTCTGTTTTGTGTGGTCAAAATACTTGAGGACTGGCGCCTGTGTTAAGACTTGTTTTATCTCTTCCAGACACTGGCCTTGGATCGACTCCTCCCAGACGAAGTCATTCTCCTTCTTGAGTAAGTCTCGGAGGGGCTTGGTCAAATCAGCTAGGTGGGGGGCGAACCTCTGGACATAGTTGGCCATACCTAGGACTCTCCGTACCCCCTGTTTGTCAGTGGGAGGAGGCATCTCCATGATGGCTTTTACTTTGGCCGGGTCAGCCTGTAGCCCCTTGGCGGAGAGGACATGACCCATGTAATGGACTTGTTCCATTCTAAACTGCATCTTCTCCAGGTTGAGCTTCAGATGTTTCTGCCTGCATCGGTCAAGTACTGCAGTGAAGTTTCGGTCATGGTCTCGGTATGCTTCCTCGAGAGTATCACCACAGCCGGAGATCAGGAGGTCATCGGCAATGATGTTGAGGCCCTTCAAACCTTCCAAGGCCATATCAACCCGCCTTTGAAATTCTTCAGGAGCTGGGGAAAGACCAAATGGCATGCGAAGCCATCGGAACCTTCCCCACGGGGTACCAAAGGTGGTTGCGTAACTGCTTCGCTCGTCAAGTTGGATGTGCCAGAATCCGTTCTTTGCATCAAGGACCGAGAACACTTTCGCTTTAGCCAATGATGGGAGCACATCCTCGATTGTTGGTAGTGGGTAGTGGTTTCGCTTGAGGGCCCTGTTCAAGGGTTGTGGGTCGATGCACAGTCTGATTTTTCCACTTTTCTTGGTTGTTATTACCAATGCTGAAACCCAGTCAGTTGGAGTTTCGACCTTTGTGATCATGCCGATGGCAGATAGCCTTGCCAGTTCTTCCTTTAGTTTGTCCTTGATAGCCACTGCTACTCTCCTAGTGGGTAACTGGACTGTGGGGACCGACTGATCGATTTCCAAATGCAGTTCTCCTTCTAGCTTTCCTTCTCCAGTGAACACATCACTGTAGTGGGTGCTGATGGTTTTCTTAGTAAGACTTTCTGGTATGCCCGGTCTCTCTCTGACTGTTGGGATATTCTCTGTATTGACCGTTAACAGTTTGAGCTGTTGACTGGCCCTCAGGCCCAAGAGAGAGCGGCATTGGCCCTTAACCACAACAAACTCAATGTTATACCGCTTGTTGTTCTTTGGGTTTGTTACACTGATCCTGGTCTTGCCTAACGGCTTGAGTTTGGTTTGGTTGAACATGACCAGTGTCGTCCCACACTCCTCAAGGTTGTCAAGCTGGTCTTTCCCGCTGGTTTTGACTACTGCTGCATCTGACATAATGTTGACTGTCGCTCCGCTGTCCAGCTGGAATTTTTCTTTCACTCCATTTATGACCAGTGTTGCAAATGCCTTGTTTGGGGTTACTTCGATGTCCACAGCACCAACCACGCCCTCCTCGTCGAGCATACCCACATATTCTTCTTCACTATCTGACTCGACATACACAGCATGTACTTTCTGCTCAGTTTTGCAGCATGATGCAAAATGGTTCTTGAGTCCACACTTATTGCATGACTTGCCCCATGCAGGACATCGCTTTTTGTCTGGCAAATGTTTAGTATCACAGAACTTACATTGCAAAGTGGGCTTCAGTGGGCCGCTTGGTACTGCTCTACCGGTTCGTCCACTTCTCACGGGCCTTCGTCGTGTTTCAGTCATGTGGCAGCAACGGTCAGCCACGATCTGGACCTCCTCATGGTCCATTTCCTTCAATTTTTTCCTGGAAGACTCAAAGGATCTGCAGATAGTGATACACTGTGGCAACGTTAGTTTCTGGGTTTGCAGGAGTTTTTGTCTAGCCCCCTTATCCCTGATCCCGATCACCATCCGGTCGCGTATGAGGCTGTCCTTGAGAGTGCCGTAGTTACAGGTTTGTGCCAGTTTCCGCAGGGCCGTCACGTAAGCATCCACAGATTCAGTCTCCTGTTGTTCCCGTTTATTAAAAACATAGCGTTCATAGGTCTCATTTGTTTCCCCGATGCAGTACACCTCCATTTTGGCCAAGATTACCGCTGGGTCCGTTCTCTGATCTTCGTTGGCAAATTCCATGGCGTCATATACATCTAACGCGTCGGTAGCAAAACAAGTTAGCAGTGTCGCGGCACGGCGTGCTTTGTTCAATTCCGGTTTGGCGGGGTCTAGAAGGTTGGCTGCAATTTCGTAGTTCGACCACGCTCGTTTGAACTGCCTCCAGTTCGTGGCTGCTTCGCCGGTTTGTAGTTCTAGCTTGTCCGGTAACGGTATGTTTACCGGGAGAGTTTGGAGTTGGGGAGCACTCGACTGGCCGCCGGACGTCATCTCGAGTTACTTTCACTTCACACGGGACCAATGTCGGAGTAGCGTAGGAAGCCACTGCTGACACCATGTAAAGACACGCTTTAAGGAGATTCACTTTAATCTCTAGTCGCCATTACAACAACAACGTGAACTCGACCTCATGGTTTTTACATCCGGGCCTTAAACTATTACGTCACACATGTGTCAGACTGTCAGTGAAATTATGCAAATATGTCAGGAATCGGATGACACAATCTTGCACGAAGGCACTCTGAAATAGCTTTGAAAACTAGCGAAAAGATCACAGTATAATCCTACTTGGCCTTCATCACAGTTCCCGGGGCATCAAACTACAAAATATACGGCAATTGTTGAAATACCATAATGATAACACGACCGTCATTTAACAAAAGCGTTGTACGTTAATTGATGTAAATTTTCAAAACTCACCGGTTCCTGAAAGCCATAGCTTTAGCTCTTTTCCAGCAAAGGAAACAAAACCCCAAACACTATTGTTTACGTCTTCAATGATTTCAAAGTACACTGTATAGAGCAGTCCTCATACAGTACGAAAATTCCACTTTCCATTGTATTGTGTGTCGTCATCTTGTCAAACTTGGATTCTGAAAACTACATTCCTGTTATTGTAAAAGGTGAAATTTGCCACGATGATTGTTCGATTTCCACCAACTGTATTTTGCTATTTCTTTCTGAAGAAGTGTCTGCGTTTTAACACAATACTGGCGTCTGGGATTGTGTTCAGGTCAACCAGTTGTGCCTTTAAGAATCCGTTTCACGGCTAGTAAGCTTGCCTCCCATACACCGGCAAAATATCCGGGCAAATTACAGCCGTCCGTCGAACTGCTTGGCCTTGTATCTGCATCTTATTGTACAAAATCACTTCCGTTCGTACTCTTACAGCTACCGCATGTCACTAAGAAAATGGCGGTTTACAGTTAAGCTGCCGATGTAACCTCGCAGTGGTCGCTCGACGCGGATGGCCCTGGGAACGAGTCGTACCCCACACACACACACACACACACGAACATTAAATTTCGAGATGGCGACACGCTTGGAGTCTTCAAATGATGCGATTTTGCTGCATTAGCGTCGTGATTATTTCCCTCACTTCGTTCGGGGAAAAGTGGGTACTATCTACAAGCTGGGCGCACTACATGATCACTCTCTCTTTTTTTAGGCTGGCGTGA
This sequence comes from Plumapathes pennacea, assembly GCA_964036295.1. Classification (NCBI taxonomy): domain Eukaryota; kingdom Metazoa; phylum Cnidaria; class Anthozoa; order Antipatharia; family Myriopathidae; genus Plumapathes; species Plumapathes pennacea. Next base: position 8,132,281 of record OZ038462.1, read on the forward strand.
ATATTTTTTCAAAAGTTTATAGAATTTTCCAAAACTTGATCAAGAGCTCAAATTTCGGCAAAATTTTAAAACTTTGGAAGCTTTTTGCGGAGTTCGTGCGTGTGACAACAAAAATAAAATACATTTTTTGAATATTGGGTACAATAGTCTGTGACATATCAGACAGAACTTTTCAAGCACTAAAATTTAGCCAGTGCAACCACCTTAATTTTTCAAAACATATCAGGCTGGTTATGATTGATATCAGTATCAAATATGTGCTACACGATGCCTAAAGATATGGCACAGTTACTGAAAAGTATCAGCTTTATCGAAAAAATATTTTCGAAAAACCGGAAGGGGGTGGTGGCATCCCCTTCGCCCCCATTGTATAAGTCGACATCAATTGACTTTAACAATAGTCATGGCCCGACCTGAGACCAAAAGAAATTGTCTGTTAACCAACTGTAGTTTTCAGAAAAGTGGGAGGCCAAAAACATGTCTGATATGGTGGAGTCAGTGTGATGCCGATGGAGCAAAAGGCTTTGAACTTTTAAGTCTTTAATTGAGTTCGCACACTAATTATTACCACAATGCTACCTTAGCGTACCCCGCAAGGGTGGTTTGTTGCGGAAAAACATGGCGGATGAACAGACCAATTCAAAGAAAACCTTTTCCTACAAGCTGAACTGCTCGCTAAGAGTAGTGAAAGCAAATGCGAACATTGAAGAAGAGGAATTTCTCATACGCCACTGCAGCGAGAAAGAATCCACGGCTTAATCCAAATTTCTCGCTGCCTTCGACGTTTTCTTTGGCGGCGAACAAGACCACGGCAAGCAGTGCTTAAATTTCACTCTTCTTTCGCTCGACCTACCATGTCTATGTACAAAAGTAATTGTTCTTGATAATAGCGCCATGCATTGTGCATACTGAAAAATCGCAACCAAATCGCTACTAAATCGCAATAAAATCGCCATGAAATTGCCGGAAGTTTACACGCGCGATTTGAAATCGCGTGAAAATCGCTCCTAAAATCGCATAAAAAATCGTCTGTGTAAACGGGCCTTAAGACAAACAATTGCCTGGCAGGATTTGCGTTTTACTCGGTGATCATTTTTGTTTCTTATCGTGATACATCCGAGACACAAAACCTACTTGAAACCCCGACAAAACTCTGGACTAAACAAGACATAGAGAAAAAGATTGAGAGCGGGATTACTCGGCGTGAGCTAAAAACCCGCCAGAAACGGACGTCACAAGGAACTGTGCTACAGAAGTATCTGACAAATGAGAGGTACGAGACAAAGCGTTAGCAACAGAGGCTAACAGGTAAATCTGTTTTACTCGTACACCTGTGATTTTTCCATATTGCACAGAACAAAACTCGTTTTCCAGTTGCAGGGCAAAGAGGAGCTGCAATACAGGCCAAGTCTGCAGGATAACTGCCATTCTCACTCGGCCCCTTGTAAATACACGAACCTCATGGGAAACATCACAGCACAAGACCGATTTACGCTCATGGCAAGTAAGGTAAGAATTGATGCCAGTATGTGTGTAGAGAGGGATTAATGCTTTAACACGAAATATCACCGGCCAAATGTTGGAATAACAGATAGGTCATTTGTGAGTTTCGGAGCTAAGTTTGGCTTGTTAAGTGTGGTCAGCTTAGAAAAACGGCATTAACAACACACACATGAACCACATTATGAATATAAGCAAAGCAAAACGAATCCAAACAAGCGGTTTCCACTTAACTCCACGACTCCACACTGATGTCGGCTGACCCAATTTGATAGTCACGCGGGCACAACTTACTTTCCTTGCCATTATTCAAAATATAACTAACAGTTTTTTTTTTTTTTCTGATTAGCATTTTTTTTATGTGTATTTGTTTTTTTTTAGCAGCAGTAGATCTCGTGACCTACCGAATTGTATATTAAATGGCACCTGCTCTTTCTTGGCACGGCCATAATTGCTTTGTGTAACTTGTACCAGGAGCATTTCTTGTGACATTCAACGGTCTTTCAGGGAGCAGTTCATAAGGCTGCTGTGCTATAAGATGAACACCTATGACCAACTTCTCGTGGCTTTCTTGTTTGCCATCTCAGTGGAGCAAGACCACTTTACCGATGGTAAGTCTGCCTTTTTTCTTTCTATGTGAGAACGGCATTGCACATTAGATAAACACTTTGATAAGATCGTGTTAGTTCTTAGCACAGCTGTAGTTTGACGGAATTCGCAATCTTGATCTTGATAAATAAATGTTTTAATAAAACGTTATTTTATCTGAAAAACGTGCATGTCACAAAGATCCCAGGATCGCCATTAATTCCGGTTTATGTCTAAGTGCGTTCTGCAATTTATCGCATATACTAGAATATATCTTAAGGTGGCTCGTAATAGTTTCTGGCAGTTTATAGACCAGGAAATGACCTGCTGTTTAGTTTAATCGGCGTTTACTTTCTCAAAAGGGTTTTATGTCTATGGCATTGAGTTCTTATGAAGAGTGTGTTCTCATACATTTTGAGCAGATATCGGTTACCATGGCGACACAACGTCACCTGTTGTGAATGATATAAAAGCGGGAAAAAGTTAGTTATATTCATATTCCCTCGGTGAATTTTTTGAAATTTTGAACACCTGTTTTGTGTACGGAAAGCGACAAAATACAATACGATGTTTATGCAATCGAGTTCGCATTCAGCGGTGTTATTGTGCTCTTGACTCGTTTCTTGTCACTACTGTCAACACTATAAGTCAAGAAATTGAAGGAAAAAATAAATAAACATGTGTTTTACCGGGCTTGGTCGGTCCGTATAGGGTAAAACTGTGCTATCGGCATTGATACGGACCGAGGCAACAACTATTCGGGCACAATTTTCCTCTATTACGGACCTCCTGCCCGGTAAATAACCTATATTTCTCGAAGGTGAAAAAGGTTTCTTGTGTTTGCCAGCTATTTGCCGGTCGCACATGTCCCTTGTGTGATCGATGTGTCTTTCGGAGTCAGATTCTTGATGTGGAAGACGAGTGGGCCAAGATGATGAAGTTTCGACTGTGCTCCACTGTAAGTTTTTGACCGAAACAGTTGTTTCGTTTTCTTGAATCGAGCAAACTAATGAATCGGATTTTCAACACTTCGAGCGCCGCACAAACACAAATAATCAAGAGAAGAGCTACGTAGTTCATGTCATTTAGTTTTGTGAAGTCCTAACTCTTCTAGCCACACCAAGTTTTCGAGTCTTGTTGAAAACGACGACGCACTAAAGAAGCAATAAATTTGACACCATGCAGGGCTCAAAGTCATTTCTGCTGTCTCACTGAAGCAGTAACACAAGTGTGGTGACGGCGGTCGGGGGAAATCTATAGCCCTGAAAACAACATTCTCTTGACTGTCGTATAGGACTAGCCATGGTTTTCCGTGTGTCACGTAACTGGTTCAGAACATAAACGAGCTGGCACGGTTATTTACAGACTGTTTATATAGAAATTTATTCAGTGCATAGAAAGTCGAGCATTTTCAAGGTCAAAATTTTGTTTACCAAGAATGAAAACATTTCGGGAAAAAAGTCTATCAGCGATGACGCTTCTTGATCGCGCAGTGTCAAATTTTGCTAGCGCCGCGGGTTTTCGAGCTAGCATGTTTTTCTATTCCTGCCATTACGATAATAGGTCGCCCCAGCATTTTGTGTGTAGTCTTCTAATAGGTGTTTCAAAAGTTTGTTGAAAAAAACAAGACAGCTTGAAACTCGTTAAATTGTAGACTGTTTTCATTAGCCCCGTGGGTTAGTTAGTTTCAAATTGTTAAAAATTGCTAATTTTCAAGGATTTTAAGTAATAATATGTTCAGCGACCTTGAAATCACCTGGCTTTTCTTATATTGCAAATTATATTCACTTTTTCGATGCACAAATAATCGTATATTCTTCAGTATGTGGGTCAAGCGTGTACATAGCTGGAATATTTGCGGAAGAAGAAACATAACGGACTTAACGGAGAAGAAAGCACAGAAAAATGAAGGAGATTGTACGCTTTTCTTTTGCCAAAACGCTGGCTGAGTTTAAAACACCCATACGTTATATTTCTATCAGCCCTGGGGAGTCAGCCCCCTCTTTAACAGTATGCTACAAGACCATTCAAGAAAGTTTAAACACGTTTGTTAAATTGCAAATTTCAAATCGTGGTATTCTCTGATGATTTCATTCACTCAAATGAGTCGGCCTTTTCAAGCGGCTTGTTTTATCGTCAGTTGTGCTTGAGTTAATTTAACATTATGGTCTCAGTTCTAATAAATCAATGAATTTTTGCCAGGCATGCTACAAATTAAAATAACACAGAAAGAAGGTGTAGGCTTTGTGAAATTTAGGAAAAATAATGTGCAACTTTTCAAGTGTGAACGGCACTTTGTGGTCGAGAATATTTTGTAATTGCTCGCGGGCAGCGGAGCTGCGGCGAGCTTAAAAATGGAGATTTTTTTTGTTTTCCTTTTTCTGGGTCGAGAATCAGCACACGGTGATTGGTTCATATTATCACGCGATATGCGGCTGGCTCAGTTGGTTGAGTGCCGGTCTTTCGTGCTGGAGGTCGCGGGTTCGAACCCCGGCCGGACCAGCACTCGGGGTCTTACAATAACTAAGGAGAAGATGCTGCCTTTGTTTTTATTAGCAAATGGTAAGATCTTCACGTGGCTCGGATGACTACGTAAAATGGCGGTACCGTCTCCCTATACTTCTATACTTGATTACAGGGGGACGTAAAAGAACCACTGAGGACGTAAACAAATTTCTGGCAGTGACCACTCTCAGTGCCTGTACTCCACAGTAATATGGCGAAGCCAAATTGTTGCTAAAAAGCCCCTTGAGGGGAGCATCAACAAAAATATGTATGTAATGTATGTAATTGACTTCGCTAAACAACTCGAGATGTGGCCAGTGAATATTGCTCGTTACTTGTGTGTAAAAGCATCCTATCCAAACTCAAAACCATTGGGCTCTGTGGAACGTGTACGGATAAACTGGATTTTAGGGAATGATTATGGCTTGTGTTCTTAAGCTCACCGCGAAAGCTTTGAGAATAGCCGTAAACAAATGTTTGATGGATACCGCTGGGAAATTGCAAATTTCTCTGTCGCCGCTAAAAATTTAATCCCCACGAAACTTTCTGTGGCGGCACGAAATACTTCTGGGAAGATAACAGGCCGAAAACGGAAACCAAAGCTACAATGAGCTTTAGCCGCAAAACAATGACGATTTATGCTTTACTCTGTGCATGACATATGTTGCCTCATAACATTCTTCTGCTTATCGTACATTGCCTGTTGAAATATTTCTTTCATTCGATCATGTAGCCTTTGTTTCGCAATGGTCATTGTATACCAGATATGAAAAATACACCGAAATAGTCCTGAGCATTGAGTTTGCAGTCACAAATGACTGTGAACAAAACCGCAATAATAATGTAAAACAATTGTCGTGTTACATTCCTCGCTTTCAATTTTATATTTGTTACAGAACACGAATACTCGAAAGCCTGATAGAAAAAACGTATTCAGTTAATAAAAGAAAACACAAAAGTATTGAAGCGAAGGCTGGATTAATCGCGGCCTCTGGTTAGAAATAAGAGTCGAGGTCAAACTGTCAAAAATCGATTGTGCATAAAAAGATATGTAACGCATTCTCAAAATTCAGGGTTGCTCTCCTTTAAGAAGCAAGTGTATGAGTGTTGTAATGATAATTTATAGTGCACTTAATCAGGTTTCATTTGAGCAAGGTGTCAACAGCCAAGTTCTGTATACTGTGTGATGTTTTTCTGGTGAGAAACTGGAAGTCTCTCTTGGGAGTTCCACTCTTGTCCCTGCTTTCCATTTTAGTATATTCTGGTCTCGACGCAACTCACGCCGCGAGCTCACTGGCGACGCCAGTCTAGTTTGCTACTAAATTTCAAAAAAGCCGCCGTGTTTCTGTGTTTGCTTAGGTATTATTAACTATCCAGCCCTTGCATTCGACGCAAGAGAATATTCTTTGAAAAAACTTGCATTTTAAAACTTTTCTATTTTCCTTGCATGAGATTGGAGTTTCATTCAATTAGAATATGAGACGCTCAAAAACAACGAAAACATGTTTTTACCAGCAGTTGTGGGCTTTTAGAACGGTTTTGTGTTCTTTGTTTCATAGCTAATAAGTAATTTACAGAAAATCAAGTCGATCATCAATCTCTCTATTTTTATTATCTCGACAGTCAGGTCGAAAAAAGTTGTGATAAATAATTGCAAATTGTTTATTTTTGGTATGCAAAATTGCTTTTCAAAATATACAGGTTGCCTAATGTTACTTAATTCCAAGACGTTAGAACCACTAAAAAAAATAGTTTGTGAAATGAACTTAGACATTGTTTACGTAAAACGCAAAATAACAATTTGGAAGATAGCTTTAATTTAAAGCATTCGCTTGTTGTTATACTGTAGTGATGTGAAAGTGTTACGATTTAGTGCAAGCGCCGTATGATATTTTTCACCAGTCAAACCTAATTGGTTGGAATCGGCATGCAATGCCCTGCCCTCGTTACAATGCGAAACCGAATTGTATTCCAATATTGCCATGCCAACTGTGGGTGTCAGTGAATCTTCCGCTTTTTGTTTCGCTTCTTTAATAAATGTATTGGTACTTGGCTATATATCTATGGTACATTATTTGGGAATATTCCGTTTATTTATATTCCCGAGGAATAGGAATAACTGAATACACACAGAATACGAGTTCCTAAAAAAAAAAACAAAAAAACAAAAAAAAAAACAACAACAACAACAACAAAAACCCGGCTTTGCGCCAGAACAGAATAGCTGACCTGACAGAATACGGCAAAAAGAAAGAAAGAAAGAAAGAAAGAAAGAAAGAAAGAAAGAAGAAGAAGAAGAAAAGATCACGATTACCAGCTATTCTGTCCATTCCGAATAATCCGCTATTCCGACAATTCTGCTATCGGTATCGGTTTTCTTTTTTTGTGAACTATACGTCTTAACTTGCTCAATAAATTTCATCTGCATATTAGGAGCCGAAACCAGAAACCTGGAGTTTCTCCCGCCAATCTCAAACAAAGCACTGAAAGGGCACGACATCAGAACAATTTATGCCGTGAATGAGGGAAATTGCATGGCAGAGTGTTACTTGGAAGAAAGGTGTGTGTCCTACAATCTCGGCCCATTTGTCGACGGATTTCACAAGTGCGAGCTGAAAGACGCTGATGACCTGCACCATGACGATTTGATGCCGGAAAACGGTTACTTGTTCCGTGCGGCGAAGGTAACTGTATTTGGGCCTCGTGTGAGTGCACGGGTTCACGTGTTTGCGTTTGTATCATAGGAGCTAGAATTGATCTAGGATTGTAATGAATGTATTTTTTAACACTGTAATACTTGAAAGTCTGGAGGATGCAATACGAGAATGATATGTTTTTATAAAAGCCTTCGTTATTTAGAGTTTTTGTTCAATTTTGGTGCTAAAATATTTGAAAAATTCATTTAAAAAAGGACCATGTGTAATTATATGCACGTGTTGGTGTCTTCAAGACGAATTCTTCTTAAAATCCAAAAGCCAATACCACTTTTGCTGGAAAGAGCTCTTGACTTGAACGGTCTGAGTGCCCAAGTCCAACATTCCCCGCGTAGATAGGGGTCAATTGCCAATATCTGAACCACCAAGTATTTGCTGTACCTTCTCCTCAGAATCCCTGCAATGAAAGTACTTGTCTAGGATCAGAAACCTGTTTGACTGGTTTTACCGACAAAGGATACATTTGTCAGTGCAAACCCGGATATCGAGGAGAGCCATGCGAAGGTAGAGTGAGTTCAATAGAGATTGTTAAGAATACAGCATGGGCGGAAGGGTGTGGATTGGGTGGCTAGCATAAGCACGTATTAAGGTCTCGATATAAAGGTCCGCGCGTCCCTCAAAAATATTCTAGGAAAAAGACTCACTGTAGCGTTGCTATTTAAGATATAACCATGTACTATGTACCGTTGTAAAGTTCTGGTACTGAAGAATGCGAATCTATTATTACGTTTTCCATACACGTTAAATTTAGAATGCGATCTAGAACAGATTGATAAAAGATTTTGGAAAAAATTAGGTCTTTCGGGAACTAAAACTTTTGGTGTAGAAGACAAGCTTTTCTCAAATACCGTGTCAGCCATTTTCGATACTTTTTTCGTTCCTTTTGTATTGAACAGTTTGTATAAAAAACGAGTTTCGAAACGCTCCCTCCACTTTAAAAGAGAATAAAATCCTTAAACCAAAACGGATCAAAATTCACTGAAACGGTATTTTAGTCAACATCACTGAGTATCGAAAAAGATTTGTTTTATTTTTGAATCAGGCCGAAGTTTTGATTTTCGTTTCCGAAACAATCAATTTTCAAATTAATCCAAATAGTACTATATAGTTTAAATTGTAAATCTTGTAAGACAGCGTTTATTAAATCTGATATCCGCTCCGAGATCGAGACTTGTGATACGGAAGAGATTTTGATTAAATATTAGTTGATTAATATTCACAATTTAGTATGATTAATATTTATAATTTTAAGGACGTGGTTTAATATTCTATTTTTCATAGTGATTCTTTTAGTGTGTAAAAGCATTAATCATAAGTTAATTAGTTTCCACTTAGTGAAGTTCAGGCTGAAGGAGGGCTAGGTTACTCTCAATACAAGTTATGTCCGCTACAAGTCTAAGTTTAGATTCAGTATCGCTCTTGGTGCGAAGTTAATACAGTTTTGTACGGTACTTTCGGATATTTCACTATGAGCTGTTTGGCCTAAAAGTTGGTTCCCACGGTCGGAACAATGCCTTAGCATTATGGGCATATCTATAAATCCGGTCGGCCAAATCTTACCTGGCCTGACTAATTGAGTTTTTAACCTGATCGACCAATGCAGCCTAGACTGAATTTAATTAAGTGTACTTACCAATTACCTGGTTATGTAACTATGTATTGTTCAAAGGTCTCATCGTTCAAACAAAGTACGCTCTCTCTTAATCCCTTAAGTAAGTTGTTTACGCCAGGTTACGCTTCTTTTTTGAAGGCGGAGTTTAGTTAAAACTCCGTAAACTATTACGTAATATAATCTGGATAGTTTTGTTGACTACGCAACCTTAGTCGTCAAGTACTTTTTACAGCCGTTACTACTTAAGACTCTATTATTTTACAGCCAGTTGTAACGCGCCCGTCGCTCTACCGACAAGCGTAATATTTAGTACATTGAGCATCTCTACTTATCTGTAAACTGTTGAAGACTGAGTTAGTCAAAAGTGCGCGTCCCTTTTCGTTTAGCCTATCTGTCGCTAAGTAGTGACGTTCTACTTTATCCTCATTGGTTCCTAGTGCTTGATGGACAGCTAATTAGAGCTGGAGTTAGCGTCCGTACTTAAGGGCGCGCACACCAAGTTTTGCCAGAGAGAGAGAGAGAGAGAGAGAGAGAGAACTTTGAGACCCTGAAGTGCAAACTTGGTTATCGCTCGGATTAAACTGATTTAAAAAGAAAAAGGCCTCCGTTCCTGATCCTCTGGGTACCTCTCAAGCAAGCCATAGCTAGTTTTTTCCCACTCTTACACTTGTACCAAAAATTTTGTTGACTCATTCAGACGGTACTGATATAAATAAATGCTAGTTATTAGACACTTGGGCCCCGTCCACACTAATCCAGATAAATTTGAAAACGAACATTCAATTATCCGTTTTGGCCTCCTGTCCACACTAAGACGCGTTTTCGCCGAAATCGGATATTTTCGGAAACGCTCTCCAGAGTGGATATTTTCAAAAACTCCGGAGCTTTTCGAAATAGCGTGACGTTATAGATGATCATGTGATCATGATGCGTATGCTCAGTCCGGGGATTTAGCGTTTTCGGTCAGTCCAGCGTATTGGTGTGGACAGCAAAAACGATAAAGTGTGGACTGAAAACTTTCGATGTGCGTTTTCAAGTTTAGCCGGACTAGTGTGGACGAGGCCTTGGGCGTGTAGTATATCTTTACGGATCGGCGAGTCCCTCGGGGAATTGAAATACAAACAACGCCGACTAAAACTGCACAACAGTACTGCACGTTGTATCATTAATAATCTATTTACATTAAAATTAATTGGCGGCAAATGTTGTTTCTTGTTAGCAAATAATATTCAAATAAAATGAGATGAAGTAACTTTATTATTGCAATAAATTTTGCTCATTTGCATTGTATTCGACGCATGTGAATTTTGACGTTTGAAACAGGCCTAATTGTTTTCATTAGTTTACTAAATCGGCAATGTTTTTTCTTTAGTTTGATAGTGAACGTACGTTATGTATGTAGATACGTAGCGCATTACGTAAATATGTAAACAATATTGTTTGTGTATGCATCTGTTTCTCTCTCTGCACCATCAATAGTTTCTTTCTTTTTTGTAACTGCAGCTGCATAGGATTGTTCTGATCTGTACAACGCCGGTATCACCAAGGCCAACTCCGGATCCTAAAGTCGCCATAATTTAAAGCGACTTAAGAAAATCCGACTGGCCTGTTTTTTGAGTTGATTTATAGCGTTCGCGCTCGGATCAGACCTCCTCCCCTTCCTCTGGGGAGCCGCTGCGCAGGCTAACATTTATTCAAAAGTCGATAATTGAAGGCAAAACAAGTTTCGGAAACGTGAACAGAAACGTTTTCGTGATCTTTTAAAAATCAAATTGTATCGTTAATCAAATGAATATTTTTCTTCTTCTATCATCACACAGATGTGGACGAGTGCACAGAAAACAAACACCACTGCTCTACAGACGCTACTTGTGAGAACACCCAAGGTTCGTTCAACTGCACGTGTAACCATGGTTACCAGGGAGATGGCGTGAACTGTAATGGTGAGAAGTATATATTCTGTTTTCTTCTTCTTCTTTTTGTTGTTGTTGTTGTTGTGTTTTGATGCTCAGCCATCTTTGATGTCGCTTCAGATTACTTTTCTTAATGCCAAGTATTATAATTCAACACGTAGATATTGACGAATGCACGAAGAATACACACAACTGCTCTGCATACGCTACTTGTCAGAACACCCAAGGTTCGTTCAACTGCGAGTGTAACAATGGTTTCACGGGAGATGGCGTGAGCTGTAATGGTAAGTATAACGACATACAAACACCCTCACCCTACCCCCGTGGAAATTGTCTCCTCCCAATTGACTGGCTTTCGTTTGTTTTCTTTCTTTAGAATTAGATGAATATATAAAGTTTCGTGCACTGTTTCCCCCCTCAGGAAATGCAAGAGATTGTTCTGACCTGTACCAAGCCGGCATCACCACAAGCGGCGTGTACTCTGTCAATCCTGACTATCTTTTCTAATATTTGGGCGTTTTTTCAACACTGAAAGCACAAAATGCATGTAAGCATTTTAAAATCACGATCATATTCTTTTCAATCTTTATTACAGATATCGACGAGTGCTCCAGTAATCCTTGTCAAAACGAAGGCACGTGCACTGATCTAGTGAACGGATACACGTGTTCCTGTGTGAGTGGATGGACTGGACAGCGGTGTAATACAAGTAAGACTAATTTGTATTTGTTTTAGACAAGAGAAAGCAGAAGGCGAATATAAACGTATTCTTGGTTTGCATTCACGTGATCAGGGCCGTGACAACGGTTGCTATGCCGCCATGTTGGTGTACGACCTTGGTAAGCAAACGTGTATCCAGTAAAGTATCTGAGTAGGTTTTAAGATGGTTTTATGGCCAACTGTTAGATGTTCGGCCAGAAGGAGTAACAATAATAAAGCGATTTCGTTCTTCTGAGTGCCGTCTAATGCCATCACTAGGGCCATTGTGGCGGTTCTGTATGGGTATGGGTGTGAAAATCAGGCCCGTGTTCTTTTCCAAGATTTGATTTTTTTTTTCAACACCGGAGACACAAATCGCATGTAGTTGCACATCTTGATATCACCATACAACTTTCATTACTTTCTACCAATGCACACACGCATTTACATGCCTACTCTTTGACAGTCCCTTCAAGAATACTGTCACTGTCTTGGTGATCTTTTGGATTTATACCAAGCCCTCCCCACCTAAAATGCCACCTGTTGTCACCAGTGCGCGCATCTATACTGTCTCTTGTTTTGGTTGTTTAATCTAAGTACATCACTCTGATTTATATACAACCCACGATTGTATTCTTATGGTCTCTTGGTTCTTTTCAATCAGATATTGATGAATGCGCCAGCAATCCTTGTCAAAATGGAGGCGCGTGCACTGATAAAGTAAATGGCTACACGTGTTCCTGTGCAAATGGATGGGCTGGTGTCAATTGCACTACAGGTATGAACACCGCTAAACCTGTATATTGCATCGACTAAGACAGCGTTTATTAAATCTGGTATCCGCTCCGAGATCGAGACTTGTACCAAAAATTTTGTTGACTCATTCAGACGGTACTGACACAAATAAATGTATAACTTGTTAGACACTTGGGCCCCGTCCACACTAATCCAGATACATTTGAAAACGAATATTCAGTTATCCGTTTTGGCCTCCCGTCCACACTAAGACGCGTTTTCGCCGAAAACGGATATTTTCGAAAACGCTCTCCAGAGTGGATATTTTCGTAAACTCCGGTTTCATGTTGTAGTGTGGACGGTGAAAACGGAGCTTCTCGAAAAAGCGTGACGTTATGGATGATCATGTGATCATGATGCGTATGCTCAGTCCGGGGATTTAGCGTTTTCGGTCGGTCCAGCGTATTGGTGTGGACAGCAAGAACGATAGAGTGTGGATTGAAAACTTTCGATGCGCTTTCAAGTTTAGTCGGATTAGTGGACGGGGCCTTTGGGCGTGCAGTATATCTTTACGGGTCGGCGACCGCTTCGGGGAATTGAAATACAAACAACGCCGACTAAAACTGCACAACAGTACTGCACGTTGTATCATTAATAAGCTATTTACATTTAACATTAATTGGCGGCAAATGTTATTTCTTGTTAGCAAATAATATTCAAATAAAATGACATGAAATAACTTTATCATTACAATAGATTTTGCTCATTTGCATTGTATTCGACGCATGTGAATTTTGACGTTTGAAACAAGCAAATTGTTCTCATTAGTTTACTAAATCGGCAATGTTTTCTTTTAGTTATGTATGTAGATACGTAGCACATTACGTAATTACGTAAACAATATTGTTTGTGTATATGCATCTGTTTCTCTCTCTGCACCTCAATAGGTTCTTTCTTTTTTGTAACTGCAGCTGTATAGGATTGTTCTGATCTGTACAACGTCGGTATCACCAAGGCCAACTCCGGATCCTAAAGTCGCCATAATTAAAGCGACTTAAGAAAATCCGACTGGCCTGTTTTTTGAGTTGATTTATAGCGTTCGCGCTCGGATCAGACCTCCTCCCCTTCCTCTGGGGAGCCGCTGCGCAGGCTAACATTTATTCAAAAGTCGATAATTGAAGGCAAAACAAGTTTCGGAAACGTGAACAGAAACGTTTTCGTGATCTTTTAAAAATCAAATTGTCTCTTTAATCAAATGACTATTTATCTTCTTCTATCATCACACAGATGTGGACGAGTGCACAGAAAACAAACACAACTGCTCTGCAGACGCTACTTGTGAGAACACCCAAGGTTCGTTCAACTGCGAGTGTAACCATGGTTACCAGGGAGATGGCGTGAACTGTAATGGTAAGAAGTGTATATTCTGTTTTCTTCTTCTTTTTCGTTTTGTTGTTGTTTTGTCGCTCAGCCATCTTTGATGTCGCTTCAGATTACTTTTCTTAATGCCAAGTATTATAATTCAACACGTAGATATTGACGAATGCACGGAGAATACACACAACTGCTCTGTAGATGCTACTTGTCAGAACACCCAAGGTTTGTTCAACTGCGAGTGTAACAATGGTTACCAGGGAGATGGCGTGAGCTGTAATGGTAGGTATAACGACATACAAACACCCTCACCCTACCCCCGTGGAAATTGTCTCCTCCCAATTGACTGGCTTTCGTTTGTTTTCTTTCTTTAGTATTAAATTAATATATAAAGTTTCGTGCACTGTTTCCCCCCTAAGAAACAAGAGATTGTTCTGACCTGTACCAAGCCGGCATCACCACAAGTGGCGTGTACTCTGTCGATCCGGACGACAAAGGAACTTTCTCAGTTTACTGTGACATGACAACCGACGGAGGCGGCTGGACAGTGTTCCAGAGAAGACAAGATGGCTCCCAAGACTTCTACCTAGAATGGAGTCAGTACAAAGTGGGCTTTGGACAGCTGACCGGCGAGTTCTGGTTGGGAAACGATAAGATCCACCGCTTGACAGCCAGCAGACCGAGCGAGTTACGAGTGGAGCTAGGGGACTGGAGCGGAGACAGAGCTTATGCCAACTATAGCAGTTTCAGAGTTGGTGATGAGCAGTCGCTGTACAGGCTGAGTGTGTGTTCGTATTCAGGGACAGCGGGAGACTCGTTAGCGTGGCAAAACAACACGAAATTTACTACCAAGGACAGAGATAATGACGAGTGGAGTGGAAACTCCTGTGCTGTGAAGTACACAGGCGCCTGGTGGTATTACAAGTGTCATCACTCCAACCTGAACGGACAATACCTGGGAAACAAGGTGGATGATAAGGGAGTCAATTGGTGGCACTACAAACGCAATCATCTTTCCATGAAGTTCGCCGAAATGAAACTACGCCCGACAAATTAATAACTTTGACAGTGATAAACCGTATCAAACGTGGACCTACAGGACTGGAGCGAAGGCAAAGCTTATGCCAAATATGGCGCTTTTGCAGTTGGAGATGAGACGTCGCTGTACGTGCTGACTGTGGGCTCGTATTCAGGGACGACAGGAGACGAGTTAACGTATCACAACAACATGAAATTTACTACCGAGGACAGAGACAACGACAAAAATGGGAATTGTAATCCTGCTGTGCGTTACACAGGCGCCTGGTGGGACAAAAGTTGCCATACGTCCAACTTGAACGGACAATACGGACAGAGCATGGGCAGCCAGGGAATCCGCTGGTCAGGCGGTATTAAGAAGCATTCGGTGATGAAGCTTCGACCGACAAGTTGACTTTGACGACGATGAACGTTGCCCACTGATATCCGAAATGCGCATGTCAGTTTCAGAGTTGGTGATTGACAATCGCTGTACAGGCTGAGTGTGGGCTCACATTCAGGGACTCGGGACACTCGTTAGCGTAAAACAACAACATGAAAATTTCTACAAACGACAGAGACAACGACGGGGCGAAGAATGATAGCTGTGCGGGAAGATACACTGGCATTTTAAAAATAGAAAAGTGGGTACTATCTACAAGCTGGGCACACTACATGATCATTCTCTCTTCTTTTGGTCTGGCATAAACAGTTTTTCAAAATTTTATAGAATTTTACAAAAGAGCTATCAATTTCTCAAAACATATCAGACCGGTTATGATTGATGTCAGTATCAAATATGTGATACACGATGCCCAAAGATGTGTCGCACAGTTACTGAAAAGTATCAGCTTTATCGAAAAAATTTCGAAAAACCGGAAGGGGACGGTGGCATCCCCTTCACCTCCGCTGTAAGTCGACATCACATTGACTTTAGCAATAGTCATGGTCCGACCTGAGACGAAAAGAAATTGCCTGTCAACCAACTGTAGTTTTCAGAAAAGTGGGTGGCCAAAAACTTGTCTGACATGGTGGAGTCACTGTGATGTCGATGGAGCAAAAGGCTTTGAACTTTTAAGTCTTTAATTGAGTTCGCACACCAATTGTTACCAGCACAATTTTTTGCAACGACTACATATTAATTGTTTTTCACGTATTTACAGGAAATGATTCATTATTATAACAGTGCATGCAACTGAACTGTTCAGCAATTCAAGAATAGTTTTCACCTTCAATATAACTTTACACGGAAGGAGGGTGACCTCTTTAGAAGAGTATAGTAGAACCATTTTGCTCTATTATTAGATATAATAGCAAGAACCCACAGCACTGAAAAACTGCAGCGAGAGATGCGAGCGGAAGGAAAATCGAATTCACCGCCAAAATAATTTGTCTGTTCGCCAGTTTGGTGTTTACGCCCTCAGCGACCGCGCGGTGCCTTTCAGACTCTTGGCGAGCGCTTGGCATGTGAAGGGGTCATGTAAACAGGGCCTAAATCGGTGATGGGTTTGATTATTTGCTTTAATGTAAAACACTTTAGTTTTGTCTGCACTCCCACTAGTTTCCTTATAGGAAAGGATTAAGTCATGAGCAAATGTATAACACCGTTCTGTAAATATACTAAACTTGTGCAAGGCATGGGGGCCATGTATACAGGCCCTAAATCGGTAATGGGTTTGATTATTTGCCTAAATGTAAAACCCTTTAGTGTTGTCTGCGCTCTGACTAGTTTCCTCAAAAGAAAGGATTAATTCATGAGCAAATGTTTAACACCGTTCTGTAAATATACTAAACTTGTGCAGGCATGGGGTCATGTATACAGGGCCTAAATCGGTAATAGATTTGATTATTTGCTTAAATGTAAAACACTTTAGTGTTGTCTGCACTCCCACTAGTTTCCTCAAAGGAAAGGACTAAGTCATGAGCAAATGTTTAACACCGTCCTGTAAAAAGTATATACTAAACTTGTGTAGGGCATGCAGTCTAAGGTTGCCATTATTATTATTTACTACTCCATGTGCACAAATAAAGAAGTAACAAAGTCACACACAAATGTGTTTAGAGCTTCCCTGGTTGCGAGACTTTATGGACCATCACCAACTCCTGTAAATTTTAGCTCAAGAAAACTGGGACTTATACGTTTGGCCGACTTCCTTAACGTAGACGTATAAGTCGCTAGCTCTAAAATGAAGTTATGAAACTGTGTGCTTGACTCTCGAGGGGGAGGGGGAACTCATCATAATTTTGGGTTGAGGCGTTCAACACTGTTCGCCAAACCTTTACCCTATTTCAGACCAAAACATGCGATTTTCCATACCCTAATTCAGACCTGACTCCAAAATCATTGTAGTCTATTTCAGTTTGACCAAATCTACTACCCTAGTGCGAGACCAAAAAAGACAAAATCTACACCTTATTTCAGACCAAAATGACAAAATCTGTACACTATCGTAATTAATACGCAAGCCGTTTGCATTGACGCGTCCGCTAAAACAGATAAATCAAATCAACTGAAATAAAACGCAAATGCGGTAAGTGTCGGCAAGATCTGATCATCTGCAGCAATCTGTCATCAAACGACTCAAACTTAAAAACTTCTCTGACTTTGTGCCAAGCGCACGGTGACGGAGAGATCACAACACGGCTTGAACTGTAGTGAACTCAGTTGGATGTTGAAGTGAACATCGAGTGACTCAGAGAACTATCAAAAGATGTGTCACAAATGAGCCAAACCAAAAAATGTTTCTTCTTTGACAAGTTTTTTGATTGTGGAGGGGGGGATACTCCTAGACTTTGGTATTTGGTTTGAAATAGTGTGCATGAAAATTTGCTATACACGTCTGAAATAGGGTCAAAAAGCGCATACTTTGGCCTGAAATAAGTTTGAAAATGGAGTATTTTAGTAAGGGTGTTCAACCCCGGGCGGCACACTCCCATCCAAATATACGAGTTGCACCCCTCCCCCGGGGTATACGTTTTATCCCTTGAAAGTAGCCTTCAGATGTTTTTGACTTCAGACCGCACTTGATCATAAACTGACATGAAACTCTTGATAAGTCGATGTTGCTACTGTGCTGCTGGTCAGTGTAATCAGTGTAAACTTGTTACGTCACCTCTTTTTCTCGATTTCTGTGCACGCTCGGTTTCAAATACAAAGATAATCCGCTATCAGATATCTGATGACCTTGTCAGCACTGACTACATTCTTTTATGCTGAGATCACGCGCTCTCAAAGCAAAGTATCAAGTCTCACTTCCTGCATTTTCAACACGTACTTCGTGTACTCGACTAGTTCAGTCGTGGTCTGTACTTACAGTAATGTCGAGT
This sequence comes from Plumapathes pennacea, assembly GCA_964036295.1. Lineage (NCBI taxonomy): Eukaryota > Metazoa > Cnidaria > Anthozoa > Antipatharia > Myriopathidae > Plumapathes > Plumapathes pennacea. The sequence continues at coordinate 8,150,265 of OZ038462.1, forward strand.
CCAGCTCGCACCTCGTGGATTTCTCCTCTGCTGTCATGTGTCACTCTCTTGTTGTTCTGTGCTGGTTTTCTGCGAGTTGAACTCAAGATGAAACAACAAGACGCCAGATTGGACGCGCTGGAGTCACAGAGCGCTCAACAGCATCCCATTGTGTTCGGTGAGCAGTTCAACCTAAAACATCTTTCCTCTCTAAACTGAAATGTAATAAGAAAACAACTATTACTTCATCCAGGTTTTGTTTCACCAGTTTGTCTGATATTTCTCCTCCGCTACTCGCCATGTTTATTAAGATAATAATTTAGCAAAGCATTTAATTCCTGCTTCCTTTTAGATTAATCATGCCGAACTCATGCCGGGACAAATTTTTTCTGTTGATGTTCAAAAGGTGAACTCTTTATCTCTTTTAAAGAAACTTATGTCGTGGTGAATTCCCTTGAAAACCTAAATCAGTCGTATTCGGTCACACTGACCAACTCAAACAGTACTCAGCAGGATAGTTTTGTTGAATGAAGAAGAACGGCAAACAAACAAGTGAAATAAAAGACCTGGTCCATCCGTAGAAATCCTGAAAGAGATTGAAATGACTCGCAACCCGGCGCTCACCTTAAACACGTTAAACACGTTAAACACCTTAAAAACCTATCTACTTTAATTTTATTTTTAATCTCAGCTGGAGAAATTTTGATCTCGATTCTTGCTCACCTTGTAATGCGTTATTAATTGACAGCTGTCACCTCAGAAACCGCGCCCCTAGCCAACAGTTCGCCGGCGCAGAGAAAAGAGTCCAAGATTGAAACAAAGAGTGAAACAACTCGAGTCCGACGTCAAGCAACTCCTCTTTCAAACGGCACGTATACCTCCATCAAACAACAACTCGATCAAACTATTGATCGATTGATCAAGAAGTGCGCTGCAAACGGTGCTGTTTGCGTTCCAGGCCCTCCTGGTCCAGCAGGCCGACCTGGCTACCAAGGATTACGCGGACGTAGAGGGCAAAAAGGCAGGCCGGGTAAACCTGGAACAAGAGGCATCATGGGACCACCTGGGCCAGGTGGCAAGCAAGGCATTATGGGTCCCGCTGGTCATAAGGGAGTTGAAGCCCAGAAAGGCGATGCAGGTCCGCCAGGAATGCCGGGACCAAAGGGATATTCAGGGGAGTCGCTTTCTTCTCCTAACGCCATCGTGAATCCTTCATCGCTCACAGTGAATGAGAACGAGACTGCCTCGATGCAGTGTTCAACTGGTGGTAATCCTAAGCCAGTAATAGTATGGAGTAGAGTCAACGGTTCGTTGCCTGCAGGGCGGTCAGCGGTGTTCCGTGGTAAGCTGGAGGTTCATAACTCACAGATGAATGACTCTGGAGTGTACCAGTGTAAGGCAACAAACATTTTAGGAGTGGCACGGAAACAAGTCGAGCTGGTTGTAAACGGTGAGTGCAAGTTTTCTCATGTTTGCCTCCTTAATTGGCAGTGACTTCCTTTGATAACAAGAAACTAATCCACGCATAACGGACTTTTCCCAGCAAATGCGTCGCTCCATTAGCTGAGACAATCTAAAAATTGAGAGAAACAACAGACACGAAGCCAATGCTAATCTTCTAGCTAATTAATTTCCCTTCTTTCCAAGTACACTTTCTTGACAATTTATTAAAGCCACAATATTTCAGAAGTTGTTAATCATTTTTCATTAACGCTGTGGCAAATTTAAAAGAAAAATCCATGGTTTAGTGTTGCAGTTATTAAATTACTTGACTGTGAACACACTTGCCGGCGGAGGTCAAGTGTTTCCTTTTGTAATGCAGTTGATGTTGGAGTTTGTTTTTAGTCCGTTCTTGCTAATAAACTTAGCTGTTTAAAGGTTCAGAGAACAATAAACAGCATTCTGTATCGCTATACCACAAGGAGCCCAGGACCCAAATGCATAAAGCGCAAACGCCTGGGACTAGGCGTTAGTAACAATGAAAATTATATTAACGCCTAGTTTCAGGCGTTATCGATAAATGCAACCGGGCCCAGGCGCTTATCTACGCTAATGTAGAACATACAATAAAGGCATAATTTTGCTCACCTGACCAGTTCTTGTGTGCGCTGAAATAATAAACCGAGAAACGCGCGGCCAGCGAAATACCAAGGTAGTTTTAGATTCATCATCCCTCGTGTCTTCTTCAACAACCTATTACGTAGAATTGGAACTACCAAGGACCTGGTGGATTTTAAAGCCGCAGCTATGCGGCCTTTCAAGCGCTAGCCCATTTGAAGCGCTCCTCTGTTTTCAATCAATTCGTTTTGCAATGTTTGTGATCAATCCAGCTTGCAAAGTTTCAGATTAATATTTCTATGCCAAGAAGTTGTGAAGACCAGCGGAAAAGTTGGATGTGCCTGTTACAACCAATTGATATTTTTGCGCATCATTTTCCCCTAAAACAGCAAACACATCAACATTACCACGTATGCTAATTGTGCTTACTTTTCTTATCTCAGCTCCACCTCGCTTATCTCTTCATCCGGGACCTCTACTTGTTAAAAAAAGGTGATAACGTCACGCTCCCGAATTGCCACGTGACTGGTTATCCCAAGCCAACAGTCATTTGGAGGCGAGCATCAGGCCGAATCTCTCCCGGTCGCTCAAACGCCAAGGGAAGTTCTCTGATGCTCCTGTCCGCACACAAAAGTGACTCCGACACCTACTTCTGTCAGGCTTCTAATCCTCTTGGTTCCACTTCAGCTGCAACGCTCCTCGTTGTCGTGGGGCTCCCACAATTCACTCAGAAGCCGCCAGTGAAGGTTTGGCAAGTTGAAGGGAAGACGTTGACGTTAAACTGCAGCGCTGTAGGAGATCCACAGCCGGTGATCAGCTGGAGAAGAGAAGGCGGACAACTGCCTGCAGGCAGGACTGTCATGACGGACAAATCTCTGACAATAAGGAACCTGAAGAAACAAGACACAGGAGTTTACGTGTGCGTTGCGACAAATGCAGCGGTCTTCCATGTCGATGCTCCAGTCCACGTGCAAATTAATAATGCTGGTAAGAATGTAATTTTTTTAATGGGGGGGGGGGGGGGGGGGGGAAGGGAGAGGAGGAGGAAGCTTATAGCTTGGTTCTTACTATTGTTTGTTTAAAAGACCGTAATTATATATTCTTTCCATAGTACCAAAAGATTGTTCTGACCTGTACAAATCTAGTACCACCACAAGTGGCGTGTACTCTGTTAATCCTGACGGCAAAGGAACTTTCTCAGTTTACTGTGACATGACAACCGACGGAGGCGGCTGGACAGTGTTCCAGAGAAGACAAGATGGCTCCCAAGACTTCTACCTTGGATGGAGTCAGTACAAAACGGGCTTTGGACAGCTAACCGGTGAGTTCTGGTTAGGAAACGATAAGATCCATCGGCTGACAGCCAGCAGACCGAGCGAATTACGAGTGGAGATAGGGGATTGGAGCGGAGGCAGAGCTTATGCAAAATATGGCAGTTTCAAAGTTAGTGATGAGCATTTGCTGTACAGGCTGAGTGTGGGCTCGTATTCAGGAACAGCGGGAGACTCGTTAACATATCACGACAACATGAAGTTTTCTACCAAGGACAGAGATAATGACGCGCATAGTACGAATTGTGCTGTGCGCTTCACAGGCGCCTGGTGGTATAAGGGCTGTTTTTACTCCAACCTGAACGGACAGTACCTGGGAAACAAGGAGGATAGGAAGGGAATCAGATGGTATTACTACAAAACCAGTGATCTTTCCATGAAGTTCGCCGAAATGAAACTGCGCCCGACAAATTATTAACTTTGACAGTGATAAACCGTATCAAGCGTGGACCTACAGGACTGGAGGGATAGGAAAAGATTATGCAAAATATGGCACTTTCGCACTTTCGCAGTTGGTGATAAGCAGTCGCTGTACGTGCTGAGTGTGGGCTCGTATTCAGGGACGGCGGGGGACTCGTTATCGTATCACAACAACATGACGTTTACTACTAAGGACAGAGATCATGATAATAGGGCTGGTATAAATTGTGCTGTGCAATACACAGGCGCCTGGTGGTACAGCGGTTGTTATATTTCCAACTTGAACGGACAATACGGACAGAGCATGGGCAGTCAGGGAATCCGCTGGTCAAGCAGTATCAAGAAGCATTCGGTGATGAAGCTTCGACCGACAAGTTGACTTTGACGACGACGAACGTTGCCCACTGATATCCGAAATGTGCATGTCAGTTTCAGAGTTGGTGATTGACAATCGCTGTACAGGCTGAGTGTGGGCTCACATTCAGGGACGCGGGACACTCGTTAGCGTATCACAACAACATGAAAATTTCTACAAACGACAGAGACAACGACGGGGCGAAGAATGATAACTGTGCGGGGAGATACACTAGCACTTTTTTTCTCCTGTATCGAAAAAAAAAAAAAATAGAAAAGTGGGTACTATCTACAAGCTGGGCACACCACATGATCACTCTCTCTTTTTTTGGCCTGGCATGAATATTTTTTCAAAATTTTATAGATTTTTCCAAAATAGCCACCAATTTTTCAAAATATATCAGGCCGGTTATGATTGATGTCAGTATCAAATATGTTATACACGACGCCTAAAGATATGTCGTTCAGTTACTGAAAAATATCAGCTTGATCAAAACACTATTTTCGAAAAACTACCGGAAGGGGGCGGTGGCATCCCCTCCACCCCGTTGTAAGTCAACATCGCATTGACCTCAACAATAGTCATGACCCGAGCTGAGACCAAAACAAGTTGCCTGTCAACCAACTGTAGTTTTCAGAAAAGTGGGTGGCCAAAAACTTGTCTGACATGGTGGAGTCACTGTGATGCCGATGGAGCAAAAGGCTTTGAACTTTTAAGTCTTTAATTGAGTTCGCACACCAATTATTACCACTACAGTTTTTTTTGCCATAACTACATATTGTTTTTCACGTATTTGTAGTAAATGATTCATTATCATAACAGTGCATGCAACTGAACTGTTCAGCAATTCAAGAATAGTTTTCACCTTCAATATAACTTTACATGGAAGGAGGGTGACCCTTTTAGAAAAGTTTAGTAAAACCATTTACTCTATTATTAGAAGAGTATAGTAGAACCGTTTGCTCTATTGTTAGATATAATAGCAAGAACCCAGAGCACTGAAAAACTGAAGCAAGAGATGCCAGTTTGGTTTTACGCCCTCAGCGACCGCGCGATGCCTTTCAGACTTTTGGCGGGCGCTTGGCATGTAAAGGGGCCATGTAAACAGGGCCTAATTCGGTAATGGGTTTGATTATTTGCCTAAATGTAAAACACTTTAGTTTTGTCTGCACTCCCACTAGTTTCCTTATAGGAAAGGATTAAGTCATGAGCAAATGTTTAACACCGTCCTGTAAATATACTAGAAATACGATAATCGCAGATACCCCCTCACTCTGCCATTGATGGGATATTACTTTGGAAACTCCCAACAAGAGTAGCCTTTGTTTTAATGTTGTCTGCACTCCCACTAGTTTCCTTAAAGGAAAGGATTAAGTCATGAGCAAATATTTAACACCGTTCTGTAAATATACTAAACTTGTGCAGGGGGGCCATGTAAACAGGGCCTAAATTGGTAATGGGTTTGATTATTTGCTTTAATGTAAAACGCTTTAGTGTTGTCTGCACTCCGACTAGTTTCCTCAAAGGAAAGGATTTTAATCCTTTCCTTTAAAGTCATGAGCAAATGTTTAACACCGTCCTGTAAAAAGTATATACTAAACTTGTGTAGGGCATGCAGTTTAAGGTTGCCATTATTATTATTTACCACTCCATGTGCACAAATAAAGAAGTAACAAAGTCACGCACAAATGTGTTTACTTCCCTGGTTGCGAGACTTGATGGACCATCACTAACTCCTGTAAATTTTAGCTCAAGAAAACTGGAACTTATACGTCTAGCCGACTTCCTTAACGTAGAGATTTTTATAATCTGTTCTACATCAAAGAAAAGCCGTACACACTTAGTTAACACGCACTCCAATGGATTGAAGTTGTTGTTTAAAGGACTCTAAATTCCAATCCCACTTGTGTTCCATATGACAAACAAATAAGAGTTGCACAGTTTTCGTTGCTGGACAGCTCATATTAGAACAACGGCTTTACCAATTTATACCCAGAGCCTTCTCATTTCTTACAGCGCATGCCCGGCGAAAACGAATGTACTTATGGATTGTGCATGTCTCTCTTTTTCTGGCCAAGAGTGAAAAATTACTCAAACAAAAATATGTTTCTTTTTTGGAAACGGTAAAGCTTATAGACCAAGGGAAGCAAATTAAGGAGAGGCTACCAAGCCCATACAAGTCTGTTTTGATCGCGGCTCAAAAGAACGCAAGGTTTCTCGAATAAACGAGCTTTCTACGTTTGGTGATTTTTGCGTCCCATACTACCAAAGGTTCGTAGAAGAATCAGTCGTAAGGCAAGTATTAGGCCGATATGTAAATATCGACAGCTGATCACGAGCCATTCCCACGTTGCTGTTCGCCAACAATGGCTACACTACGCCTTTGTTTTTGAAACAGAGGCAAACTGCTGACCTGCAAACAAAGTGATCGCAGGCTCGTAATTGTTTCGCCGCGCTTTCAGACAAACCTGTCTTACGTTTCAAGCTTTGGACATGCACATTCTTAAAGTGCAAAAACTGACTTGGCTATAGAATCCTTGTCACGCAATCCGTGTGAACAGCATGAGAAAGGCTTGTTCCGAGACACGAACCTACAGACAAACGTGAGAAAATGTCTGACATTTCCCCAAACTACTGGCCGGAACAAATCTCAGAAAAGATCGAGATTTTTATTCAGAAAGGTCGAGAATATTTACGTTGCAGACCGAATACAACGACGTAGAAAATAATTGGGGTATTTCAACTTTCCCGAGAAAGAATAGCGCTAAGAATTGGTTTTTCCTTTATTTTCGTGATTCCAAATTTGAGTTTCAACAAAAAAGTAGAATTGCCGGAAATTGCCACTGATTCGGACTGTATGAATTAATTTGTCGTGCCGACCGTGGAAAATACGTACTTCGTCACGCAATCGATTATTTTTTTCAACGCAAAAGTATAACACACACCATTCTTTTTCTCCTTCCTTTGCGTGTAGCACTTGAGTTCGAAGAAAAGATTGAGTCAACATTTCGGTAAAACAAAGGCTACTCTTGTTGGGAGTACCAAAGTAAAAGTCCCATCAATGGCAGAGCGAGGGGGTATCTGCGATTATCGTATTTCTAGTATGATTTTAGATTTAAAGGACAACATTAAAAGTCAACTGATACAGTTAAAACATTGGTTTTTCATACCTTTTGCAGTGCTCGAAATTAGCGGTCGTCCGAGACGACCAAAAGTTCGCTTGGACGACTGGCTTTCTGCCAAATTGATAGTCTGGTCGTCCAGAAGAAAACCATCCGGGCAAACTAATTCGCGTATCCGGACAACTTGGACTTTTTTTTAAATTTCGAGCACTGCTTTTGTAGAACATGCTCAATCATGCTGTAAATATCAAAATGCACAGACAAATGTAGTGCATAGACGTGAAACTTCAAACAAAGATAAACGCAAGGTTAAAACATAGGTCCGCAAAGCGTACGTGAAGCTATTTGCTAGTTGATGATAGTCTATGATAGGGAGTTCGTGTTACAACGGGGCACGAAATATCATCGAATATTATCACCGTTTGATCGGGGTTTTACACTATGTTCTACTATGCAAGCTACGTACTATGCATGACCAAACACAAATGCACAAACATGACAGTTTATTATATGATTATTTTGAACTGATCGACATAAAAGGAGGAAAGTATAGCTTGCCAAAATATTTCAAGTCGTTCTGTAAATTTCTGCGAGGTAAGCCAGACTTTGACTCGTTATAGTAGTTTCGTATTAACGTAACTCACTCCAGCCAAACAAACCTGTTTCTCGTGCTCTTCGAACGGTGGTGAAATAGATTCACAGTAAAATTTCCTGTCGACTTTTCAGTCGATTTTTCATTAGCGACAAAACCCGCTAGAGACAATTTTTGTAAACAAACAACTCAGACAAACCACAGTCGATCTGGTCATGAAATCATGTGTCAACAAACATATCATGCGAGGTAAACCAGATTTTGACTCGTTATAATAGTTTCGTAACGTAACACACTCCAGCCGAACAAACCTGTTTCTCGTGCTATTCGAACGGTGGTGAAAAGGAATCACAGTAAAATTTCCTGTCGATTCTTCATTAGTGACAGAATCCGCTCGAGACAATTTTATAAACAAACAACTCAGACATACCACAGTCGATCTGCATTTGCAATTATGGCATTAAATCATGTGTCAACAAACATATCAGCGAACGCAAAAAAAAAAAACTCGGAATAAGCTTTTACCTTTGCCAAAACATATGTCATGGTCACACCATACAGCTGTGCTCCTTCTTTTGTGAGCGGAGCGTATATTCGCAAATGTGTCCAGAAATGTCGCTCTAAATGCGAATCTGTGTCGCCTGTTTGCCAGATACTACGGATATGTCAGCCGGGGGCTGAAGGGGGAGCAGATTTCCACATGCAACCAAAGAATCGGCAACGCTCAGTGCCGCCATTAAATAATGCCTTGAATTTCCACGTGCGAGAGAGCCAATTATATTTAGAAAACCCCTCCCTGGAGAGGTAATTTAGCTTCTGACATTCTGTCGCAAAGTTATAACATTAGCACGGAAACCCTTTACTGGAAATCTCTCTGTGCATTCTTTGTGTTAAGTAGATAATAAAAGACAAACTTTCTCACAGGACCTGTACCACGGCGGCTTTTATATGGATAACACTTCATGCTCCTCCCCCTCAGTAGTTTTTGCCACCTAGAGGGGGAGCATTTTAATGACCTAATGAGATGGGCCGAACGGCTGTTCAACTATCGCCCAAACGCCGACATAGAAGCTATTTGCATATTGAAAATAGCTTTAAAAAGATCAGCTACTAATATTACAGTATAGTTGGTGGTAGATAAATCCTGATGACATCCAATGTAAACACACTACATGCATACCACTTTCTTAAAATAGAAAGGGACTGCCAAATAATCAAGAAATGATGCATTTGGCAAAGCATAAAGGCATAAGCAACAATAACAGCAATAAATCTACAGCTGCCACCACTTTCTTGAACTGCTTCAATCTTAAAGCAGTTCAAAAGTGTATGATTTTAAAAAGAGGTTTGTAAGATTTCAACCACAAAAAGAAAATATATTAAATTATTACACGACTTCACATTTTCGAGTGCAAATACGGGCCAAAGCGAGTGCAAAGATGGGAGCGCATTGCACTCGTCAGGAACCAGATCAACTGGTTTATTAGCTTACGTGATCAGTTTTCGCAAGCAAAGTTTACGAACGCGTCATTTTTTGTTCCATTTTGCGCGCGGCGAGAATGTTCGCCCTGCTTCGTTTGTCGTGTAATAAACAATTTATTACACGAAAAGTCGTGCAATACGCCTGAAGCAGGCTCGAAAAAATAAAACCGACTCGTAAAAATACTCCGCCGTATTGCACTCCTTCCCGTGTAATAACCTTTTTATATTGTTCAGCTTAACAACTGCTTACCTGGCAAGTAAGCCATGTTCTCCTCCAAACTACCTTCTGTGCAAATTCATATAAGTGTTCTTGTAACTTAGCTAATAATTTTTGCATCTCCACACTTTAAAAAGGCTGTTCTTCAAGTTCCTGGTATACTCTGTTGAGAAAGAGGAAAGAAGGATATTAAAATGACGTAACTTTTTGTGCAAAACAATAACAACTGCCTTGCAAGAATTGATCTTGGAGGACAGGAGGTCCAACTGCACCACACACAAGTCTGGAGGGCTAATATACACTACACTCTGATAACTTTAATACTTGCACAATGCGTTAGACGCATAAACGTGCGCTTTTTACGAATATTTTTTCTTAAAAGCGCATATTTAACGACGCGATGCGTTTGCTTACGCGTTTTTGCTGGCAATTCAAAGTTCAAGATGTTAAGAATAACTGGGATGCTTTGTGCTTGTGAGCTTTTGAAAGTTACTCGAACGAAATTCGTGCGACACGTCGCGGAAATAATGTTACACACGGATCTCTGTCCGTAAGTATATATGACAACACGTAAATTAGCCAATCATGGCCTTTTATGCGGTCACACAGATTCACATCGATTGCTGAGCGTTCACATTTGGCCGACGAGCATGTGGACAATCCAATGTTGATCGCAATAGAAGGGTGACAGCAGCGGTATCGTTGTTAACTTCGCAAAGTTCGGATTTTCTTTAGAGAGGAGACGGTATTCCAACTTTGATCCGTTGTTTACGAGTACAGTTGGCACCTTGTCACGGATCGAAATGTTTGAGCTGCGCTGGGCACGCTACCTGCATTCATCTTGTGTTTGAAACTATTACCGTTAATATCTTGTGGCACAACTATTAGCGCCAGTAAAAAAAAAGTAATAATCGTGGCATAGGGGAGTAAAATGAAAAAATACTTAGCGGAATGGCGCCTAAATTAGAGTAAATATGGTAATACGTATTTTTCAGAAAGTCATACGCATTTTTACGGCAGGCCGCGTTTTTCAACGCATTTCTCAAAAGCCTAGCGCGAAGGCTGATTGCATCAAAATCCAGCAAGGTGGGAAAGGGGTGTGTAGCCAGCTTTATTGTTTTTAAGGTTAGAGTTTTTGCTTGGTTTGCCCAATGGTGCAAGACCTTACGAGAAGCTACAGCGCCCGTAGGGGGTGGGGGTGGGGTCTTTTGTGATTGCTTTCCTATGTGTTGCAGCTTCATTGTTTCAGGGTTAGGATTTTTGCTTGATTTGTTTAACGTAATGTTTCCTTGCCCAGTGAGGAACACCTGTAGAATACAGGGTCTCATTCTAAGAAGCAAGACGAACAAAGACTGTATTGTTATGGAAAGTAGTGCATAGTGGAAAAATAGCGTATTATTTAAGAGACTCATCATATGAAGACTGCCAGGTTTCTCCCTCATCTTGGCCAACGGAGCCGCTGTTATTTTCTTGAAGTTTGGTAGTAAGCGCCAAGATGGAACAACGCACATGAGTGAGACCGTTGACCTGACATGAACGATTCGATTTTTTGGCCGTGCGAAAACTAGGGTGAGCAAAATCGAAAAACTCCGCCGCGCTGTTTCTACACAAAAAAGGATCACATTTGCGAGCGGGGAAACTTGAAAAGACACGACAGCAAACAATTAGTTCACAACGCAATTACTGTTGAAATTATGTTTTGTGAGGAGACTGTCGCAAATTGCGACTCAAAATATCCCTGTCAAATACATTCACTAATTTGCATACATTCTAAACTACAAAGTGAAACCGAAAGTCTTTTGTCTGTTTTTTTTTTTTTTTTTTTGCTTTTGTTTTTTTTTTTTTCGTGGCAAATCCATCTTTATCAAAGTGACCAAAGTGAGATCACGTCGTCAACACTTGCAGGCATCTACAAAGCTTTGCTTGGGCTGCTGGTGAATAGAATTCGCGACAAGACGGCTGAAAAGTTAAAAGATAGTGACGTGGAGTCCAAGGGTCGAGACTAAACATTCTTTTAGTAGCTGCCACAGATCCACAGAAACCTCACGCTCATACATCAGTGATGAATGATCTACTTAAAATATTATATGACAAGTTTAAAACAATAGTGTACCATTTTTGTGTCAATCTTTGTCTTAAATATCAACCAATAGCGTGCCAGCCTAAGCTCGAGAAAACATCTGTTCGCGTTTCGTTCATATCATCGCTAGGCCGAGCAAGAACTTCTGAGTAACAAAGCAACCCAAGCGAGGAATACAAACGTAAGCATTCCTTAACTAAACGTTCGGAGCTTTTTAGAGAGTTGCTCGTCATTCGGCCTTGGCTTCGATTTCAACAGCTCATTGATCCTTACAATGATGTTAAACTTTAAGCAGCAGGACGGCTATTTAGGCGTCCTTTATCAAACAAAATCCTGAATTCTGTGCATCTAAAATGTAGGCACAAGAAATTCGTCCGATAACTCCCCGCGTTTTCCGTTCCCAAGTAATAGTTAGCTCTCCGAGGTTTTCGTCTATTATTATTAATTATTATTATTATTATTATTATCATTATTATTATTATTACTATTATTATTATTATTATTATTATTATTACTATTATTATTATTATTATTATTATCATTTTTATTATTACTATTATTATTATTATTATTATTATTATTATTATTATTATTATTATTATTATTATTATTATTATTATTATTATTATTATTATTATTAACAAATAGTGATTGCTGTGCTTTTTAAGTGCTGGCCATGGTGAAAAATGCGTTGTGTACTTGAAGTGTGATGAAAAAAGAGGAATGTTGAGCTGAGAAAATAGCGATGGCAATGAACAATATTGATTTTATTTTCAGAGGAAGTCAACAATTAAAGTAGACTGTTCCAGTCCCTCCTTTTCTCTCCAAGATCGTAAATAAACGCCCACTTTGAAGCCGAGCGCAGTCTGGACGCTAAGCGGAGGAGAAGAAAAGGAGGGACTGTAGACACCTTTGTTATTTTTGAACTCTCGTTTCTCTAGAAACGGGAATTTTCCCATTGGCTGAAAAAATTCCCAGACCTGTCAAGAAACTCGTCAAAGTCACAGTTTGCGTGGGACAGTCTCGAAAATCTCGAAGCGATGGGCGATCTATTCGAAGTGTGTTTGAAGCGATTCCCAAACGTTTTATCGTTAAAGAAAGAGTAAGAGCACGCAGTCAGAAGTTTGTTGAAAAAATAAAGATGTTCTGGTAGTTCTTCCCACTGGTTTTGGCAAAAGCCTCATTTATCAGTTGTTTATTTGTGATTTGTGTAAAGCAACATCTCGGCGAAATCAGAAATGAAGTCATTTTCGCTGCTTGAATGTTCTCCCGTTGAATGTCGGCGTCTTGAATAACGAATATCATGATCGAATTAACGAATGACAAGAACGAATAACAAACGTCAACATCGAATAACGATTTTACAATAGCACGTCAGTTTCTCGCTTTGTGATTGGCTAATTTTTATCATCAATACGAGGACAGACACATTAAATCGAGTGCTGACGACAGTGATTTTGGACGAAGGTGACTTCAACTTCAATTTTACCTCAATTCTTGCAAAAAGTGACATTCGGCAATTAAAGTAGAGAACCAGAAGTATTCAGAGGCGAATTTCCTTGAGCTTTGTCTTGAAATTGTCGAGAAAACCGCAGCAGAAAAGCGTATACTTCCATTTCTTTCCAACTTCTTTGACAGGATTTTATTTTGCACGCGTCAAACTGTCACTTTTTGGCCAATGAAATCACCATCACCATCACCATTATTATTATTATTATTATTATTATTATTATTATTATTATTATTATTATTATTATTATTATTATTATTATTATTATTATTATTATTATTACTATTGTTATTATTATCATTATTATTATTATATTTGAGATTTTCTTATGTGTACAAGGGATGGTTTTCAACCTATTTTTTGACTAGATTATTTAGCTAAAGGAAATCACCCTTTATCTTCTTGTTCTGCACTCCGTTTATTCGAAACTTTTTCCATTCAATTCAAATCAAGTACACAGTTTCATAATATACTCTAACAATCGATTAATACGTTAACCTCTTGTCCCTTTCTGTACAGTTTGGCAAAATATGAACATGAAGATTTTCATTTGCCTGCTGCTGGCCTGCATGGGCAACATTAATGCCCAAAAAATCACTTGTTCTGGGCAGATTGCTGGAGCATCATGTGTTGGGGCCAACCAGTGCTTGCCACCTAACACATTGATAACAATTGGACCACCCCTGTGTTTGGGGAAGCAAGTATGCTGTCTGAAAAAGTCACCAACAAAAAAGTCAACTTAAAACTATACTCCACAGTTCAATGTAAAGGCAAAGTAAAATAAAATATTGGCTGGTGAAACAAGTAGACATTTCCATTTGACTTATCCTTCTCATGTAGTGCAGGTTATGTGGTTCTTCCTCTTCTTTTGTTAACCCTTTCACTCCCAATAGTGATCAACTTCAATTTTCTCCTTCTCAGTTTCTCACCAGAAGTATATCATACAGTAAGGAGAACTTTGCTTTTGATACCTTGTTCATGTGAAAATTGATTAAACTATCAATTCTCACTACATCACTTATACATTTTCCTCCTGAAGGGTAAGGAGAATCTGTATTTGAGCTTGGAAGTAATGGCAGAGTAAAAGGAAACTCCTTCCGACAAAAAGTAGTAGTGCAGTACATTACATGATTGTCAATGAGGAACTTTTTGTTGTGATGATTTTCAGTGGACCAATGGAGACCAATTCACGCTCACTAAATCTGGTTTGACAAACACGCAAACTGCCAGCGATTTCTGCTGGTCAGCACTTGTATAGTTTTGAGGGCTTTGTGAGGCAATTGTCACTTTTTGACAAAAGTTGAGGTTTTCCTTTCTCAGCAGGGAGCTAAATTAGTAATTCATCCTGCTGGGTTAGGCTGTTTACTCGTGAACACATTTATGTTTATAATATACAATATCATCCTCTCCTGCTTCGACATCAGAAGTTTCAGGAAATAATAAAATATGTTATTCATGTTTCATTTCAGAGCCTTAATAAGAGTTCAGATTTAAAGGCTACAATGTATATGAAAAGTCAAGTGATAGAGTGAAAACATTGGTCTTTCAATTACCTTTTGTGGAACATGCTCAATCATACTGTAAATATCAAAATGCACAGACAAATGTAGTGCATAGATGTGAAACTTCAAACTATTAGATAAATGTTGCTAGTATAAAAGACATGCAACATTAAAGATAACAGCTACTAATATTACAGTACTGTTGGTGGTAGACTAACTGATGACATTCCATGAAAACACACCACATGCATTAACCACTTCCTAAAATAGAAAGGGACTGCCAACTAATCCAGAAATAATGCATTTGGCAAAGTTCCATGCACAGTATAAAGGTACAGCCCCAAGCATCAATAAATCTACAACTGCCACCACTTTCTTAAACTGCTTCAATGAATTGAAGCAGTTCAAAAGTGTATGATTCTAAAAAGAGGTTTGTAAGATTTCAACCACAACAAGAAAATATATTGAAATATTGTTCAGCTCAACAACTGCTTACCTGATAAGTAAGCCATGCTCTCCCCCAAACTACCTTCTGTGCAAATTCATGTAGGTGTTCTTGTAACAATTATAATTTTTCCACTTCCACACTTTAGTAAAGCTGTTCTTCAGTGTCTGGTATTCTCTGTTGAGAACAAGGAAAGATGAAGATTAAAATAACGTAACTCTTTATGCAAAACAACAACAATGTACTGCTTTGCAAGAATTGATCTTGGAGGACAGGAGATTCAACTGCACCACACACAAGTTTGCAGGGCTATAATTTGTGATCACACTCTAAAGTGCAACAAAATCCAGCAAAGATGGGAAAGGAGTGTGGGGGAATGTAACACCTTTTTCAGAAGCCACTTTTGTGATTGTTTTCCTATATGTGTAGCAGCTTCATTGTTCTTAGGGTTACGGTTTTTGCTTCGTTTGTCTAAGTTTTGTTTCCTAGCTAGGGGGGTCTTTTGTGATTGCTTTCCAATGTGTAGCAGCTTCATTGTTCTTAGGGTTAGGGTTTTTTGCTTGGTTTGTTTAACGTATTGTTTCCTTGCCCAGTGAGGAGCAACTGTAGAATACCGGGCCACAATTCTACGAAGCAAGACAAACAAACACTGTATTGTTATGGAAAGTAGTGGCCCGGTATCTGAAGTTTACCTAAATCTTATCATAGTGGAAAAATAGCGTATTCTTTAAGAGACTCATCATATGAAGACTGCCAGGTTTCTCCCTCACCTTGGCCAACGGAGCCGCTGTTATTTTCTTGAAGTTCGGCAGTGCACCGCACGACACATCCAAACAACGCACATGAGTGAGACCGCTGACCTGACATGAAACGATTCGAATTTTGGCCGCGCGAAAACTGGGATGAGCAAAAATCGAAAAACTTTAAAGCTATTTCGTTGCACTTACAACCTCGAACTTGGAAGGCAAAACATCGGAACTGTTTTTGGGTTTCAAAAAAAAAAAAAGTAACACAATTGTGTTAGGAAGAGCGCATGCTTATTCGAGCGTTCAGTGTTCAGTGCACAGTGAAAACTATTCGAAAATGATAGCGTGTGTAGAAAACTTTCGTAGTGCCACAGCGGGTTTGGTCCCGAACGTTGCACGAGAACTGAGTTCTCTTTTCTCAGCGAGTTGCAGAAACTTGCAACGCCGTTGAAAAGTGTAACGCCTCTCCAGCAACTTGTCTCGCAATTTTTGCCTTGGCGCGATCAAGAGAGCGCATGTGTTCTTCATTCACTTGTTCCGCCGTGTTGACGTCATTTCCGGCCCAACTTTTTTCGACATACTCATTAGTTGCAAGTTGCTGAGATCGCGTTGCACAGTGGGACATCCCACCTCGACTCGCAACTGCAACAATAGTTGTTTAACTGTTGCGAGACAACATGAGAGAAACCCACTGAGAAAATTGTTGATAATCGGACGAACCCGGAAACTGATACTAATTTTATTTACAATGACACTTGGTGCGAGGTAACTATAACCAGAGGCTATTAATTTACCACCTACTGTAACTGTCGGCAAAGCCTAGTCTACTCGCTGCCGTTTTTGTGGTCGCAACACCTTGTGCCCCTCCCCCCAAACAAAAAACGGCTGCGAGCAGACTAGGCAAAGCCAAAAGACCACTTTTTCTTCGTGCACCAACTGCCGAAAAGGTTTACCAACTCGTAACTCAAGTCATATTTCTACAAGACTTTCACAGGAAACCGCTAGTGGCCTAAAGCTCGTTCATATAGTTATTAATTTATCCATGACAACTTCCAGCGTAACTTAACCTTTTACTCCCAAGAATGATCAACTTCAGTTTTCTCTTTTCAGTTTCCCACCTGAGATATATGAAATTAAGGAGAATTTGGCATTTGATACCTGGCTCAAACGACAGCAGATTTAGTCTGCAATGCAGGCGTTCTTGTTCGTTTCCAGGCAAAATTCGTTCGGAGTGGGATTGGGGCGAGGAAAAACCTGCGGGGAGAAGGAGGGGCGGGGGTGGGGAAGGGAAGTTCCCTCCGCCTCCCTTCCCCCTCTCCATTTTCCTCCCGCATTCCCTTCCCCCTCCGCAGCTTTTGCTACACACAGTTCTACTTCCGAAAGAATTTTGCCTGAAAACGAACGGGAACGCCTGCATTGCAGGCTACAGCTGATTAAAACATCAATTCTATTTTCATTATTCATACATTATTCTTATTTTATGGTTGAGAGGATTTGTATTTTGAGCTTGGGAGTTAAAGGGTTAAAATAAGCCAAATTTTGTCCAATACACAAAATGTGTCAATCTTGTTTCCAACCATAACAATTGGTGTCTCCGGCATGACATTTCTTATTTCGGGGATCCACTTTTCTGTTACACTCTCGTACGATGCATGGTTTGTAGCATCGAAGCAAACAAGGAAGACGTCTGTTTCTTGATAAAACACAAGTTGTCTGAGACGATCGTAATCGGGACATTGGTGAGTCCGTGACAGTCACAATAACAGGAGTTCCGTCAACGACGTGGTCATAGAGATCGCCCTCAAAATTTCTGGGAATGTAAACACGCGGGAAGGACAGGTTTAAGCGACATAATGGTAAGCAAGCTATCAAATGCCAAATTCTCCATACTGTATGATTTACCTCTGCCAGGGAACTAAAGGAGAAAACTAAAGTTGATCAGAAGTGAAAAGAAACTGACCTTCATCGATTAGACTGACCGCTAAAAACTGTACTCTGTAAATTCCATTCACAGGAAACTTTCCCATTGAATAAAGCAGAATTTTTGAGTCATTATGCTCGTGAATTTGCGAAACTAAACACAAAACATGAACATGATCAATTATTTACAGGGTGTGAGAGTTATATTAAACAATTAAACTCTAACCACAGTATGGAATGTCCAGACAGTGGAAACACTGTTTACAAACATACATGCAGTAGTATTATGTTTTGAATATACAATCATATACTGGCTGCATCAAAAGGTTTTAGTTTACTTTATATTACAAGTCAAAGCCGTGATTGCTGGTCGTTAAGTCTGTTGTATAAGAATATATATTTATAAAATAAAAAAAATTAAAAACTGTCGTGTATGATTTGCCGAGACGTGTAAACAATATTGTTAGTGGCACAGTCTGCAATCCTGCAATAAAGGAATAAAGCTCTATTATTGGCTAGCATTCAATTGATTGACACATGGCAGGCGGCAAAAAAAGCATCTTCATCTCCACAAGATAAATTTTCGTTAGTTATGGCTGGGTTAGTAAGACCCGTCGTGTTCTCCGCTTGTGTTTTCGCTGCGCACTTCAATCTTCTCCGAGCGTGAAGTTCTGTGCGCTAAAGGACTGACAAGGAACTTTGAACTAGGACTCGCTTATGCGAACTTTGTTAATCACCAGTTTCACTATCTCAACGTTAGCCAAGTCGGATCATATTTGGTGCATACACTCAGAGAATGCGGTGACGCTTGCGTTTACAATGTTTCTTGTTTCTGCTTCAACATGGCGGCACATCCTGACATAAACGGCCATTTTCTGTGCGAGCTTCTGGCCTCTGATAAGCACAACATGTCTGACAACTTCCAACCAAATCCTTCCTTCAACCATTACAGTATCTACGTAAGCTGCCTTCTTTATTTTAAGAAGATCTGCTAACTTGCTTTGTATATATAACGTGAAGGTTCTGCTAATTTCTTGCTATGTGATTATATTCATTGCTGGGAAAAAGTGAATTCACAAACCTTCTATAATCCGAATTTTTGCAGACTCCTTGTTCCGACAGCCCCTGTATGAATGGAGGCATGTGCATCGCTTTGTATTTTCATGACGACTTCAAGTGCAAATGTCCTGCAGGATTCGGATCATTATCGCTAACTGGTCACAGAACCTTATATAAGAAACAGAGCAACATATATAAAAACAGCCTGTATGTAAGAATGTCATTTTATATAAGCACTCCTAACACTGGGCGGAACGATTTAAATCTAGAAATGAACGTTACTCTAAATGATTCTCATAAGAAAGCCAATTTTCAAAGGAGAAAAATGCAGTGAGAAAGAGGTAAGTCTTTTCCATTTGCCAAACGGCTCCAATTTAACTTGAGTTAGAAACTCTAAATTCTAAGCCACCTAACGACAGAATAATAAAGGTGTGACCACTCAAATGAAAGTTCTCAATGACTACTGGCATTCTAATAGCAGTGTCCACTTCCAATTTCCGAACTCTCTGGGTCAAATATAAGTACATGATATTTAGAAAAACTTTAAACGACAAAGTAGTTACAGACGCTAGCAACAAAATTAACGACGAGGAGCTTTTTATGTAGGGATAGAACAGAAAAAAAAAAATCATCAAAGCAATTACTCTTAAGAACCCAGGCCACTCGTGATTCTTACTGAAGAAGAGTAAAAAAACCGTTTCAAGGTTTCTCTCAATTTTTTATTTATTTATTTTTTTCTAACTTGTCCGGATAAATACTGTCGACCATGTGTATATCAGTGAAATGTCTTGACCGGGAATGTGTAAAATCTGAGACATAAGTGATAAAGTACACCACGCACATGAAAGCTAATGTTTACACTCAGTGTATTTGATCGGCAAATCAATGTGCGATTGCGGCAAAAATTGGCTAGGGCAGGTGAAAATAATAAAAGATTCGCATCCCTTTCGCAGTAGTTGTGATTAAACGACTATGTCTACATTTAGAACTTCACTTTTGAGCTCGATCAAAGTCAAGCCACGTCGAGCCAAGTGGGTGGCCAAACTAGCCAAAAACTTGAGTTGGCTCGACTTTGAAGTCCGTTTGGCTAGGATTAATTCATTGAGCACTAAGATTTCCTATAGATTTCCATTTTGCGAATTTTGCAAGCAACTAATTTTGCGAGATTATCAACAAACTAATTTAGTCTGCGGGCTCACGCGCACTCCAAACTGACTTAAATGAACTTCAAAGTTTTAAATTTAAAATTTATCAAAAATCCCGCCCCTAAAAATCCATAACGCGCAGCTGGAATTCAAGGTTTGCTAATTACTACGGCACAGAAAAGAAATATCAAAATGCTAATAAAAATAACATTGCTCTCCGAAAATGACGCCAATGCAAGGCTATTAATTTTCATCAACAATTTACGGAAATTTTGCTATTTCGATTCTGTTGCAAATCCCTTTTCTACTCGAGAGAAATGCTCCTTTTCAACTCAAAGGATATAAAAAAATAACCAAAAAAAAAAAAAAACGAGGGAATAGACAAATATTGGTATCCGAAGGTTGGCGGTACAAGAAATTGCTAAATTTTGTATTGTAAAATGAAAATCTATGTGACTCAATCAAACTTGATACCCCGATAGGGGAGGGTGGGGATTAGGCTTAATAAAAATATGATAAGAGAAGGTAAGACGTATTATCGGTGAAGTAAAAAAAAAATGAAGCGTTAATTGTCTTGTTTCTTTACTAATTTGGTGCTCACAGTCGTCAGGGTAAAAAGAGGGTTGAACGAGGGCTTATTAAAGATTAGAGGGGAGGGGAGAGATGTAAGTAAAAAAATCGCGGCTTGTTAGAGCATTGACGGTAATAATCTCACCCAACATTGAGATTGAGGAAATGAGGATGGAAATTAAACTAATGGAGGCTTCTTCTTATACTCTCACAGGCTCCCACCTTGCCGCCAATCGGCGGATTTTGAAGAAGATAATTCTAAAGTTGTCCGCCTTTATACAGGCAACTTGAAGCACTGCCCTTCGCTTGTAGTATTACAACATGCTTCTCTCCATTGCGAAGGGTAATAGTGAATCTGGAAAAGAAAAAAATAAACGTAAATTTTACTTGTACCGTAACTAATTGATTAAGTGTCGCGGTTGAATAAGACCCTGTTTATATGAGAAAAAGTTGACCCGGGGACCCGGGTCACCCTCCTCCCAAGGGTCAAGTTTACCGCACGTTTAATTGGAAAAATGTTTTCCCGGCACCCAACTTGTAAAAATGTACAGTCGTATTGCACGTTTGAGTGTATAATAAGACAAACTTATCAACCTATGATTGATGTGGGTAACGCATGATTTTTAGCTCGCAAATCGATTTGCGAGGTATAGTAATCATTTTCCTTCCCTATTTCCCTACTTCCTCTGTTGTCAACAATGGATTTCCAAATAAAGCAGTTGCGGTTTTCCAAATTTGGGTATGATGAAGGTCGCGTAACAGGGTGTGTCGAACAACGAGGTTTAACAGGAAGTGTTGTCGTAGTTGTTGAGACCATATTCTTGTTCGGAACGTGTTCTCATTTTGAAGGTTTGTCATGCGTTCGGTTTGGCCATTGATTTTGAACTTGGTTGTGTTTCACTCTGCTGTGTTTTGCGTTGTTATTGCGACATTTTGGCGCGGTGCCATGAAGGTCAAACACGGTAGTACCGATGGCGTTTTAATATATCGCAAACAAATCTGAAGCCGTTGGTTTAGTATCCGCCAAAATTTCTGTAGAGACAGTAAATACGGCTTGGAAGATACTAGGCAGAAGAGATATTGAATCTCGGCTATAAAAAAAAGTCAAACATATCTATTTCCGGTGAATGTTTACAAGTTCATACAGTATGCAAATTAGTCAGGTATTTCAATTCTTGGTTTGCATGTGACGTCATAAAAAACCATCTCAAAAGTAACGTATCCTATAAGTCCAATACACTGGTATGTTCAAGACTATCATGCCTTAAGACTTATAGCAAAATTCTGAGTCGATACAAAATATCTATCGGGAGCTATGGACGTTTGAATGCCGTGACAACAAAGCCGTGTACACGCGTGTGGCCGACTAAGAAACATTTTAAGATTGGCACTACGAAAGATGTGAAGTAACTAAACATCAATAGCTGAGTCACAGATCAACTTCATTTCGTGTTCCGAGTTCGACTAACAGGGCGGTCGCATACAAACTCTTATCAAATCTCCAAAGAACAAATTGCCGCTGCTTCGCCAAAATACAAAATTAGCATCTGAGCCCGGTTTTTCGAAAGCCGACTAAGCTAATCCAGGATTAACGAAATTCTTTCTCTCGACCCCTTTGCCAATAAACCGCATCGTGCTCGTTTTCTTAAATTGAGTACGTTTAATTTTAACAAGTCTCGATTCCCAGAAAACGGGAATGATCCTTATAAAGCTTGTTCCAGCTTAAAAACGCATAAAGGAAGTTGTTGTGAACGAAACCTTCACATTTTCAGGCATATAAATGACATGAAAGTTTAGACCTAATCCAGGATTAGCCTAATCGTGCTTTGAAAAACGGGGCCATGGACTAATTCAGGCATGCTCTTTTTAGTTCTGGAGTCAAAAAGGTACAATCTGTTATTTTGGAGGGTGCTGCGGTCGCGTGACCAGTGAAAACCGCGTCGATAATTCTTTTCTCCCAATTATTATAATGCACTTTTTTAAGCCCACCTATTAAATAGCTACTTCCGCAAAAAAAGTCCTTTTTACAAATTCGCGAGCTTACATCTGCCTTGCTGCTTTGATTTATTTGTTTGCTTGATCACCTAAATTTCTAGATTCCTTTTATGGTTCTGGTAAACCAAGAATATATTTGTCATTCAGCTTTTCTTCTCCGGTAGCACAGGGCCTATTTCTGGACAGAATCTAATTTTGCTTTTTGAAACTGAGCACTGACTATCTATTTACACTAACTGTAAACTCTGTTAAATAAAAGGAAGCCCGTATTACATTTTGGATTCTTTTTATGGTTCTGGTAAACCAAGAATATATCTGTCATTCAGCTTTTCTTCAGTTTGTGTAACTTAATTCCAAATACACATTTTTCCAACCATTCAGTTAACTCTTTCACCCCAGGATTGATCAACTTCAATTTTTTCTTGCAGTTTTTCACTAGAGAGATATATCATACAGTATGAACTAAGAACTTGACTGTCTTTTATTAAGTTGGTAAGGCACAGATGAAAACTGATTGAACTCTTAATTCTCAATACAACACTCAGGGTTTTTCTTCTTAAAAGGTTGGGGGAATATTCACATTTAGTTTGGGAGTGAAAGGTTTAAGTGACATAATATGTTAAGCAAGCTATCAAATGCCAAGTTCTCCATACTGTATGATTTATCTCTAGCAGGGAACTAAAGGAGAAAACTGAAGTTGATCAGGAGTGAAAAGAAACTGACCTTCATCGATTAGATCGACCGCTAAAAACTGCACTCTGCAAATTTCCATGCATTTACAGGAAACTTTCCTGTTGAATAAAACAGAATTTTGAGTCAGTATGCTCGTAAAACTAGAATACAAAACATGAACATGATCAATTATTTACAGGGTGTGGGAGTTGTATATTGAACAATTAAGCTCTAACTACAGTATGGAGATCCAGCTAATGGAAACACTGTTTACAACATACATGCAGACTTAATATGATGTTTTGAATATACAATCATGTACCGGCTGCATCAAAAGGTTTTAGTTTAATACTTTATATTACAAGTCAAATCCATGACCGCTGGTCAATTTAAGTTTGTTGCTTAAAATATAGAAAATTTAAGAAAATAAAAAACAAAATCGTACTTTCAGCTGGCAGGGGAATAAATGCAAAATTTGAAGTTGACCAGGAGTGAGAAGCAACTGAACCAACTTCTACCGATTAGAACGATTGCTATAAATATAAAATACTGCATTCCATCTGAAAATTTCCATTCACAGGAATTTTTCTGTGTTGATTAAAACCTCGCGTGGTATAAACATTACGCTCGTGAAACTAAAATACAAAACAGGATCAATTATTTACAGGCCGATGTGGGGGACATATTGAGCAATTATAGGCTTAAACACCACAGCATGCCGAGAAGTCCAGCTAATGGAATACTGTTTACAAACATACATGCAGTAATATTATGTTTTGAATGTACAGTGCGGCTACAGGTGCAGAAAGATAATTTGCTTTATACTACAAGTCAAAACCCTGACATCTGATCGATAGTTTGTTTATTGGACTAAAAAATGAAAAAAGAAAAGAAATACAATTAAATCGCAAATTGTTGCCGTCGTCTCCGCTTCAATATTGAAAAATGTCGTGTGTGATTTGTTGAGATGTTTAACAATGTTATAAGTGGCACAATCTGCGATCCCGTAGTAAAGGAATAAACTCTCTTCTCCTCTCTTATTAGCTAATATTCAATTGATTGACACATGGAAGGCGGTAAAAAAGGTATCTTCACCTCCAGAAGTTCAAACTTTCGTTGGTTATGGCTGGGTTAGTAAGACCCGTCCTGTTCTTCGCTTGTGTTTTGGTCGTACACTTCTTTTCCAAAAACGAAGTTCTGTGCGCTAAAGCACTATCAAGGAACTTTGAACTGGGACTCGCTTATGCGAAGTTTGTTAATCACCAGTTTCATTACCTCAACGTTAGCCAAATCGGATCATATTTGGTGCACACACTCCGAGAATGCGGTGACGCTTGCGTTCGCAGTGTTTCTTGTTTCTCCATCAACGTGGCAGCACATCCTGACATAAACGGCCATTTACTGTGTGAGCTTCTGTCCTCTGACAAGTACAACTTGTCCGACAAGTTCGAACCAAGTCCGTCCTTCCACCATTACAGTATCTACGTAAGTTGCCTTCTTTGTTTTAAGAAGATCTGCTGACTTGCTTTGTATATATAACGTGAAGGTTCTGCTAACTTGAAACTATGACTCCTATAGCATTGAATATATATATATATCACATAGCAAGACTCTTGCTATGTGATTATATTCAATGCTAAGGAGTCATAGTTTCTGCTTTTGTATTAGTAGGAAAAAGGAAATTCACAAACCTTTCCTGTAATTCGTATTTTTGCAGACTCCTTGTTCCGACAGGCCCTGTATAAATGGAGGGATGTGCATCGCTTTGTATTTTCATGACGACTTCAAGTGCAAATGTCCTGCAGGATTCAGAGGAGAGAAATGTGAGATAGGTAAGTTTGTTAAACTAAAAATACCGGCATTCTAATAGCAGTGTCCACTTCCAACTTCCGAACTGTCAAATGAATCCTAAAGGTGTGACTACTCAAGTGAAAGCTGGCTCAATCGTCATGATAAGAAAAAACTTTAAATGACTGAAATAGTACAGACGTATTGCGCAAGTAGTAGTAAAATAACGACAAGGAGCTTTCTATGTAGGATTGAACAAAAAAGAGACTGAAACCCCTTCTCGCTCTCAGGAAAAAATTCACCAGCTGTCGTAACTAAATAATAATAGGAACTTTCAAAGCAATTACTTTGAAAACCCAGGCCACTTGTGATTGTTATTGAACTGGCAA
This sequence comes from Plumapathes pennacea, assembly GCA_964036295.1. Classification (NCBI taxonomy): domain Eukaryota; kingdom Metazoa; phylum Cnidaria; class Anthozoa; order Antipatharia; family Myriopathidae; genus Plumapathes; species Plumapathes pennacea. The sequence continues at coordinate 8,175,642 of OZ038462.1, forward strand.
TGAAATATCATCTAAAACCTTGTGAGATTTCGCGGTTTCTTTCGATTTTCGTTACTTGTTTAGATGCCAGTTGTCGATTATATGTTTTGAAATATCGGCTTAGCTGTGAATGTGTAAAACCTGAGATTTCATCACCACATTATGTTAAGCCTGTTTACACACAGTATCATGTGCGATTTGCGACGAAAATTGGCCAGGGCAGGTGAAAATTATGAAAATGAAAATTTAAAGTTTATTGACTTCTCAAGTGTAAACGACACTTTGTAGCCGATGCATATCTTGTAACTATCTATCAAACTGCGAAGAAGACGTTCTCTTGCTCTGGCAAGACTTCCTAAAATTTGCAATTATCTTGTCGCGAGTTGTGTTCTTCGAGCCAACTCAAGCCAAGTTTGCAAAACCAGAACTTGTGTGCGGGTTGCGAAAGGGAACCCTGAAACGTCGAGTTCGGACTCGAATTAAACTTCGGGTTGAAAACAAAAAAAAAAGAGGGGCGTGGGGAGAGATATACTCAGCTGTTTTTTTCGCTCCTGGAGGTTTGTGATTATTTCACGCCTTTGCCGCCTAACACTGTGTTCAGCCTTGGTTCAGCCCACTGTTAAAGATCTTTGTTACAGGTTTCCTGGTAACGTACGAATGGATTTACTAAAATGGGGTTCAATGACTTAAAAGAACTTCAAAATTATAATTAAAAAAAAATGTCAAAAATCCCCTAAAAAGCCATTAACGTGCAGCGCGCGGGAAGTCAAGGTTTGCTAATTACCACGGCACATAAGGATAATTCGAAACGCTAGTAAACATTGTTCTCCAAATATGACGCAAGTCAAGGTTATTTCATTAACAATTTACAAAAACTTTACCTAGCATTTCGATCATGTTGTAAAGCTTTCAAAACAGCACTATTTCGCCCAGAATCAAGTCAAAACTTTAAGGTACATTTCATATTATACACGGGCTTCAAATCTAGTCATACTAAAAGGGCTTGTAAACGATTCTCGTTGCAATCACCGCGTGTCAGATCACATAATTTCTCGAGCAAACAGTTACAGTTCCAACCCGACAAAAATTATTAGTTCTTGAATAAAAAATTACATTTTATCCGCGATTACAGTGTGCAACGAAACACGGCAAGAAACTTTTCAAGCATTTCCATGTGTCAAACTGTCGAACAGCGAAATTGTGCAAAATGGATGACAACGGTTATCTTGCAAGCACACTCGATTTGAAAACTAGCGAAAAGGTCACAATATAATCATACTTGGCCTTCACTAAAGTTCCCGGGGACATCAAACGACAAAATATACGGCGATTGTTGAAAAAAATAAAATAAATAAAATAAATAAAATAAATCACCGGTTCATGATAGTCGTAGTTTTAGCTCTTTTTAAGCAAGCGAAACTAAACCCCAAACATTATCGTCTACGTTATCCTTAAGTGATATTGAAATATAGAGCAGCCCTCATACGGTTCAAAAATTCCAATCTCCATTGCATCGCCCGCGGCGGTCTTGTCAAAATTTGGATCAACCTGTAAACGGTCAAACGGTGAAATTTGCCACGGTGATTATTCGATTTCCACCGAATGTATCATTACTTGTCCTTTCCGAAGAAGTATGCGAGTTCTAACACAATCTTGGCGTCTGGGATTGTGCTCAGGTCAGCTCCAGCCTTTAGTCCGATGCCTTAAAGAAATCGTTTCATTTACTTTTACGGCTAGCAAGCTTGCCTCTCATGCGGGACGTTTATAGCTTGCCATTGTATCAACATTTTGTTGTAAAATCGTTTCCATCGGTGCTCTGTGGTTTCTCATTTCAATGAACTGCTTAGCAACCTCGCCTGGAGGTCGTATAATAGACAGACTTACGAACTCCAGCTTTGGAGATGGCGACCCGCTTGGAGTCTCCAAATAGCGCAATACTACAGCATTAGCGTCGTGATTATTACCCTCGCAGAGCTCGGGGATTACACGAGAAGTGGTGCAATATGGCTGTATTTTTACTCGTCGTCATAGGAGAGAAATGTGAGATAGGTAAGTTTGTTGAACTAAAAGTACTGAACTTCTAATGGCAGTGTCCACTTCCAACTTTCGAACTGTCAACTGAATCCTAAATGTGTAACCACTCAAATGAAAGCTGCCTCAATTCATAAGTACATGATAAGAAAAACTTTAAACGACTAAAATAGTACAGACGCAAGCAGTAGTAAAACATGTTTTGTCGCGTGAAAACGCGACAGATGCTGGGATTCAAGCTTGGTGTGGCAACTATCCGCACGCATCATTAGAATTCTTTATTGAGCAATCTCTGGACTTGAGCGAGACACCCATAAGTCATCAAATTTTCTCTTTTAGTTTCTCACCAGAAAAATATCATACAGTGCAGGGAATTGGCCTTTGACACCTTCCTCAAATGAAAGCAGAAATAAAAACTATAAATTGTAATTACAACACTCATACATTTGCTTCAAAAGGTTGAGAGAATATTGAGCTTGAGAGTGAAAGGGTCGGCCAGCAAAGAAAAGTGTAAGCGCGTGATCGACTTATCTCATTTTCATGCACAATCGATTTCGACAGTTTGACTTCGAACATTTATTTCTAATCACAGGCCACGATCAATCCAGCCTGCGCTTCATTACTTCTGTTGTGCTTCTTCTAAAATGCACTTCTTCTATCAGGCTTTCTGAATTTCCAGTCGGTCTGTTGTATTTCAGAGCTATTATCACCCAGGTTTTGGTAAATTCGTGACGGATGTTGACCAAGCGTATGTTAAAGATGAAAAACCCGTGACAGCCGGGAGCGACTTCAGCTTGTCAAAATGTTTCTATCATTTGACTATGTTAGCTTTGCTTCGCTTAGTTTTCAACAGCAATAACATATACTGTACACAACTGGAAGAAGAAGAATGCGAAAGTGAATGTATAAATTAAACAAAACCGCAAGGGCGCAACTGCATGTCAGCAAAAATCTCACGTTACATACATGAAATTCAGCAGAAAAAAAAGCAAGCCTTCCACACCGTTTGAATGTGAACATTACCCAATCAAATTACAGTTCTGCTGATTGCACATCAATCAAACTTCCAAATCTTAGAGGGGGGATTTCTTATACTAACTGCCATGATACCTACGTTTTGGCTTTCGGGTGAAAACGATTATATGCTGGGCCTAAGGGCCCAGCATTGTAACGACAAAGAAAGAGCTTTTTATGTAGGAATTGAACAAAAAGAAGACAGAAACCCCTACTCGCTCCTATCTTAGCACTCGTTTTGGCTTGCATTGCATTCGAAAATGTGAAGTCGTGTAATAAGTACACATATCTGTTTCATTATCTGCACCGTCGATTTATAGATTGACTTGTTTTTACACTCTCAAGGGGTTGTTCTGACCACTCCTCCCTCTAAGTTTTTAAAGCGTGATCGCGCGGTGTAGAACAAGAAATGAAAAGATTAGTGGTACAGTGGAACCTCTACCTCCATTAAGGTCTCGATAAAGGTTCGCGCGTCCCTAATATTCTTGGAATGAATATCATTGTAGCGTTGGTATGTATGTATAGGTGTGTGTATGCGTGTATGTTTATGTATTATATGTGCAGTACACAGTCAATCTCGAAAAATCACGTGACCACACCAGATGCTCCAGGTTTTCCTAATTCAAGTCATATAATAAACATCATGACAGTATGTTTGCATATATGTTTGTACTAGAAACATGATAATCGCAGATACCCCCTCGCCCTGGCATTGAGTGGACTATTACTTTGCGTGCAGTACTTGACTTCGAAGAAATGATTGCGTCAAAACTTCGGTAAAACAAAGGCTGCTCTTGTTGAGCAGTACCAAAGAAAGGAGACAAAGAATGGTGCGTTTTATACTTTTGCGTTGAAAAAAGAATCGATTGCGTGACGCCGTACCATTAATTCATGCAGTCTTCCGGGCACATTCTCAAACATTTAATACTTGAATTGTGAAGTTGGTCAGCCGCGTAGTACGGAAACAAAAGGAGCAATGATTTTCCAGTTTTGAAATCATAGGCTGTACTATTAAATAGGCTTCCTGTGCAATTTTTTTTTCTTTACTTTGGACTCTTTCTGCACTGGCAGGCGTGCATATTTAATGACCTACTGTAGAATTGTTTTGTATGTGAACCCGCTCAAAACGGCATGATTTATCCAAGAATCAATCCAAAACGGTTTACTTCAGATTATACGCGGGATTCAAATCTAGTCATACTTCAAAGGGCTTGTGAACGATTCTTGTTGTAATAACCGCGTGTCCGCATTTCGAATAGACAGCTTCAGATCTTGAAAGAAAAAAATAAGACATTTGACTAAATTATTGAAGACTCCAAGTTCCGATTGCTCTGAGCGAATACGCTAGCCGAAACTGGCGACAGAAGCGTATTAAAAACAATACTTCGGGAGAAAATGATCAGCATGCAGATTTTAATATTTTCTTGAAGTGATCGAGTCACAAGATACGGGATAGAATATAAACGTACTTGCAATTTGTCACGGTGATTGTTCGATTTCCATTGACTGATTTTTGTTGCTTGTCCTTTCTGAATAAGTATCTGAGTTTACCATAAAACGGCGTCGCGATCGTACTTTGTTGTGTTCACGCCTCAAAGAAATCGCCTGCTAGGTCCGATACTGAAACTCCCGATCCGCTTTCATACGCTGTTCTCTTTGCGGAGTCGTTTCTTCGGCACGCTTCTGTTTATGATGTCGGTCGTAACAGGATCTTCGTCCTTTCTCGAGACGAATTTGGCGCTGTTCAATCGTTTCACGATTCCGTCTTGCCCGTGCCTGTTCCCTTCTATTTTGAAGACGAGCTTCGCGAGACTGTTGTGTTTCAAGTTTTCCAGTTCTCAAATTCATTTTCTTGAACGCAGCTACGATATTGTCGTTTCGTTCAATCTTTTTTCTGTCTGTCGAGTACATTCCTTATTTCGAGTGTCAGCAAAACTACAGGCCACTTGTGATCGATCCTTTATTGTTGCTTATGCTGAGTAACCGCGCCTGGAGGTCGTACGCCAGACTGACTGACAGACAGACGAATAGTGAATTTCGAGATGGCGACCCGCTTGGAGTCTCAAAAAAGCGCGTTAGCGTTGTGATTATTACCCTCGCGGAACTCGGGGATAATATGTATGTACGTGTGTACAGGTGTATGTGTGTATTCAGTGTTTTTGAATCATTTTTGCAATTTAGTGTGGATAACCAAAAACGAATGGAAAATTTTGTAAACGGAAAAAGAAGTTGCGCTTTCAAATGGAAACGGGCTAGTGTGGACGGGGCTTTAAACGTCTTTTCTGTTACTAAAGGGGTTAATTGAATTCGATAATAATGATCTCATATCTGGCACCTGTTTCTCATTTATGTCAGTTATTGACGAGTGCGCCAACAATCCTTGTGAGACAAAAGACAGATGGAGGCTAATAAGATCAGTAGGTTGGTTGTGATCGTCCGGGTTAGAGTAGTCTCCAGAAAGACTGTTGTTGGTGACTGACGTTTCGACTACCTGAGCGGAAGTCATCTTCAGAGTCAAGTGAAAAGTATTCGTCAGATGGCGGTATATATGTCTCTGGTTGTAGAAGTGATTGGTCCGTTATGTCGGTCTATGGTTGGTCGAGTCGGCTTGGTTGTGTTTCGTTATTGGTCAGTTGATGTTCTTTTGTCCTGTTGATTAGTCTATTGTTCGTTCGGTTGCGTTTGATGTCATCTATCAGTCGTTTGTAAGGTGCCGGTAGTTGTTGGCATCTGTTGAGTGGTTTCCGTTCTAAGTTTGTGTACCAGCTTTCCAGTGTAAGTCGTTGGTAGTAGTTGGTACTGTGGCTGATGCATTCAGCAGAGTCCCAGTTGATGTCGTGTTTAGTCTGTCGGTGGTGTTCAGAAATGTGATTTCTGATGTCGCCGTTTCTGGTAGCTCGTTTGTGTTCAGTAAGTCTCGTGTTCAGGTTTTTGCCAGTTTCACCGATGTAGGTGGCTTTGCAGTCAGTACAAGATATTCTGTATACTGTTCCCTGTCTGTTGATGGGTTCGTCTTTCTCCTTTACGTTGGTCAGTAAGTCGCGTAGAGTCGTGATGGGTTTTTTTTTTTTTGAGTTGATTTAAAGCGTTCGCGCTCGGATCGGACCTCCTTCCCATTTATTCAAAAGTCGATAATTGAAGGCAAAACAAGTTTCGGAAACGTGAACAGAAACTTTTTCGTGATCTTTATAAAAATCAAATTATATCGTTAATCAAATGATTATTTTTCTTCTTCTATAATCACACAGATGTGGACGAGTGTACAGAAAACAAACACAACTGCTCTGCAGACGCTACTTGTGAGAACACCCAAGGTTCGTTCAACTGCAAGTGTAACCATGGTTACCAGGGAGATGGCGTGAACTGTAATGGTAAGAAGTGTATATTCTGTTTTCTTCTTCTTCTTTTTGTTGTTGTTGTTGTTGTTGTTGTTGTTGTTGTGTTTTGTTGCTCAGCCATTTTTTCTTAATGCCAAGTATTATAATTCAACACGTAGATATTGACGAATGCACGGAGAATACACACAACTGCTCTGCAGACGCTACTTGTCAGAACACCCAAGGTTCGTTCAACTGCGAGTGCAACAGTGGTTTCCTGGGAGATGGCGTGAGTTGTAATGGTAAGTATAACGGCATACAAAAACCCTCACCCTACCCCCCGTGCAAATTCTCTACTCCCGATTGACTGGCTTTCGTTTGTTTTCTTTCTTTATCATTAATTACAAATGAGTTTTATGTGTTCCCCCCTCCCCCCTTAGAAAATGCAAGAGATTGTTCAGACCTGTACAAAGCCGGCATCACTAGAAGTGGCGTATACTTTGTCAGTCCTGACGGCAAAGGAACTTTCCCAGTTTACTGTGACATGACAACCGACAGAGGCGGCTGGACAGTGTTCCAGAGAAGACAAGATGGCTCCCAAGTCTTCTACCTAGAATGGAGTCAGTACAAAGCGGGCTTTGGACAGCTGACGGGCGAGTTCTGGTTAGGAAACGATAAGATCCACCGCTTGACAGCCAGCAGACCGAGCGAGTTACGAGTGGAGCTAGGGGACTGGAGCGGAGGCAGAGCTTATGCCAAATATGGCAGTTTCAGAGTTGGTGATGAGCAGTCGCTGTACAAGCTGAGTGTGGGCTCGTATTCAGGAACAGCGGGAGACTCTTTAATAGTGTATAACAACAACATGAAGTTTTCTACCAAGGACAGAGATAATGACGCATATGGTAGTGTAAACTGTGCTGTGCTACACAAAGGAGCCTGGTGGTACAAACATTGTCTGCCCTCCAACCTGAACGGACAGTACCTGGGAAACAAGGTGAATGGTAATGGAGTCTGTTGGCATAGCTATAACAGCAATTATCTTTCCATGAAGTTCGCCGAAATGAAACTGCGTCCGACAAATTAGTAGCTTTGACAGTGATAAAACGTGGAGCTAGAGAACTGGAGAGAAGGCAAAGCTTATGCCAAATATGGCACCTTCGCAGTTGGAGATGAGCAGTCGCTGTACGTGCTGAGTGTGGGCTCGTATCGCAACGACAGAGATAATGATAATTCGGCCGGTACAAATTGTGCTGTGCAATACACAGGCGCCTGGTGGTACAAATATTGCCATACGTCCAACTTGAACGGACAATACGAACAGAGCAAGGGCGGCAAGGGAATCCGCTGGTCAACCAGCGTCAGAAGCATTCGGTGATAAAGCTTCGACCGACAAATTGACTTTGACGGCGATGAACGTTGACCACTGATATCCCAAATGTGCATGTCAGTTTCAGAGTTGGTGATTGACAATCGCTGTACAGGCTGAGTGTGGGCTCACATTCAGGGTCGGCGGGAGACTCGTTACGTAACACAACAACATGAAAATTTCTACAAACGACAGCGACAACGACGGGGTGAAGAGTGATAACTGTGCGGGAAGATACACTGGCATTTTTTTCCTCCTGTATCGGAAACAAAATAGAAAAGTGGGTACTATCTACAAGCTGGGCACACTACATGATCACTCTCTTTTTTTGGGCTGGCGTGAACATTTTTTCAAAATTTTATAGAATTTTCCAAAAGAGCCATCAATTTTTCAAAACATATCAGGCCGGTTATGATTGATGTCAGTATCAAATATGTGATACACGATGACTAAAGATGTGTGGCACAGCTACTGAAAAAGTATCAGCTTTATCGAAAAAATATTTTCGAAAAACCGGAAGGGGGCGGTGGCATCCCCTCCACCTCCGCTGTAAGTCGACATCACATTGACTTTAACAATAGTCATGGTCCGACCTGAGACCAAAAGAAATTGCCTATCAACCAACTGTAGTTTTCAGAAACGTGGGAGGCCGGAAAGCTGTCTGACATGGTGGAGTCACTTTAAACTTTTAAGTCTTTAATTGAGTTTGCACACCAATTATTACCAGTACAATATTTTGCCATAACTACATATTAATTGCTTTTCACGTATTATAGGAAATAATTCATTATCATTACAGTGCATGCAACTGAACTGTTCAGCAATTTAAGAATAGTTTTCACCTTCATTATAACTTTACATGGAAGGAGGGTGACCTCTTTAGAAGAGTATAGTAGAACCATTTGCTCTATTATTAGATATAATAGCAAGAACCCACAGCACTGAAAAACTGAAGCAAGAGATGCGAGCGCAAGGAAAATCGAATTCACCGCCAAAATAGCTTGTCTGCCCGCCAGTTTGGTTTTTACGCCCTCAGCGACCGCGCAATTCCTTTCAGACTCTTAGTGAGCGCTTGGCATGTAAAGGGGCCATGTAAACAGGGCCTAAATCGGTAATAGGTTTGATTATTTGCTTTAATGTAAAACACTTTAGTTTTTTCTGCACTCCCACTAGTTTCCTTACAGGAAAGGATTAAGTCATGAGCAAATGTGTAACACCGTTCTGTAAATATACTAAACTTGTGCAGGGCATGGGGACCATGTAAACAGGGCCTAAATTGATAATGGGTTTGATTATTTGCTTTAATGTAAAACACTTCAGTCTTTTCTGCACTCCCACTAGTTTCCTCAAAGGAAAGGATTAAGTCATGAGCAAATGTGTAACACCGTTCTGTAAATATACTAAACTTGTTCAGGCATGGGGGCCATGTATACAGGGCCTAAATCGGTAATAGATTTGATTATTTGCTTTAATGTAAAACACTTTACTGTTGTCTGCACTCCGACTAGTTTCCTCAAAGGAAAGGATTAAGTCATGAGCAAATGTTTAACACCGTCCTGTAAAAAGTATATACTAAACTTGTGTAGGGCATGCAGTTTAAGGTTGCCATTATTATTATTTACTACTCCATGTGCACAAATAGAGAAGTAACAAAGTCACACACAAATGTGTTTACTTCCCTGGTTGCGAGACTTGATGGACCATCACCAACTCCTGTAAATTTTAGCTCAAAAAAAAACTGGAACTTATACGTTTGGCCGACTTCCTTAACGTACAGATTTTTATGATCTGTTCTACATCAAAGAAAAGCCGTAACATTTTGTTAACACGCACTCCAGTGGATTGAAGTTGTTATTTGAAGGACTCTAAATTCCAATCCGACTTGTGTTCCATATGACAAACAAGTAAGAGCTCAATAGTATTCGTTGCCGGACAGCTCATATTAGAACAAGTCATTCTAGTTACCTAACAGCGTAAACTTTTCTATGGTTAGTACATTTTATTGCTGTTGAAAACATCAGTTTCCGTATTTCTACAGCGAAAAAAGGAATGCACAAACCTTTCCTGTAATCCGTTTTTTTGTAAGACATCCTATTCCAGCAGCTTATATGTATAAACGGCGGAATGTGCATCGCTTTGTACTTTCATGACTACTTCAAGTGCAAATGTAAATATAACTCAAAATGCTCTACTTCTTTAATTGAAACTGCCCACTCCAGGCACAAATTACTTGAAACGAAGTTTTAGTTACAACGGGGCTTTTCTATGGAGAACATAGCCCCCAACCCTACCGCGACATGTACACCATAGATCCAGTGAACCGCCACGACCTGAGAGGACACCAGCGCAGACCTGTTCCGGTAGAAGCATCAGGCCTCCAGAGAGAGATTTAAAGACTTTATTACACAGTAATTGAAAAAGTTGTTCGGGACAAACTCAAATGAGACCTCAATTGTTCCAGTGAGTGACAGTCGTTAAGTTCAGGGACAGTTGCAAAGTTAATGCTATGTTTTAAAGCATTGAGACTCAGGTTTTTCGTTTTGTTTTTGTTTGCTATTGCTGAACACATGAGAGCGGGTTTAGATAGATAGATAGATAGACAGATAGATAGACAGATAAACCTTTATTTTACTCCGTGTGATTTTCTATGCACATCCCTGCCTGAGGCGATATCTTTACACTTGTAAAATAGAAAGCGCTGCAAGGTAAGAAGATAGTGACCAAACAAATTCTGAAAATGACAATAGGGTCGACGAGCAAGGAAACGTTGGGCATGTAAACAAATATTGAATTCCGACTGCTAGTAGAGCGGTTTTCGACTCGCTTTCCAAAACCAATACCAGGGTATTGATAGTTCCCAATTACAGAACTGTGTAATTTCAAGCAACAAATATAATACAAGGGAAGTACCACTCAAACGAAAGCTCTTAATAGTACGTTGCTGAATGAAGTTCATGTTTTCGACATTTTAAGTTTGACGTGGGCAGAGAAACATGCAGTTAGTATAATTATATTCAAAAAGAAAGCTAGTTAGCAAATTAATTATTAACTTGCGTTTTTGACTCTGAAAAGTAGATAACTAATCTACTCACACGGCACTCTGCAAAACATTTATCTACTCGGTTTTTATATTTATTTTTTGGTATTGGAGAAAATTATTTTTATTCACTGCAGACAGTTCGGGAATGCTAAAGAAATTGTGGTTTTGAGAAAAGTATAAATTGATACACATTCATCAGTTGATTAAGCAGACTTTGCAATATATTTTGCTTAAAGAAGCAGCGAGCCTTTTATATTGCAAAGTTTAAAACCTCGATTAAAATCATATGATGCAGGCTGAACGTATAGAACTGGTAAGATTGTTGGCGGTTAATGACTCTTTCAGACATAAGCCCGCGCCTTTTTTCCGTTATGAAATTATGACAAAGAGCTGTGGCTCTTGTAGAAATCGTAGACCAATGATGCACTTATGGAAATCATTCTCACTTGCAGTTCGACGCAATCTCTGAATTTAGGGCCAGAAAAGTATATTACCTGCCATCGTGAAGTATATAGTATTATTTTATAAAATAACTATGATACTGCGCGCACCCTGATTGGCTGAATAAACGTGTAATTTGAGAGTATATTACAAGCTGACGCGATACACAATGTATTTTATTTGACTAATTATTTATAAAAGAAATATATAACGTGTTCCCGTGTAATATAGCCTCATCTAAACACTTTGGGAAGTTGGGAGAACACTCGAGCAGCGCCGGAAACCACTCGGCGGCCTCGTGGGTTCCTTACGCTACTCTCGTGTTCTGGCGTAATTAGCTCCCTGATGTAAGACGGCGCGCAATTATTTACAGCTTTGAAAATAGTTAACAGTAATTTAAAAGTTATACGCTGACTGACAGGTCAGTGAATGAAGTTCCATGAGGATGGGTGTTATGTGGTCGTACCGTTTGACTCGTGTTATCAATCTGGCTGCCGAGTTCTGAACACGCTGTAGTTTCAAAAGCTCAGAAGAGGGCAACCCATAAAGTAGGCTATTGCAGTAGTCTAACTTGGAGGTAATAAAGGCATGCACTAAGCGTTCAGTACTTGACTGATTAAGATATTTCCTTATCTTGCCGATTTTTCGAAGTGCAGCGTACGCCGCCTGACAAGTATTGTTGACATGACTTGTCATAGTGAGGTGGTGGTCCATGAAAATGCCTAGATTTCTGACCTTTACAGAGCAAGTTACCTCAGTATCATCAAATGAAATGCTGGCCACTGGCTCCAGTCGTGAAAATTTGGAGCTGAAATGGATAACTTCTGTTTTGGACGGATTACATGCTAACTTATTCTTAAGAAAGAATCGGTTTGGATATCGCACTTTTAGAGCTGCTTACGCCCCTTGTGCCCAGCACCGCGCACAATCGACCAGCATTTACAACGGACTCTGTCTCGCGCAAACGAGGCAGACCCTACTTCTTTGAAGTACCGGTGCCTGAAATTTTAGAGCTGCTGAGATTACCGTTTCCAGGAAGTCTCGGCACCCCTAAATTTCAGGCACCGGGACCTCAAAAACGTTCCACCGGTGCCAACTTGTTGGGAGTACCGTGCAACCATTTTAGTGCGTATAAATAGGGTTTTATTTTTCTAGTGTAAACAGGGCAGACTAAACATTTATGACTGCTATACCGGCGCCTAAATTTTAGTGGTGCTAAGAGTCAGGACGCTAATTTTTGGAAATTAAACATGTTGTGTTTTTCAAAAAAAATAAAATAAATAAATAAATAAATAAATAAATAAATAAATAAATAAATAAATAAATAAAAACGAAAAAACAACAACAACAAAAGAAAAAAACAGAAATTCTGGCCTAGGGCTAGCGACGTTTATCTGACGCATCTCGTTGCTAACGCAGCGTAATGGCTTTTAATTAATTAAGGTATCATCACTGTCAACTTTGGAGTGGGTCAGCAAAATTTGTTTTTTCTCATCTTGTAATTCACTTCGAAAGTAGATTTTAAAACAATGTTATTCATTGGATTATTGCTGGATGGCCAAAAATATGTCTTAGCATGCATTTAGGAGTCACTAAGCAGCTTATACTCCCAAACGAAAAATCTTCGCCGTTATTGGCAAGGTCTAACAAGACTGAAAAAACACTCACAGCAAACAATGTTTAGTTTTTAATTCAATTGACAGGTTCTTTGTTATGACGTGAGTTGAACTACCTGTAAAAACCGGAACTTGACGAGGAAAAAAGACCAAATTTGATTGGTGGTAGAGTTGACTGACAACAAGTTAAAAAGAAACGCTCACATCAAATAGCCCACAATTAGTAATACCATGGCTGGGTTAGTAAGATCTGTTCTGTTCTTCGCTTGTGTTTTCGCGGCACACTTCTTCTCCGAGCATGAAGTTCTGTGCGCTAAAGGACTAAAGAGGACAACTGGAGTGGGATTTTCTTACGCGAATTTTGTTGATCACCTGTTTCACTACCTCAACGTCAGCCAAGTCGGGTCATATTTGCTGCATAAACTAGAAGACTGCGCTGCCGCTTGCGTTCGCAGTGCTTCTTGTTTCTCCTTCAACGTGGCAGAACATCCTGACATAAACGGCCATTTTCTGTGTGAGCTTCTGGCCTCTGATAAGTACAACTCATCTGCCAAGTTCCAACCAAACCAGTCCTTCAACCATTACAGCATCTTCGTAAGTTCCTCTTTGTTTCGTTTTTAGTTTCCATTTTAGTGCAGAAAAATAACTACTATTTTTAAACTGTTCAAACAGTTTGTAAAGTGCAAGTATTGTTATTAATACTCACATTTCTTGCCACGCGTAATAATATTTTTCAATGCGCAGTTTCGTTTTTCGGTTGGTATCAACTCGGTCGGCGTAACTTTAATTAAATTGAATTTTGCAAAATATAACGGAGTCAAAATAGGTGTCGGCTCTGTACACGGAATCCTTGTTGCTCAGGAAACAAGCGAGCATAGAAGACAAACAAACAGTGAAGTGATGACATTTACATTAAAAAGGGTTATTCGTTCTTCTTTCTTTCAGAGTCCTTGTTCTGAGATGCCCTGTATGAACGGAGGGAGATGCATCGCTTTGTACTTTCATGACGACTTCAAGTGCAAATGTCCTCCAGAATTTAAAGGAAAGAGCTGCAATATCGGTATGGCAGGTCTAGTTGGTAACGTATAAAATTTTCGCTACTGATTGCGTGCTAGTTTGATTGAACGTGTATCAGAACAAGTTTCTAATTTGGTACGACAGCAATAAGTCGGTAAAAAAATGACTTGAAAAACAAGTTTTGTCGCGTGAAAACGCAACAGATGCTGGGATTCAAGTTTGGTGTGGCAAGTATCTGCACGCACCATTAGATTTCTTTAATGAGCAATCTCTGGACTAGAGCGAGACTCCCAAGAGTGATCAACTTCAATTTTCTCTTTCAGTTTCTCACCAGAAAAATATCATACAGTATAGGGAACTTGTCTTGACACCTTCCTCAAATGAAACCTGATTAAACTATAAATTATATTAACAACACTCGTACATTTGCTTCAAAAGGTTGAGAGGATCTACATTTTGAGCCAGGGAGAGAAAATGTCGGCTAGCAAAGAAAACAGTAATGCGAGACTTATCTCATTTCATGCATAATTAATTTTGACAGTTTGACTTCGAACATTGGTCTTAATCACAGGGTACGATTAATCTAGCCTGCGCTTCATTAGTTATCTGTTTTTCTTCTTCCAAAATGCATTTCTTCTATCAGGAATTCTTAATTTCCAGTCGGCTTGTTGTAATTTACAGCTATTATCACTGCGGTTTTGGTAAATTCACGGTAGTTTAACAAGCGTTTGTTAAAGTTGGAAAAACCCGTGACAGGCGGGAACGACTTTAACTTGTCGAAATGTTGCTATCGTTTGATTATGTTTGCTTTGCTTCGCTTAGTTTTAACCAAAAATAATAATAAAAAATGTACACAACTGGAAAAAAAACTGCGAAAGTGAATATAATTAAACAAAAACCGCAAGAGCGCAAGTACATGTCAACAAAAATTTCACGTTACATACTTGAAACTCAGCCAAGAAAAAAAGGCTTCCACACCACTTGCGGTGAACATTACCCAATGAAATTATAGTATTTTTGCTTGCCCGTCAATCAAACTTCAGAATCCTAGAGGGGGGATTTATTTTACCAATTGCCATGATACCTACGCTTTGGCTCTCGAGTGAAGACAATTCTATACTGGGCCCTTAGACCCTGCATAATAATATGTAATTGCAATTGAATTTACACTGAAGAAGTGACCGAACAGCAGTGTGACGCTATCGCCACTTGCGTATTTCCGCGAGCAGATCGTAATCGGGTTTTACTTGATCTAAAAAGGCCTCGTTCGGATGAATCCACAATCCTAGTAAACGCCAAAAAAAGTAATCACGCAACTACGTTCGACATTCTAGCCTGTGTAGCGGCTTTCCCGGGAAAGGGAAGAGAGGCATCCCCCTCCTTCTCCCCATTCCGTTCACGTTTGCGTTCGCGCTCGGATCTGACCCCTTCCCCTTCCCCGGGAGAGCTGCTACGCAGGCTAACATTTATTCAAAAGTCGATAATCAAAGGCAAAACAAGTTTTGGAAACGTGAACAGAAACGTTTTCATGATATTTGAAAATCAAATTGTATCGTTAATCAAATGAATATTTTCTTCAATCATCACGCATATGTGGACGAGTGCACAGAAAACAAATACAACTGCTCTGCAGACGCTACTTGCCAAAACACCCAAGGTTCCTTCAACTGCAAGTGTAACCATGGTTACCAGGGAGATGGCGTGAGCTGTAATGGTAAGAACTGTATATTCTGTATATTCTGTTTTCTGCTTCTTCTTCTTCTTCTTCTTTTTGTTGTTGCTGTTGTTGTGTTTTGTTGTTCAGCCATCTTTGATGTCACTTCAGAATATTTATCTTAATGCCAAGTATTATAATTCAACACGTAGATATTGACGAGTGCACAGAGAATAAACACAACTGCTCTGCAGACGCTACTTGTCAGAACACCCAAGGTTCGTTCAACTGCGAGTGTAACAATGGTTACCAGGGAGATGGCGTGAATTGTATTGGTAAGTACAACGACATACAAAAAGCCTCACCCTACCCCGTGCAAATTGTCTCCTCCCAATTGACTGTCCTTCGTTTGTTTTCTTTCTTTAGCATTAAATTAATATATAAGGTTTTGTGCACTGTTTTCCCCCTAAGAAACAAGAGATTGTTCTGACCTGTACCAAGCCGGCATCACCACAAGTGGCGTGTACTCTGTTAATCGTGACGGCAAAGGAACTTTCTCAGTTTACTGTGACATGACAATCGCCGGAGGTGGCTGGACAGTGTTCCTGAGACGACAAGATGGCTCCCAAGACTTCTACCTAGAATGGAGCCAGTACAAAGCGGGCTTTGGACAGCTGACCGGCGAGTTCTGGTTGGGAAACGATAAGATCCACCACTTGACAGCCAGTAGACCGAGCGAGTTACGAGTGGAGCTAGGGGACTGGAGCGGAGGCAAAGCTTATGCAAAATATGGCACTTTCGCAGTTGGAGATGAGACGTCGCTGTACGTGCTGACTGTGGGCTCGTATTCAGGGACGGCGGGGAACTCGTTAACGTATCACAACAACATGAATTTTACTACCAAGGACAGAGATAATGACAAGTGGAATGCAAACTGTGCTGTGAGCTACACAGGCGCCTGGTGGTATAACAGTTGTCTTCACTCCAACCTGAACGGACAGTACCTGGGAAACAAGATGGATGATCGGGGAGTCAGATGGTATCACTACAAAAGCAACTCTCTTTCCATGAAGTTCGCCGAAATGAAACTGCGCCCGACAAATTAATAACTTTGATAGTGATAAACCGTATCAAACGTGGACCTACAGGACTGGAGCGAAGGCAAAGCTTATGCCAAATATGGTACTTTCGCAGTTGGAGATGAGACGTCGCTGTACGTGCTGAGTGTGGGCTCGTATTCAGGGACGGCGGGGGACTTGTTATCGTATCACAACAACATGACGTTTACTACTAAGGACAGACATCATGATAACAGGGGTGGTACAAATTGTGCTGTGCAATACACAGGGGTGGTACTGTGTAATTGTAACTGTGTAATTGTGCTGTGCAACACACAGGCGCCTCGTGGTACAAAAGTTGCTATGGGTCCAACTTGAACGGACAATATGGAAATAGCATGGGCAGCAAGGGAATCCGCTGGCTAAGCAGTATCAAGAAGCATTCGGTGATGAAGCTTCGACCGACAACTTGACTTTGATGGAGATAAACGTTGCCCACTGATATCCGAGATGTGCATGTCAGTTTCAGAGTTGGTGATTGGCAATCGCTGTACAGGCCGAGTGTGGGCTCACATTCAGGGACGCGGGACACTCGTTGCGTATCACAACAACATGAAAATTTCTACAAACGACAAAGACAAAGACGGGGCGAAGAGTGATAACTGTGTGGGAAGATACACTGGCATTTTTGTTCTCTTGTATCGGAAACAAAATAGAAAAGTGGGTACTATCTACAAGCTGGGCACACTACATGATCACTCTCTCCTTTTTGGGCTGGTATGAATATTTTTTCAAAATTTTACAGAATTTTCCAAAAGAGCCATCAGTTTTTCAAAACATATCAGGCTGGTTATGATTGATGTCAGTATCAAATATATGCTACACGATGTCTAAAGATATGTCGCACAGTTACTGAAAAGTATCAGCTTTATCGAAAAAATATTTTCGAAAAACCGGAAGGGGGCGGTGGCATCCCCTCCACCCCTGCTGTAAGTCGACATCACATTGACTTTAACAACAGCCATGACCCAACCTGAGATCAAAAGAAATTGTCTGTCAACCAATTGTAGTTTTCAGAAAAGTGGGTGGCCAAAAACTTGTCTGACATGGTGGAGTCACTGTGATGCCGATGAAGCAAAAGGCTTTGAACTCTTAAGTCTTTAATTGAGTTCGCACACCAATTATTACCATTACAGTTTTTTGCCATAACTACATATTAATTGTTTTCCACGTATTTATGGGAAATGATTCATTATCATAACAAGTGAACTGTTCAGCAATTCAAGAATTATTTTCACTTTCAATATAACTTTACATGGAAGGAGGGTGACCTCTTTAGAAGAGTATAGTAGAGCCATTTGCTCTGTTATTAGATATAATAGCAAGAAACTACAGCACTGAAAAACTGAAAAACTGCAGGAAGAGACGCGAGTGCAAGGAAAATCGAATTCACCGCCAAAATAACTTGTCTGTCCGCCAGTTTGGTGTTTACGCCCTAAGCGACCGCACGGTGCCTTTCAGACTCTTGGCAAGCGCTTGGCATGTAAAGGGGCCATGTAAACAGGGCCTAAATCGGTAATGGGTTTGATTATTTGCCTAAATGTAAAACGCTTTAGGGTTGTCTGCACTTCCACTAGTTTTCTCAAAGGAAAGGATTAAGTCATGAGCAAATGTTTAACACCGTTCTGTAAATATACTAAACTTGTGCAGGGCATGGGGGCCATGTAAACAGGGCCTAAATCGGTAATGGGTTTGATTATTTGCCTAAATGTAAAACGCTTTTAATTAGTGTTGCCTGCACTCCGACTAGTTTTCTCAAAGGAAAGGATTAAGTCATGAGCAAATGTTTAACACCGTTCTGTAAAAAGTATATACTAAACTTGTGCAGGGCATGTGGGCCATATAAACAGGGCCTAAGAGCGAGTTTGTGTAAATATCACCTACGCCGTGCAGGGTAGAAAAATCAAAATTATCCAAACTTTGTCATGATGAAGGCTTAATGTATCTAGTTATAAAAATATAAGTTTTAGTTCGTTCAGTTTCTTATTTCATTTTTGCGGCAACAGTTCCTTCCCGGTGCTCTGCGAGAAGACAAAATCGACCTAAAAATAATGCTTCCATTATCGGCTCTAATGGAAAAACTGGGATATAAACATTACAGCTTAAATTATGGCATGCGGGTGGGGTCTTTCCCGTATGCATAACTGTTGTCAAATGTAAATTTGATTCAAACCAAAATTTTTGACCGATTTTTTAGTATTAACCACTTTGAGCGACGTTTTCTCACGCGAAAAATATGCTAATTTCATCACCGAAAATCGCGTCCTGGTACATAGTTTTGCAATTAAAGACTATGTTCATCGGCAAAAGCAATGTTCCTTCTGTGATTCTGTGAAATAAAATCATGGGGTAAATGAAATGGTGAATTTTGGAAACGCCAAGTATACATGGTACTTGCACCCAAAATGTGACCTTGTGACCTTTGAAGACGCGTGACATTCGAAAACAATAACAATACGTGACCGCAGCATTATTTGGATTTTATGAAAGCGTTGTACAAATATCGCCTAGATTTAATGTAGAATTGCCAAAAGAGTGTTCAGCTGAAGATGAGACGGCAATTTCGCCCGAAAATGTTCTTTCTTTGATTTGACGATTTGGTGGTTCAAGTTTACAAAAGAAACTTGCATTTGTAACGCTTGGAATTAAAGTTATCTCTTATTTGATTTTGAATGAATAAACGGAAAGGGCCGATGTATCTGTTTTTATGTAGGTCTTTCTCACCTCAAAAACGACGAAATTCGAGATTTGCCGTATTAGAAAAAATGCTTGATCAACCGCACGTGTCGATTTCATTTTATCGTTTTAGAAAGCACCAGTATCCCCGACTACCAGTTATTTTGGTTCTATTTTCTGTCGAAAAATTCGTAGCTTTACAACTGTGTATTAACTGTCAACCTTATGTAATAGGATCACGTTCCGTGTAGTCACGTCCCATCTTAAGATTCGTGTTACTTCATCAATTTTATCTTTGTTTCCATTTATTACCGTATAAGGATTGTATTCTCTATTCTAGTTCGGAAACGCCTGGGAAATGCCTATGATATTTTGTAATGTTCGTAATCAATAGCCCTATTATTCTGTATGTTACATCTATCCGTGCATCATTCGATCAGTTCAGAGTTAGACTTGGGTATTCCCTCTGTAAAGCCATTTTGCAGAATCTCGGGAATAAAGTATCTGCCATCTGCCCATTATTTGACAACATCGACGGGCTTAAGTCAGTGGTGGTCTTTTCGAAGCACCGTGGCTTCGTGTGGGTATTCTCAAATTGTTGGAGGAACTTGTGGCTCAAGTCCAGGCAATCCAGCAATTTCCCAATGCGTGATTGTTGGTGAGTACCGTAAAGATATCAAGGCGCATTTGAAAAGCCATGAAGTTCTGGACTTTTCCCTGGATTCAGAGGCGAGGCTCTTGCTGGCACGGGCAGGTAAATTATATTTTGTTGATTCTACGATTTCCGTTACCCCGGGCCCACTTGTTCAAAGCTCAGTTAGGTTAATCCTGAATTCGAAATGTTCCCATTTTGTGCGTGCAACGCATCTTATGATTACTGTACTTTTTTTCCAAGGTATTTTTGAGACAAGCAACGTTGTTCTTGTTGTCACGATGTGCCCACGGCACCACGACACATTTGGCATTAGATGGCGCTGCAACAGAATGAAGGAATTGCACGTGCCCGAGTGAGTGGACATCGCACAAGGCCGTGAAAGGAGACCGCGTGATAAACCTTGCTCAGTCTAAGTTCTAAGTTCTAAGTTCTAAGTTCTAAGTTCTTTATTCACACTTATTTGTATTTACAGCAAGATATTTGAAAATAGTAGCTATAGATAAAATTAAGGAAGATGAAGAAGGAACAAATTACATTCATAAGAGAAAAAGTGCGTGTGGGCAGTCTGAAAGACTCTTCCGGCTAACTCAAGTGCTGATCCCTGTCGCTTCACGTAAGTTTAATTCAAAGCAGCAAGGCAGCTGTCAGCTTGCGAATTTGAAAAAAGTAGTTTTGCGGGAGTAGGTATTATGCCATAATAATATTACAAATATAATAGTCGGACTATTTTAAGGTCACATTTTAAAATTTTTAAATCTGCGAGCTAAAAAGTGATTGAGTAGGTGAACTTTATTGACAAACCTTTTTTAAAAAGTTAAAATTAAATTTAAAATTATTATTAAAATTCACTATTCAAAATATCATTTTCAATTAAGATTATAATGAAAACAAGTGAATATACTTCCCAGTATTATGACTGCTGCAAAAATCCCTTTCACTCTTGAGAATGTTCAATTTAGTTTTCGGTTCAGAGGTTATACTGGTTGAATATATATTAAAGGATTTCCATATTTTCATTCCATAATATCATTTCACTTGAACAGTCTGAGGACGCAACCAAACCTCTGGCGGTGACCACGCTCAGTGTTAATGACTTTAATACCTACTCCCACAAAACTACTTTTTTTCAAATTCGCAAGCTGACAGCTGCCTTGCTGCTTTGAATTAAACTTACGTAAAGCGACAGGGATCAGCACTTGAGTTAGCCGGAAGAGTCTTTCAGACTGAGCAAGGTTAATCCCGCGGTCTCATTTCACGGCCTTGTGCGATGTCCACTCGCTCGGGCACGTGCAATTCCTTCATTCTGTTGCAGCGCCATCTAATGCCAAATGTGTCGTGGTGCCGTGGGCATATCGTGACAACAAGAACAACGTTGCTTGTCTCAAAAATACCTTGGAAAAAAAAGTACAGTAATCATAAGATGCGTTGCACGCACAAAATGGGAACATTTCGAATTCAAGATTAACCTAACTGAGCTTTGAACAAGTGGGCCCGGGGTAACGGAAATCGTAGAATCAACAAAATATAATTTACCTGCCCGTGCCAGCAAGAGCCTCGCCTCTGAATCCAGGGAAAAGTCCAGAACTTCATGGCTTTTCAAATGCGCCTTGATATCTTTACGGTACTCACCAACAATCACGCATTGGGAAATTGCTGGATTGCCTGGACTTGAGCCACAAGTTCCTCCAACAATTTGAGAATACCCACACGAAGCCACGGTGCTTCGAAAAGACCACCACTGACTTAAGCCCGTCGATGTTGTCAAATAATGGGCAGATGGCAGATACTTTATTCCCGAGATTCTGCAAAATGGCTTTACAGAGGGAATACCCAAGTCTAACTCTGAACTAATCGAATGATGCACGGATAGATATAACATACAGAATAACAGGGCTATTGATTACGAACATTACAAAATATCATAGGCATTTCCCAGGCGTTTCCGAACTAGATGAATAGAGAATACAATCCTTATACGGTAATAAATGGAAACAAAGATAAAATTGATGAAGTAACACGAATCTATAGGTGGGACGTGACTGCACGGAACGTGATCCTATTACATAAGGTTGACAGTTAATACACAGTTGTAAAGCTACGAATTTTTCGACAGAAAATAGAACCAAAATAACTGGTAGTCGGGGATACTGGTGCTTTCTAAAACGATAAAATGAAATCGACACGTGCGGTTGATCAAGCATTTTTTCTAATACGGCAAATCTCGAATTTCGTCGTTTTTGAGGTGAGAAAGACCTACATAAAAACAGATACATCGGCCCTTTCCGTTTATTCATTCAAAATCAAATAAGAGATAACTTTAATTCCAAGCGTTACAAATGCAAGTTTCTTTTGTAAACTTGAACCACCAAATCGTCAAATCAAAGAAAGAACATTTTCGGGCGAAATTGCCGTCTCATCTTCAGCTGAACACTCTTTTGGCAATTCTACATTAAATCTAGGCGATATTTGTACAACGCTTTCATAAAATCCAAATAATGCTGCGGTCACGTATTGTTATTGTTTTCGAATGTCACGCGTCTTCAAAGGTCACAAGGTCACATTTTGGGTGCAAGTACCATGTATACTTGGCGTTTCCAAAATTCACCATTTCATTTACCCCATGATTTTATTTCACAGAATCACAGAAGGAACATTGCTTTTGCCGATGAACATAGTCTTTAATTGCAAAACTATGTACCAGGACGCGATTTTCGGTGATGAAATTAGCATATTTTTCGCGTGAGAAAACGTCGCTCAAAGTGGTTAATACTAAAAAATCGGTCAAAAATTTTGGTTTGAATCAAATTTACATTTGACAACAGTTATGCATACGGGAAAGACCCCACCCGCATGCCATAATTTAAGCTGTAATGTTTATATCCCAGTTTTTCCATTAGAGCCGATAATGGAAGCATTATTTTTAGGTCGATTTTGTCTTCTCGCAGAGCACCGGGAAGGAACTGTTGCCGCAAAAATGAAATAAGAAACTGAACGAACTAAAACTTATATTTTTATAACTAGATACATTAAGCCTTCATCATGACAAAGTTTGGATAATTTTGATTTTTCTACCCTGCACGGCGTAGGTGATATTTACACGAACTCGCTCCTAAATCGGTAATGGGTTTGATTATTTGCCTAAATGTAAAACGCTTAAGTCATTAGCAAATGTTTAACACCGTCCTGTAAAAAGTATATACTAAACTTTGTAGGGTATGCAGTCTAAGGTTGCCATTATTATTATTTACTACTCTATGTGCACAAATAAAGAAGTAACAAAGTCACACACAAATGTGTTTACTTCCCTGGTTGCGAGACTTGATGGACCATCACCAACTCCTGTAAATTTTAGCTAAAAAAAAAACTGGAACTTATACGTCTGTCCGACTTCCTTAACGTACAGATTTTTATGATCTGTTCTACATCAAAGAAAAGCCGTAACACTTAGTTAACACACACTCCAACGGATTGAAGTTGTTGTTTAAAGGACTTTAAATTTCAATCCGACTTGTGTTCCATATGACAAACAAATAAGAGCTCAACAGTTTTCGTTGCCGGAAAGCTCATATTAGAACAACGGCTTTACCAATTTATACCCAGAGCCTTCTTATTTCTTACAGCGCATGCCCGGCGAAAACGAATGTACTTATGGACTGTGCTTGTCTCTCCTTTTCTGTCCAAGAGTGAAAAATTATTCAATCAAAAATATGTTTCTTTTTTGGAAACGGTAAAGCTTATAGACCAAGGGAAGCAAATGAAGGAGAGGCTACCAAGCCCATACAAGTCTGTTTTGATCGCGGCTCAAAGCAACGCAAGGTTTCTCGAATAAACGAGCTTTCTACGTTTGGTGATTTTTGCGTCCCATACTACCAAAGGTTTGTAGAAGAATCAGTCGTAAGGCGAGTATTAGGCCGATATGTAAATATCGACAGCTGATCACGAGCTATTCCCATTTGCTGCTCGCCAACAATGGCTACACTACGCCTTTGTTTTTGAAACAGAGGCAAACTGCTGACCTACACACCAAAGTGATCGCAGGCTCGGAATTATTTTGCCGCGCTTTCAGACAAACCTGTATCACGTTTCAAGTCTTGGACATGCACATTCTTAACGTGCAAAAACTGACTTGGCTATAGAATCCTTTGAGTATATACGTACGACAAAAGTTCCTCTCCCGTCACTGTACTATGACGCTACAAGCGCACTGGCAACGGGTCAGTCTTATTATATTGCTAAATCGTAAATATCGCCCTCAAAACACTAGCCAAATTGACTAAAACAAACCCCCCCCCCCCCCCCTCACCCGAAGGAAGTTGGATATTGGATCAAGGGCATGAAGAAACACAAATTCAATATGATCGGGAGGGGGGCGAAGGGGACAGGAAGTCTCATTGATAATATTTTATTGCAAAAGAACGAAACTTTCCAACACTTTTGACCACGATTGCAAATTAATACTTTTAGCTCCTGTAAGAGCTACGTGTTCGTCTGTGTCGGCGAAGCCATGAAACAAGAATGGACAAACGCGAGGTTGGGGTGGGTACGTTGAACACCGTGAGACTACACATTCTTTGTGAAGTGCCACAGATCTATAGAAACCTCACGTTCATGCATCAGTGCTGAATCTACTTAAAATATCACATGACAAGTTTAGAACAATAGTGTACCATTTTTGTGTCAATCTTTTTCTGAAATATCAACCAATGGCGTGCCAGCCAAAGCTCAAGAAAACATCTGATCGCGTTTCGTTTTCAGCACCGCTGGCCCGACCTCGGAAGAGCCGACGCACTCAAGAAACTCTGAGTAACAAAGCAACCCAAGCGAAGAAGACAAACGTAAGCATTTTTAAACTAAACGTTCGGAACTTTTTAGAGAGTGTTGCTCGTCATTCTTTGGCTTCGATTTCAACAGCAGTGATCCTTACAATAATTGTTAAACTTTACTTAGCAGGAAGACTATTCAGGCGTCCTTGTATAGCCAGATAACATTAAACAAAATCCTGAATTCTGTGCAACTAAAATGTAGGCACGAGAAATTCGTCTGATAATCTCCGCGTTTTCTGTTCACAAGTAATAGCTGGCTCTCCGAGGCTTTCGCCTCTTAATATTATCACTAATATTATAATTTTATCATTGATGTTTTGTTACTACAAGGGATGGTTTTCAAGCAAATTATTTCAAAGAGGGCCATAGCTCTCAAAACATTCCCGTAACTCTTAGCAAAGTAATAATTTTCTTAACTTTTGACTCACTGACAAACCGAAAAGCGACAACGAAATAGATCTCATTTTCATTGCAAATGTCATCTCTACAATTTTACTTTACAAAAACGATGCTCAGTTTTCTCTTTAGTGTTCCGTTGCCTTGTAGTTAACATTTAAGACCACACGCTCGATTTTTACTCAAATTAAAAAGAAAGAATATCGAAGTTTAGTATAGCAGGAAACGGCAACTCTGGTACTAAATATTCTCAGTTCTGGCGGAGGCGGAGGTTAACCGACATTCACGTCTCGTTTAAAGCTGAATTCATGCGAAAAGCAACCTAAAACTCAAACCTATAACCCTAAAAAGATATGCTACAGTGCAAACAATGAACAACAAGAAAAAAAAAGCGACCTCTTTTTGAGACGTGTGAAGAGAGATGGCATCGGGTGTCCATAATGCCAAATAACTTCTCAGTTTTGAGCGGCAAATGTTATTCTTCTAGCCAGCCCCCTTCGCATATCCTTTTTACGTTTGTTCTATTGGGATTTCAAGTGTTCGCACCGCAAGACATCTAAACATGAAAAACGAGAATAAAAACACTACAACACTCTATTTTTACATTTCGTTCAAATATATTGCACAAAAGAATAAGAAAGCTAGGAAGCCTGAAAAATAGTATAAAACCAATCTAGTCAGACTACCTTAAAATGTCGTAATAAATAATTGAATAGGTGGGTCAAAACAAACAAATATACAATCTCACCGCACTTACGAGGGAAGCTGTAACAAGAGACGCTTCTTTATTATCTCCGAGGCTGTCGAATATGTAAATATAAAAATTTTAAAAGTGTCCTGTACTTGAGAGAATTATTTAGCTTTAGTTGCTCAGATTACAATATTGCTCTCATTGTCAAGGGACCTTTTATCAGTATTACACGTCAAGATCGAGATAGCTTTACTTACAGAATGACTGACAAACATTGAAAAACGAGATAGCATTCCGATTATTACGCAGAGGTCGGAAATATACATGTTTGTTTTTTAATTTTTAATTAATTAATTTATTTATTTATACATGAATCAGTCATGTGTTAGTTCATAAACAAGTTCTTCTGCCCATCTATTGCAATGCAGATTACTTTGCTCTAATAAATGGGATACATTAGTATCATTGATACAAAAGCTCATCCGTCCATGAATTACGATAATTCAATATGTTCTGTCCAACCCCACGGAACATTTTCCCGACTTTCTAACAAGCCGGACTATTTAACTGAAGGAAATCACCCCTTATCTTCTTGTTCTGCACTCCGTTTATTGGAAACTTTTTCCATTCGATGCAAGTTAAGTACACACTTTCATAATATACTTTAACAGTCGATTAATACGTCAACCTCTTGTCCCTTTTTGCACAGTTTGGCAAAATATGAACACGACAATTTTCATTTGCCTGCTGCTGGCTTGTGTGGGCAACATTAATGCTCAAGTTGGCACTTGTTATCGGTATGGAGGAAGGTGTGTTGCGTATATCTTGTGCAGGCGAGGGTGGACCATATTGACAAGTGGACCACCCTTCTGCCCCTTACCCTGGAACCCGATATGCTGTCGAAGACAGGTGATAATTGTGTTTTTGTTTTATTTCTAAATCAGACTATTCAAACTTTCCTTTTCCTTTCAGCTTGCTATGCATGCCCAACTACAGCTAACAAAAAACCTGGGCATATTCCGAGACACACAAGAAAGCGCAATCACGGAGTATAGTTTATTCTGTTCATAAATATGATGAGGCTGTGGTGACTACAAATCGCACTTTTTAGGGACGGCATCCCACTGAAAGTGGGAAGCACGACATTATTTTAGTCAAGACTGCGTCAGTCAGTCAGTCAGTCATGTTGTGTTAACAATTGACTTCCAAATTTGGGCAGGAGCGAATACGCATGAAGAAATTTCAAGAGATTAGAAGACGTCTTTTTGGAGTTACTTTGATTGTTATCATTGTACTCGTGAATTGCCAGTCGATCTGTTGCATGTCAGAACCATTGTCACCGAGGTAAATTCTCGGTTGTTTGAAATTGCACAGCTCTGTAATTGGGAACTATAAATATCCTGGTAATGGTTTTCGAAAGCGAGTCGAAAATCGCTCTACTAGCAGTAGTAATTCAATTATTTGTTTACATGCCCAACGTTTCCTTGCTCGTCGACCCTATTTTCATTTTCAGAATTTGTTTGGTCACTATCTTCTTAACTTGCAACGCTTTCTATTTTACAGTGGGGATAATCTTGAAGAGGACCCACCTGGCTGAAGAGCAACCGTAAATAAAGGAAACTTAAAACTATACTCCACAGTTCAATGTAAAGGCAAAGTAAAATAAAATGTTGGCTGGTGAAACAAGTAGACATTTCCATTTGACTTATCCTTCTCATTAATCATGCTCTTGACCCCCTTTGACTACAATCCAAAATAAGTTATGTTTAAACACAAAATCCACAAACTGTATATGGCCCTTCGCTGTTCAAGCAGCATCTAACTTCCTCATGCTTCAACATTTCATACAAGCTCCCAAAGCTGTGAAAACTTAACCCACCGCATGGCGCGCACATGATCGTCGTTAATCCTGAAATTTCCACAAAACAGTTATTCGCTGCTTTTTATTGTTTTGTCGACCAATAGTAACGTAGATGTCTGGTCAATAATCGTCAACAATGTGGTCGTGGATTACCAGTTCTTCTGCGAACTAACCATAGTTTATCGGCTCTAAACGCTAATGTACGACCCTTTATCGATTTTCTTCACATATTTACTATAAAACAAACCTGCATTCAACGGATACGGACACCAAAACTAAGCCATTTTGTTACCCACTTCACGACACTTCCAGAACTTTTATAGTGTATCTTTATTAGATTATGCCAAATATTAGATATTGCAGAAGAGTTGTCAAATAATGCAACTTAGCAAAAAATTTGAAACCGGTATTCGTCATAATCATTATGAAAGGTATTTGAAAAAGAAAAAGAAAATTCAGTAAGTTAGGGGAGTGGTACACAGGAACATGGCCAAATATTTAACGCTACATTATGTCAGAAGTTTCAGGAAATAAAAATTAAGTTACTCATGTTTCATTTCAGAGCCTCTTAATAGGAATTCAGATTTAAAGGTTACAATGTACATTAAAAGTCAACTGATAGAGTTAAAACATTGCTTTTTCATACCTTTTGTGGAACAAATCATACTGTAAATATCAAAATGCACAGACAAATATAGTGCATAGACGTGAAACTTCAAACAAAGTTAAACGTAATGTTTAAAAAAGATCAGCTACTAATATTACAGTACTGTTGGTGGTAGATAAATTTTGATGACATCCAATGTAAACACACTACATGCATACCACTTTCTTAAAATAGAAAGGGACTGCCAAATAATGAAGAAATGATGCATTTGGCAAAGTTCCATGCACAGTATAAAGGTACAGCCCCAAGCATCAATAAATCTACAACTGACACCACTTTCTTGAACTGCTTCAATCTTAAAGCAGTTCAAAAGTGTATGATTCTAAAAAGAGGTTTGCAAGATTTCAACCACAACAATGAAATATATCAAAGTATTGTTCAGCTCAACATTTGAAACTGCCTACCTGACAAGTAAGCCATGTTCTCCTCCAAATTCCCTTTCGTGCAAATTCATGTAGGTGTTCTTGTAACTCAGCTAATAATTTTTGTACTTCCACACTTTAGTAAAGCTGTTCTTCAATGTCTGGCATACTCTGTTGAGAAAGAGGAAAGACGGAGATTAAAATGACGTAACTTTTTATGCAAAACAACAACAACTGCTATGCAAGAATTGATCTTGGAGGACAGGAGGTCCAACTGCACCACACACAAGTAGGGCTAATATACACCACACTCTGATAACTTTAATACTTGCACAATGCGTTAGACGCATAAACGTGCGTTTTTTTACGAATATTTTTTCTTAAAAACGCATTTTTAACGACGCGATGCGTTTGCTTACGCGTTTTTGCTGGCGATTCAAAGTTCAAGATGTCAAGAATAACTGGGATGTTTTGTGCTTGTGAGCTTTTGAAAGATACTCGAACGAAATTCGTGCGACACGTTGCGGAAATAATGTCACACACGGACCTATGTCTGTAAGTATATGTGACAACACGTAAATTGGCCAATCATGGCCTTTTATGCGGTCACACAGATTAACAACGATTGCTGAGCGTTTACATTTGACCGACGAGCATGTAGACAATCCAATGTTGATCGCAATGGAGCGGTAACATTAACCGTGCATGTTAACTTCGCAAAGTTCGGATTTTTCTTTAGAGTGGACGGTATTCCAACTTTGATCCGCTGTTTACAAGTACAGTCGGCGCCTTGTCGTGGATCGAAATGTTTGCGCTACGCTGGGAACGCTGCCTGCATTCATCTTGTGTCTGAAACTATTACCGTTAATATCTTGTGGCACAACTATTAGCGCCAGTAAAAAAAAGTAATAACCGTGGAGTGGGGGAGTCAAACGAAAAAATACTTTGCGGAATGGCGCCTAAGTTAAAGTAAATATGGTAATACGTACTTTTCAGACAGTCATACGCATTTTTACGGCAGGCCGCGTTTTCAGCGCATTTCTCAAAAGCCTAGCGCGAAGGCTGATTCCATCAAAATCCAGCAAGGTGGGGAAGAGGTGTGGGGGAGTGTAGCACCTTTCAGATTGTTTTCCTATGTGAAGCCAGGTTCATTGTTTTTAGGGTTAGGGTTTTTGCTTGGTTTGTTTCCTTGCCCAATGGTGCAAGACCTTACGAGAGGTGCTACAGCGCCCGTATAGGGGTGGGGGTGGGGTCTTTTGTGATTGCTTTCCTATGAGTTGCAGCTTCATTGTTTTAAGGGTTAGGGTTTTTGCTTGGTTTGTTTAAGTATTGTTTCCTTGCCCAATGAGGAACAACTGTAGAATACAGGGTCTCATTCTAAGAAGCAAGACGAACATAGACTGTATTGTTATGGAAAGTAGTGCATAGTGGAAAAATAGCGTATTACTTAAGAGACTCATCATATGAAGACTGCCAGGTTTCTCCCTCATCTTGGCCAACGGAGCCGCTGTTATTTTCTTGAAGTTCGGCAGTGCACGACACATGGAAACAACGCACGTGAGTGAGACCGCTGACCTGACAATTTTGGCCGCGCGAAAACTGGGATGAGCAAAAATCGAAAAATTCTAAAGCTATTTCGTTGCACTTACAACCTCGAACTTGGAAGGCAAAACATCGGAACTGTTTTTGGGTATCAAAAAAAAAAATGTACCGCAATTGTGTTAGGAAGAGCGCATGCTTATTCGAGCGTTCAGTGTTGTGCACAGTGAAAATTATTCGAAAATGATAGCGTGTGTAGAAAACTTTCGTAGTGCCACAGCGGGTTTGGTCCCGAAACGTTGAAGACTGCCAGGTTTCTCCCTCATCTTGGCCAACGGAGCCGCTGTTATTTTCTTGAAGTTTGGTAGTAAGCGCCAAGATGGAACAACGCACATGAGTGAGACCGTTGACCTGACATGAACGATTCGATTTTTTTGGCCGCGCGAAAACTGGGGTGAGCAAAATCGAAAAACTCCGCCGCGCTGTTTCTACACAAAAAAGGATCACATTTGCGAGCGGGGAAACTTGAAAAGACACGACAGCAAACAATTAGTTCACAACGCAATTACTGTTGAAATTATGTTTTCTGAGGAGACTGTCGCAAATTGCGACTCAAAATATCCCTGTCAAATACATTCACTAATTTGCATACATTCTAAACTACAAAGTGAAACCAAAAGTGTTTTGTCTGTTTGTTGTTTTTGTTTTTTTACGGTGGCAATCCATCTTTATCAAAGTGACCAAACTGAGATCAAGTCGTCAACACTTCCAGGCATCTACAAAGCTTTGCTTGGGCTGCTGGTGGATAGGATTCGCGACAAGACGGCTGAAAAGTTGAAAGATAGTGACGTGGAGTCCAAGGGTCGAGACTAAACATTCTTTTACGAAGTGCCACAGATCCACAGAAACCTCACGCTCATACATCAGTGATGAATGATCTACTTAAAATATTATATGACAAGTTTAGAACAATAGTGCACCATTTTTGTGTCAATCTTTGTCTTAAATATCAACCAATAGCGTGCCAGCCTAAGCTCGAGAAAACATCTGTTCGCGTTTCGTTCATATCATCGCTAGGCCGACCAAGAAATTCTGAGTGACAAAGCAACCCAAGCGAGGAATACAAACGTAAGCATTCCTTAACTAAACGTTCGGAGCTTTTTAGAGTTGCTCGTCATTCGGCCTTGGCTTCGATTTCAACAGCTCATTGATCCTTACAATGATGTTAAACTTTAAGCAGCAGGACGGCTATTTAGGCGTCCTTTATCAAACAAAATCCTGAATTCTGTGCATCTAAAATGTAGGCACAAGAAATTCGTCCGATAACTCCCCGCGTTTTCCGTTCACAAGTAATAGTTAGCTCTCCGAGGTTTTCGCCTATTGTTATTATTATCATTATTATTATTATTATTATTATTATTATTATTATTATTATTATTATTATTATTATTATTATTATTATTATTATTATTATTATTATTATTATTATTATTATTATTATTATTAACAAATAGTGATTGCTGTGCTTTTTAAGTGCTGGCCATGGTGAACAATGCGGTGTGTACTTGAAGTGTGATGAAAAAGCGAAGCGCCTCGTGGATCCACAACTTTTTGACAATGTTATGACGCGTTTCATGATCAATAAGAGGACAGACACATAAAAAACTGACGTCAATTTGTTAATTAAAGTAGACTGTTCCAGTCCCTCCTTTTCTCTCCAAGATCGTAAATAAACGCCCAATTTGAAGCCGAGCGGAGTCTCGACGCTAAGCGGGGGAGAGGAAAAGGAGGGACTGTAGACACCTTTGTTATTATTGAACTCCCGTTTCTCTAGAAACGGGAATTTTCCCATTGGCTGAAAAAATTCCCAGACCTGTCAAGAAACTCGTCAAAGTCACAGTTTGCGTGGGACAGTCTCGAAAATCTCGAAGCGATGGGCGATCTATTCGAAGTGTGTTTGAAGCGATTCCCAAACGTTTTATCGTTAAAGAAAGAGCAAGAACACGAAGTCAGAAGTTTGTTGAAAAAATAAAGATGTTGTGGTAGTTCTTCCCACCGGTTTTGGCAAAAGTCTCATTTATCAGTTGTTTATTTGTGCAAAGCAACATCTCGGCGAAATCAGAAATGAAGTAATTTTCGCTGCTTGAATGTTCTCCCGTTGAATGTCGGCGTCTTGAATAACGAATATCATGATCGAATTAACGAATGACAAGAACGAATAACAAACGTCAACATCGAATAACGAGTTTACAATAGCACGTCAGTTTCTCGCTTTGTGATTGGCTAATTTTTATCATCAATACGAGGACAGACACATTAAATCGAGTGCTGACGACAGTGATTTGGACGAAGGTGACTTCAGCTTCAATTTTACCTCAATTCTTGCTAAAAGTGACATTCGGCAATTAAAGTAGAGAACCAGAAGTATTCAGAGGCGAATTTCCTTGAGCTTTGTCTTGAAATTGTCGAGAAAACCGCAGCAGAAAAGCGTATAGTTCCATTTCTTTCCAACTTCTTTGACAGGATTTTATTTTGCACGCGTCAAACTGTCACTTTTTGGCCAATGAAATCACCATCACCATCACCACCACCACCACCATCACCATCACCATCACCATCACCATCACCATCACCATCACCATCACCATCACCATCACCATCACCATCACCATCACCATCACCATCACCATCACCATCACCATCACCATCACCATCACCATCACCATCACCATCACCATCACCATCACCATCACCATCACCATCACCATCACCATCACCATCACCATCACCATCACCATCACCATCACCATCACCATCACCATCACCATCACCATCACCATCACCATCACCATCACCATCACCATCACCATCACCATCACCATCACCATCACCATCACCATCACCATCACCATCACCATCACCATCACCATCACCATCACCATCACCATCACCATCACCATCACCATCACCATCACCATCACCATCACCATCACCATCACCATCACCATCACCATCACCATCACCATCACCATCACCATCACCATCACCATCACCATCACCATCACCATCACCATCACCATCACCATCACCATCACCATCACCATCACCATCACCATCACCATCACCATCACCATCACCATCACCATCACCATCACCATCACCATCACCATCACCATCACCATCACCATCACCATCACCATCACCATCACCATCACCATCACCATCACCATCACCATCACCATCACCATCACCATCACCATCACCATCACCATCACCATCACCATCACCATCACCATCACCATCACCATCACCATCACCATCACCATCACCATCACCATCACCATCACCATCACCATCACCATCACCATCACCATCACCATCACCATCACCATCACCATCACCATCACCATCACCATCACCATCACCATCACCATCACCATCACCATCACCATCACCATCACCATCACCATCACCATCACCATCACCATCACCATCACCATCACCATCACCATCACCATCACCATCACCATCACCATCACCATCACCATCACCATCACCATCACCATCACCATCACCATCACCATCACCATCACCATCACCATCACCATCACCATCACCATCACCATCACCATCACCATCACCATCACCATCACCATCACCATCACCATCACCATCACCATCACCATCACCATCACCATCACCATCACCATCACCATCACCATCACCATCACCATCACCATCACCATCACCATCACCATCACCATCACCATCACCATCACCATCACCATCACCATCACCATCACCATCACCATCACCATCACCATCACCATCACCATCACCATCACCATCACCATCACCATCACCATCACCATCACCATCACCATCACCATCACCATCACCATCACCATCACCATCACCATCACCATCACCATCACCATCACCATCACCATCACCATCACCATCACCATCACCATCACCATCACCATCACCATCACCATCACCATCACCATCACCATCACCATCACCATCACCATCACCATCACCATCACCATCACCATCACCATCACCATCACCATCACCATCACCATCACCATCACCATCACCATCACCATCACCATCACCATCACCATCACCATCACCATCACCATCACCATCACCATCACCATCACCATCACCATCACCATCACCATCACCATCACCATCACCATCACCATCACCATCACCATCACCATCACCATCACCATCACCATCACCATCACCATCACCATCACCATCATCATCATCATCATCATCATCATCATCATCATCATTATTATTATTATTATTATTATTATTATTATTACTATTGTTATTATCATCATTATTATTATTATATTTGAGATTTTCTTACGTGTACAAGGGATGGTTTTCAACCTATTTTTTGACTAGATTATTTAGCTAAAGGAAATCACCCTTTATCTTCTTGTTCTGCACTCCATTTATTCGAAACTTTTTCCATTCAATTTAAATCAAGTACACAGTTTCATAATATACTCTAACAATCGATTAATACGTTAACCTCTTGTCCCTTTCTGTACAGTTTGGCAAAATATGAACATGAAGATTTTCATTTGCCTGCTGCTGGCCTGCATGGGCAACATTAATGCCCAACAAATAATCACTTGTTCTGGGCAGATTGCTGGAGCATCATGCGTTGCCAACCAGTGCTTGCCACCTAACATATTGATAGCAATTGGACCACCCCTGTGTTCAGGGAAGGAAGAATGCTGTCTGAAAAAGTCACCAACAAAAAGGTCAACTTAAAACTGTACTCCGCAGTTCAATGTAAAGGCAAAGTAAAATAAAATATTGGCTGGTGAAACAAGTAGACATTTCCATTTGACTTACCCTTTTCATGTAGTGCAGGTTATGTGGTTCTTCCTCTTCTTTTGTTAACCCTTTCACTCCCAAGAGTGATCAATTTCAAATTTCTCCTTCTCAGTTTCTCACCAGAAGTATATCATACAGTAAGGAGAACTTTGCTTTTGATACCTTGTTCATGTGAAAATTGATTAAACTATCAATTCTCACTACATCACTTATACATTTTCCTCCTGAAGGGTAGGGAGAATCTGTATTTGAGCTTGGAAGTAATGGCAGAGTAAAAGGAAACTCCTTCCGACAAAAAGTAGTAGTGCAGTACATTACATGATTGTCGATGAGGAACTTTTTGTTGTGATGATTTTCAGTGGACCAATGGAGACCAATTCACGCTCACCAAATCTGGTTTGACAAACACGCAAACTGCCAGCAATTTCTGCTGGTCAGCACTTGTATAGTTTTGAGGGCTTTGTGAGGCAATTGTCACTTTTTGACAAAAATTGAGGTTTTCCTTTCTCAGCAGGGAGCTAAATTAGTTATTCATCCTGCTGGGTTAGGCTGTTTACTCGTGAACACATTTATGGTTATAATATACAATATCATCCTCTCCTGCTTCGACATTAGAAGTTTCAGGAAATAACAAAATATGTTATTCATGTTTCATTTCAGAGCCTTAATAAGAGTTCAGATTTAAAGGCTACAATGTATATGAAAAGTCAAGTGATAGAGTGAAAACATTGGTCTTTCAATTACCTTTTGTGGAACATGCTCAATCATACTGTAAATATCAAAATGCACAGACAAATGTAGTGCATAGATGTGAAACTTCAAACTGTTAGATAAACGTTGCTAGTATAAAAGACATGCAACATTAAAAGATAACAGCTACTAATATTACAGTACTGTTGGTGGTAGACTAACTGATGACATTCCATGAAAACACACCACATGCATTAACCACTTCCTAAAATAGAAAGGGACTGCCAACTAATCCAGAAATAATGCATTTGGCAAAGTTCCATGCACAGTATAAAGGTACAGCCCCAAGCATCAATAAATCTACAACTGCCACCACTTTCTTAAACTGCTTCAATGAATTGAAGCAGTTCAAAAGTGTATGATTCTAAAAAGAGGTTTGTAAGATTTCAACTACAGCAAGAAAATATATTAAAATATTGTTCAGCTCAACAACTGCTTACCTGATAAGTAAGCCATGCTCTCCCCCAAACTACCTTCTGTGCAAATTCATGTAGGTGTTCTTATAACAATTATAATTTTTGCACTTCCACACTTTAGTAAAGCTGTTCTTCAGTGTCTGGTATTCTCTGTTGAGAACAAGGAAACATGAAGATTAAAATAACGTAACTCTTTATGCAAAACAACAACAATGTACTGCTTTGCAAGAATTGATCTTGGAGGACAGGAGATTCAACTGCACCACACACAAGTTTGCAGGGCTATAATTTGTGATCACACTCTAAAGTGCAACAAAATCCAGCAAAGATGGGAAAGGAGTGTGGGGGAATGTAACACCTTTTTCAGAAGCCACTTTTGTGATTGTTTTCCTATATGTGTAGCAGCTTCATTGTTCTTAGGGTTACGGTTTTTGCTTCGTTTGTCTAAGTTTTGTTTCCTAGCTAGGGGGGTCTTTTGTGATTGCTTTCCAATGTGTAGCAGCTTCATTGTTCTTAGGGTTAGGGTTTTTTGCTTGGTTTGTTTAACGTATTGTTTCCTTGCCCAGTGAGGAGCAACTGTAGAATACCGGGCCACAATTCTACGAAGCAAGACAAACAAACACTGTATTGTTATGGAAAGTAGTGGCCCGGTATCTGAAGTTTACCTAAATCTTATCATAGTGAAAAAATAGCGTATTCTTTAAGAGACTCATCATATGAAGACTGCCAGGTTTCTCCCTTACCTTGGCCAACGGAGCCGCTGTTATTTTCTTGAAGTTCGGCAGTGCACCGCACGACACATCCAAACAACGCACATGAGTGAGACCGCTGACCTGACATGAAACGATTCGCATTTTGGCCGCGCGAAAACTGGGATGAGCAAAAATCGAAAAACTTTAAAGCTATTTCGTTGCACTTACAACCTCGAACTTGGAAGGCAAAACATCGGAACTGTTTTTGGGTTTCAAAAAAAAAAAAAAGTAACACAATTGTGTTAGGAAGAGCGCATGCTTATTCGAGCGTTCAGTGTTCAGTGCACAGTGAAAACTATTCGAAAATGATAGCGTGTGTAGAAAACTTTCGTAGTGCCACAGCGGGTTTGGTCCCGAACGTTGCACGAGAACTGAGTTCTCTTTTCTCAGCGAGTTGCAGAAACTTGCAACGCCGTTGAAAAGTGTAACGCCTCTCCAGCAACTTGTCTCGCAATTTTTGCCTTGGCGCGATCAAGAGAGCGCATGTGTTCTTCATTCACTTGTTCCGCCGTGTTGACGTCATTTCCGGCCCAACTTTTTTCGACATACTCATCAGTTGCAAGTTGCTGAGATCGCGTTGCACAGTGGGACATCCCAACTCGACTCGCAACTGCAACAATAGTTGTTTAACTGTTGCGAGACAGCATGAGAGAAACCCACTGAGAAAATTGTTGATAATCGGACGAACCCGGAAACTGATACTAATTTTATTTACAATGACACTTGGTGCGAGGTAACTATAACCAGAGGCTATTAATTTACCACCTACTGTAACTGTCGGCAAAGCCTAGTCTACTCGCTGCCGTTTTTGTGGTCGCAACACCTTGTGCCCCTCCCCCCAAACAAAAAACGGCTGCGAGCAGACTAGGCAAAGCCAAAAGACCATTTTTTCTTCGTGCACCAACTGCCGAAAAGGTTTACCAACTCGTAACTCAAGTCATATTTCTACAAGACTTTCACAGGAAACCGCTAGTGGCCTAAAGCTCGTTCATATAGTTATTAATTTATCCATGACAACTTCCAGCGTAACTTAACCTTTTACTCCCAAGAATGATCAACTTCAGTTTTCTCTTTTCAGTTTCCCACCTGAGATATATGAAATTAAGGAGAATTTGGCATTTGATACCTGGCTCAAACGACAGCAGATTTAGTCTGCAATGCAGGCGTTCTTGTTCGTTTCCAGGCAAAATTCGTTCGGAGTGGGATTGGGGCGAGGAAAAACCTGCGGGGAGAAGGAGGGGCGGGGGTGAGGAAGGGAAGTTCCCTCCGCCTCCCTTCCCCCTCTCCATTTTCCTCCCGCATTCCCTTCCCCCTCCGCAGCTTTTGCTACACACAGTTCTACTTCCGAAAGAATTTTGCCTGAAAACGAACGGGAACGCCTGCATTGCAGGCTACAGCTGATTAAAACATCAATTCTATTTTCATTATTCATACATTATTCTTATTTTATGGTTGAGAGGATTTGTATTTTGAGCTTGGGAGTTAAAGGGTTAAAATAAGCCAAATTTTGTCCAATACACAAAATGTGTCAATCTTGTTTCCAACCATAACAATTGGTGTCTCCGGCATGACATTTCTTATTTCGGGGATCCACTTTTCTGTTACACTCTCGTACGATGCATGGTTTGTAGCATCGAAGCAAACAAGGAAGACGTCTGTTTCTTGATAAAACACAAGTTGTCTGAGACGATCGTAATCGGGACCTTGGTGAGTCCGTGACAGTCACAATAACAGGAGTTCCGTCAACGACGTGGTCATAGAGATCGCCCTCAAAATTTCTGGGAATGTAAACACGCGGGAAGGACAGGTTTAAGCGACATAATGGTAAGCAAGCTATCAAATGCCAAATTCTCCATACTGTATGATTTACCTCTGCCAGGGAACTAAAGGAGAAAACTAAAGTTGATCAGAAGTGAAAAGAAACTGACCTTCATCGATTAGACTGACCGCTAAAAACTGTACTCTGTAAATTCCATTCACAGGAAACTTTCCCATTGAATAAAGCAGAATTTTTGAGTCATTATGCTCGTGAATTTGCGAAACTAAACACAAAACATGAACATGATCAATTATTTACAGGGTGTGAGAGTTATATTAAACAATTAAACTCTAACCACAGTATGGAATGTCCAGACAGTGGAAACACTGTTTACAAACATACATGCAGTAGTATTATGTTTTGAATATACAATCATATACTGGCTGCATCAAAAGGTTTTAGTTTACTTTATATTACAAGTGAAAGCCGTGATTGCTGGTCGTTAAGTCTGTTGTATAAGAATATATATTTATAAAATAAAAAAAATTAAAAACTGTCGTGTATGATTTGCCGAGACGTGTAAACAATATTGTTAGTGGCACAGTCTGCAATCCTGCAATAAAGGAATAAAGCTCTATTATTGGCTAGCATTCAATTGATTGACACATGGCAGGCGGCAAAAAAAGCATCTTCATCTCCACAAGATCAATTTTCGTTAGTTATGGCTGGGTTAGTAAGACCCGTCGTGTTCTCCGCTTGCGTTTTCGCTGCGCACTTCAATCTTCTCCGAGCGTGAAGTTCTGTGCGCTAAAGGACTGACAAGGAACTTTGAACTAGGACTCGCTTATGCGAACTTTGTTAATCACCAGTTTCACTATCTCAACGTTAGCCAAGTCGGATCATATTTGGTGCATACACTCAGAGAATGCGGTGACGCTTGCGTTTACAATGTTTCTTGTTTCTGCTTCAACATGGCGGCACATCCTGACATAAACGGCCATTTTCTGTGCGAGCTTCTGGCCTCTGATAAGCACAACATGTCTGACAACTTCCAACCAAATCCTTCCTTCAACCATTACAGTATCTACGTAAGCTGCCTTCTTTATTTTAAGAAGATCTGCTAACTTGCTTTGTATATATAACGTGAAGGTTCTGCTAATTTCTTGCTATGTGATTATATTCATTGCTGGGAAAAAGTGAATTCACAAACCTTCTATAATCCGAATTTTTGCAGACTCCTTGTTCCGACAGCCCCTGTATGAATGGAGGCATGTGCATCGCTTTGTATTTTCATGACGACTTCAAGTGCAAATGTCCTGCAGGATTCGGATCATTATCGCTAACTGGTCACAGAACCTTATATAAGAAACAGAGCAACATATATAAAAACAGCCTGTATGTAAGAATGTCATTTTATATAAGCACTCCTAACACTGGGCGGAACGATTTAAATCTAGAAATGAACGTTACTCTAAATGATTCTCATAAGAAAGCCAATTTTCAAAGGAGAAAAATGCAGTGAGAAAGAGGTAAGTCTTTTCCATTTGCCAAACGGCTCCAATTTAACTTGAGTTAGAAACTCTAAATTCTAAGCCACCTAACGACAGAATAATAAAGGTGTGACCACTCAAGTGAAAGTTCTCAATGACTACTGGCATTCTAATAGCAGTGTCCACTTCCAACTTCCGAACTGTTTGGGTCAAATATAAGTACATGATATTTAGAAAAACTTTAAACGACAAAGTAGTTACAGACGCTAGCAGCAAAATTAACGACGGTAGTAAAATTATTAAAGAAGGCAGTAAAATTAACGACGAGGAGCTTTTTATGTAGGGATAGAACAGAAAAAAAAATCATCAAAGCAATTACTCTTAAGAACCCAGGCCACTCGTGATTCTTACTGAAGAAGAGTAAAAAAACCGTTTCAAGGTTTCTCTCGATTTTTTATTTATTTGTTTTTTTCTAACTTGTCCGGATAAATATTGTCGACCATGTGTATATCAGTGAAATGTCTTGACCGGGAATGTGTAAAATCTGAGACATAAGTGATAAAGTGCACCACGCACATGAAAGCTAATGTTTACACTCAGTGTATTTGATCGGCAAATCAATGTGCGATTGCGGCAAAAATTGGCTAGGGCAGGTGAAAATAATAAAAGATTCGCATCCCTTTCGCAGTAGTTGTTATTAAACGACTATGTCTACAGTTAGAACTTCACTTTTGAGCTCGATCAAAGTCAAGCCACGTCGAGCCAAGTGGGTGGCCAAACTAGCCAAAAACTTGAGTTGGCTCGACTTTGAAGTCCGTTTGGCTAGGATTAATTCATTGAGCACTAAGATTTCCTATAGATTTCCATTTTGCGAATTTTGCAAGCAACTAATTTTGCGAGATTATCAACAAACTAATTTAGTCTGCGGGCTCACGCGCACTCCAAACTGACTTAAATGAACTTCAAAGTTTTAAATTTAAAATTTATCAAAAATCCCGCCCCTAAAAATCCATAACGCGCAGCTGGAATTCAAGGTTTGCTAATTACCACGGCACAGAAAAGAAATATCAAAATGCTAACAAAAATAACATTGCTCTCCGAAAATGACGCCAATGCAAGGCTATTAATTTTCATCAACAATTTACGGAAATTTTGCTATTTCGATTCTGTTGCAAATCCCTTTTCTACTCGAGAGAAATGCTCCTTTTCAACTCAAAGGATATAAAAAAATAACCAAAAAAAAAAACGAGGGAATAGACAAATATTGGTATCCGAAGGTTGGCGGTGCAAGAAATTGTGAAATTCTGTATTGTAAAATGAAAATCTATGTGACCCAATCAAACTTGATACCCCGATAGGGGAGGGTGGGGATTAGGCTTAATAAAAATATGATAAGAGAAGGTAAGACGTATTATCGGTGAAGTAAAAAAAAAAATGAAGCGTTATTTGTCTTGTTTCTTTACTAATTTGGTGCTCACAGTCGCCAGGGTAAAAAGAGGGTTGAACGAGGGCTTATTAAAGATTAGAGGGGAGGGGAGAGATGTAAGTAAAAAAATCGCGGCTTGTTAGAGCATTGACGGTAATATTCTCACCCAACATTAAGATTGAGAAAATGAGGGTGGAAATTAAACTAATGGAGGCTTCTTCTTATACTCTCACAGGCTCCCACCTTGCCGCCAATCGGCGGATTTTGAAGAAGATACTTCTACAGTCGTCCGCCTTTATACAGGCAACTTGAAGCACTGCCCTTCGCTTGTAGTATTACAACATGCTTCTCTCCATTGCGAAGGGTAATAGTGAATCTGGAAAAGAAAAAAATAAACGTAAATTTTACTTGTACCGTAACTAATTGATTAAGTGTCGCGGTTGAATAAGACCCTGTTTATATGAGAAAAAGTTGACCCGGGGACCCGGGTCACCCTCCTCCCAAGTCAAGTTTACCGCACGTTTAATTGGAAAAATGTTGTCCTGGCACCCAACTTGTAAAAATGTACAGCCGTATTGCACGTTTGAGTGTATAATAAGACAAACTTATCAACCTATGATTGATGTGGGTAACGCATGATTTTTAGCTCGCAAATCTGCGAGGTATAGTAATCATTTTCCTTCCCTACTTCCCTACTTCCTCTGTTGTCAACAATGGATTTCCAAATAAAGCAGTTGCGGTTTTCCAAATTTGGGTATGATGAAGGTCGCGTAACAGGGTGTGTCGAACAACGAGGTTTAACAGGAAGTGTTGTCGTAGTTGTTGAGACCATATTCTTCTTCGGAACGTGTTCTCATTTTGAAGGTTTGTCATGCGTTCGGTTTGGCCATTGATTTTGAGCTTGGTTGTGTTTCACTCTGCTGTGTTTTGCGTTGTTATTGCGACATTTTGGCGCGGTGCCATGAAGGTCAAACACGGTAGTACCGATGGCGTTTTAATATATCGCAAACAAATCTGAAGCCGTTGGTTTAGTATCCGCCAAAATTTCTGTAGAGACAGTAAATACGGCTTGGAAGATACTAGGCAGAAGAGATATTGAATCTCGGCTATAAAAAAAATCAAACATATCCATTTCCGGTGAATGTTTACAAGTTCATACAGTATGCAAATTAGTCAGGTATTTCAATTCTTGGTTTGCATGTGACGTCATAAAAAACCATCTCAAAAGTAACGTATCCTATAAGTCCAATACACTGGTATGTTCAAGACTATCATGCCTTAAGACTTATAGCAAAATTCTGAGTCGATACAAAATATCTATCGGGAGCTATGGACGTTTGAATGCCGTGACAACAAAGCCGTGTACACGCGTGTGGCCGACTAAGAAACATTTTAAAATTGGCACCTACGAAAGATGTGAAGTAACTAAACATCAATAGCTGAGTCACAGATCAACTTCATTTCGTGTGCCGAGTTCGACTAACAGGGCGGTCGCATACAAACTCTTATCAAATCTCCAAAGAACAAATTGCCGCTGCTTCGCCAAAATACAAAATTAGCATCTGAGCCCGGTTTTTCGAAAGCCGACTAAGCTGATCCAGGATTAACGAAATTCTTTCTCTCGACCCCTCTACCAATAAACCGCATCGTGCTCGTTTTCTTAAATTGAGTGCGTTTAATTTTAACAAGTCTCGATTCCCAGAAAACGGGAATGATCCTTATAAAGCTTGTTCCAGCTTAAAAACGCATAAAGGAAGTTGTTGTGAACGAAACCTTCACATTTTCAGGCATATAAATGACATGAAAGTTTAGACCTAATCCAGGATTAGCCTAATCGTGCTTTGAAAAACGGGGCCATGGACTAATTCAGGCATGCTCTTTTTAGTTCTGGAGTCAAAAAGGTACAATCTGTTATTTTGGAGGGTGCTGCGGTCGCGTGACCAGTGAAAACCGCGTCGATAATTCTTTTCTCCCAATTATTATAATGCACTTTTTTAAGCCCACCTATTAAATAGCTACTTCCGCAAAAAAAGTCCTTTTTACAAATTCGCGAGCTTACATCTGCCTTGCTGCTTTGATTTATTTGTTTGCTTGATCACCTAAATTTCTAGATTCCTTTTATGGTTCTGGTAAACCAAGAATATATTTGTCATTCAGCTTTTCTTCTCCGGTAGCACAGGGCCTATTTCTGGTCAGAATCTAATTTTGCTTTTTGAAACTGAGCACTGACTATCTATTTACACTTGTAATACTCTGTTAAATAAAAGGAAGCCCGTATTACATTTTGGATTCTTTTTATGGTTCTGGTAAACCAAGAATATATCTGTCATTCAGCTTTTCTCCAGTTTGTGTAACTTAATTCCAAATACACATTTTTCCAACCATTCAGTTAACTCTTTCACCCCAGGATTGATCAACTTCAATTTTTTCTTGCAGTTTTTCACTAGAGAGATATATCATACAGTATGAACTAAGAACTTGACTGTCTTTTATTAAGTTGGTAAGGCACAGATGAAAACTGATTGAACTCTTAATTCTCAATACAACACTCAGGGTTTTTCTTCTTAAAAGGTCGGGAGAATATTCACATTTAGTTTGGGAGTGAAAGGTTTAAGTGACACAATATAATAGGCAAGCTATCAAATGCCAAGTTCT
The DNA here is from genome assembly GCA_964036295.1 of Plumapathes pennacea. Taxonomy (NCBI): domain Eukaryota; kingdom Metazoa; phylum Cnidaria; class Anthozoa; order Antipatharia; family Myriopathidae; genus Plumapathes; species Plumapathes pennacea. The sequence goes on from OZ038462.1 coordinate 8,220,022, forward strand.
CCATACTGTATGATTTATCTCTAGCAGGAAACTAAAGGAGAAAACTGAAGTTGATCAGGAGCGAAAAGAAACTGAACTTCATCGATTAGTTCGACCGCTAAAAACTGCACTCTGCAAATTTCCATGCATTCACAGGAAACTTTCCTGTTGAATAAAACAGAATTTTTAGTCAGTATGCTCGTAAAACTAGAATACAAAACATGAACATGATCAATTATTTACAGGGTGTGGGAGTTGTATATTGAACAATTAAGCTCTAACTACAGTATGGAGATCCAGCTAATGGAAACACTGTTTACAACATACAGGCAGACTTAATATTATAGTTTGAATATACAATCATGTACCAGCTGCATCGAAAGGTTTTAGTTTAATACTTTATATTACAAGTCAAATCCATGACCGCTGGCCAATTTAAGTTTCTTGCTTAAAATATAGAAAATTTAAGAAAATATAAAACAAAATCGTACTTTCAGCTGGCAGGGGAATAAATGCAAAATTTGAAGTTGACCAGGAGTGAGAAGCAACTGAACCAACTTCTACCGATTAGAACGATTGCTATAAATATAAAATACTGCATTCCATCTGAAAATTTCCATTCACAGGAATTTTTCTGTGTTGATTAAAACCTCGCGTGGTATAAACATTACGCTCGTGAAACTAAAATACAAAACAGGATCAATTATTTACAGGCCGATGTGGGGGACATATTGAGCAATTATAGGCTTAAACACCACAGCATGCCGAGAAGTCCAGCTAATGGAATACTGTTTACAAACATACATGCAGTAATATTATGTTTTGAATGTACAGTGCGGCTACAGGTGCAAAAAGATAGTTTGCTTTATACTACAAGTCAAAGCCCTGACATCTGATCGATAGTTTGCTTATTGAACTAAAAAATGAAAAAAGAAAAGAAATACAAATAAATCGCAAATTGTTGCCGTCGTCTCCGCTTCAATATTGAAAAATGTCGTGTGTGATTTGTTGAGATGTTTAACAATGTTATAAGTGGCACAATCTGCGATCCTGTAGTAAAGGAATAAACTCTCTTCTCCTCTCTTATTAGCTAATATTCAATTGATTGACACATGGAAGGCGGTAAAAAAAGTATCTTCACCTCCAGAAGTTCAAACTTTCGTTGGTTATGGCTGGGTTAGTAAGACATGTCCTGTTCCATCGCCAGAAATTTCAGACATCCGGTTGCGCCATCTCGGAAGAGGCATCAGGTTTCACGCTGACAGCCGCTCAAGAAATAACAAAGAAATGTATGGGATCTGATAATAAATTGCGCTTTTCGCTTAACTGAAGCACGTTCGTAAAAATGTCTGGGCAGCATTCGGAAGAGGGAAGCTTCCTAAACACAACAGTACAAAAAATATTTATCTCCGGTAAAATTCGATGTGTACTTTTTTGAATTTAAAATTTCGGCCGACGTAAGAAGGGATTGATAGCAGAATACGCTCAAAACCGGCTACTGTCACTTTTTAAGCTGCATTTAATACAAGAACCTTGGGTAAAACGCAAAATGTCTACCCCGTACCTGATTGTCGAAGGATTGAACATCTCCTGTGAAGCCTCAGTCAGTCCCCTGGAGCAAATTCGATGTGTACTTTTTGTGTTTGAATTTGCAGTTCACAGCCAGCCATGGCGAATACCTCCCGTGAAATACGCTGACTTCGGATGTTGATATTTTGGGCTGGGAAGCTCCAAATCGCATGAAAATTGCACCAAACGAAAGCTAATTTCAACTAGGTCGTTCAGCGGCACGTCTCCTAAACGTAGCAGTCTCTTTTTGAACAGGAGAAACCCATCCCTCCCCCACCCCACTGAGGCAAAATACGTAACAATGTTGAATGTGTGAATGGCGCATGCTCATACCGCACGCCGCTGGGAAAGACCGGAAGCAATCGTGGACGCAAAATGTCCGGAATTTCTGGCGATGCTTCGCTTGTGTTTTGGTCGTACACTTCTTTTCCAAAAACGAAGTTCTGTGCGCTAAAGCACTATCAAGGAACTTTGAACTGGGACTCGCTTATGCGAAGTTTGTTAATCACCAGTTTCATTACCTCAACGTTAGCCAAATCGGATCATATTTGGTGCACACACTCCGAGAATGCGGTGACGCTTGCGTTCGCAGTGTTTCTTGTTTCTCCTTCAACGTGGCAGCACATCCTGACATAAACGGCCATTTACTGTGTGAGCTTCTGTCCTCTGACAAGTACAACTTGTCCGACAAGTTCGAACCAAGTCCGTCCTTCCACCATTACAGTATCTACGTAAGTTGCCTTCTTTGTTTTAAGAAGATTTGCTGACTTGCTTTGTATAATTATATAACGTGAAGGTTCTGCTAATTTGAAACTATGACTCCTATATAGCATTGAATATATATATATATCACATAGCAAGACTCTTGCTATGTGATTATATTCAATGCTATAGGAGTCATAGTTTCTGCTTTTGTATTAGTAGGAAAAAGGAAATTCACAAACCTTTCCTGTAATTCGTATTTTGCAGACTCCTTGTTCCGACAGGCCCTGTATGAATGGAGGGATGTGCATCGCTTTGTATTTTCATGACGACTTCAAGTGCAAATGTCCTGCAGGATTCAGAGGAGAGAAATGTGAGATAGGTAAGTTTGTTAAACTAAAAATACCGGCATTCTAATAGCAGTGTCCATATCCAACTTCCGAACTGTCAAATGAATCCTAAAGGTGTGACTACTCAAGTGAAAGCTGGCTCAATCATCATGATAAGAAAAAACTTTAAATGACTGAAATAGTACAGACGCATTGCGCAAGTAGTAGTAAAATAACGACAAGGAGCTTTCTATGTAGGATTGAACAAAAAAGAGACTGAAACCCCTTCTCGCTCTCAGGAAAAAAATCACCAGCTGTCGTAACTAAATAATAATAGGAACTTTCAAAGCAATTACTTTGAAAACACAGGCCACTCGTGATTGTTATTGAACTGGCAATGAAATATTATCTAAAACCTTGTGAGATTTCGCGGTTTCTTTCGATTTTTGTTACTTCAAGTTGTCGATTATATGTTTTGAAATATCGGCTTAGCTGTGAATGTGTAAAACCTGAGATTTCATCACCACATTACGTTAAAGCCTGTTTACACACAGTGTATTTATTTAATCGGTAAATCATATGCGATTTGCGAAAATTGACCAGGGCACCAGGTGAAAGTTATGAAAATTTAAAGTTTACTGACTTCTCAAGTGCAAACGACACTTTGCAGCCGATGCATATGTTGTAACTATCTACCAAACTGCGAAGAAGACGTTCTCTTGCTCTGGCAAGACTTCCTAAAATATGCAATTATCTTGTCGCGAGTTGTGTTCCTTGCGCCAAGTTTGCAAAACCAGAACTTGCGTGCGGGTTGCGAAAGGGAACCCTGAAACGTCGAGTTCGGACTCGAATTAAACTTCGGGTTGAAAAAACAGGGGGGGGGGGGGTTCAGTAATGGGGGTCAGTAACTTAAAAGAACTTTAAAATTTTAAATAAACAAGTTATCAAAAATCCCCTAAAAAGCCATTAACGTGCAGCGCGCGGCAAGTCAAGGTTTGCTAATTACCACGGCACACAATTATTGAGATAATTTAAAACGCTAGTAAACACTGTTCTCCAAATATGACGCAAGTCAAGGTTATTTCATTAACAATTTACAGAATTTCACCCAGCATTTCGATCATGTTGTAAAGCATTCAAAACAGCATGATTTCGCCCAGAATCAAGTCAATACTTAAAGGGTATATTTAACAATTATCCTACGAGGGCTTGCCGAATATAAATTGATAAATAACCAACGAGGCGCCGCGCCGAGTTGGTTACTATCAATCCATATTCGGCAAGCCCGAGTGGGATAATTGTTTTATTAAAAACTGGACCACAAAATACTCTCCAAAATGATTTTATTTGACGCAAAAAAGACCGGAAAACGACTCAACAATGATCACATGATTACTGCAACTATGACAACGCGTCTTTGCGAACGGGCTGATAGCTGAATGAATGAAAATCGAGTGAAGAACACATTATCATGGAATTACACCGCACAAACAGTCTCAGAAGGAGTTTACAAAAATATCCTAAGGTGATGTGCCACAATTATTGAAAACTTGGACGTTGGTACAGTTGTAAACCTTGCATTACATAGTCACGATATAAGCCACGTTCTGATTTGGTCGAAGAGCGTGCTCCTAACTTTATTGTGCACGCCCGGCCATGCTCAATAATTTGACGTGAGCAAATGCCGCTTCCTTTTGACTTTTTCTAGCTTTCTTCGTTTAAGAACTAGAAATACGATAATCGCAGATATCCCCTCGCTCCGTAGTGGGTTTTCGGAAAGCGGGGTTCTTGTTTATTTTCCGCTTGTAGATTATTTTAAAATCTTTTTTACAAACCACGGTTGTATGGCGACGTCACCAGTCGGCCGCTAAAACAATATTTGTCGCACGGAAGTCTGGTTTAGTTCAGAAAACGTGCAAAGTCTGCAAGTTTTCGTGGACACTAGCTGAACTCCAAAATTCGCCGAGACAACTTTTACACACAACTACAGAATACTCCCGAGACCCGCAAGCCAGGAAAAGCGCAACTAGAATTGTTATTTGATCAGTTTTGCCCAGTCAGCGAAGCGGTCAATCTTCACCACCGAAATATTTATGATTTTCAAGAAAAGCCGCGATTACTCCAGCGCAGCCAAGCACAAACGCGTATGGTTTATTTTACTTCATCAATTTAATACGCTTTTTCGAGTGTAACAAATTCAGAACTGTCAAATCGAGAGTCGCTTGTTTATACGCTTTCAAAGTCTCGGAATGTGTGAATTTTGGCAAGGATTCAATTTTGAACCGACAACAACCTTTCAAATCGCGTTTGACGAATTTAAAGTCTTTGACAGAAAAAAGAAATTAAGTCACTAAATAATACAAGGTCCGATTGTGTTGAGTGAGCAAATACGGTCACTAAATAATTAATACAAGGTCCGATTGTGTTGAGCGAGCGAACTCGGCCACTCATAGACAACAATATATTTACTTTGAAAAGCATGGCCCCTGGCCGGGTATTTTCTACTTTAGTAGCCTTCAGAAAGCGAGAGCACTTCAACCCGGTTACATTTCATCCTTGAATATAGTGTGCTAACAAACACGGCGAGAAAAACCTCACAGCATTTCCATGTGTCAGACTGTCAGCGAAATTATGCAAAAATGTCAGGAATCGGAATACACAATCTTGCTCGAAGGCACTCTGAAATGGCTTTGAAACGCGGAAAGATCACAGTATAATCCTACTTGGCCTTCATCATTAAGTTACCGGGGCATCAAACGACAAAATGTACGGCGATTGTTGAAACACCGTAATGATTACGCTTACTGTACGTTAACTGATGTAACTTTTCAAAACTCACCGGTTCCTGAAAGCCATAGTTTTCGCTCTTTCACAGCAAAGGAAATAAAACCCAAAACACATTGTTTACGTCTTCAAATATTTCAAAATACACTGTATAGAGCAGTCCTTGTACAGTACGAAAATTCCACTTTCCATTGTATTGTGCGTCGTCATCTTGTCAAAACTTGGATTTTCAAAACTAAAATCCTGTTGTTGTAAACGGTGAAATTTGCCAAGGCGATTGTTCAATTTCCACCGACTGTATTTTGCTATTCCTTTTTGAAGAAGTGTCTGCGTTTTAACACAATATTGGCGTCTGGGATTGTGGTCAGGTCGGCCAGTCAATGCCTTAAAGAATTTGTTTCACGGCAAGCAAGCTTGCCTCCGATACACTGGCAAAATACCCGGGCACTTTACAGCCGTCCGTCGAACTGCTTGGCTTTGTATCTGCATCTTGTTGTACAAAATCACCTCCGTTCGTACTCTATCGCATGTTACTAAAAAAAATGGCGGTTTACTGTTCTGGCCGAAAAGCCTGGGAACGAGGTCGACTGACAGAGGAACATTAAATTTCGAAATGGCGACCCGCTTGGAGTCTCCAAGAAAGGCGATACTATTGCGTTAGCGTTGTGATTATTACCCTCGCTTACGCTCGGGGATTAACAGGCGCTTTACAACTCAGAATAAAATAGCTCTATTTTTCCGAAGAAGTTTTTACTACATTGAGTCACACCGGCACCCAAAGAAAATGATGTCTGAAAATTCTGTATTTCAACAGTCGGCATAGAAAGTTGTATAAATCAAAACCTACCTATTTCTTGGCGGCTTAAGTCTCATGGAAGGTGAAATCCATCACAGCAAAGATAAATATCCATCAAGCCTCCAATTGTTTTGAAATGAAACGGCGTTCATTCATTCCGAAAGCCGCCATACTTGCAGTGTTTACAATACAGTTTGCTGGCTGCTCGAACAACAAACAAGTCCGCTCGACAAACATTTTGATCTCTTTCGTAGATGGTCGGACTGTTCACAGTGTTCGACTGATCACTTTGCATTTCCAGACCCGCATTGTCTACCTTTGTTTAAGGCGAATCTCAGTTGTTTTGAAGCGGCGACGTGAATTTCCTGGGTACATTTTAAATCTTCAACAACTCATTGTACCGTTCAAAACATTTACATTGTCACCAACTCCAAAGACACCGCAGGCTGCTGCTTACACCGCGCCAGATTAACAGCACTCTCAGTGTTTTTGTCAATTAAACAACATCTTTTTCATCGACTCTCATCGAATTATGACAGAGATCATGTAAGCTGTGGCGTGTTTTTAATCAGCCAATGAGAGAGTTTGTTTTTCCATCAAAAGAGAATTTTGCATTCAATCAGAAATTAAAATTTGTTTTTCGCCCAAGTTATTATCGCTGTAATAAAAGAATTGGTTCATGCTTTTATCTGTGCGTAGATCGAGTTATGGATGCACTCGGGAAGTTTGGAGAGCACTCAAGACGCTAGAGTTGCTCTCGGCTGCGCCTCGAGCAACTCTTACGCTTCACTTGTGCTCTCCAAACTTCCCGCGTGCATTCATAACTCGATCGATATACGCACGCTAAGCATGAGCCAATTCTTAAATTGAAATATTGAGCAGCCCTCATACAGTTCAAAAATTCCAATCTGCATTGCATTGCATCGTCCGCGGCGGTCTTCTTAAAATTTAGATCATCCTGTAAACGGTCAAACGGTGAAATTTGATTGTTCGATTTCCACCGACTGTATTTTGCTTGTCCTTTCTGAAGAAGTATCCGAGTTCTAACACAATTTTGGCGTCTGGGATTGTGCTCAGGTCAGCTCCAGCCTCTAGTCCGATGCCTTAAAGAAATCGTTTCATTTACTTTTACGGCTAGCAAGCTTGCCTCTCATGCAATGGCAAAATATCCGGGACGTTTATAGCTTGGCATTGAATCAGCATTTTGTTGTGTAAAATCGTTTCCATCGGTGCTCTGTGGTTTCTCATTTCAATGAACTGCTTAGCAGCCTCGCCTGGAGGTCGTACACTAGACAGACTTATGAACTTCAGATTTGGATATGGCGACCCGCTTGGAGTCTCCAAATAGCGCAATACTACAGCATTAGCGGCGTGATTATTACCCTCGCAGAGTTCGGGGATTACACGAAAAGTGGTGCAATATGGCTGTATGTTTACTCGTCGTCATAGGAGAGAAATGTGAGAGGTAAGTTTGTTGAACTAAAAGTACTGAACTTCTAATAGTAGTGTCCACTTCCAACTTCCGAACTGTCAACTAAATCCTAAAGGTGTGACCAATCAAATGAAAGCTAGTTCAATCCATAAGTACATGATAAGAAAAAAATTAAACGACTAAAATAGTACAGACGCGAGCAGTAGTAAAACAAGTTTTGTCGCGTGAAAACGCGACAGATGCTGGGATTCAAGCTTGGTGTGGGAACTATCTGCACGCATCATTAGAATTCTTTAAGGAGCAATCTCTGGACTTGGGCGAGACTCCCATACGTCATCAACTTCAATTTTCTCTTCCAGTTTCTCACCAGAAAAATATCATACAGTGTAGGGAATTTGGCCTTTGACACCTTGCTCAAATGAAACCTGAATTAAAAACTATAAATTATAATTACAACACTTATACATTTGCTTCAAAAGGTTGAGAGAATTTTGAGCTTGGGAGTGAAAGGGTCGGCCAGCAAAGAAAAGTATAAGCGTGTGATCGACTTATCTCATTTTCATGCACAATCGATTTCGACAGTTTGACTTCGAACATTTATTTCTAATCACAGGCCACGATTAATCCACCCTGCGCTTTATTATTTTTCTGTTGTGCTTCTTCTAAAATGCACTTCTTCTACCAGGCTTTCTGAATTTCCAGTCGGTCTGTTGTATTTCAGAGCTATTATCACCCAGGTTGTGACGGTTGTTTGACCAAGCGTATGTTAAAGTTGAAAAACCCGTGACAGCCGGGAGCGACTTCAGCTTGTCGAAATGTTTCTATCATTTGACTATGTTAGCTTTGCTTCGCTTAGTTTTCAACAGCAATAACATATACTGTACACAACTGGAAGAAGAATGCGAAAGTGAACGTATAAATTGAACGAAACCGCAAGGGCGCAACTGCATGTCAAAAAAAATCACGTTACATACTTGAAATTTAGCAGAAAAAAGCAAGCCTTCCACACCGTTTGCACGTGAACATTACCCAATCAAATTACGGTTTTGCTGATTGCACATCAATGAAACTCCCAAATCCTAGAGGGGGGATTTCTTGTACTAACTGCCATGATACCTACGTTTCGGCTTTCGGGTGAAAGCAATTACATGCTGGGCCTAAGGGCCCAGCATTGTGTAACGACAAAGAGCTTTTTATGTAGGAATTGAACAAAAAAAAGACAGAAACCCCTACTCGCTCCAATCTTAGCACTCGTTTTGGCTTGCATTGCATTCGAAAATGTGAAGTCGTGTAATAAGTACACATATCTGTTTCATTATCAGCACCGTCGATTTATAGATTGACTTGTTTTTACAGTCTCAAGGCGTTGTTCTGACCATTCCTCCCCCTAAGTTTTTAAAGCGTGATCGCGCGGTGTAGAACGAGAAATGAAAAGATTAGTGGTACAGAGGAACCTCTACCTCCATTAAGGTCTCGAAAAAGGTTCGCGCGTCCCTCAAAATATTCTCGGGATAAATACCAATAAATCCCCCCTCGCCCTGGCATTGATTGGACTATTACTTTGCGTGCAGTACTTGACTTCGAAGAAATAATTGAGTCAAAACTTCGGTAAAACAAAGGCTGCTCTTGTTGAGCAGTACTAAAGAAAAGAGACAAAGAATGGTGCGTTTTATACTTTTGCGTTGAAAAAAGAATCAATTGCGTGACGCCGTACCATTAATTCATGCAGTCTGCTGGGCACACTCTCAAACATTTAATACTTGAATTGTGAAGTTGTTCAGCCGCGTAGTACGGGAACAAAAGGAGCAATGATTTTCCAGTTTTGAAATCATAGGCTGTACTATGGCAATTGGTTTGAACCCAGGAGTGTGAACAGTAGGTTGGTTGTGATCGTCCGGGTTAGAGTAGTCTCCAGAAAGACTGTTGTTGGTGACTGACGTTTCGACTACCTGAGCGGAAGTCATCTTCAGAGTCAAGTGAAAAGTATTCGTCAGATGGCGGTATATATGTCTCATCTGGTTGTAGAAGTGATTGGTCCGTAATGTACATTAGTCGGGAGCGTTTCCAAGTTTAGCCGGATTAGTGTGGACGGGGCCTTGGGCGTGCAGTATATCTTTACGGGTCGGCTTCGGGGAATTGAAATACAAACAACGCCGACTAAAACTGCACAACAGTACTGCACGTTGTATCATTAACAAGATATTTACATTAACATCAATTGGCGGCAAATGTTGTTTCTTGTTAGCAAATAATATTCAAATATCAAAGCAGCGTTGCCGCTGAAAGCTCGCCCATTCTTGTTGGTCGATAGGGTTCACGTGGTTTTTGTTTAAAATTTTGTTTTGCTTTTATAGTTAGTGAGACAATATTCATTTAACATCACAGAATCATAGAATCTGCTCAAAAATTTTCAGAAAGCACTCTAGTTGAACCCAGAAACTTCCAAAGAAGAATCTTTTACATGTAGGTTCACTGTTTCTACTGTTCCATTGGTGACAAATAATTGTACGAAGCCAGGATTGCAACCATGATGCTGTAAATAGTGCAGTACAAAAATAATATAAATCAAAATGACATTGTTATGTTATGTTTGTGCAGTTAGTTGCTCAAACAACAAAGATGTGATTCTTCAGCTCTTGAGCAACGAAAAGCTTATTTGAGAGATTATGAAAGAAAGCAAAGAATGGATCAACAATACCTTGCTAAAGAGAAACTAATGAAAATGCACATGAAACAGAAAAAGTACTCCCAAAGTAAAACAAAAAAAAAAATGAAGCTAAGAAAATATACAGAGAAGGAAACCCAGACCATGTGAAAGAAAAAGACAGGCAGGCAAGAAAAAGAAAAAGGGAAAAGGACCCAGATCTTGTTAAAGGAAAAGAGACAAGCCAAAAAAATAAAGGGAAATAAAAAAAAGAAAAATCCACAACTAGTGAGACTAAAACAATCAAAGCAGCGATGCCGCTGTAAGGTCGGCTATCTTTTTGATTGGCAGACTTTGGTTGTGGTCTAGTCCGTACAACAGGCTTGTCTTAACTGCTCTAAAGTAGGGATTGCCTTGAGTGAATATAGTGGTAAAGTGATGTCACAAAAAATATCGGAATATGGATTTTAGACAATTCTGTGGAATGCCCTGTCTAAAAACGGTCACACAAAAAATTAGCTGTTTAGCGCATTGAACAGCTGAGATGTGGGCTATTGAAGTTCAAATTGCTCAATACTAAACCCTCCTATTTGGTGTTAATGGTTCCTTTGATTTAGAACTGATGCTAAATAAGAGAGTTCAGTATGGAGCTATCTGGTTGCTGTCAGTAGGGCTAGCGATTTGAAACTTTGCACACGTTTGTGCAGCAGCTGTGTATGTTTAGAGATTCGAATGGAAAATTTTGCTAAATAAGACGTCACGCTTTACCACTGTAAGGGCAACACGCTTGCACTCAATCAAGCGTAACATGCATATTTAATGAGGCAATCGGCTCAGCTCAGAGAGTCAAATAACTTCTCGTAAACCTCAAAGTGCAATCCCCTCAACTCATAGCGAACATTGACAGGATATATTCTAAAGTGCACAAACCTTGCCCGCTTTACCTGTGTTTAAATCATTTTGAGCGGCGTAACTTCCTTCCAAGCGGTATACATATTCACGGTAATCATTAACTCGGGTTTCAAATGGCGACGAATACAAAATGCTTTTTGAGTGAAGTTTATTATAGTCACATAAATGACCTGTCATAGAAGGTTCACATATTTACGGTCTCGGTAATCCGATGAAACAGATAAATATTAACCGGATGACTGAATACGTACAAGAATGTGTTGTTTTCTTGCATAGTTCGTTCGAGCGAACTCTTAATAATATTGTAAATCATTATCAACGAAGAACACCAAAGTAACCTTTCGTTCAAGGGCTTCGGCATACACAATATACTTCAAGTCTTGCGGTAAGTTATCCAGGCAAATTTAAAATGAGGAATGTAAACAACTAAATCGCGCGCGTCCACTGCACAATGAGTGTCGATAGAGATGGACGCCGGGTTCCTGTGTACGGTCAACCGACTGAAACATTCACACAAAATAATAACTACACGATCGATATAAAGTCCGTACCGTTACGCCAGTATGAAATGTTGTTTTCACACAGAGTTATCAGGAAAATCGGGCGATGCTTGAAACACTCGAGGTATCGGCCAAGAGCAAGTATAAACCTTTGGAGCATCTTCCGCATTCATACTTTCACCAAAAGCCGTGATTAAAAGGTCGTATAATTCCGTGCCTTTAAAGTTAATCGATCTCTTGAAATGTATTTCATCGTGCGTGATCGTGCCCAAATTTGGAATAAACTTCCTAATTTGGAAGTCTATTGTTGACACAGATGACGGACTGACTGACGGACTGACGGTGTCGTGGCCGCAACAAGGTCGTGCTTCTCACTTTCGTGAGACGCCGACCTTAAAAACAGATGAAGCAAAAACAAACAAAAACAAAAACAAAGTAAACAAATAGTAAGAGTAAACAAAGAGTAAACAAATTTAAAACCATTGAGGGTCTTATTAAACAATTTCTTGAAAATATTAAATGTGGACCTGATCAACTTTGGTACAAAGCTGGTGTAATTAGATGTCATGAACATTCATTCAACTCAATCTTAATGCATCAGATCTTAATGTGAACTATTCTGAATGGATTTGTAAATTTGTCATCAAAACATCAAAGCTGGTAAGATGCCAAGTTGTGCAAAGGCCAATAAAATGACACTCCCACATAAGCCACCAGAGTTAGAATTAGCTGAGCTTGAAGAGAGACTTCTGGAAACATGGACACACTTTTACAAGAATCAGATGTGTCTGAAGGAGATCGAATCTTCAGCTTTGCACCTGGTGAAGGCCAAAAGCCACTTGGATATACGACTTATATTTATTCCAGTAAAAATTATTGTTTGCATCACTGGTAAACCTGTGGCTTCTGACAACCCTATCCTTTTTATGTTTCGTATTAGGCCGCTGCTTACACAAATAAACATGTTTGCGAACCTTAATCTTGCTCTTATTTGCAAGCTTTACGTGCCTCGTTAGACAGTGATTGACACGGGTTTTATGCTTTTTACAGCAATCGGCAAGAGCAGATGACTTGGGTACAAATTTACCTATGTAGCGACGTACCTTTAGCCGCACGTGTTTGTTCTTTCGCAAAAGCCTTCAAACTTTGCGTAAAGGAATACGCGACGATTCTCTCGCTCGCTTCCGATTAATTTTACCCTTCCACGTAAAATGGTAACGCAACCCGTCCGTCAAGGATTTCACGTTCAGATGTTTCTTCCGCAACACAATCCTTGCCATTCGATCTGGCGACGTGCTAGCTTGCGTCAATCACAGCTGTAGAAGCACCCTCGTTTAACGGCTGCTCTTTGTTTACAAAACAGCACAATGTCTGCATTTCATGATCACAGCATAACAGCCATGTCGTTTCGTTAATTTTAGTGTCGCCCAATCGCGGTATATTTTCGTAATCACAGCAAAATGGCCATGTAATTTCAGTGTCACTGTAGCAGTGCCCTACATTCGTAGAAACACCCAGGCTCAATGGCCAAACAAACTTCGAATGCTTGACGATCATGACAAACAAGAATGAATTCCAAAAACAACTTCCACACGAAGCTTCGACGTCTTCTGTTTGAACGTACTGCGTAACACGACCATGCCCAAATTTGGAAATTGACAAGCTTCCTTCCTTGGAAATTCCTTATTTGGAAGTCCATTGTTGACACAGAAGCCTGGAAGGACACCGTGACAACTTTAAGCTCGCCCCCACTTCGTGGGGCGAGCTTAAAAATGACATGAAGTAACTTTATCATTATAATAGATTTTGCTCATTTGCATTGTATTCGACGCATGTGAATTTTGACGTTTGAAACAGGCCTAATTGTTCGCATTAGTTTACTAAATCGGCAATGTTTCTTTTTTAGCTTGATAGTGAACGTACGTTATGTATGTAGATACGTAGCGCATTACGTAAATACGTAAACAATATTGTTTGTGTATGCATCTGTTTCTCTCTCTGCACGTCAATAGTTTCTTTCTTTTTTGTAACTGCAGCTGTATAGGATTGTTCTGATCTGTACAACGCCAGTATCACCAAGGCCAACTCCGGATCCTAAAGTCGCCATAATTTAAAGCGACTTAAGAAAATCCGACTGGCCTGTTTTTTTGAGTTGATTTAAAGCGTTCGCGCACGGATCGGACCTCCTCCCCTTCCTCGGGGGAGCCGCTGCGCAGGCTAACATTTATTCAAAAGTCGATAATTGAAGGCAAAACAAGTTTCGGAAACGTGAACAGAAACGTTTTCGTGATCTTTTAAAAATCAAATTGTATCTTTAATCAAATGACTATTTTTCTTCTTCTATCATCACACAGATGTGGACGAGTGCACAGAAAACAAACACAACTGCTCTGCAGACGCTACTTGTGAGAACACCCAAGGTTCGTTCAACTGCGAGTGTAACCATGGTTACCAGGGAGATGGCGTGAACTGTAATGGTAAGAAGTGTATATTCTGTTTTCTTCTTCTTTTTCGTTTTGTTGTTGTTGTTGTTGTTGTTGTTGTTGTTGTTGTTGTGTGTTGTCGCTCAGCCATCTTTGATGTCGCTTCAGATTACTTTTCTTAATGCCAAGTATTATAATTCAACACGTAGATATTGACGAATGCACGGAGAATACACACAACTGCTCTGTAGACGCTACTTGTCAGAACACCCAAGGTTCGTTCAACTGCGAGTGTAACAATGGTTACCAGGGAGATGGCGTGAGCTGTAATGGTAAGTATAACGACATACAAACACCCTCACCCTACCCCCGTGGAAATTGTCTCCTCCCAATTGACTGGCTTTCGTTTGTTTTCTTTCTTTAGCATTAAATTAATATATAAAGTTTCGTGCACTGTTTCCCCCCTTAGGAAATACAAGAGATTGTTCAGACCTGTACAAAGCCGGCAATACCACAAGTGGCGTGTACTCTGTTAATCCTGACGACAAAGGAACTTTCTCAGTTTACTGTGACATGACAACCGACGGAGGCGGATGGACAGTGTTCCAGAGAAGACAAGATGGCTCCCAAAACTTCTACCTAGAATGGAGTCAGTACAAAGCGGGCTTTGGACAGCTGACCGGCGAGTTCTGGTTGGGAAACGATAAGATCCACCGCTTGACGGCCAGTAGACCGAGCGAGTTACGAGTGGAGCTAGGGGACTGGAGCGGAGGCAGAGCTTATGCCAACTATAGCAGTTTCAGAGTTGGTGATGAACAGTCGCTGTACACGCTGAGTGTGGGCTCGTATTCAGGAACAGCGGGAGACTCGTTAACGTATCACAACAACAGGAACTTTACTACCAAGGACAAAGATAATGACAAGTTGGCTGGTAAAAATTGTGCTGTGCTGCGCACAGGCGCCGGGTGGTATAGCAACTGTTATAAGTCCAATCTGAACGGACAGTACCTGGGAAACAAGCAGGATAATAAGGGAGTCATTTGGTATTACTACAAACACAATTTTCTTTCCATGAAGTTCGCCGAAATGAAACTACGCCCGACAAATTAATAACTTTGACAGTGATAAACCGTATCAAACGTGGACCTACAGGACTGGAGCGAAGGCAAAGCTTATGCCAAATATGGCGCTTTTGCAGTTGGAGATGAGACGTCGCTGTACGTGCTGACTGTGGGCTCGTATTCAGGGACGACAGGAGACGAGTTAACGTATCACAACAACATGAAATTTACTACCAAGGAGAGAGACAACGACAAAAATGGGAATTGTAATTCTGCGTTACACAGGCGCCTGGTGGTACAAAAGTTGCCATGCGTCCAACTTGAACGGACAATACGGACAGAGCATGGGCAGCCAGGGAATCCGCTGGTCAGGCGGTATTAAGAAGCATTCGGTGATGAAGCTTTGACCGACAAGTTGACTTTGACGACGATGAACGTTGCCCACTGATATCCGAAATGCGCATGTCAGTTTCAGAGTTGGTGATTGACAATCGCTGTACAGACTGAGTGTGGGCTCACATTCAGGGACTCGGGACACTCGTTAGCGTAAAACAACAACATGAAAACTTCTACAAACGACTGAGACAACGACGGGGCGAAGAATGATAGCTGTGCAGGAAGATACACTGGCATTTTAAAAATAGAAAAGTGGGTACTATCTACAAGCTGGGCACACTACATGATCATTCTCTCTTCTTTTGGCCTGGCATAAACATTTTTTCAAAATTTTATAGAATTTTCCCGAAGAGTTATCAATTTCTCAAAACATATCAGGCCGGTTATGATTGATGTCAGTATCAAATATGTGATACAAGATGACTAAAGATATGTCGCACAGTTACTGAAAAGTATCAGCTTTATCGAAAAAATTTCGAAAAACCGGAAGGGGACGGTGGCATCCCCTCCACCTCCGCTGTAAGTCGACACCACATTGACTTTAACAATAGTCATGGTCCGACCTGAGACGAAAAGAAATTGCCTGTCAACCAACTGTAGTTTTGAAAAGTGGGTGGCTAAAAACTTGTCTGACATGGTGGAGTCACTGTGATGCCGATGGAGCAAAAGGCTTTGAACTTTTAAGTCTTTAATTGAGTTTGCACACCAATTATTACCACTACAATTTTTTGCAATAACTACATATTAATTGTTTTCCACGTATTATAGGAAATGATTCATTATCATAACAGTGCATGCAACTGAACTGTTCAGCAATTCAAGAATAGTTTTCACCTTCATTATAACTTTACATGGAAGGAGGGTGACCTCTTTAGAAGAGTATAGTAGAACCATTTGCTCTATTATTAGATATAATAGCAAGAACCCACAGCACTGAAAAACTGCAGCGAGAGATGCGAGCGCAAGGAAAATCGAATTCACCGCCAAAATAACTTGTCTGTCCGCCAGTTTGGTGTTTACGCCCTCAGCGACCGCGCGATGCCTTTCAGACTCTTGGCGAACACTTGGCATGTAAAGGGGTGATGTAAACAGGGCCGAAATCGGTAATGGGTTTGATTATTTGCTTTAATGTAAAACACTTTAGTTTCGTCTGCACTCCAACTAGTTTCCTTATAGGAAAGGATTAAGTCATGAGCAAATGTGTAACACCGTTCTGTAAATATACTAAACTTGTGCAGGGCATGGGGGCCATGTAAACAAAGCCTAAATCGGTAATGGGTTTGATTATTTGCCTAAATGTAAAACACTTTAGTTTTGTCTGCACTCCGACTAGTTTCCTCAAAGGAAAGGATTAAGTCATGAGCAAATGTTTAACACCGTTCTGTAAATATACTAAATTTGTGCAGCATGGGGGCCATGTAAACAGGGCCTAAATCGGTAATGGCTTTGATTGTTTGCTTAAATATAAAACACTTTGGTGTTGTCTGCACTCCGACTAGTTTTCTCAAAGGAAAGGATTAAGTCAAGAGCAAATGTTTAACACCGTCCTGTAAAAAGTATATACTAAACTTGTGTAGGGCATGCAGTTTAAGGTTGCCATTATTACTATTTACTACTCCATGTGCACAAATAAAGAAGTAACAAAGTCACAAACAAATGTGTTTACTTCCCTGGTTGCGAGACTTGATGGACCATCAGCAACTCCTGTAAATTTTAGCTCAGGAAAACTGGAACTTATACGTCTGGCCAACTTCCTTAACATACAGATTTTATGATCTGTTCTACATCAAAGAATAGCCGTACACACTTTGTTAACACACACTCCAGTGGATTGAAGTTGTTATTTGAAAGACTCTAAATTCCAATCCGACTTGTGTTCCATATGACAAACAAGTAAGAGCTCAATAGTATTCGTTGCCGGACAGCTCATATTAGAACAATGGCTTTACCAATTTATACCCGGAGCCTTTTAATTTCTTACGGCGAAAACGAATGTACTTACGGCGGACTGTGCCTGTTTCTCCTTTTCTGGCCAAGAGTGATCGAAAAATTATTTAAACATGCAAATTAATAAATACGCTTTTTCTTTTCAACAAAAAAAAAAAAAAAAAAAAAAATTGTCATTCTAGCCTTATCATAAAGTTACCTAACAGCGTAAACTTTTCTATGGTTAGTATATTTTACTGCTGTTGAAAACATCAGTTTCCGTATTTGTACAGCGAAAAAAGGAATGTACAAACCTTTCCTGTAATCCGTTTTTTTGTAAGACATCCTATTCCAGCAGCTTATATGTATAAACGGCGAAATGTGCATCGCTTTGTACTTTCATGACGACTTCAAGTGCAAATGTAAATATAACTCAAAATGCTCTACTTCTTTAATTGAAACTGCCCACTCCAGACACAAATTACTTGAAACGAAGTTTTAGCTACAACGGGGCTTTTCTATGGAGAACATAGCCCCCAACCCTACCGCGACATGTACACCATAGATCCAGTGAACCGCCACGACCTGAGAGGACACCAGCGCAGACCTGTTCCGGTAGAAGCATCAGGCCTCCAGAGAGATTTAAAGACTTTATTACACAGTAATTGAAAAAGTTGTCCGGGACAAACTCAAATGAGACCTCAATTGTTCCAGTGAGTGACAGTCGTTAAGTTCAGGGACAGTTGCAAAGTTAATGCTATGTTTTAAAGCATTGAGACTCAGGTTTTTCGTTTTGTTTTTGTTTGCTATTGCTGAACACATGAGGGCGGGTTTAGATAGATAGATAGATAGATAGATAGATAGATAGATAGATAGATAGATAGATAGATAGATAGATAGATAGATAGATAGATAGATAGATAGACAGATAGATAGATAAACCTTTATTTTACTCCGTGTGATTTTCTATGCACATCCCTGCCTGAGGCGATATCTTTACACTTGTAAAATAGAAAGCGCTGCAAGGTAAGAAGATAGTGACCAAACAAATTCTGAAAATGACAATAGGGTCGACGAGCAAGGAAACGTTGGGCATGTAAACAAATAATGAATTCCGACTGCTAGTAGAGCGGTTTTCGACTCGCTTTCCAAAACCAATACCAGGGTATTGATAGTTCCCAATTACAGAACTGTGTAATTTCAAGCAACAAATATAATACAAGGGAAGTACCACTCAAACGAAAGCTCTTAATAGTACGTTGCTGAATGAAGTTCATGTTTTCGACATTTTAAGTTTGACGTGGACAGAGAAACATGCAGTTAGTATAATTATATTCAAAAAGAAAGCTAGTTAGCAAATTAATTATTAACTTGCGTTTTTGACTCTGAAAAGTAGATAACTAATCTACTCACACGGCACTCTGCAAAATATTTATCTACTCGGTTTT
The DNA here is from genome assembly GCA_964036295.1 of Plumapathes pennacea. Classification (NCBI taxonomy): domain Eukaryota; kingdom Metazoa; phylum Cnidaria; class Anthozoa; order Antipatharia; family Myriopathidae; genus Plumapathes; species Plumapathes pennacea. Next base: position 8,238,923 of record OZ038462.1, read on the forward strand.
TATATTTATTTTTTGGTATTGGAGAAAATTATTTTTATTCACTGCAGACAGTTCGGGAATGCTAAAGAAATTGCGGTTTTGAGAAAAGTATAAATTGATGCACATTCATTAGTTGATTAAGCAGACTTTGCAATATATTTTGCTTAAAAAAGCAGCGAGCCTTTTATATTGCAAAGTTTAAAACCTCGATTAAAATCATATGATGCAGGCTGAACGTATAGAACTGGTAAGATTGTTGGCGGTTAATGACTCTTTCAGACATAAGCCCGCGCCTTTTTTCCGTTATGAAATTATGACAAAGAGCTGTGGCTCTTGTAGAAATCGTAGACCAATGATGCACTTATGGAAATCATTCTCACTTGCAGTTCGACGCAATCTCTGAATTTAGGGCCAGAAAAGTATATTACCTGCCATCGTGAAGTATATAGTATTATTTTATAAAATAACTATGATACTGCGCGCACCCTGATTGGCTGAATAAACGTGTAATTTGAGAGTATATTACAAGCTGACGCGATACGCAATGTATTTTATTTGACTAATTATTTATAAAAGAAATATATAACGTGTTCCCGTGTAATATAGCCTCATCTAAACACTTTGGGAAGTTGGGAGAACACTCGAGCAGCGCCGGAAACCACTCGGCGGCCTCGTGGGTTCCTTACGCTACTCTCGTGTTCTGGCGTAATTAGCTCCCTGATGTAAGACGGCGCGCAATTATTTACAGCTTTGAAAATAGTTAACAGTAATTTAAAAGTTATACGCTGACTGACAGGTCAGTGAATGAAGTTCCATGAGGATGGGTGTTATGTGGTCGTACCGTTTGACTCGTGTTATCAATCTGGCTGCCGAGTTCTGAACACGCTGTAGTTTCAAAAGCTCAGAAGAGGGCAACCCATAAAGTAGGCTATTGCAGTAGTCTAACTTGGAGGTAATAAAGGCATGCACTAAGCGTTCAGTACTTGACTGATTAAGATATTTCCTTATCTTGCCGATTTTTCGAAGTGCAGCGTACGCCGCCTGACAAGTATTGTTGACATGACTTGTCATAGTGAGGCGGTGGTCCATGAAAATGCCTAGATTTCTGACCTTTACAGAGCAAGTTACCTCAGTATCATCAAATGAAATGCTGGCCACTGGCTCCAGTCGTGAAAATTTGGAGCTGAAATGGATAACTTCTGTTTTGGACGGATTACATGCTAACTTATTCTTAAGAAAGAATCGGTTTGGATATCGCACTTTTAGAGCTGCTTACGCCCCTTGTGCCCAGCACCGCGCACAATCGACCAGCATTTACAACGGACTCTGCCTCGCGCAAACGAGGCAGACCCTACTTCTTTGAAGTACCGGTGCCTGAAATTTTAGAGCTGCTGAGATTACCGTTTCCAGGAAGTCTCGGCACCCCTAAAATTTCAGGCACCGGGACCTCAAAAACGTTCCACCGGTGCCAACTTGTTGGGAGTACCGTGCAACCATTTTAGTGCGTATAAATAGGGTTTTATTTTTCTAGTGTAAACAGGGCAGACTAAACATTTATGACTGCTATACCGGCGCCTAAATTTTAGTGGTGCTAAGAGTCAGGCCGCTAATTTTTGGAAATTAAACATGTTGTGTTTTTCAAAAAATAAATAAATAAATAAATAAATAAATAAATAAATAAAAAACGAAAAAACAACAACAACAAAAGAAAAAAACAGAAATTCTGGCCTAGGGCTAGCGACGTTTATCTGACGCATCTCGTTGCTAACGTAGCGTAATGGCTTTTAATTAATTAAGGTATCATCACTGTCAACTTTGGAGTGGGTCAGCAAAATTTGTTTTTTTCTCATCTTGTAATTCACTTCGAAAGCGCGCATTTGTAGAAAATTACTGGTACCGGTGCCTAAATTTTAGTGGTACTGAGAGTCAGGAAATTGAACATATTTCGTCGTTTCCCCCCCCAAAAAAAAACAAAAACAAAAACAAAAACAAAACAGAAATTCCGGCCTTAAGCCTGGAGGAGCTGAGCTGACGCATTTCGTTCGTGAACGTAGTATAATAGTTTTAACGAACTGATAATTATTCGAACACGCAAATACAGGTACGTGCTCCTTTCCCAGAAGATAACAAGTATATTCACGGGGCAGTCTGCAAACATTATCTACTCGTTTTACTAAATGCCACTGGAGAACAAAGAGCAATTATTCACTGCACAGTTGAGAAATACGTTCAGAAAATTTGAAACTTGATAAAACTAGAATTACAATCGTAGAGTTTTAATTCGATAAGTAGATTTTAAAACAATGTTATTCATTGGATTATTGCTGGATGGCCAAAAATATGTTTTAGCATGCATTTAGGAGTCACTAAGCAGCTTATACTCCCAAACGAAAAATCTTCGCCGTTATTGGCAAGGTCTAACAAGACTGAAAAAACACTCACAGCAAACAATGTTTAGTTTTTAATTCAATTGACAGGTCCTTTGTTATGACGTGAGTTGAACTACCTGTAAAAACCGGAACTTGACGAGGAAAAAAGACCAAATTTGATTGGTGGTAGAGTTGACTGACAACAAGTTAAAAAGAAACGCTCACATCAAATAGCCCACAATTAGTAATGCCATGGCTGGGTTAGTAAGATCTGTTCTGTTCTTCGCTTGTGTTTTCGCGGCACACTTCTTTTCCGAGCATGAAGTTCTGTGCGCTAAAGGACTAAAGAGGACAACTGGAGTGGGATTTTCTTACGCGAATTTTGTTGATCACCTGTTTCACTACCTCAACGTCAGCCAAGTCGGGTCATATTTGCTGCATAAACTAGAAGACTGCGCTGCCGCTTGCGTTCGCAGTGCTACTTGTTTCTCCTTCAACGTGGCAGTACATCCTGACATAAACGGCCATTTTCTGTGTGAGCTTCTGGCCTCTGATAAGTACAACTCATCTGCCAAGTTCCAACCAAACCAGTCCTTCAACCATTACAGCATCTTCGTAAGTTCCTCTTTGTTTCGTTTTTAGTTTCCATTTTAGTGCAGAAAAATAACTACTGTTTTTAAACTGTTCAAACAGTTTGTAAAGTGCAAGTATTGTTATTAATACTCACATTTCTTGCCACGCGTAATAATATTTTTCAATGCGCAGTTTCGTTTTTCGGTTGGTATCAACTCGGTCGGCGTAACTTTAATTAAATTGAATTTTGCAAAATATAACGGAGTCAAAATAGTTGTCGGCTCTGTACGCGGAATCCTTGTTGCTCAGGAAACAAGCGAGCATAGAAGACAAACAAACAGTGAAGATATGACATTTACATTGAAGGGTTATTCGCTCGTTCTTCCTTTCTTTCAGAGTCCTTGTTCTGAGATGCCCTGTATGAACGGAGGGAGATGCATCGCTTTGTACTTTCACGACGACTTCAAGTGCAAATGTCCTCCAGAATTTAAAGGAAAGAGCTGCAATATCGGTATGGCAGGTCTAGTTGATAACGTATATAATTTTCGCTACTGATTGCGTGCTAGTTTGATTGAACTTGTATCAGAACAAGTTTCGAATTTGGTACGACACCAATAAGTCGGTAAAAAAATGACTTGAAAAACAAGTTTTGTCGCGTGAAAACGCGACAGATGCTGAGATTTAAGTTTGGTGTGGCAAGTATCTGCACGCACCATTAGAATTCTTTAATGAGCAATCTCTGGACTAGAGCGAGACTCTCAAGAGTGGTCAACGTCAATTTTCTCTTTCAGTTTCTCACCAGAAAAATATCATACAGTATAGGGAACTTGGATTTTGACAACTTGCTCAAATGAAACCTGATTAAACTATAAATTATATTAACAACACTCGTACATTTGCTTCAAAAGGTTGAGAGGATCTACATTTTGAGCTAGGGAGAGAAAATGTCGGCTAGCAAAGAAAACAGTAATGCGAGACTTATCTCATTTCATGCATAATTAATTTTGACAGTTTGACTTCGAACATTGGTCTTAATCACAGGCTACGATTAATCTAGCCTGCGCTTCATTAGTTATCTGTTTTTCTTCTTCCAAAATGCATTTCTTCTATCAGGAATTCTTAATTTCCAGTCGGCTTGTTGTAATTTACAGCTATTATCACTGCGGTTTTGGTAAATTCACGGTTGTTTAACAAGCGTTTGTTAAAGTTGAAAAACCCGTGACAGGCGGGAGCGACTTTAACTTGTCGAAATGTTGGTATCGTTTGATTATGTTTGCTTTGCTTCGCTTAGTTTTAACCAAAAATAATAATAAAAAATGTACACAACTGGAAGAAGAACTGCAAAAGTGAATATAATTAAACAAAAACCGCAAGAGCGCAAGAACATGTCAACAAAAATCTCACGTTACTTACTTGAAACTCAGCCAAGAAAATGAAGGCTTCCACACCGCTTGCGGTGAACATTACCCAATGAAATTATAGTATTTTTGCTTGCCTGTCAATCAAACTTCAAAATTCTAGAGGGGGGATTTATTTTACCAATTGCCATGATACCTACGCTTTGGCTCTCGAGTGAAAACGATTATATACTGGGCCCTTAGACCCTGCATAATAATATGTAATTGCAATTGATTTTACACTGAAGTGACCGAACAGCAGTGTGACGCTATCGCCACTTGCGTGTTTCCGCGAGCAGATCGTAATCGGGTTTTACTTGATCTAAAAAGGCCTCGTTCGGATGAATCCACAATCCTAGTAAACGCCAAACAAAGTAATCACGCAACTACGTTCGACATTCTAGACTATGTAGCGGCTTTCCCGGTAAAGGGAAGAGAGGCATCCCCCTCCTTCTCCCCATTCCGTTCACGTTTGTGCTGACCCCCTCCCCTTCCCCAGGAGAGCCGCTCCGCAGGATAACATTTATTCAAAAGTCGATAATCAAAGGCAAAACAAGTTTTGGAAACGTGAACAGAAACGTTTTCATGATATTTGAAAATCAAATTGTATCGTTAATCAAATGAATATTTTTCTTCTCCAATCATCACGCAGATGTGGACGAGTGCACAGAAAACAAACACAACTGCTCTGCAGACGCTACTTGTGAGAACACCCAAGGTTCGTTCAACTGCGAGTGTAACCATGGTTACCAGGGAGATGGCGTGAACTGTAATGGTAAGTATAATGACATACAAAAACCCTCACCCTACCCCCCGTGCAAATTCTCTCTTCCCGATTGACTGGCTTTCGTTTGTTTTCTTTCTTTAGTATTAAATGAATATATAAAGTTTCGTGCACTGTTTTCCCCCTTAGGAAATACAAGAGGTTGTTCTGATCTGTACAAAACCGGCATCACCACAAGTGGCGTGTACTCTGTTAATCCTGACGGCAAAGGAACTTTCTCAGTTTACTGTGACATGAAAACCGACGGAGGCGGCTGGACAGTGTTCCAGAGAAGACAAGATGGCTCCCAAGACTTCTACCTAGAATGGAGTCAATACAAAACGGGATTTGGACAGCTGACCGGCGAGTTCTGGTTAGGAAACGATAAGATCCACCACTTGACGGTCACCAGACCGAGCGAGTTACGAGTGGAGCTAGGGGAGTGGAGCGGAGGCAAAGCTTATGCCAAGTATGGCAGTTTCAGAGTTAGTGATGAGCAGTCGCTGTACGTGCTGAATGTGGGCTCGTATTCAGGGACAGCAGGAGACGAGTTATCGTATCACAACAACATGAAGTTTACTACTAAGGACAGAGATAATGACGCACATGGTGGAAACTGTGCTGTGAGTTACACAGGCGCCTGGTGGTACAAAAGTTGCCATACGTCCAACTTGAACGGACAATACGGACAGAGCATGGGCAGCCAGGGAATCGACTGGTCAGGCCCTGTGAAGAAGTTTACGGCAATGAAGCTTCGACCGACAAGTTGACTTTGACGACGATAAACGTTGCCTACTGATATCCGAAATGTGCATGTCAGTTTCAGAGTTGGTGATTGGCAATCGCTGTACAGGCTGAGTGTGGGCTCACATTCAGGGACGGCGGGACACTCGTTGCTTATCACAACAACATGAAAATTTCTACAAACGACAGCGACAACGACGGGGCGAAGAATGATAACTGCGGGAAGATACACTGGCATTTTTTTCTCCTGTATCGGAAACAAAATAGAAAAGTGGGTACTACCTACAAACTGGGCACATTACATGATCACACTCTCTTTTTTTGGGCTGGCATGAATATTTTTTCAAAGTTTTATAGAATTTTCCATCAATTTTTCAAAACATATCAGGCCGGTTATGATTGATGTCAGTATCAAATATGTGCTACACGATGCCTAAAGATATGTCGCACAGTTATTGAAAAGTATCAGCTTAATCGAAAAAATATTTTCGAAAAACCGGAAGGGGGCGGTGGCATCCCCTCCACCCCTGCTGTAAGTCGACATCGCATTGACTTTAACAATAGTCATGACCCGACCTGAGACCAAAAGAAATTGCCTGTTAACCAACTGTAGTTTTCAGAAAAGTGGGTGGCCAAAAACTTGTCTGACATGGCGGAGTCACTGTGATGTCGATGGAGCAAAAGACTTTCAACTTTTAAGTCTTTAATTGAGTTCGCACACCAATTATTACCACTACAATTTTTTGCAATAACTACATATTAATTGTTTTTCACGTATTTATAGGAAATGATTCATTATCATAACAGTGCATGCAACTGAACTGTTCAGCAATTCAAGAATAGTTTTCACCTTCATTATAACTTTACATGGAAGGAGGGTGACCTCTTTAGAAGAGTATAGTAGAGCCATTTGCTCTATTATTAGATATAATAGCAAGAACCCACAGCACTGAAAAACTGCAGCAAGAGACGCGAGCGCGAGGAAAATCAAATTCACCGCCAAAATAACTTGTCTGTCTGCCCACGCCCTCAGTGACCGCGTGATGCCTTTCAAACTATTGGCGAGCGCTTGGCATGTAAAGGGGCCATGTAAACAGGGCCGAAATCGGTAATGGGTTTGATTATTTGCTTTAATGTAAAACACTTTAGTGTTGTCTGCACTCCCACTAGTTTCCTTACAGGAAAGGATTAAGTCACGAGCAAATGTTTAACACCGTTCTGTAAATATACTAAATTTGTGCAGGGCATGGGAGCCATGTAAACAGGGCCGAAATCGGTATGAGTTTGATTATTTGCTTTAATGTAAAACACTTTAGTTTTGTCTGCGCTCCCACTAGTTTCCACAAAGGAAAGGATTAAGTCATGAGCAAATGTTTAACACCGTCCTGTAAAAAGTATATACTAAACTTGTGTAGGGCATGCAGTTTAAGGTTGCCATTATTATTATTTACTACTCATGTGCACAAATAAAGAAGTAACAAAGTCACACACAAATGTGTTTACTTCCCTGGTTGCGAGACTTAATGAACCATCACCAAGTCCTGTAAATTTTAGCTCAAGAAAACTGGAACTTATACGTCTGGCCCGCGACTTCCTTAACGTACAGATTTTTATGATCTGTTCTACATCAAAGAAAAACCGTACACACTTAGTTAACACGCACTCCAGTGGATTGAAGTTGTTATTTGAAGGACTCTAAATTCCAATCCGACTTGTGTTCCATATGACAAACAAGTAAGAGGTCAACAGTTTTCGTTGCCAGGACAGCTCACATTAGAACAACGACTTTACCAATTTATACCCACAGCCTTCTTATTTCCTACGGCGCATGCCCGGCGAAAACGAATGTAGTTATGGACTGTGCCTGTCTCTCCTTTTCTGACCAAGAGTGAAAAATTACTCAAACACGCAAATTAATAATTACCCTTTGTCTTAAAAAAAAAAAAAAAAAAAAAAAGATTCCAGCCTTATCATAAAGTTACTTAACTTAGCGTAAACGTTTTGGTGGTTAATATATTTTATTGCCGTTGTAAACATCAGTTTCCCGCGTATTTGTACAGCAAAAGAAGGAATGTACAAACCTTTCCTGTAATCCATATTTTTGTAAGACATTCTGTTCCAGGAACTTATATGTATAAACGGCGGAATGTGCATCGCTTTGTACTTTCATGACGACTTCAAGTGCAAATGTAAAGGCTCAAAATGCTCTATTTCTTTTATTGACACTGCCTACTTTACGCACAAGTTACTTGAAACGAAATTTTAGTTACAGCGGGGCTTTTCTATGGAGAAACATAGCTTCCCTTGGGTAATTTAATAGGGAATAAAACGAATATTTTACCTAGCGGATTCCCACATGGCAATCATGTAAAACTGTAATACATTTTTGTTATTGCAATATATTGTAAATACATATTATATTAGCTTCCATATACTGTAATTTTATTAATAATTTTGCCGTGTTCAATTAAACTACCCTGCACCTTTCCCTGTTCTACATGATAACACGATGTCTAACAGCTCGTTCGCGAAGCGTATTTGTCGTCAATAGTATATGTATGTATGCGCGAGACGGGTAAAAGCTGAAGAAACCACCAAGGGTGGAAAGACCAGTACCTGGCGTTATTAGCCAAACCGAAACAGCCGAACTCAACGCCTTATGAACCTCAGGACAAAGACCCTGCTACCAACCACAAGCACCCTGTTGGACCACAGGAAAGTAGGAAACAAGGACAGGGAGAAGCTCAAGGAGGCGCTACATGGACAGGTTTTCTACTACAATAGAGATGCTAAAGAGGACTGTGTCACATGACATCTCGCCAAGCATACTTCATGTACGTTACGTCGGGTTTGTGGTAATGACGTGGCGTAGCTATATATCAGCACAAGGGTGGAGGTGCACGGATGCGTGGAATAGACCCACAAAAGATATTTGCCAATACAGTTGAAGCTCCCGTAAGCGGACAATACCCTTGGGAAGCAGAAAAAGAGTGTCCGTAAGTGGAACTGTTCGCTTACGAGATTGTGTCAATCCAGAGTTTGACTGAGCTAGAGTTTAAACGGAGTTTCGTAGAGGTGTCTGTAAGTAGAGCTGTCCACTTGCGAGAGTGTCCGCCCAGAGAACTGCGACCATACCTCTCTTTTATAGCACCATTTGTTAAAATAAAGCACTACAGAACGGTACTCGTGGTGCTGCACAACAGTACAAAACACTGCTGCAGTACTTCGCACGTGTACGTTTTACAATCACAGATCAGTATTGGCAAATTTTCATTTGTAAGCAGATAAAACTTACGTCAGCCGGGCGCTGACGACAGTGACATGGGCAAAGAGTCACTTTACCGTTTAATTATCACAATTTTTGCACCAGTGTCATTCCTTTTTAGAGTGTACTAAGAGGTGTTCTGCTAAAGAGAAATGAACAGATTTTTCCTGTAGTTGTTAAACTAAAAAAAGTCCAAAGCAGTCTGAAAATAATTATTGTGACATTCCTTTCGAGTTCAACTTTGTTCTAATTAAATATATAGGCCTGTTTACACATTTCCCATGCATACTCCCATATATGAGCCATATAGGTATGCGCCGCCCCAAAGGGTATCATTTTCAGCATTTTAGTCTGAAATAGGGTATCGATTTTAGCAATTTAGTCTGAAATAGGGTCGGAGATTTTGATAGCGGAGTTACTCGGCGTGAGCTAAAAAACCCGCCAGAAACGGACGTCACAAGGAACTGTGCTGTAGAAGTATCTGACAAATGAGAGGTACGACACAGAGCGTTAGCAACAGAGGCTAACAGGTAAATCTGTTTTACTCGTACTGACCTATGATTTTTCTACATTGCACAGAACAAAACTCGTTTTCTAGTTGTAGGGCAAAGAGGAGCTGCAATACAGGCCAAGTCTGCAGGATAACTGCCATTCTCACTCGGCCCCTTGTAAATACACGAACCCCATGAGAAACATCACAGCACAAGACCGATTCACGCTCATGCCAAGTAAGGTAAGAATCGATACCAGTATGGCAGTTGTGTGTAGAGTAGGAATTATGCTTTAACACGAAATATCACCAAATGTTGGAATAACAGATAGGTATTATGTGAGTTTCGCAGCTGATTTTTAAGTCAGCTTAGAAAAACGGCATTAACAACACACAGATGAACCACTTTATGAATATAAGCAAAGCAAAACGATAGCACAAGATAGTAAGGTAAGAATCAATACCAGTATGGCAGTTGTGTGTAGAGTAGGGATTGCTTTAACACAAAATAGAGCGGTTTTCGGATGACTGTCGAAAGTAATTGTGTGGTTGCTTTGGTTTTGCGTTTCCCTCGCTTTCGGATTGGTCCACACGAGTTTGTCAGCATGCTCAGTCAATCAGGAACAAAACCAAAACCAAAACCAAACACTTCTCACGCAAACGATGGCTTGTGCTCGCACTGCTGATTGGAAAGTAAAACCAAACGCAAATTACTTTGGCTTCCAATTGGCTGAACTGTTTTCTCTCAGTCTCTGTGATTGGCCCGTGTGATTACTTTGGTTTTGGTTTTCGACAGTCACCCGAAAACGGCTCTATTACCAAATGTTGGAATAACAGATAGGTCATATGTGAGTTTCGCAGCTAATTTTTAAGTGTGGTCAGCTTAGAAAAACAGCACTATTAACAACACACACATGAACCACCTTATAAATATAAGCAAAGCAAACCGAATCCAAACAAGCGATTTCCACTTAACTCCACGACTCCACACTGATGTCGGCTGACCCAATTTGACAGTCACGCGGGCACAACTTACTTTCCTTGCCATTATTCAAAATATAACTAACAGTTTGTTTTTTTCTAATTGGCATTTTATTTGTGTGTGTGTGTTTGTTTTAGTAGCAGGTAGATCTCGTGACCTGTACCGAATTGTATATTAAATGGCACCTGCTCTTTCTTGGCACGGCCATAATTGCTTTGTGTAACTTGCACCAGGAGCATTTCTTGTGACATTCAACGGTCTTTCAGGGAGCAGTTCATAAGGCTGCTTTGCTATAAGATGAACACCTATGACCGACTTCTCGTGGCTTTCTTGTTTGCCATCTCAGTGGAGCAAGACCACTTTACCGATGGTAAGTCTGCCTTTTTTTCTTTTTATGTGAGAACCGCATTGCACATTAGAAAACACTTTGATAAGATCGTGTTAATTCTTAGCACAGCTGTAGTTTGACGGAACTCGCAATCTTGGTCTTGAAAATGTTTTAATAAAACGTTATTTTATCTGAAAAACGTGCATGTCACAAAGATCCCAGGATCGCCATTAATTCCGATTTATGTCTAAGTGCGTTCTGCAATTTATCGCATATACTAGGATATTTCTTAAAAACATACTCTTTGTGTTACGTCACTGTGCTACACCGTAATTTTTTGGCCGAAACAGTTATTTCGTTTTCTTGAATCGAGCAAACTAATGAATCGGATTTTCAACACTTCGAGCGCCGCACAAACACAAATAATCAAGAGAAGAGCTACAATAAATTTTTTCCAGGTCGTAGCCATGTCATTTAGTTTTGTGAAGTCCTAACTCTTCTAGCCACACCATGTTTTCGAGTCTTGTCGAAAACGACGAGGCACTAAAGAAGCGATAAATTTGACACCATGCAGGGCTCAAAGTCATTTCTGCTGTCTCACTGAAGCAGTAACACAAGTCTGCTGAAGGCGGTTTGGGGGAACTCTATAGCCCTGAAAACAACATTCTCTTGACTGTCGTATGGGACTAGCCATGGTTTTCCGTGTGTCGCGTAACTGGTTCAGAACCTTTCAGATTATATAAACAAGCTGGCACGATTTACAGACTGTTTATATAGAAATATATTCAATGCATAGAAAGTCGAGCATTTTTAAGGTTAAAATTTTGTTTACCAAGAATGAAAACATTTCGGAAAAAAAGTCTGTCAGCGATGACGCTTCTTGATCGCGCAGTGTCAAATTTTGCTAGCGCCGCGGGTTTTCGAGCTGACATATTTTTCTATTCCTGGCATTACGGTAATAGGTCGCCCCATCATTTTGTGTGTAGTCTTCTAATAGGTGCTTCAAAAGTTTGTTGAAAAACACAAGACGGCTTGAAACTCGTTAAATTGTAGACTGTTTTCATTAGCCCCGTGGGATATTTAGTTTCAAATTGTTAAAAATTGCTACTAGGGTGTTAAGTAATAATATGTTCAGCGATCTTGAAATCACCTGGCTTTTCTTATATTGCAAATTATATTCACTTTTTCGATGCACAAATAATCGTATTCTTCAGTATGTGGGACAAGCGTGTATATAGCTGGAATATTTGCGGAAGAAGAAATATAACGGACTTAACGGAGAAGAAAGCACAGAAAAATGAAGGAGATTGTACGCTTTTCTTTTGCCAAAACGCTGGCTAGTTTAAAACACCCACGTATCGAACAAGCAGCTGATTCAAGTTCCTACGTTATATTTCTATTTTGTCATTACACAATAGTCCCTTTGTTTAGAATCAGCCCTGGGGAGTCAGCCTCCTCTTTAGTAGAAAGCTACAAGACCCTTCAAGAAAGTTTAGACACGTTTGTTAAATTGCAAATTTCAAATCGTGGTATTCTCTGATGATTTCATTCACTCAGTGAGTCGGCCTTTTCAAGCGGCTTGTTTTATCGTCAGTTGTGCTTGAGCTAATTTAACATTATGGTCTCAGTTCTAATAAATCAATGAATTTTTGCCAGGCAAAATAACACAGAAAGAAGGTGTAGGCTTTGTGAAATTTAGGGAAAATAATGTACAACTTTTCAAGTGTGAACGGCACTTTGTGGTCAAGAATATTTTGTAATTTGCTACTAAATTTCAAAAAAGCCGCCGTGTTTCTGTGTTTGCTTAGGTATTATTAACTATCCAGCATTCGACGCAAGAGAATATTCTTTGAAAAAACTTGCATTTTAAAACTTTTCTATTTTCCTTGCACGAGATTGGAGTTTCATTCAATTAGAGTATGAGACGCTCAAAAACACCGAAAAAATGTTTTTACCGGCAGTTTTGGGCTTTTAGAACGGTTTTGTGTACTTTGTTTCATAGCTAATAAGTAATTTACAGGAAATCGAGTCGATCATCAATCTCTCTATTTTTATTATCTCGACAGTCAAACACCAGGGCGAAAAAAGTTGTGATAAATAATTGTAAATTGTTTATTTTTGGCATGCAAAATTGCTTTTCAAAATATACAGGTTGCCTAATGTTACTTAATTCCAAGACGTTAGAACCACTAAAAGAATGAGATTGTGAAATGAACTTAGACATTGTTTACGTAAAACGCAAAATAACAATTTGGAAGATAGCTTTAATATAAAGCATTCGCTTGTTGTTAGTGATGTGAAAGTGTTACGATTTAGTGCAAGCGCCGTATGATATTTTTCACCAGTCAAACCTAATTGTTCGTGTTGGAATCGGCAATGTCTTGCCCTCGTTACAATGAGAAACCGAATTGTATTCCAATATTGCCATGCCAACTGTGGGTGTCAGTGAATCTTCCGCTTTTTGTTTCGTTTCTTTAATAAATGTATTGGTACTTGGCTATATATCTATGGGTACATTCTTTCGGGAATATCTCGTTTATTTATATTCCCGCGGAATAGGAATAACATAATACACACAGAATACGAGTTCCTAAAAAAAAAAAACAGGCTTTGCGCTATTCCAGAACAGAATAGCTGACCTGACAGAATACGGCAAAAAAAAAAAAAAAAAAAAAAGAAAGAAAGAAAGAAAGAAAGATCACGATTACCACCTATTCTGTCCATTCCGAATAAACCGCTATTCCGACAATTCTGCTATCGGAAGCAGAATGTACGGAATACTATTCTGTTTATTCCGGAATCAAAAAAGAAACGCGTCTTGTAATTGACGACTTCTTCGTCAACACGCTGAGAGTAGAATATACATATGTGTAACTATATATTCATTCAGGCGTTCCCAGGTGACAACAGGAAGTAACAAGTACTGTTCTAATTCTGTTCTCATCCAGGAATGCCCAGAATTATATGTGTGTGTGTGTGTGTGTGTGTGTGTGTATATATATATATATATATATATATATATATATATATATATATATATATATATATATATATATATATATATATATATATATATATATATATATATATATATACACAGCTCTTTGCAAAAATTTTGAGCCCTCAATATAGATCACTATATACAAATATCAAGTGCATTGTGGGAAGGTAATGGTTCTAAAATTGCACACAAACCGGACAAATCAGAACAATATATTACCAGAAAGATATTTAAGTTCAAAATACAATGATTACTGAGTGTTCCTCCTCGTTATTCGGCTGGGGAAGAAAGTTTTCCAGTTGAACTCTTCCCACAATGCACTCGATATTTGTATATAGCGATATATATTGAGGGCTCAAAATTTTTACAAAGAGCTGTATATATATATATATATATATATATATATATATATATATATATATATATATATATATATATATATATATATATATATATATATATATATATATATATTTAACAAATAAACCAGCTTCAAGCGTGCTCCGTTCAGAAATAAAGCACGCAGCAAGTGACAAGAGCACGAAAGAAGTGTAGGGAGAAGAGTTTTTCCGCCTACTTCTTGATATATATATATATAGGATGTTACATGGCGGCGCGAACATATGAATTTTATTTTTGAGTGGTAAAAACAATATTTTACGAACGAGCGCTTCGCGAGTGAGTAAAATATTGTTTTTACCACTCGAAAATAAAATCCATATCTTCAAGCCGCCGTGTAATTTTTTTTTATTATAATAGACACGAGTGTTTTACGAGAAATTGCACAAACAACCGTGCAAAAGCGGGAAATGATGCTAACGATATCAGTGAATATATGAATATATATATAATTTCGTCTGCATATTAGGAGCCGAAGCCAGAAACCTGGATTTTCTCCCGCCAATCTCAAACAAAGCACTGAAAGGGCACGACATCAGAACAATTTATGCCGTGAATGAGGGAAATTGCATGGCAGAGTGTTACTTGGAAGAAAGGTGTGTATCCTACAATCTCGGTCCATTTGTCGACGGATTACACAAGTGCGAGCTGAAAGACGCAGATGACCTGCACCATGGAGATTTGATGCCGGAAAACGGTTACTTGTTCCGTGCGGCGAAGGTAACTGTATTTGGGCTTCGTGTGAGTGCACGGGTTCACGTGTTTGCGTTTGTATCATAGCAGCTAGAATTGATATTGGCTTTTGGATTTTAAGAAGAATTCGTCTTGAAGACACCAACACGTGCATATAGTTACACATGGTCTTTTTTGAAATGAATTTTTCAAATATTTTAGCATCAAAATTGAACAAAAACTCTAAATAACAAAGGCTTTTATAAAAACATATCATTCTCATATTGCATCCTCCAGACTTTCAAGCATTACAGTGGTAAAAAATATATTCATTACAATCCTATACCACTTTTGCTGGAAGGAGCTCTAGACTTGAACGGTCTGAGTGCCCAAGTCCAACTTTCTCCGCGCAGATAGGGGTCAATTGCCAATATCTGAACTAAACCAAGTATTTGCTGTACCTTCTCCCCAGAATCCCTGCAATGAAATTCGTTGTCCAGATTCAGAAACCTGTTTGACTGGTTTTACCGACAAAGGATACATTTGTCAGTGCAAACCCGGATATCGAGGAGAGACATGCGAAGGTAGAGTGAGTTCAATAGAGACTGTTAAGAATACAGCATGGGCGGAGGGGTGTGGATTGGGTGGCTAGCATAAGCACGTGTTTAAGGTCTCGATAAAGGTCCGCGCGTCCCTCAAAAATATTCTAGGAAAACGACTCACTGTAGCGTTGCTATTTAAGATATATACATGTACTATGTACCGTTGTAAAGATCTGGTACTGAAGAATGCAAATCTACTATTATGTTTTCCATACACGCTAAATTTAGAGTGCGATCTAGAACAGATTGATAAAAGATTTTGGAAAAAATTAGGTCTTTCGGGAACTAAGACTTTTGGTGTAGAAGACAAGCTTTTCTCAACACATATCAAACTCTTCCCATACAAATGGGAACATTTGTTATTTTCTAGTCCCAATCTCACGCGGCCGAAAGCGGCTAGGATAGATTTCAAAATGGCGGATAGATTCAAGAGGACTGAATAACCGAATTGGTTTGTTTAGAAGACAAAATCGGATAAAAATATCAGAAAACCTTGTGAGATTGAAGTAATTTATGTCGACAAGGTTCGCCAGCAGTTGGAGTTCCACTATAAAGACTGAACTTCGAAATTCGATGATTGGTGGCGGTTCGATGTGGAGGCTCTTCGGTGTTTCCCGTTCCAGCGCGTGCAAAAATGTTTGTCCTGAGCAGTGAGTCGTTTAATGATCAAGCAATATGATTCTTTGGTCAGACTTCCCGTGAAACTAAAATAAAGCTGTGGCCTACGACGCCATGTAGATTCAAACATGACATGCATGGCTGTTATCTGCATTTATCCTGATAATGTTTCCTCTCTGAATTTTACAAGGAGTTTATATTTAAAGAATGCTTTTCACGCTGGCTTGCAAACTGTCCACACAAAATGTGAGACACCTGATTTATTCTACCTATTTTCCCCTCCTTCCAATGTTTTAACTTGAATAACAATAAA
This sequence comes from Plumapathes pennacea, assembly GCA_964036295.1. Classification (NCBI taxonomy): domain Eukaryota; kingdom Metazoa; phylum Cnidaria; class Anthozoa; order Antipatharia; family Myriopathidae; genus Plumapathes; species Plumapathes pennacea. The sequence continues at coordinate 8,255,418 of OZ038462.1, forward strand.
TTGCAAGCTGTTTGAAAACAGAAATGTATCACATCCTCCAATGTTTCACATTGCACATGGCTTCCATGTGCCATCCTATTCTATAATGTGGCCAGAGATTAAATGCTTTGCACATAAAAAAGTGGAAACTATTGACAGATATACAGTTTACCCATTTGTCAGCTGCTGCTTCAAGAAACTAAATTTCCTGTTTACAAAAAGCTGTTAGAAGACAATTAACTTCATTATGATTTATAGGTCTAAAGTGTGCTTCTAAACTGTTTATCTCAGCCAACAGTATTTTGAGAATAAATTGATGTGTACAAAGTCATTCCATTTTAAACTAGTGCTACCTGAAATCTGCACTCTGAGATTTTAACTGTTGGCTAAAACATCAGTATTTTAACTTTAAGTTTTTTTATATCACCTGCACCATAATTAATACTATATTAACTAATATATATATTTTTTAGTATGTACAATTTATTAGTATAGCATTGCACCTGCACTTCAATCTTTTAGTATTAGTGTATTCACTAGTTGGAAGTATATACTGTACATTCTAAGCTTAAGTTCGAAGTGTACACAGTTGTTGATATACAGAGCTATATCAATTTTTGACTGGAATATATGACAAGAAATACACTAAAATGTGGGTTGTGATTGTCCGAGTGACAATTTTCCTGAAGACTACTCTTACCCAGACAACCACAATCTACATGCTGTTCAAACTCTGGTTCAAACCATGCAAATACACTCAATCTTCTGATTTGTGATATATGCCTCATTCTAAAAATATACCCATCGAGACAGCTTTATATGTGTTCTTTTAGAGCCCTTTTCACACAAAATACAAAGAGGAACGAGTTTTCTATTTTTAATGAACCAGCCATTTTCATATTTCATGTGCTTTTAATACAAAACTATACATATGAGAAATCAAAGCTATAATGGTTCCCCGCGAAATATGCCGGCGAGAGCATTTTCGGCGTATAAATACTGTATTAAAAAGTTACTGTTATCGTTCGAGACTCTCCGAATCACAAAACAGGAATACGAAATTCATTTACTTGCTTATTTTGTAGCCAAGTGACCAAAGTTGTGCTCCAAAGGGGCCTTCCGAACCTTGATAAATCCTCTTCAGCTGACCGTACACGACGCTGGCCGCTATCTCAACATCGAGCACATCTGGAGATTTGAATGTCGTATTCCCGCACCTAAATTTTACCGAATGTGCAAGTTTTATATACCAAAATGCGGGGAATTTAACCGTCTTTCGCAATCCGTTGGTGCATCTGTGGTACACGCTTGCGCAGAAGAACTAGAACCCAATGTTTGCGGCCAGTTGTCTCAAAACGCCAAAATGCCTTGTTAATTTCGCCCAACTGATCGAAAACAACCTAAAAAACCCGCAGCTAAAATGTTGTTATAAGGGCCAAAAAATATATACTTGGAAAGCATGAAGATTACATTTTTCAAATCCGGAGGTGCATCGACGGATTTTTAAACAAGAAACGAGCGCGAGAAGAAAAAGTGCGAAAAAACGCGATGATTCTGAGTGAGCCATTGTTATGGGCGTGGCAGTATATACGTCATAAGACCTTTTGTTAAGAGTGAGTTTCATATGAACTGCAAAAACGTATCTAACTTGCCGCCCGGTGACTGGTGCATACAAACTCACTAGAGTTTCTTTTCCATTAGGCAAAACCAGTACTGTACTTCTTTTTTACCTATACATGTCCTTTACGTAATCATTCCAAAGGAAATCCAATCCCATTATATTCCAATATGTAACACTATGGTAAATAAATGATGATGATGATGAAATACCGTCAGCCATTTTCGACACTTTTTTCGTTCCTTTTGTATTGAACAGTTTGTATAAAAAACGAGTTTCGAAACGCTCCCTCCATTTTAAAAGAGAATAAAATCGGCTTTTAAACGGATCAAAATTCACTTGTCAAAATTAAATGGAGGCGCGTGCACTGATAAAGTAAATAGCTACACGTGTTCCTGTTCAAATGGATGGGCTGGTGTCTATTGCACTACAGGTATGAACACCGCTAAACCTGTATATTCATCGACAGTCCAACTAAAATAATACTACTGTAGTTTAAATTGTAAATCTTATAAGACAGCGTTTACTAAATCTGATATCCGCTCTGAGATCGAGACTTGTACCAAAATTTTGTTGACTCATTCAGACGGTACTGATACAAATAAATGTAACTTATTAGACACTTGGGCCCCGTCCACACTAATCCAGATAAATTTGAAAACGAATATTCAATTATCCGTTTTGGCCTCCTGTCCACACTAAGACGCGTTCTCTCCGAAAACGGATATTTTCGAAAACGCTCTCCAGAGTGGATATTTTCGAAAACTCCGGTTTCATGTTGCAGTGTGGACGGCGAAAACGGAGCTTTTCGAAAAAGCGTGACGTTATGGATGATCATGTGATGATGATGCGCATGCTCAGTCCGGGGATTTAGCGTTTTCGGTCGGTCCAGTGTATTGGTGTGGACAGCAAAAACGATAGAGTGTGGACTAAAAACTTTCGATGCGTTTCCAAGTTTAGCCGGATTAGTGTGGACGGGGCCTTGGGCGTGCAGTATATCTTTACTGGTCGGCGACCGCTTCGGGGAATTGAAATACAAACAACGCCGACTAAAACTGCACAAATGTACTGCACGTTGTATCGTAATAAGCTATTTACATTAACATTAATTGGCGGCAAATGTTGTTTCTTGTTAGCAAATAATATTCAAATAAAATGACATGAAGTAACTTTATCATTACAATAGATTTTGCTCATTTGCATTGTATTCGACGCATTTGAATTTTGACGTTTGAAACAGGCCTAATTGTTCTCATTAGTTTACTAAATCGGCAATGTCTTTTTGAGCTTGATTGTGAACGTACGTTATGTAGATACGTAGCGCATTACGTAAATACGTAAACAATATTGTTTGCGTATGCATCTGTTTCTCTCTCTGCACCATCAATAATTTCTTTCTTTTTTGTAACTGCAGCTGCATAGGATTGTTCTGATCTATGCAACGCTAGTATCACCAAGGCCAACTTCGGATCCTAAAGTCGCCATAATTTAAAGCGACTTAAGAAAATCCGACTGGCCTGTTTTTTTGAGTTGATTTAAAGCGTTCGCGCTCGGATCGGACCTCCTCCCCTCCCTCGGGGGAGCCGCTGCGCAGGCTAACATTTATTCAAAAGTCGATAATTGAAGGCAAAACAAGTTTCAGAAACGTGAACAGAAACGTTTTCGTGATCTTTTAAAAATCAAATTGTATCGTTAATCAAATAAATATTTTTCTTCTTCTATCATTACACAGATGTGGACGAGTGCACAGAAAACAAACACAACTGCTCTGCAGACGCTATTTGTGAGAACACCCACGGTTCATTCAACTGCGAGTGTAACCATGGTTACCAGGGAGATGGCGTGAACTGTAATGGTAAGAAGTGTATACTCTGTTTCTTCTTTTTCTTGTTGTTGTTGTTGTTGTTGTTGTGTTTTGTTGCTCAGCCATCTTTGATGTCGTTTCAGATTACTTTTCTTAATGCCAAGTATTATAATTCAACACGTAGATATTGACGAATGCACGGAGAATACACACAACTGCTCTGCATACGCTACTTGTGAGAACACCCAAGGTTCGTTCAACTGCGAGTGTAACAATGGTTACCAGGGAGATGGCGTGAGCTGTATTGGTAAGTATAACGACATACAAACACCTTCACTCTACCCTCCGTGCAAATTCTCTACTCCCGATTGACTGGCTTTCGTTTGTTTTCTTTCGTTATCATTAAATTAATATATACAGTTTCGTGCACTGTTTCCCCCCTTAGAAAATGCAAGAGAGATTGTTCTGACCTGTACCAAGCCGGCATCACCACAAGTGGCGTGTACTCTGTCGATCCGGACGGCAAAGGAACTTTCTCAGTTTACTGTGACAGGACAGCCGACGGAGGCGGCTGGACAGTGTTCCAGAGAAGACAAGATGGCTCCCAAGACTTCTACCTAGAATGGAGTCAGTACAAAGTGGGCTTTGGACAGCTGACCGGCGAGTTCTGGTTAGGAAACGATAAGATCCACCGCTTGACAGCCAGCAGACCGAGCGAGTTACGAGTGGAGCTAGGGGACTGGAGCGGAGGCAGAGCTTATGCCAAATATAGCAGTTTCAGAGTTGGTGATGAGCAGTCGCTGTACACGCTGAGTGTGGGCTCGTATTCAGGGACAGCGGGAGACTCGTTAACGTATCACAACAAGATGAAGTTTACTACCATGGACAAAGATAATGACAAGTGGAGTGGAAACTGTGCTGTGGTGCGCACAGGCGCCTGGTGGTTCAACTACTGTCATCACTCCAACCTGAACGGACAGTACATGGGAAACGAGGAGGATGATAAGGGAGTCATTTGGTATTACTACAAACGCAGTTATCTTTCCATGAAGTTCGCCGAAATGAAACTACGCCCGACAAATTAATAACTTTGACAGTGATAAACCGTATCAAACGTGGACCTACAGGACTGGAGCGACGGCAAAGCTTATGCCAAATATGGCGCTTTTGCAGTTGGAGATGAGACGTCGCTGTACGTGCTGACTGTGGGCTCGTATTCAGGGACGGCAGGAGACGAGTTAATCGTATCACAACAACATGAAATTTACTACCAAGGAGAGAGACAACGACAAAAATGGGAATTGTAATTCTGCTGTGCGTTACACAGGCGCCTGGTGGGACAAAAGTTGCCATACGTCTAACTTGAACGGACAATACGGACAGAGCATGGGCAGCCAGGGAATCCGCTGGTCAGGTGGTATTAAGAAGCATTCGGTGATGAAGCTTCGACCGACAAGTTGACTTTGACGACGATGAACGTTGCCCACTGATATCCGAAATACGCATGTCAGTTTCAGAGTTGGTGATTGACAATCGCTGTACAGGCTGAGTGTGGGCTCACATTCAGGGACTCGGGACACTCGTTAGCGTAACACAACAACATGAAAATTTCTACAAACGACAGAGACAACGACGGGGCGAAGAATGATAACTGTGCGGGGAGATACACTGGCATTTTTTTCCTCCTGTATCGAAAACAAAATAGAAAAGTGGGTACTATCTACAAACTGGGCACACTACATGATCATTCTCTCTTCTTTTGGCCTGGCATAAACATTTTTTCAAAATTTTATAGAATTTTACAAAAGAGCTATTTCTCAAAACATATCAGGCCGGTTATGATTGATGTCAGTATCAAATATGTGATACACGATGCCTAAAGATATGTCGCACAGTTACTGAAAAGTATCAGCTTTATCGAAAAAATTTCGAAAAACCGGAAGGGGACGGTGGCATCCCCTCCACCTCCGCTGTAAGTCGACATCACATTGACTTTAACAATAGTCATGGTCCGACCTGAGACGAAAAGAAATTGCCTGTCAACCAACTGTAGTTTTGAAAAGTGGGTGGCCAAAAACTTGTCTGACATGGTGGAGTCACTGTGATGCCGATGGAGCAAAAGGCTTTGAACTTTTAAGTCTTTAATTGAGTTTGCACACCAATTATTACCACTACAATTCTTTGCAATAACTACATATTAATTGTTTTTCACGTATTATAGGAAATGATTCATTATCATAACAGTGCATGCAACTGAACTGTTCAGCAATTCAAGAATAGTTTTCACCTTCAATATAACTTTACACGGAAGGAGGGTGACCTCTTTAGAAGAGTATAGTAGAACCATTTGCTCTATTATTAGATATAATAGCAAGAACCCACAGCACTGAAAAACTGCAGCGAGAGATGCGAGCGCAAGGAAAATCGAATTCACCGCCAAAATAACTTGTCTGTCCGCCAGTTTGGTGTTTACGCCCTCAGCGACCGCGCGATGCCTTTCACTCTTGGCGAGCGCTTGGCATGTAAAGGGGTCATGTAAACAGGGCCTGAATCGGTAATGGGTTTGATTATTTGCTTTAATGTAAAACACTTTAGTTTTGTCTGCACTCCAACTAGTTTCCTTATAGGAAAGGATTAAGTCATGAGCAAATGTGTAACACCGTTCTGTAAATATACTAAATTTGTGCAGCATGGGGGCCATGTAAACAGGGCCTAAATCGGTAATGGGTTTGATTATTTGCCTAAATGTAAAACACTTTATTTTTGTCTGCACTCCGACTAGTTTTCTCAAAGGAAAGGATTAAGTCAAGAGCAAATGTTTAACACCGTCCTGTAAAAAGTATATACTAAACTTGTGTAGGGCATGCAGTTTAAGGTTGCCATTATTATTATTTACTACTCCATGTGCACAAATAAAGAAGTAACAAAGTCACACACAAATGTGTTTACTTCCCTGGTTGCGAGACTTGATTGACCATCAGCAACTCCTGTAAATTTTAGCTCAAGAAAACTGGAACTTATACGTCTGGCCGACTTCCTTAACATACAGATTTTATGATCTGTTCTACATCAAAGAATAGCCGTACACACTTTGTTAACACGCACTCCAGTGGATTGAAGTTGTTATTTGAAGGACTCTAAATTCCAATCCGACTTGTGTTCCATATGACAAACAAGTAAGAGCTCAATAGTATTCGTTGCCGGACGGCTCATATTAGAACAATGGCTTTACCAATTTATACCCGGAGCCTTTTAATTTCTTACGGCGAAAACGAATGTACTTACGGCGGACTGTGCCTGTTTCTCCTTTTCTGGCCAAGAGTGATCGAAAAATTATTTAAACATGCAAATTAATAAATACGCTTTTTCTTTTCAAAAAAAAAAAAAAAAATTGTCATTCTAGCCTTATCATAAAGTTACCTAACAGCGTAACCTTTTCTATGGTTAGTATATTTTACTGCTGTTGAAAACATCAGTTTCCGTATTTGTACAGCGAAAAAAGGAATGTACAAACCTTTCCTGTAATCCGTTTTTTTGTAAGACATCCTATTCCAGCAGCTTATATGTATAAACGGCGGAATGTGCATCGCTTTGTACTTTCATGAGTGCAAATGTAAATATAACTCAAAATGCTCTACTTCTTTAGTTGAAACTGCCCACTCCAGGCACAAATTACTTGAAACGAAGTTTTAGTTACAACGGGGCTTTTCTATGGAGAACATAGCCCCCAAATCTACCGCGACATGTACACCATAGATCCAGTGAACCTCCACGACCTGAGAGGACACCAGTGCAGACCTGTTCCGGTAGAAGCATCAGGCCTCCAGAGAGATTTAAAGACTTTATTACACAGTAATTGAAAAAGTTGTTCGGGACAAACTCAAATGAGACCTCAATTGTTTCAGTGAGTGACAGTCGTTAAGTTCAGGGACAGTTGCAAAGTTAATGCTATGTTTTAAAGCATTGAGACTCAGGGTTTTCGTTTTGTTTTTGTTTACTATTGCTGAACACATGAAGTCGGGTTTAGATAGACAGATAGATAGATAGATAGATAGATAAACCTTTATTTTACTTCGTGTGATTTTCTATGCACATCCCTACCTGAGGCGATATCTTTACACTTGTAAAATAGAAAGCGCTGCAAGGTAAGAAGATAGTGACCAAACAAATTCTGAAAATGACAATAGGGTCGACGAGCAAGGAAACGTTGGGCATGTAAACAAATATTGAATTCCGACTGCTAGTAGAGCGGTTTTCGACTCGCTTTCCAAAACCAATACCAGGGTATTTATAGTTCCCAATTTCAGAACTGTGTAATTTCAAGCAACAATTATAATACAAGGGAAGTACCACTCCAACGAAAGGTCTTAATAGTACGTTGCTGAATGAAGTTCATGTTTTCGACATTTTAAGTTTGACGTGGACAGAGAAACATGCAGTTAGTATAATTATATTCAAAAAGAAAGCTAGTTAGCAAATTAATTATTAACTTGCGTTTTTGACTCTGAAAAGTAGATAACTAATCTACTCACACGGCACTCTGCAAAACATTTATCTCCTCGGTTTTTATATTTATTTTTTGGTATTGGAGAAAATAGTGCAATTATTCACTGCAGACAATTCGGGAATGCTAAAGAAATTGTGGTTTTGAGAAAAGTATAAATTGATACACATTCATTAGTTGATTAAGCAGACTTTGCAATATATTTTGCTTAAAAAAGCAGCGAGCCTTTTATATTGCAAAGTTTAAGACCTCGATTAAAATTATATGATGCAGGCTGAACGTATAGAACTGGTAAGATTGTTGGCGGTTAATGACTCTTTCAGACATAAGCCCGCCCGCGCCTTTTTTCCGTTATGAAATTATGACAAAGAGCTGTGGCTCTTGTAGAAATCGTAGACCAATGATGCACTTATGGAAATCATTCTCACTTGCAGTTCGACGCAATCTCTGAATTTAGGGCCAGAAAAGTATATTACCTGCCATCGTGAAGTATATAGTATTATTTTATAAAATAACTATGATACTGCGCGCACCCTGATTGGCTGAATAAACGTGTAATTTGAGAGTATATTACACGCTGACGCGATACGCAATGTATTTTATTTGACTAATTATTTATAAAAGAAATATATAACGTGTTCCCGTGTAATATAGCCTCATCTAAACACTTTGGGAAGTTGGGAGAACACTCGAGCAGCGCCGGAAACCACTCGGCGGCCTCGTGGGTTCCTTACGCTACTCTCGTGTTCTGGCGTAATTAGCTCCCTGATGTAAGACGGCGCGCAATTATTTACAGCTTTGAAAATAGTTAACAGTAATTTAAAATTTATACGCTGACTGACAGGTCAGTGAATGAAGTTCCATGAGGATGGGTGTTATGTGGTCGTACCGTTTGACTCGTGTTATCAATCTGGCTGCCGAGTTCTGAACACGCTGTAGTTTCAAAAGCTCAGAAGAGGGCAACCCATAAAGTAGGCTATTGCAGTAGTCTAACTTGGAGGTAATAAAGGCATGCACTAAGCGTTCAGTACTTGACTGATTAAGATATTTCCATATCTTGCCGATTTTTCGAAGTGCAGCGTACGCCGCCTGACAAGTATTGTTGACATGACTTGTCATGGTGAGGTGGTGGTCCATGAAAATGCCTAGATTTCTGACCTTTACAGAGCAAGTTACCTCAGTACCATCAAATGAAATGCTGGCCACTGGCTCCAGTCGTGAAAATTTGGAGCTGAAATGGATAACTTCTGTTTTGGACGAATTACATGCTAACTTATTCTTAAGAAAGAATCAGTTTGGATATCGCACTTTTAGAGCTGCTTACGCCCCTTGTGCCCAGCACCGCGCACAATCGACCAGCATTTACAACGGACTCTGTCTCACGCAAACGAGGCAGACCCTACTTCTTTGAAGTACCGGTGCCTGAAATTTTAGAGCTGCTGAGATTACCGTTTCCAGGAAGTCTCGGCACCCCTAAATTTCAGGCACCGGGACCTCAAAAACGTTCCACCGGTGCCAACTTGTTGGGAGTACCGTGCAACCATTTTAGTGCGTATAAATAGGGTTTTATTTTTCTAGTGTAAACAGGGCAGACTAAACATTTATGACTGCTATACCGGCGCCTAAATTTTAGTGGTGCTAAGAGTCAGGCCGCTAATTTTTGGAAATTAAACATGTTGTGTTTTTCAAAAAATAAATAAATTAATTAATTAATTAATTAAAAGAAAACGAAAAAACAACAACAACAAAAGAAAAAAACAGAAATTCTGGCCTAGGGCTAGCGACGTTTATCTGACGCATCTCGTTGCTAACGTAGCGTAATGGCTTTTAATTAATTAAGGTATCATCACTGTCAACTTTGGAGTGGGTCAGCAAAATTTGTTTTTTTCTCATCTTGTAATTCACTTCGAAAGCGCGCATTTGCAGAAAATTACTGGTACCGGTGCCTAAATTTTAGTGGTACTGAGAGTCAGGAAATTGAACATATTTCGTCGTTTCCCCCCCCCCCCCCCCCCCCAAAAAAAAAACAAAAACAAAAACAAAAACAAAACAGAAATTCCGGCCTTGAGCCTAGAGGAGCTGAGCTGACGCATTTCGTTCGTGAACGTAGTATAATAGTTTTAACGAACTGATAATTATTCAAACACGCAAATACAGGTACGTGCTCCTTTCCCAGAAGATAACAAGTATATTCACGGGGCAGTCTGCAAACATTATCTACTCGTTTTACTAAATGCCACTGGAGAACAAAGAGCAATTATTCACTGCACAGTTGAGAAATACATTCAGAAAATTTGAAACTTGATAAAACTAGAATTACAATCGTAGAGTTTTAATTCGATAAGTAGATTTTAAAACAATGTTATTCATTGGATTATTGCTGGATGGCCAAAAATATGTTTTAGCATGCATTTAGGAGTCACTAAGTAGCTTATACTCCCAAACGAAAAATCTTCGCCGTTATTGGCAAGGTCTAACAAGACTGAAAAAACACTCACAGCAAACAATGTTTAGTTTTTAATTCAATTGACAGGTTCTTTGTTATGACGTGAGTTGAACTACCTGTAAAAACCGGAACTTGACGAGGAAAAAAGACCAAATTTGATTGGTGGTAGAGTTGACTGACAACAAGTTAAAAAGAAACGCTCACATCAAATAGCCCACAATTAGTAATACCATGGCTGGGTTAGTAAGATCTGTTTTGTTCTTCGCTTGTGTTTTCGCGGCACACTTCTTCTCCGAGCATAAAGTTCTGTGCGCTAAAGGACAAAAGAGGACAAATGGAGTGGGATTTTCTCACGCGAACTTTGTTGATCACCTGTTTCACTACCTCAACGTCAGCCAAGTCGGGTCATATTTGCTGCATAAACTAGAAGACTGCGCTGCCGCTTGCGTTCGCAGTGCTTCTTGTTTCTCCTTCAACGTGGCAGAACATCCTGACATAAACGGCCATTTTCTGTGTGAGCTTCTGGCCTCTGATAAGTACAACTCATCTGCCAAGTTCCAACCAAACCAGTCCTTCAACCATTACAGCATCTTCGTAAGTTCCTCTTTGTTTCGTTTTTAGTTTCCATTTTAGTGCAGAAAAATAACTACTGTTTTTAAACTGTTCAAACAGTTTGTAAAGTGCAAGTATTGTTATTAATACTCACATTTCTTGCCACGCGTAATAATATTTTTCAATGCGCAGTTTCGTTTTTCGGTTGGTATCAACTCGGTCGGCGTAACTTTAATTAAATTGAATTTTGCAAAATATAACGGAGTCAAAATAGGTGTCGGCTCTGTACACGGAATCCTTGTTGCTCAGGAAACAAGCGAGCATAGAAGACAAACAAACAGTGAAGTGATGACATTTACATTAAAAAAAGTTATTCGTTCTTCTTTCTTTCAGAGTCCTTGTTCTGAGATGCCCTGTATGAACGGAGGGACATGCATCGCTTTGTATACTTTCATGACGACTTCAAGTGCAAATGTCCTCCAGAATTTAAAGGAAAGAGCTGCAATATCGGTATGGCAGGTCTAGTTGATAACGTATAAAATTTTCGCTACTGATTGCGTGCTAGTTTGATTGAACGTGTATCAGAACAAGTTTCTAATTTGGTACGACAGCAATAAGTCGGTAAAAAAATGACTTGAAAAACAAGTTTTGTCGCGTGAAAACGCGACAGATGCTGGGATTCAAGTTTGGTGTGGCAAGTATCTGCACGCACCATTAGATTTCTTTAATGAGCAATCTCTGGACTAGAGCGAGACTCCCAAGAGTGATCAACTTCAATTTTCTCTTTCAGTTTCTCACCAGAAAAATATCATACAGTATAGGGAACTTGTCTTGACACCTTCCTCAAATGAAACCTGATTAAACTATAAATTATATTAACAACACTCGTACATTTGCTTCAAAAGGTTGAGAGGATCTACATTTTGAGCCAGGGAGAGAAAATGTCGGCTAGCAAAGAAAACAGTAATGCGAGACTTATCTCATTTCATGCATAATTAATTTTGACAGTTTGACTTCGAACATTGGTCTTAATCACAGGGTACGATTAATCTAGCCTGCGCTTCATTAGTTATCTGTTTTTCTTCTTCCAAAATGCATTTCTTCTAGCAGGAATTCTTAATTTCCAGTCGGCTTGTTGTAATTTACAGCTATTATCACTGCGGTTTTGGTAAATTCACGGTAGTTTAACAAGCGTTTGTTAAAGTTGGAAAAACCCGTGACAGGCGGGAACGACTTTAACTTGTCGAAATGTTGCTATCGTTTGATTATGTTTGCTTTGCTTCGCTTAGTTTTAACCAAAAATAATAATAAAAAATGTACACAACTGGAAAAAAAACTGCGAAAGTGAATATAATTAAACAAAAACCGCAAGAGCGCAAGTACATGTCAACAAAAATTTCACGTTACATACTTGAAACTGAGCCAAGAAAAAAAGGCTTCCACACCGCTTGCGGTGAACATTACCCAATGAAATTATAGTATTTTTGCTTGCCCGTCAATCAAACTTCAAAATCCTAGAGGGGGGATTTATTTTACCAATTGCCATGATACCTACGCTTTGGCTCTCGAGTGAAAACAATTCTATATTGGGCCCTTAGACCCTGCATAATAATATGTAATTGCAATTGATTTTACACTGAAGAAGTGACCGAACAGCAGTGTGACGCTATCGCCACTTGCGTGTTTCCGCGAGCAGATCGTAATCGGGTTTTACTTGATCTAAAAAGGCCTCGTTCGGATGAATCCACAATCCTAGTAAACGCCAAACAAAGTAATCACGCAACTACGTTCGACATTCTAGCCTGTGCAGCGGCTTTCCCGGGAAAGGGAAGAGAGGCATTCCCCTCCTTCTCCCCATTCCGTTCACGTTTGCGTTCGCGCTCGGATCTGACCCCTTCCCCTTCCCCGGGAGAGCTGCTACGCAGGCTAACATTTATTCAAAAGTCGATAATCAAAGGCAAAACAAGTTGTCAAATTGTATCGTTAATCAAATGAATATTTTCTTCAATCATCACGCAGATGTGGACGAGTGCACAGAAAACAAATACAACTGCTCTGCAGACGCTACTTGCCAAAACACCCAAGGTTCCTTCAACTGCAAGTGTAACCATGGTTACCAGGGAGATGGCGTGAGCTGTAATGGTAAGAACTGTATATTCTGTATATTCTGTTTTCTGCTTCTTCTTCTTCTTCTTTTTGTTGTTGCTGTTGTTGTGTTTTGTTGTTCAGCCATCTTTGATGTCACTTCAGAATATTTATCTTAATGCCAAGTATTATAATTCAACACGTAGATATTGACGAGTGCACAGAGAATAAACACAACTGCTCTGCAGACGCTACTTGTCAGAACACCCAAGGTTTGTTCAACTGTGAGTGTAACAATGGTTACCAGGGAGATGGCGTGAGCTGTAATGGTAAGAACTGTATATTCTGTTTTCTGCTTCTTCTTCTTCTTCTTTTTGTTGTTGCTGTTGTTGTGCTTTGTTGTTCAGCCATCTTTGATGTCACTTCAGAATATTTATCTTAATGCCAAGTATTATAATTCAACACGTAGATATTGACGAGTGCACAGAGAATAAACACAACTGCTCTGCAGACGCTACTTGTCAGAACACCCAAGGTTCGTTCAACTGCGAGTGTAACAATGGTTACCAGGGAGATGGCGTGAATTGTATTGGTAAGTACAACGACATACAAAAACCCTCACCCTACCCCGTGCAAATTGTCTCCTCCCAATTGACTGTCCTTCGTTTGTTTTCTTTCTTTAGCATTAAATTAATATATAAGGTTTTGTGCACTGTTTTCCCCCTAAGAAACAAGAGATTGTTCTGACCTGTACCAAGCCGGCATCACCACAAGTGGCGTGTACTCTGTTAATCCTGACGGCAAAGGAACTTTCTCAGTTTACTGTGACATGACAATCGCCGGAGGTGGCTGGACAGTGTTCCTGAGACGACAAGATGGCTCCCAAGACTTCTACCTAGAATGGAGTCAGTACAAAGCGGGCTTTGGACAGTTGACCGGCGAGTTCTGGTTGGGAAACGATAAGATCCACCGCTTGACAGCCAGTAGACCGAGCGAGTTACGAGTGGAGCTAGGGGACTGGAGCGGAGGCAAAGCTTATGCAAAATATGGCACTTTCGCAGTTGGAGATGAGACGTCGCTGTACGTGCTGACTGTGGGCTCGTATTCAGGGACGGCGGGGAACTCGTTAACGTATCACAACAACATGAATTTTACTACCAAGGACAGAGATAATGACAAGTGGAATGCAAACTGTGCTGTGAGCTACACAGGCGCCTGGTGGTATAGCAGTTGTCTTCACTCCAACCTGAACGGACAGTACCTGGGAAACAAGATGGATGATCGGGGAGTCAAATGGTATCACTACGAAAGCAACTCTCTTTCCATGAAGTTCGCCGAAATGAAACTGCGCCCGAAAAATTAATAACTTTGATAGTGATAAACCGTATCAAACGTGGACCTACAGGACTGGAGCGAAGGCAAAGCTTATGCCAAATATGGTACTTTCGCAGTTGGAGATGAGACGTCGCTGTACGTGCTGAGTGTGGGCTCGTATTCAGGGACGGCGGGGGACTCGTTATCGTATCACAACAACATGACGTTTACTACTAAGGACAGACATCATGATAACAGGGGTGGTACAAATTGTGCTGTGCAATACACAGGGGTGGTACTGTGTAATTGTAACTGTGTAATTGTGCTGTGCAACACACAGGCGCCTCGTGGTACAAAAGTTGCTATGGGTCCAACTTGAACGGACAATACGGAAAGAGCATGGGCAGCAAGGGAATCCGCTGGCTAAGCAGTATCAAGAAGCATTCGGTGATGAAGCTTCGACCGACAACTTGACTTTGATGGAGATAAACGTTGCCCACTGATATCCGAGATGTGCATGTCAGTTTCAGAGTTGTTGATTGGCAATCGCTGTACAGGCCGAGTGTGGGCTCACATTCAGGGACGCGGGACACTCGTTGCGTATCACAACAACATGAAAATTTCTACAAACGACAAAGACAAAGACGGGGCGAAGAGTGATAACTGTGTGGGAAGATACACTGGCATTTTTGTTCTCTTGTATCGGAAACAAAATAGAAAAGTGGGTACTACCTACGAGCTGGGCACACTACATGATCACTCTCTCTTTTTTGGGCTGGCATGAATATTTTTTCAAAATTTTACAGAATTTTCCAAAAGAGCCATCAGTTTTTCAAAACATATCAGGCTGGTTATGATTGATGTCAGTATCAAATATATGCTACACGATGTCTAAAGATATGTCGCACAGTTACTGAAAAGTATCAGCTTTATCGAAAAAATATTTTCGAAAAACCGGAAGGGGGCGGTGGCATCCCCTCCACCCCTGCTGTAAGTCGACATCACATTGACTTTAACAACAGCCATGACCCAACCTGAGATCAAAAGAAATTGTCTGTCAACCAATTGTAGTTTTCAGAAAAGTGGGTGGCCAAAAACTTGTCTGACATGGTGGAGTCACTGTGATGCCGATGGAGCAAAAGGCTTTGAACTCTTAAGTCTTTAATTGAGTTCGCACACCAATTATTACCATTACAGTTTTTTGCCATAACTACATATTAATTGTTTTCCACGTATTTATGGGAAATGATTCATTATCATAACAAGTGAACTGTTCAGCAATTCAAGAATTATTTTCACTTTCAATATAACTTTACATGGAAGGAGGGTGACCTCTTTAGAAGAGTATAGTAGAGCCATTTGCTCTGTTATTAGATATAATAGCAAGAAACTACAGCACTGAAAAACTGAAAAACTGCAGGAAGAGACGCGAGTGCAAGGAAAATCGAATTCACCGCCAAAATAACTTGTCTGTCCGCCAGTTTGGTGTTTACGCCCTAAGCGACCGCGCGGTGCCTTTCAGACTCTTGGCAAGCGCTTGGCATGTAAAGGGGCCATGTAAACAGGGCCTAAATCGGTAATGGGTTTGATTATTTGCCTAAATGTAAAACGCTTTAGGGTTGTCTGCACTTCCACTAGTTTTCTCAAAGGAATAGATTAAGTCATGAGGAAATGTTTAACACCGTTCTGTAAATATACTAAACTTGTGCAGGGCATGGGGGCCATGTAAACAGGGCCTAAATCGGTAATGGGTTTGATTATTTGCCTAAATGTAAAACGCTTTTAATTAGTGTTGCCTGCACTCCGACTAGTTTTCTCAAAGGAAAGGATTAAGTCATGAGCAAATGTTTAACACCGTTCTGTAAAAAGTATATACTAAACTTGTGCAGGGCATGTGGGCCATATAAACAGGGCCTAAATCGGTAATGGGTTTGATTATTTTCCTAAATGTAAAACGCTTAAGTCATGAGCAAATGTTTAACACCGTCCTGTAAAAAGTATATACTAAACTTTGTAGGGTATGCAGTCTAAGGTTGCCATTATTATTATTTACTACTCTATGTGCACAAATAAAGAAGTAACAAAGTCACACACAAATGTGTTTACTTCCCTGCTTGCGAGACTTGATGGACCATCACTAACTCCTGTAAATTTTAGCTCAAAAAAAAACTGGAACTTATACGTCTGTCCGACTTCCTTAACGTACAGATTTTTATGATCTGTTCTACATCAAAGAAAAGCCGTAACACTTAGTTAACACGCACTCCAACGGATTGAAGTTGTTGTTTAAAGGACTTTAAATTTCAATCCGACTTGTGTTCCATATGACAAACAAATAAGAGCTCAACAGTTTTCGTTGCCGGACAGCTCATATTAGAACAACGGCTTTACCAATTTATACCCAGAGCCTTCTTATTTCTTACAGCGCATGCCCGGCGAAAACGAATGTACTTATGGACTGTGCTTGTCTCTCCTTTTCTGTCCAAGAGTGAAAAATTATTCAATCAAAAATATGTTTCTTTTTTGGAAACGGTAAAGCTTATAGACCAAGGGAAGCAAATGAAGGAGAGGCTACCAAGCCCATACAAGTCTGTTTTGATCGCGGCTCAAAGCAACGCAAGGTTTCTCGAATAAACGAGCTTTCTACGTTTGGTGATTTTTGCGTCCCATACTACCAAAGGTTTGTAGAAGAATCAGTCGTAAGGCGAGTATTAGGCCGATATGTAAATATCGACAGCTGATCACGAGCTATTCCCATTTGCTGCTCGCCAACAATGGCTACACTACGCCTTTGTTTTTGAAACAGAGGCAAACTGCTGACCTGCACACCAAAGTGATCGCAGGCTCGGAATTATTTTGCCGCGCTTTCAGACAAACCTGTATCACGTTTCAAGCCTTGGACATGCACATTCTTAACGTGCAAAAACTGACTTGGCTATAGAATCCTTTGAGTATATACGTACGACAAAAGTTCCCGTCACTGTACTATGACGCTACAAGCGCACTGGCAACGGGTCAGTCCTATTATATTGCTAAATCGTAAATATCGCCCTCAAAACACTAGCCAAATTGACTAAAACAATCCCCCCCTCACCCGAACGAAGTTGGATATTGGATCATGGGCATGAAGAAACACAAATTCAATATGATCGGGAGGGGGGCGAAGGGGACAGGAAGTCTCATTGATAATATTTTATTGCAAAAGAACGAAACTTTCCAACACTTTTGACCACGGTTGCAAATTAATACTTTTAGTTCCTGTAAGAGCTACGTGTTCGTCTGTGTCGGCGAAGCCATGAAACAAGAATGGACAAACGCGAGGTTGGGGTGGGTACGTTGAACACCGTGAGACTACACATTCTTTGTGAAGTGCCACAGATCCATAGAAACCTCACGTTCATACATCAGTGCTGAATAATCTACTTAAAATATCACATGACAAGTTTAGAACAATAGTGTACCATTTTTGTGTCAATCTTTTTCTGAAATATCAACCAATGGCGTGCCAGCCAAAGCTCAAGAAAACATCTGATCGCGTTTCGTTTTCAGCACCGCTGGCCCGACCTCGGAAGAGCCGACGCACTCAAGAAACTCTGAGTAACAAAGCAACCCAAGCGAAGAAGACAAACGTAAGCATTTTTAAACTAAACGTTCGGAACTTTTTAGAGAGTGTTGCTCGTCATTCTTTGGCTTCGATTTCAACAGCTCAGTGATCCTTACAATAATTGTTAAACTTCACTTAGCAGGAAGGCTATTCAGGCGTCCTTGTATAGCCAGATAATATTAAACAAAATCCTGAATTCTGTGCAACTAAAATGTAGGCACGAGGAATTCGTCTGATAACTCTCCGCGTTTTCTGTTCACTAGTAATAGCTGGCTCTCCGAGGTTTTCGGTTAATAATATTATCACTAATATCATAATATTATCATTGATGTTTTGTTACTACAAGGGATGGTTTTCAAGCAAATTATTTCAAAGAGGGCCATAGCTCTCAAAACATTCCCGTAACTCTTAGCAAAGTAATAATTTTTTTAACTTTTGACTCACTGGCAAACCGAAAAGCGACAACGAAAGAGATCTCATTTTCATTGCAAATGTCATCTCTACAATATTACTTTACAAAAACGATGCTCGGTTTTCTGTTTAGTGCTCCGTTGCCTTGTAGTTTACATTTAAAGTTGGACCAGTAAAACAATCATTTGTGTCGTAGTAAACTTGTAATTTTTATCCATTAAATACAGATAACACGCTCGATTTTTACTCAAACTAAAAAGAAAGAATATCGAAGTTTAGTATAGCAGGAAACGGCAATTCTGGTACTAAATATTCTCAGTTCTGGCGGAGGCAGAGGTTAACCGACATTACGCCTCGTTTAAAGCTAAATTCATGCGAAAAGCAACCTAAAACTCAAACCTATAACCCTGAAAAGATATGCTACAGTGCAAAAAATGAGCAACAAGAAAAAAAGCGACCTCTTTTTGAGACGTGTAAAGAGAGATGGCATCGGGTGTCCATAATGCCAAATAACTTCTCAGTTTTCAGCGGCAAATGTTATTCTTCTAGCCAGCCCCTCTCACATATCCTTTTTACTTTTGTTCTACTAGGATTTCAAGTGTTCGCACCGCAAGGTATCTAAACACGAAAAACGAGGATAACAACAACACTACAACACTATTTTTATATTTCGTTCAGATATATTGCACAAAAGAATAAGAAAGCTAGGAAGCCTGAAAAATAGTATAAAACCAATCTAGTCAGACTACCTTAAAATGTCGTAATAAATAATTGAATAGGTGGGTCAAAACAAACAAATATACAATCTCACCGCACTTACGAGGGAAGCTGTAACAAGAGACGCTTCTTTATTATCTCCGAGGCTGTCGAATATGTAAATATGATAATTTTAAAAGTGTCCTGTACTTGAGAGAATTATTTAGCTTTAGTTGCTCAGATTACAATATTGCTGTCATTGTCAAGGGACCTTTTATCAGTATTTACACGTCAAGATCGAGATAGCTTTACTTACAGAATGACTGACAAACATTGAAAAACGAGATAGCATTCCGAATATTACGCAGAGGTCGGAAATACATGTTTGTTTTTTAATTTTTAATTAATTAATTAATTTATACATGAATCAGTCATGTGTTAGTTCATAAACAAGTTCTTCTGCCCATCTATTGCAATGCAGATTACTTTGCTCTAATAAATGGGATACATTAGTATCATTGATACAAAAGCTCATCCGTCCATGAATTACGATAGTTCAATATGTTCTGTCCAACCCCACGGAACATTCTCCCGACTTTCTAACAAGCCGGACTATTTAACTGAAGGAAATCACCCTTTATCTTCTTGTTCTGCACTCCGTTTATTGGAAACTTTTTCCATTCGATGCAAGTTAAGTACACACTTTCATAATATACTTTAACAATCGATTAATACGTCAACCTCTTGTCCCTTTTTGCACAGTTTGGCAAAATATGAACAGGACGATTTTCATTTGCCTGCTGCTGGCTTGTGTGGGCAACATTAATGCCCAAGTTGGCACTTGTTATCGATATGGAGGAAGGTGTGTTGCGTATATCTTGTGCAGGCGAGGGTGGACCATATTGACAAGTGGACCACCCTTCTGCCCCTTACCCTGGAACCCGATATGCTGTCGAAGACAGGTGATAATTGTGTTTTTGTTTTATTTCTAAATCAGACTATTCAAACTTTCCTTTCCTTTCAGCTTGATATGCTTGCTCAACTACAGCTAACAAAGAACCTGGGCATATTCCGAGACACACAAGAAAGCGCAATCACGGAATATAGTTTATTCTGTTCATAAATATGATGAGGCTGTGGTGACTACAAATCGCACTTTTTAGGGACGGCGTCCCACTGAAAGTGGGAAGCATGACCTTATTGTAGTCAAGACTGCGTCAGTCAGTCAGTCAGTTATGTTGTGTTAACAATTGACTTCCAAATTTGGGCAAGAGCGAATACGCATGAAGAAATTTCAAGAGCTTAGAAGACGTCTTTTTGGAGTTACTTTGATTGTTATCATTGTACTCATGAATTTCCAGTCGATCTGTTGCATTTCAGAACCATTATCACCGAGGTAAATTCTCGGTTGTTTGAAATTGCACAGCTCTGTAATTGGGACAGTGCTCGACATTAAGGTTTTAGGTTGGTTGCCCTTCGGACTGTAGATTGACTTCAAGCAATAGAAAGTTTCATAATTTCTAGTTGCCCGGCCCAGAATTTACCTGCCCGACCAAAAGTTTTGGTTGCCCCGGGCAAGCGGGCAACCGTTAATGTCGAGCATTGTGGGAACTATAAATACCCTGGTAATGCTTTTCGAAAGCGAGTCGAAAATCGCTCTACTAGCAGTAGTAATTCAATTATTTGTTTACATGCCCAACGTTTCCTTGCTCGTCGACCCTATTTTCATTTTCAGAATTTGTTTGGTCACTATCTTTTTAACTTGCAACGCTTTCTATTTTACAGTGGGGATAATCTTGAAGAGGATCCACCTGGCTGAAGAGCAACCGTCAATAGAGGAAAGTTAAAACTGTGCTCCACAATTCAATGTAATGGCAAAGTAAAATAAAATATTAGCTGGTGAAACAAGTAAAAATTTCCATTCGCTTATCCTTCTCACTAATCATGCTCTTGACCCCCTTTGACTACAATCCAAAATAAGTTATGTTTAAACACAAAATCCACAAACTGTATATGGCCCTTCACTGTTCAAGCAGCATTTAACTTCCTCATGCTTCCTCATGCTTCAACATTTGATACAAGCTCCCAAAGCTCTGAAAACTTAACCCACCGCATGACGCGCACGTGATCGTCGTTAATCCCGAGATTTCCACAAAACAGTTATTCGCTGCTTTCTATTGTTTTGTCGACCAGTAGTAACGTAGATGTCTGGTCAATAATCGTCAACAATGTAGTCGTGGATTACCAGTTCTTCGGCAAACTAATCATAGTTCATCGGCTCTAAATGCTAGTGTACGACCCTTTATCGATTTTCTTCACATATTTACTATAAAACGAACCTGTATTCAACGGATACTCTGTTAAACGGACGCGGACACCAAAACCAAGCCATTTTGTTACCCGAATCCTGTACTAAGCGGACACTTCCAGAATTTTTATAGTGTATCTTTATTAGGTTATGCCAAATATTAGATATTGCAGAAGAGTTTTCAAATAATGCAACTTAGCAAAAAATTTGAAACCGGTGTTCTTCATAATCATTATGAAAGGTATTTGAAATAGGAAAAAAAAAAATCAGTAATTTAGGGGAGTTTGTGGTACACAGGAACATGGCCAAATATTTAATGCTACATTATGTCAGAAGTTTCAGGAAATAAAAATTAAGTGACTCATGTTTCATTTCAGAGCCTCTTAATAGGATTTCAGATTTAAAGGTTACAATGTACATTAAAAGTCAACTGATAGAGTTAAAACATTGGTTTTTCATACCTTTTGTGGAACATGCTCAATCATACTGTAAATATCAAAATGCACAGATATATACACAAATATAGTGCATAGACGTGAAACTTCAAACAAAGTTAAACGTAATGTTTAAAAAGAACAGCTACTAATATTACAGTACTGTTGGTGGTAGATAAATCCTGATGACATCCAATGTAAACACACTACATGCATACCACTTTCTTAAAATAGAAAGGGACTGCCAAATAATCAAGAAATAATGCATTTGGCAAAGTTTCATGCACAGTATAACGGTATAAGCAACAATAAATCTACAACTGCCACCACTTTCTTGAACTGCTTCAATCTTAAAGCAGTTCAAAAGTGTATGATTCTAAAAAGTGGTTTGTAAGATTTCAACAACAATAGGAAGATATATTAATTAAAAATATATTGTTCAGTTCAACATTTGAAACTGCCTACCTGACCAATAGCCATGTTCTCCCCCAAATTCCCTTTCGTACAAAATTCAGATAGGTGTTGTTGTAACTTGGCTAATAATTTCTGCATCTCCACACTAAAAAGGCTGTTCTTCAATGTCTGGTATACTCTGTTGAGAGGAAAGATGAAGATTAAAATAATGTAACTTTTTATGCAAAACTACAACAACTGCCTTGCGAGAATATTGATCTTGGAGGACAGGAGGTCCAACTGCACCACACACAAGTCTGAAGGGCTAATATACACTACACTCTCATAACTTTATTACTTGCACAATGCGTTAGATGCATAAACGTGCGTTTTTTTACGCATATTTTTTCTTGAAAACGCATTTTTAAAGTCAAGATTAAACTGGGGTGCTTTGTGCTTGTGAGCTTTTGAAAGTTACTCGAACGAAATTCGTGCGACACGTCGCGGAAAGAATGCCACACGCGGATCTCTGTCTGTAAGTATATGTGACAACACGTAAATTATACAATCATGGCCTTTTATGCGGTCACATAGATTGCTGAGCGTTCACGTTTGACCGACGAGCATGTGGACAATCCAATGTTGATCGCAATGGAAGGGTGACAGCAGCGGTATCGTTGTTAACTTCGCAAAGTTCGGATTTTTCTTTAGACAGAACGGTATTCCAACTTTGATCCGTGGTTTACAAGTACAGTCGGCGCCTTGTCGCGGATCGAAATGTTTGCGCTACGCTGGGCACGCTGCCTGCATTCATCTTGTGTCTGAAACTATTACCGTTAATATCTTGTGGAACAACTATTAGCGCCATTAAAAAAAAGTAATAATCGTGGCATAGGGGAGTCAAACGAAAAAATACTTTGCGGAATGGCGCCTAAGTTAAAGCCGGTAAATATGGTAATACGTATTTTTCAGACAGTCATACGCATTTTTACGGCAGGCCGCGTTTTCAACGCATTTCTCAAAAGCCTAGCGCGAAGGCTGATTCCATCAAAATCCAGCAAGGTGGGGAAGAGGTGTGGGGGAGTGTAGCACCTTTCAGGTTGGTTTACTATGTGAAGCCAGGTTCATTGTTTTTAGGGTTAGGGTTTTTGCTTGGTTTGTTTAAGTATTGTTTCCTTGCCCAATGGTGCACGACCTTACGAGAGGTGCTACAACGCCCGTAGGGGGGTGGGGGTGGGGTCTTTCATGATTGCTTTCCTACGTGTAGCAGCTTCATTGTTTTAAGGGTTAGGGTTTTTGCTTGGTTTGTTTAAGTAATGTTTCTTTGCCCAATAAAGAGCAACTGTAGAATACCGGGCCTCAATTCTACGAAGCAAGACAAACAAAGACTGTATTGTTACGGAAAGTAGTGGCCCGGTACCTGAAGTTTACCTAAATCTTATCATAGTGGAAAAATAGCGTATTATTTAAGAGACTCATCACATGAAGACTGCCAGGTTTCTTTCTCACTTTGGCCAACGGAGCCGCTGTTATTTTCTTGAAGTTCGGTAGTAAGCGCCAAGATGAAAACAACGCACATGAGTAAGACCGCTGACCTGATTCGATTTTTTGGCCGCGCCAAAACTGGGGCGAGCAAAATCGAAAAACTTCGCCGCGCTGTTTCTACACTAAAAACGATCACATTTGCGAGCGGGGAAACTTGAAAAGACACGACAGCAAACAATTAGTTCACAACGCAATTACTGTTGAAATTATGTTTTGTGAGGAGACTGTCGCAAATTGCGACTCATAATAATTATCCCTGTCAAATACATTCACTAATTTGCATACATTCTAAACTACAAAGTGAAACCGAAAGTCTTTAGTCTGTTTTTTTTTTTTTTTTTTTTTTTTTTGCTTTTGTCTTTTTTTTTCGTGGCAATCCATCTTTATCAAAGTGACCAAACTGAGATCACGTCGTCAACACTTGCAGGCATCTACAAAGCTTTGCTTGGGCTGCTGGTGAATAGAATTCGCAACAAGACGGCTGAAAAGTTAAAAGATAGTGACGTGGAGTCCAAGGGTCGAGACTAAACATTCTTTTGCGAAGTGCCACAGATCCACAGAAACCTCACGCTCATACATCAGTGATGAATGATCTACTTAAAATATTATATGACAAGTTTAGAACAATAGTGCACCATTTTTGTGTCAATCTTTGTCTTAAATATCAACCAATAGCGTGCCAGCCTAAGCTCGAGAAAACATCTGTTCGCGTTTCGTTCACATCATCGCTAGCCCGACCAAGAAATTCTGAGTAACAAAGCAACCCAAGCGAGGAATACAAACGTAAGCATTCCTTAACTGAACGTTCGGAGCTTTTTAGAGAGTTGCTCGTCATTCGGCCTTGGCTTCGATTTCAACAGCTCATTGATCCTTACAATGATGTTAAACTTTAAGCAGCAGGACGGCTATTTAGGCGTCCTTTATCAAACAAAAACCTGAATTCTGTGCATCTAAAATGTAGGCACAAGAAATTCGTCCGATAACTCCCCGCGTTTTCCGTTCACAAGTAATAGTTAGCTCTCCGAGGTTTTCGCCTATTATTATTATTATTATTATTATTATTATTATTATTATTATTATTATTATTATTATTATTATTACTATTATTATTATTATTGTTATTATTATTATTATTATTATTATTATTATTATTATTATTATTATTATTATTATTATTATTATTATTATTATTATTATTATTATTATTATTATTATTAAATAGTGATCGCTGTGCTTTTTAAGTGCTGGCCATGGTGAAAAATGCGGTGTGTACTTGAAGTGTGATGAAAAAAGAGGAATGTTGAGCTGAGAAAATAGCGATGGCAATGAACAATATTGATTTTATTTGCAGAGGAAGTCAACAATTAAAGTAGTCTGTTCTAGTCCCTCCTTTTCTCTCCAAGATCGTAAATAAACGCCCAATTTGAAGCCGAGCGGAGTCTGGACGCTAAGCGGAGGAGAAGAAAAGGAGGGACTGTAGACACCTTGTTTGTTATTTTTGAACTCTCGTTTCTCTAGAAACGGGAATTTTCCCATTGGCTGAAAAAATTCCCAGACCTGTCAAGAAACTCGTCAAAGTCACAGTTTGCGTGGGACAGTCTCGAAAATCTCGAAGCGATGGGCGATCTATTCGAAATGTGTTTGAAGCGATTCCCAAACGTTTTATCGTTAAAGAAAGAGCAAGAACACGCAGTCAGAAGTTTGTTGAAAAAATAAAGATGTTCTGGTAGTTCTTCCCACTGGTTTTGGCAAAAGCCTCATTTATCAGTTGTTTATTTGTGTAAAGCAACATCTCGGCGAAATCAGAAATGAAGTCATTTTCGCTGCTTGAATGTTCTCCCGTTGAATGTCGGCGTCTTGAATAACGAATATCATGATCGAATTAACGAATGACAAGAACGAATAACAAACGTCAACATCGAATAACGATTTTACAATAACACGTCAGTTTCTCGCTTTGTCATTGGCTAATTTTTATCATCAATACGAGGACAGACACATTAAATCGAGTGCTGACGACAGTGATTTGGACGAGGGTGACTTCAGCTTCAATTTTACCTCAATTCTTGCAAAAGTGACATTCGGCAATTAAAGTAGAGAACCAGAAGTATTCAGAGGCGAATTTCCTCGAGCTTTGTCTTGAAATTGTCCAGAAAACCGCAGCAGAAAAGCGTACAGTTCCATTTCTTTCCAACTTCTTTGACAGGATTTTATTTTGCACGCGTGAAACTGTCACTTTTTGGCCAATGAAATCACCATCACCATCACCATCACCATCACCATCATCATTATTATTATTATTATTATTATTATTATTATTATTATTATTATTATTATTATTATTATTATTATTATTATTATTATTATTATTATTATTATTATTATTATTATTATTATTATTATTATTATTATTATTATTATTATTATTATTATTATTATTATTACTATTGTTATTATTATCATTATTATTATATTTGAGATTTTCTTATGTGTACAAGGGATGGTTTTCAACCTATTTTTTGACTAGATTATTTAGCTAAAGGAAATCACCCTTTATCTTCTTGTTCTGCACTCCATTTATTCGAAACTTTTTCCATTCAATTCAAATCAAGTACACAGTTTCATAATATACTTTAACAATTGATAATACGTTAACCTCTTGTCCCTTTCTGTACAGTTTGGCAAAATATGAACATGAAGATTTTCATTTGCCTGCTGCTGGCCTGCATGGGCAACATTAATGCCCAACAAATAATCACTTGTTCTGGGCAGATTGCTAACGCATCATGCGTTGGGGCCAACCAGTGCTTGCCACCAAACAAATTGATGGCAACTGGACCACCCCTGTGTTTGGGGAAGCAAGAATGCTGTCTGAAAAAGTCACCAACAAAAAAGTAAACTTAAAACTGTACTCCACAGTTCAATGTAAAAGCAAAGTAAAATAAACTATTGGCTGGTGAAACAAGTAGACATTTCCATTTGACTTACCCTTTTCATGTAGTGCAGGTTATGTGGTTCTCCCTCTTCTTTTGTTAACCCTTTCACTCCCAAGAGTGATCAATTTCAATTTTCTCCTTCAGTTTCTCACCAGAAGTATTATTATCATACAGTAAGGAGAACTTTGCTTTTGATACCTTGTTCATGTGAAAATTGATTAAACTATCAATTCTCACTACATCACTTATACATTTTCCTCCTGAAGGGTAGGGAGAATCTGTATTTGAGCTTGGAAGTAATGGCAGAGTAAAAGGAAACTCCTTCCGACAAAAAGTAGTAGTGCAGTACATTACATGATTGTCAATGAGGAACTTTTTGTTGTGATGATTTTCAGTGGACCAATGGAGACCAATTCACGCTCACCAAATCTGGTTTGACAAACACACAAACTGCCAGCGATTTCTGCTGGTCAGCACTTGTATAGTTTCGAGGGCTTTGTGAGGCAATTGTCACTTTTTGACAAAAGTTGAGGTTTTCCTTTCTCAGCAGGGAGCTAAATTAGTAATTCATCCTGCTGGGTTAGGCTGTTTACTCGTGAACACATTTATGGTTATAATATGCAATATCATCCTCTCCTGCTTCGACATCAGAATTTTCAGGAACTAACAAAATATGTTATTCATGTTTCATTTCAGAGCCTTAATAAAAGTTCAGATTTAAAGGCTACAATGTATATGAAAAGTCAAGTGATAGAGTGAAAACATTGGTCTTTCAATTACCTTTTGTGGAACATGCTCAATCATACTGTAAATATCAAAATGCACAGAAAAATGTAGTGCATAGATGTGAAACTTCAAACTATTAGATAAATGTTGCTAGTATAAAAGACATGCAACATTAAAAAATAACAGCTACTAATATTACAGTACTGTTGGTGGTAGACTAACTGATGACATTCCATGAAAACACACCACATGCATTAACCACTTCCTAAAATAGAAAGGGACTGCCAACTAATCCAGAAATAATGCATTTGGCAAAGTTCCATGCACAGTATAAAGGTACAGCCCCAAAGCATCAATAAATCTACAACTGCCACCACTTTCTTAAACTGCTTCAATGAATTGGAGAGGTTTGTAAGATTTCAACCACAACAAGAAAATATATTAAAATATTGTTCAGCTCAACAACTGCTTACCTAAGCCATGCTCTCCCCCAAACTACCTTCTGTGCAAATTCATGTAGGTGTTCTTGTAACAATTATAATTTTTGCACTTCCACACTTTAGTAAAGCTGTTCTTCAGTGTCTGGTATTCTCTGTTGAGAACAAGGAAACATGAAGATTAAAATAACGTAACTCTTTATGCAAAACAACAACAATGTACTGCTTTGCAAGAATTGATCTTGGAGGACAGGAGATTCAACTGCACCACACACAAGTTTGCAGGGCTATAATTTGTGATCACACTCTAAAGTGCAACAAAATCCAGCAAGATGGGAAAGGATTGTGGGGGAATGTAACACCTTTTTCAGAAGCCACTTTTGTGATTGTTTCCCTATATGTGTAGCAGCTTCATTGTTCTTAGGGTTACGGTTTTTGCTTCGTTTGTCTAAGTTTTGTTTCCTTGCTAGGGGGGTCTTTTGTGATTGCTTTCCAATGTGTAGCAGCTTCATTGTTTCAGGGTTAGGGATTTTTTTGCTTGGTTTGTTTAACGTATTGTTTCCTTGCCCAATGAGGAGCAACTGTAGAACACCGGGCCTCAATTCTACGAAGCAAGGCAAACAAACACTGTATTGTTATGGAAAGTAGTGGCCCGGTATCTGAAGTCTACCTAAATCTTATCATAGTGGAAAAATAGCGTATTCTTTAAGAGACTCATCATATGAAGACTGCCAGGTTTCTCCCTCACCTTGGCCAACGGAGCCGCTGTTATTTTCTTGAAGTTCGGCAGTGCACCGCACGACACATCCAAACAACGCACATGAGTGAGACCGCTGACCTGACATGAAACGATTCGAATTTTGGCCGCGCGAAAACTGGGATGAGCAAAAATCGAAAAACTTTAAAGGTGGTGTTACACTGGTCGATTTGCAACGACGATTTACAACGATGCGATGTTGCGCTAAAAATCGTTGAGGTGTAACACCCCATTGCGAACGATTTTTCGCGATGTTTGCAGTGCTGCAACGCGTTGCAAGTTCTTGAAAGCGATTCAAAAACTTGCAGCGCCGTTGCGTGGATTTGGAGCAAATCGGCGTTGCAAATTGTCGTTGCGAATCGACCAGTGTAACACCAGCTCAAAGCTATTTCGTTGCACTTACTAGAAATACGATAATCGCAGATACCCCCTCACTCTGCCATTGATGGGACTTTTACTTTGGTAACTCCCAACAAGAGTAGCCTTTGTTTTACCGAAATGTCGACTCAATCTTTTCTTCGAACTCAAGTGCTACACGCAAAGGAAGGAGAAAAAGAATGGTGTGTCATACTTTTGCGTTGAAAAAAGAATCGATTGCGTGACGAAGTACGTATTTCCCACGGTCGGCACGTCAAATTAATTCATACAGTCTGCCAAGCACGTTCTCAAAATTTAATACTCAAAGTTTGAAGTTGGTAAAAAAGGAACACTGATTTTCTAATTTTGAATTCATAGGCAGTACAATTAAATAGCTTCCTGTGCGATCTGATTTTATTCTGGAAGGCATTCACCAGACTCAGGCATGCATATTTAATAGGCTCGAATTGTTTTGCATGTGAACCCCGCACTCAAAACAGCAAGATTTCTCCCAGAATCAAAGCAAAACTTGAACAGTTTACTTCAAATTATACACGGGCTTCAAACCCAGTAATACTTCTAAGGGCTTGTGAACGATTCTCGCTGCAATCACCGCGTGTCAGATTACAGAAAAATAAGACATCTGACTAAATCATTCAAGGCCCCAAGTTCCGATTGCTCTGAGCGAATACGGTAGCCGAAACTGGCGACAGAAGCGTAGTAAAACAATACTTCGAAGGAAAATGATCAGCATACAGATTTTAATACATTCTTGAAGTGACCGAGTTACAAGCTATACGGGATAGAATATATTTGTCACGGTGATTGTTCGATTTTCACTGACTAACCTTTGTTGCTTGTCCTTTCTAAATAAGTATCTGAGTTTAACACAAAACGGCGTCTGAAGCTCCCGATTTGCTTTCAAGCGCTGTTCCCTTTGCGGAGTTGTCTGTGTTACCCGCTTCTGTTCATGTCGCTTTTGGTCGGCATTCATGCGCTGTTGTCTTTACGGAGTCTTTTCGGCCCGCTTTTTCTCCTGAAGGTCTCGATTTGCTTTCAAGCGCTGTTCTCTTTGCGGAGTTGTCTGTGTTACCCGCTTCTCTTCATGTCGCTTTCGATCGGCATTCATGCGCTGTTTTCTCTGCGGAGTCTTTTCTTCGGTCCGCTTTTGCTCTTGAAGTGCCTGTTCCCTTCTCTTTTGAAGACGAGCTTCGCGAGACCGTTCTGTTTCAAGTTTTCTAGTTTTCAAATTCATTTTCGTGAGCGCAGTTACGTACAATTGTTGCTTTGTTCAAATCTTTCTTAAAAACATGGCGGTGACGCTAGTCGATAGCCTTATTTGGACATTGCCTTAGGCACCTGGCCTAAAAAGGTCGCATCGGACAAACACACAAACAAACAAACACACGAACATTAGATTTCGAGATGGCGACGCGCTTGGAGTCTTCAAATGAGCCGACTATGATGCATGAGCGTCGTAAATATTTCCCTCACTTCGTTCGGGGACAACCTCGAACTTGGAAGGCAAAACATTGGAACTGTTTTTGGGTATCAAAAAAAAAATGTACCGCAATTGTGTTAGGAAGAGCGCATGCTTATTCGAGCGTTCAGTGTTGTGCACTAATGAAAACTAATCGAAAATGATGGCGTGTGTAGAAAACGTTCGTAGTGCCACAGCGGGTTTGGTCCCGAAACATACTCATCAGTTGCAAGTTGCTGAGGTCGCGTTGCACAGTGTAACATCCCACCTCAATTTGCAACTGCAACAATAGTTGTTTAACTGTTGCGAGACAACATGAGAAAAACCCAATGAGAAAATTATTGATCATCGGACGAACCCGGAAACTGATACTAATTTTATTTACAATGACACTTGGTGTAAGGTAACTATAACCAGAGGCTATTAATTTACCACCTACTGTAACTGTCGGTAAAGCCTAGTCTACTCGCTGCCGTTTTTGTGGTCGCAACACCTTGTGCCCCTCCCCCCAAACAAAAAACGGCTGCGAGCAGACTAGGCAAAGCCAAAAGACCATTTTTTTCTTCGTGCAACAACTGCCGAAAAGGTTTACCAACTCGTAACCCAAGTCATATTTCTACAAGACTTTCACAGGAAACCGCTAGTGGCCTAAAGCTCGTTCATATAGTTATTAATATTTATCCATGGCAACTTCCAGCGTAACTTAACCTTTTCACTCCCAAGAATGATCAACTTCAGTTTTCTCTTTTCAGTTTCCCACCTGAGATATATGAAATTAAGGAGAATTTGGCATTTGATACCTGGCTCAAGTGACAGCAGATTTAGCCTGCAATGCAGGCGTTCTTGTTCGTTTCCAGGCAAAATTCGTTCGGAGTGGGATTGGGGCGAGGAAAAACCTGCGGGGGGAAGAAGGGGCGGGGGTGGGAAAGGGAACTTCTCTCCTCCTTCCTCCCCCCTCCCTATTTTCCTCCCGCATCCCCTTCCTCCTCCGCAGCTTTTGCTACACCCCAGTCCTACTCCCGAAAGAATTTTGCCTTAAAACGAACGGGAACGCCTACATTGCAGGCTACAGCTGATTAAAACATAAATTCTATTTTCATTATTCATACATTATTCTTATTTTATGGTTGAGAGGATTTGTGTTTTGAGCTTGGGAGTTAAAGGGTTAAAATAAGCCAAATTTTGTCCAATACACAAAATGTATCAATCTTGTTTCCAACCACAACAATCGGTGTCTCCGGCATAACATTTCTTATTTCGGGGATCCACTTTTCTGTTACACTCTCGTACGATGCATGGTTTGTAGCATCGAAGCAAACAAGGAAGACGTCTGTTTCTTGATAAAACACAAGTTGTCTGAGACGATCGTAATCGGGACCTTGGTGAGTCCGTGATAGTCACAATAACAGGAGTTCCGTCAACGACGTGGTCATAGAGATCACCCTCAAAATTTCTGGGAATGTAAACACGCGGGAAGGACAGGTTTAAGCGACATAATGGTAAGCAAGCTATCAAATGCCAAATTCTCCATACTGTATGATTTACCTCTGGCAGGGAACTAAAGGAGAAAACTGAAGTTGATCAGGAATGAAAAGAAACTGAACTTCATCGATTAGACTGACCGCTAAAAACTGCACTCTGCTAATTTCCATGCATTCCCAGGAAACTTTCCTGTTGAATAAAACAGAATTTTTGAGTCAGTATGCTCGTAAAACTAGAATACAAAACATGAACATGATCAATTATTTACAGGGTGTGGGAGTTATATTGAACAACTCTAACCACAGTATGGAGATCCAGCTAATGGAAACACTGTTTACAATATACATGCAGACTTAATATTATGTTTTGAATATACAATCATGCACCAGCTACATCAAAAGGTTTTAGTTTAATACTTTATATTACAAGTCAAATCCATGACCGTTGCTCAATTTAAGTTTGTTGCTTAAAAATATAGAAAATTTAAGAAAATAAAAAACAAAATCGTACTCTCAGCTGGCAGGGGAATGAATGCGAAATTTGAAGTTGACCAGAAGTGAGAAGTAACTGAACCAACTTCTACCGATTAGAACGATTGCTATAAATATAAAATACATCTGAAAATTTCCATTCACAGAAATTTTTCTGTGTTGATTAAAACCTCGCGTGGTATAGTTATTATGCTCATGAAACTAAAATACAAAACAGGATCAAGTATTTACAGGCCGATGTGGGGGACATATTGAGCAATTATAGGCTTAAACACCACAGCATGCCGAGAAGATCCAGCGTTTACAAACATACATGCAGTAATATTGTAAAGTGCGGCTACAGGTGCAGAAAGATAGTTTGCTTTATACTACAAGTTAAATCCCTGACATCTAAGCGATTTAAGTTTGTTGATTGAACTAAAAAATGAAAACAGAAAAGAAATGCAAATAAATTGCAATTTGTTGCCGTCGTCTCCGCTTCAATATTGAAAAATGTCGTGTGATTTGTCGAGATGTATAACAATGTTATAAGTGGCACAATCTGCGATCCTGTAGTAAAGGAATAAACTCTCTTCTCCTCTCTTATTAGCTAATATTTAATTGATTGACACATGGAAGGCGGTAAAAAAAGCATCTTCACCTCCAGAAGTTCAAACTTTCGTTGGTTATGGCTGGGTTAGTAAGACATGTCCTGTTCTTCGCTTGTGTTTTCGTCGTACACTTCTTCTCCAAAAACGAAGTTCTGTGCGCTAAAGCACTAGCAAGGAATTTTGAGCTGGGACTCGCTTATGCGAACTTTGTTAGTCACCAGTTTCATTACCTCAACGTTAGCCAAGTCGGATCATATTTGGTGCACACACTCCGAGAATGCGCTGACGCTTGCGTTTACAGTGTTTCTTGTTTCTCCTTCAACGTGGCAGCACATCCTGACATAAACGGCCATTTACTGTGTGAGCTTCTGTCCTCTGACAAGTACAACTCGTCCGACAAGTTCGAACCAAATCCTTCCTTCCACCATTACAGTATCTACGTAAGTTGCCTTCTTTGTTTTAAGAAGATCTGCTGACTTGCTTTGTTTATATAACGTGAAGGTTCTGCTAATTTCATGCTATGTGATTATATTCAATGCTATAGGAGTCATAGTTTCTGCTTTTGTATTGGCAGAAAAAAGGAAATTCACAAACCTTTTCTGTAATTCGTATTTTTGCAGACCCCTTGCTCCGACAGGCCCTGTATGAATGGAGGGATGTGCATCGCTTTGTATTTTCATGACGACTTCAAGTGCAAATGTCCTGCAGGATTCAGAGGAGAGAAATGTGAGATAGGTAAGTTTGTTAAACTAAAAATACCGGCATTCTAATAGCAGTGTCCACTTCCAACTTCCGAACTGTCAAACCAACCCTAAAGGTATGACTACTCAAGTGAAAGCTGGCTCAATCGTCATGATAAGAAAAATCTTTAAACGACTAAAATAGTACAGACGAATTGCGCAAGTAGTAGTCAAATAACGACAAGGAGCTTTCTATGTAGGATTGAACAAACAAGAGGCTGAAACCCCTGCTCGTTCTAAGGTAAAAGTTACCAGCTGTCGTAACTAAATAATAATAGGAACTTTCAAAGCAATTACTTTGAAAACCCAGGCCAGTCGTGATTGTTATTGAACTGGCAATGAAATATTATCTAAAACCTTGTGAGATTTCGCGGTTTCTTTTGATTTTCGTTACTTGTTTAGATGCAAGTTGTCGATTATATGTTTTGAAATATTTCATCACCACATTACGTTAAAGCCTGTTTACACACAGTGTATTTATTTCATCGGCAAATCATATGCGATTTGCGAAAATTGACCAGGGCACCAGGTGAAAGTTATAAAAATTTAAAGTTTACTGACTTCTCAAGTGCAAACGACACTTTGCAGCCGATGCATATGTTGTAACTATCTACCAAACTGCGAAGAAGACGTTCTCTTGCTCTGACAAGACTTCCTAAAATTTGCAATTATCTTGTCGCGAGTTGTGTTCTTCGAGCCAACTCAAGCCAAGTTTGCAAAACCAGAACTTGTGTGCGGGTTGTGAAAGGGAACCCTGAAATGTCGAGTTCGGACTCGAATTAAACTTCGAGTTGAAAAAAACAATGGGGGAGGGGAGATATACTCAGCCTTTCTTTCGCTCCTGGAGGTTTGTGATTATTTCACGCCTTTGCTCCTTAACGCTGTGTTCAGCCTTAGTTCAGCCCACTGTTAAATATCTTTGTTAGGTGACGTATGGTGACGTCCGCATGGATTTACTAAAATGTGGTTCAGTAACTTAAAAGAACTTTAAAATTTTAAATAAACAAGTTATCAAAAATCCCCTAAAAAGCCATTAACGTGCAGCGCGCGACAAGTCAAGGTTTGCTAATTACCACGGCACACACAATTATTGAGATAATTCAAAACGTTAGTAAACATTGTTCTCAAAGTATGACGCAAGTCAAGGTTATTTCATTAAGAATTTATAGAATTTCACCCAGCATTTCGATCATGTTGTAAAGCATTCAAAACAGCATGATTTCGCCCAGAATCAAGTCAAAACTTAAAGGGTATATTTAACAATTATCCTACGAGGGCTTGCCGAATATGGATTGATAAATAACCAACGAGGCGCCGCGCCGAGTTGGTTACTATCAATCCATATTCGGCAAGCCCGAGTGGGATAATTGTTTTATTAAAAACTGGACCACAAAATACACTTCAAAATGATTTTATTTGACGCAAAAAAGACCGGAAAACGACTCAACAATGATCAAATGATTACTGCAACTATGACAACGTCTTTGCGAACTGGCTGATACCTGAATGAATGAAAATCGAGTGAAGAACACATTATCATGGAATTACACCGCATAAACAGTCTCAGAAGGAGTTTACAAAAATATCCTAAGGTGATGTGCCACAATTATTGAAAACTTGGACGTTGGTACAGTTGTAAACATTGCATTACATAGTCACGATATAAGCCACGTTCTGATTTGGTCGAAGAGCGTGCTCCTAACTTTATTGTGCACGCCCGGCCATGCTCAATAATTTGACGTGAGCAAATGCCGCTTCCTTTTGAATTTTTCTAGCTTTCTTCGTTTAAGAACTAGAAATACGATAATCGCAGATATCCCCTCGCTCCGTAGTGGGCTTGTTTATTTTCCGCTTGTAGATTATTTTAAAATCTTTTTTACAAACCACGGTTGTATGGCGACGTCACCAGTCGGCCGCTAAAACAATATTTGTCGCACGGAAGTCTGGTTTAGTTCAGAAAACGTGCACAGTCTGCAAGTTTTCGTGGACACTAGCTGAACTCCAAAATTCGCCGAGACAACTTTTACACACAACTACAGAATACTCCCGAGACCCGCAAGCCAGGAAAAGCGCAACTAGAATTGTCATTTGATCAGTTTTGCCCAGTCAGCGAAGCGGTCAATCTTCACCACCGAAATATTGATGATTTTCAAGAAAAGCCGCGATTACTCCAGCCAAGCACATACGCGTATGGTTTATTTTATTTCAACAGTTTAATACGCTTTTTCGAGTGTAACAAATTCAGAACTGTCAAATCGAGAGTCGCTTGTTTATACGCTTTCAAAGTCTCGGAATGTGTGAATTTTGGCAAGGATTCAATTTTGAACCGACAACAACCTTTCAAATCGCGTTTGACGAATTTAAAGTCTTTGACAGAAAAAAGAAATTAAGTCACTAATTAATAGGAGGTCCGATTGTGTTGAGTGAGCAAATACGGTCACTAAATAATTAATACAAGGTCCGATTGTGTTGAGCGAGCGAACTCGGCCACTCATAGACAACAATATATTTACTTTGGAAAGATGGCACCTGGCCGGGTATTTTCTACTTTAGTAGCCTTCAGAAAGCGAGAGCACTTCAACCCGGTTACATTTCATCCTTGAATAGAGTGTGCTAACAAACACGGCGAGAAAAACTTCACAGCATTTCCATGTGTCAGACTGTCAGCGAAATTATGCAAAAATGTCAGGAATCGGAATACACAATCTTGCTCGAAAGCACTCTGAAATAGCTTCGAAACGCGGAAAGATCACAGTATAATCCTACTTGGCCTTCATCATTAAGTTACCGGGGCATCAAACGACAAAATGTACGGCGATTGTTGAAATACCGTAATTATTACGCTTGCTGTACGTTAACTTATGTAACTTTTCAAAACTCACCGGTTCCTGAAAGCCATAGTTTTCGCTCTTTCACAGCAAAGGAAATAAAACCCAAAACACATTGTTTACGTCTTCAAATATTTCAAAATACACTGTATAGAGCAGTCCTTGTACAGTACGAAAATTCCACTTTCCATTGTATTGTGCGTCGTCATCTTGTCAAAACTTGGATTTTCAAAACTAAAATCCTGTTGTTGTAAACGGTGAAATTTGCCAAGGCGATTGTTCAATTTCCACCGACTGTATTTTGCTATTCCTTTCTCAAGAAGTGTCTGCATTTTAACACAATATTGGCGTCTGGGATTGTGGTCAGGTCGGCCAGTCAATGCCTTGAAGAATTCGTTTCATGGCAAGCAAGCTTGCCTCCGATACACTGGCAAAATACCCGGGCACTTTACAGCCGTCCGTCGAACTGCTTGGCTTTGTATCTGCATCTTGTTGTACAAAATCACCTCCATTCGTACTCTATCGCATGTTACTAAAAAAAATGGCGGTTTACTGTTCTGGCCGAAAAGCCTGGGAACAAGGTCGACTGACAGAGGAACATTAAATTTCGAAATGGCGACCCGCTTGGAGTCTCAAAGAAAGGTAACACTATTGCGTTAGCGTTGTGATTATTACCCTCGCTTACGCTCGGGGATTAACAGGCGCTTTACAATTCAGAATAAAATAGCTTTATTTTTCCAAAGAAGTTTTTACTACATCGAGTCACACCGGCACCCAAAGGAAATGATGTCTGAAAATTCTATATTTCAACAGTCGGCATA
Organism: Plumapathes pennacea; assembly: GCA_964036295.1. Lineage (NCBI taxonomy): Eukaryota > Metazoa > Cnidaria > Anthozoa > Antipatharia > Myriopathidae > Plumapathes > Plumapathes pennacea. The sequence continues at coordinate 8,292,756 of OZ038462.1, forward strand.
GAAAGTTGTATAAATCAAAACCTATCTAATTCTTGGCGGCTATCCATCACAGCAAAGATAAATATCCATCAAGCCTCCAATTGTTTTGAAATGAAACGGCGTTCATTCATTCCGAAAGCCGCCATACTTGCAGTGTTTACAATACAGTTTGCTGGCTGCTCGAACAACAAACAAGTCCGCTCGACAAACATTTTGATCTCTTTCGTAGATGGTCGGACTGTTCACAGTGTTCGACTGATCACTTTGCATTTCCAGACCCGCATTGTATACCTTTGTTCAAGGCGAATCTCAGTTGTTTTGAAGCGGCGACGTGAATTTCCTGGGTACATTTTAAATCTTCAACAACTCATTGTACCGTTCAAAACATTTACATTGTCACCAACTCCAAAGACACCGCAGGCTGCTGCTTACACCGCGCCAGATTAACAGCACTCTCAGTGTTTTTGTCAATTAAACAACATCTTTTTCATCGACTCTCATCGAATTATGACAGAGATCATGTAAGCTGTGGCGTGTTTTTAATCAGCCAATGAGAGAGTTTGTTTTTCCATCAAAAGAGAATTTTGCATTCAATCAGAAATTAAAATTTGTTTTTCGCCCAAGTTATTATCGCTGTTATAAAAGAATTGGTTCATGCTTTTATCTGTGCGTAGATCGAGTTATGGATGCACTTGGGAAGTTTGGAGAGCACTCAAGACGCTAGAGTTGCTCTTGGCTGCGCCTCGAGCAACTCTTACGCTTCCCTCGCGCTCTCCAAACTTCCCGCGTGCATTCATAACTCGATATACGCACGCTAAGCATGAGCCGATTCTTAAATTGAAATATTGAGCATCCCTCATACAGTTCAAAAATTCCAATCTGCATTGCATTGCATCGTCCGCGGCGGTCTTCTTAAAATTTGGATCATCCTGTAAACGGTCAAACGGTGAAATTTGATTGTTCGATTTCCACCCACTGTATTTTGCTTGTCCTTTCTGAAGAAGTATCCGAGTTCTAACAAAATTTTGGCGTCTGGGATTGTGCTCAGGTCAGCTCCAGCCTCTAGTCCGATGCCTTAAAGAAATCGTTTCATTTACTTTTACGGCTAGCAAGCTTGCCTCTCATGCAATGGCAAAATATCCGGGACGTTTATAGCTTGGCATTGAATCAGCATTTTGTTGTGTAAAATCGTTTCCATCGGTGCTCTGTGGTTTCTCATTTCAATGAACTGCTTAGCAACCTCGCCTGGAGGTCGTACACTAGACAGACTTATGAACTTCAGATTTGGAGATGGCGACCCGCTTGGAGTCTCCAAATAGCGCAATACTACAGCATTAGCGGCGTGATTATTACCCTCGCAGGGGTCGGGGATTACACGAAAAGTGGTGCAATATGGCTGTATGTTTACTCGTCGTCATAGGAGAGAAATGTGAGAGGTAAGTTTGTTGAACTAAAAGTACTGAACTTCTAATAGTAGTGTCCACTTCCAACTTCCGAACTGTCAACTGAATCCTAAAGGTGTGACCAATCAAATGAAAGCTAGTTCAATCCATAAGTACATGATAAGAAAAACTTTAAACGACTAAAATAGTACAGACGTGAGCAGTAGTAAAACAAGTTTTGTCGCGTGAAAACGCGACAGATGCTGGTATTCAAGCTTGGTGTGGGAACTATCTGCACGCATCATTAGAATTCTTTAATGAGCAATCTCTGGACTTGGGCGAGACTCCCATAAGTCATCAACTTCAATTTTCTCTTCCAGTTTCTCACCAGAAAAATATCATACAGTGTAGGGAACTTGGCCTTTGACACCTTGCTCAAATGAAACCTGAATTAAAAACTATAAATTATAATTACAACACTTATACATTTGCTTGAAAAGTTTGAGAGAATTTTGAGCTTGGGAGTGAAAGGGTCGGCCAGCAAAGAAAAGTATAAGCGTGTGATCGACTTATCTCATTTTCATGCACAATCGATTTCGACAGTTTGACTTCGAACATTTATTTCTAATCACAGGCCCCGATTAATCCACCCTGCGCTTTATTATTTTTCTGTTGTGCTTCTTCTAAAATGCACTTCTTCTATAAGGCTTTCTGAATTTCCAGTCGGTCTGTTGTATTTCAGAGCTATTATCACCCAGGTTGTGACGGTTGTTTGACCAAGCGTATGTTAAAGTTGAAAAACCCGTGACAGCCGGGAGCGACTTCAGCTTGTCGAAATGTTTCTATCATTTGACTATGTTAGCTTTGCTTCGCTTAGTTTTCAACAGCAATAACATATACTGTACACAACTGGAAGAAGAAGAATGCGAAAGTGAACGTATAAATTGAACGAAACCGCAAGGGCGCAACTGCATGTCAAAAAAAATCACGTTACATACTTGAAATTTAGCAGAAAAAAGCAAGCCTTCCACACCGTTTGCACGTGAACATTACCCAATCAAATTACAGTTTTGCTGATTGCACATCAATCAAACTCCCAAATCCTAGAGGGGGGATTTCTTATACTAACTGCCATGATACCTACGTTTCGGCTTTCGGGTGAAAGCAATTATATACTGGGCCTAAGGGCCCAGCATTGTGTAACGACAAAGAGCTTTTTATGTAGGAATTGAACAAAAAAAAGACAGAAACCCCTACTCGCTCCCATCTTAGCACTCGTTTTGGCTTGCATTGCATTCGAAAATGTGAAGTCGTGTAATAAGTACACATATCTGTTTCATTATCAGCACCGTCGATTTATAGATTGACTTGTTTTTACAGTCTCAAGGCGTTGTTCTGACCATTCCTCCCCCTAAGTTTTTAAAGCGTGATCGCGCGGTGTAGAACGAGAAATGAAAAGATTAGTGGTACAGAGGAACCTCTACCTCCATTAAAGTGCACATAAGCCTTCAGAGGATACATTTTTATACGAAATTAGGAAGTAATCTAAGCAACTTATGCCCAAAAGAAAGCCCTTCCGAAGCGTTCTTATATTTTTTTTTCGCCCGGTAAACATGCGAAAAAGTGCCATTTTGACTTCCGGTTTAGATTTTGTCCGCGTAAGATGATTGATCAAGGGCCTGGGCTGTGACGTCAGAGGAGTGGCGTCTCGACTCGTCCGAACAGAGTTTTCACCGGTTTTACTCCGAAATGCCTTATAGATGTGTTGTTGGAGGCTGCTCCTGGGAGCCAGATTATAAGCAAGGATTCGCATTTTATATGATTCAATTTCCGAATGACCAAAGAGGTGAAGCGAGGAAGCGAAAGAGAAATGGTCCAGTTTGTCAAGGCCAAACGTGTGAAATGGGAGCTGACGATCAATTCCGGTTCTGCTCAGCTTATTTCAAACCAGATGATTTTGACATTGCATGGAATTGATAATAACGAATTGGACAATCTCGACTTGGACCTCGTAAAGGACAATCTCGGTATTGTAGTACAAAGTTGATAAGAAGGGGAAAGATTGACCGAGTAATCGTCGGGTCCCACAATTTGTCGACGGGTTGTAAGTAATTATATTTAATCCAAAATATATTCAGCTGTGGGAAGTTTGTTACCTTTTCTATCGTAGGTATCGAATATCAAATGAGCAAACCATCGCGTTCGCCGGAGGTATATGGTCGATGAGGTCAACACTGCGACACTGCAATTCATGTTTGAAACCGAGCGAAAGATGGTTTTTCGGCTAGATTTTTCTAGGGCTATAGTCGACCGTGTGCCGGATTTGCGGCACATATTTACTCAAACAACTTGGTTTCCACATCGCCGAAGTTAGACGACGGCCGCAGAAGTTGGAAATTTTTGGCAAACTCCGAAAGGAGTCGTTCTGACTGTTGACAGTCGCCTGTTGATCCACCCCGGCGAAAGCAAAATCCTCCAAACGGTGAAGAAGGGCGCCATAAACCGCAATTAAAGTGTAATACTTTATTGTCTACCCGTACAGGGAAGTTTAGAATGACTGTTTTTGTACATTCCAGGAGTTTTCAGAAGAGCCGCGCTCTCTCGAAGTCAAATATAACTGACCGTGGTCAACTGCCATGACGAATTACGCAACTGCTCTCAGTCGAAATCCCGAGCGAGAGTTATCGTGAGACATCCGCAGAATCTCAATGCTTGTGAATGCCGATGCTGCCGTAGCACATCAACATTGCAATTCCCACACGAACACCTAAAATATGAGTAAAACACAGAGAAGCAATTACAGATGTAACACGTAAACAAATCCAAAACTTGGACATATTTTACGCTTACCAACTACTGGCTCCAAAATGTTCTTCCGAGCGATCTTGCAGTGTTATGATTCTTGTTCTTTTCCCTCCCTTTCCTTTCTGTTACGCTTCATGCCATTCTTGGTCAGCAAGTAGCTCTTGTCAGCGCACGGATTGGACTTCATAGTGGATATCGTACATTATACACGCGGAATCAATGCAATATAGTTCAGATATCAGATATACCGCTTTCTTCATCGCTTCTAGAGCTCGCCATTGCCGTACGAGTCCAAAAACACGGGTAAACAGCAAGAAAAACGTACACAAACCTGATAAATAAGAGCTATGAAGAGGTGCCGAGCCGAAACGCGCCACTCCTCTGACGTCACAAGTCCCAGTCTCCTACATTGCGCGGTCTGAATTTTATATTTCCGATTTCAAACACGTGAAAAAAATATAAGAACGCTTCGGAAAGGCTTTCTTTTGGGCATAAGTTGCTTAGATTACTTCCTAATTTCGTATAAAAATGTATCCTCTGAAGGCTTATGTGCACTTTAAGGTCTCGAAAAAGGTTCGCGCGTCCCTCAAAATATTCTCGGAATAAATACCAATAAATACCCCCTCGCCCTGGCATTGATTGGACTATTACTTTGCGTGCAGTACTTGACTTCGAAGAAATAATTGAGTCAAAACTTCGGTAAAACAAAGGCTGCTCTTGTTGAGCAGTACTAAAGAAAAGAGACAAAGAATGGTGCGTTTTATACTTTTGCGTTGAAAAAAGAATCGATTGCGTGACGCCGTACCATTAATTCATGCAGTCTGCTGGGCACACTCTCAAACATTTAATACTTGAATTGTGAAGTTGTTCAGCCGCGTAGCACGGGAACAAAAGGAGCAATGATTTTCCAGTTTTGAAATCATAGGCTGTACTATGGCAAATGGTTTGAACCCAGGAGTGTGAACAGTAGGTTGGTTGTGATCGTCCGGGCTAGAGTAGTCTCCAGAAAGACTGTTGTTGGTGACTGACGTTTCGACTACCTGAGCGGAAGTCATCTTCAGAGTCAAGTGAAAAGTATTCGTCAGATGGCGGTATATATGTCTCTGGTTGTAGAAGTGATTGGTCCGTAATGTACATTAGCCGGGAGCGTTCCAAGTTTAGCCGGATTAGTGTGGACGGGGCCTTGGGCGTGCAGTATATCTTTACGGGTCGGCGAGCCCCTTCGGGGAATTGAAATACAAACAACGCCGACTAAAACTGCACAACAGTACTGCACGTTGTATCATTAACAAGATATTTACATTAACATCAATTGGCGGCAAATGTTGTTTCTTGTTAGCAAATAATATTCAAATATCAAAGCAGCGTTGCCGCTGAAAGCTCGCCCATTCTTGTTGGTCGATAGGGTTCACGTGGTTTTTGTTTAAAATTTTGTTTTGCTTTTATAGTTAGTGAGACAATATTCATTTAACATCACAGAATCATAGAATCTGCTCAAAAATTTGCAGAAAGCACTCTAGTTGGACCCAGAAACTTCCAAAGAAGAATCTTTTAGGTTCACTGTTTCTACTGTTCCATTGGTGACAAATAATTGTGTATGAAGCCAGGATTGCAGTCATGATGCTGTAAATAGTGCAGTACAAAATAATATAAATCAAAATGACATTGTTATGTTATGTTTGTGCAGTTAGTTGCTCAAACAACAAAGATTGTGATTCTTCAGCTCTTGAGCAACGAAAAGCTTATTTGAGAGATTATGAAAGAAAGCAAAGAATGGATCAACAATACCTTGCTAAAGAGAAACTAATGAGAATGCACACTATTTCTTATTTTACTCAAGTTGCCTTGGTTTTATTGCTTTCATTGTTTCCTGCTAACCTGTCTCGAAATGTCAATCACGTTCTGACAACCTTGTTGAAGAGAAGCACTGACGAGACACCACCGACCCGAGATAATGGTCAACTTTGCATAAATTCACGTTGGCAGCTTTGTTTTCTGCAATCAATATTTTTAAGTTTCACCGTGGTTGCCATCGTCCTCTCCCGTTTCTGGCGCTCAAGTTCCCTATTGATGTTCCGGTGGGTTCCTGGTTTCTGATGTTGTTCCGAACGGATTGCGGTTAATTTTTTTGCGTTTCACGGGAACAAATTGATCGATGTGTTACGCATGTATAAAATTATATATGTACATCTATCTGTTTCATTATCTGGACCGTCGATTTATAGATTGACTTGTTTTTACAGTCTCAAGGGGTTGTTCTGACCACCCCTCCCCCTAAGTGTTTGAAGCAATGGAGGTTCCAGTGTATGTTTTCACTGCGTGTTCACGCATCCACTCTCACTTAATACCCAAGAAACCAGGGAAACGGGTGGTCTGAGGCTAATGGCGTATCCGCATGCGCAGACATTAAGTTCCAAGTACGGAGTGTTCTGTAGCCTTCAAATTTTAATTCGCGCTGTGATGCCTTGACCTCCAAACGAGGGCAAAAGAACCTGTGTATTCGTCTTCACGTCCACCATTTTGCATTAATACCAAAACTTTCCCATTGGGTAGGAAGGGGTGGAGGGTGTCCTGTTAATACCATTCCCCTGAGTTACATGCTTTTTCCCTTTTCTAGCAATCAAGTACTTCATGGCAGATCTTGGACAAAATTGTCGTGACAACTGTAAACAGCAAGGCATGGCGTGTTTTGAGCAAGGAGGGTTTCCGGGTGGCAATGCACTGGATATATTTACACAGCTCGGTTTCCCTTGTACGACTTCACGAGCCTACCAATATTCTGATAACCCTTGTATTAACACTCAGAATGAGTGCTGGGCGACAAACATCCCTCACAAAATCAACTGTGCAGCTGGACATAACCCAGGTGCACGCCGACTGTGCCCATGCAGTTATACAGGTACGTATGTAGGTATGTATGTGTGTATGTATGTATGTATGTGTGTAGGTATGTGTGTGTGTGTAGGTATGTGTGTGTGTAGGTATGTATGTGTGTAGGTATGTATGTGTGTAGGTCCCGGGGGGGGGGGGGGTACTCAATAGGAATTTGGGTAGGGGTGTTCCGCCGACTCTATAAAACCCTGACACTATTCAAGACACAAAAATGGAAATTTTGCTACCCTGTCTAAGACAAAGTGCTCTAATTTGATACCTTGTTCAAGACTGGACGCGCGAAAAAATGGCGAGTGCAAAAATGTGGTTGAGGGGGGAGGGGAAGAGGAGAGGATCTTGAGAAAATAACCCTGTTTAAGACACGAAACTGTAAAATTTGATACCCTGTTTAAGACAGGAGACCCTGAAAATGATACCCTATCGGGCGGAACATACCTATATAGGAAATATATGGGAGTACCCCCCCCCCCCCCCGGGGTGTAGGTATGTATGTGTGTAGGTATGTGTGTGTGTAGGTATGTATGTGTGTCTATTACATGTGTGTGTGTGCGTATGTATTGTGCTGGTTTGTCAGAAAAACAATAGATTTTGCTCATTTGCATTGTATTCGACGCATGTGAATTTTGACGTTCGAAACAGGCCTAACTGTTCTCATTAGTTTACTCAATCAATGCTTTTTGTGTTTGATTGTGAAAGTACGTTATGTATGTAGATACGTAGCGTATTACGTAAACATGTAAACAATATTGTTTGTGTATGCATTTGTTTCTCTCTCTGCACCGTCAATAGTTTCTTTCTTTTTTGTAACCGCAGCTGCATAGGATTGTTCTGATCTGTACAACACCGTTATCACCAAGGCCTACTCCGGGTCCTAAAGTCGCCATAATTTAAAGCGACGACCTAAGGTGACTTAAGAAAAATCTAACTGGCCTAATTTTTGTAAATTGATTTAGGGCGATTTAAGGCGACTTTAAGTAAAAGACATTTCAGGAGATTCTGAAATGTCTTAAAAGACATTTCAGGAGATTCTGTTTATTGCGACTTACAGCGACTTAAGGTGATTTAAGACGATTTAAGGCAGCTTTAGGATCCGGAGTAGGCCTTCATCACAAGTGGCGTGTACTCCGTCGATCCCGCTGACGCCAAAGGAACTTTCTCAATTTAATGTGACATGACAACCGACGGAGGCGGCTGGACAGTGTTCGATAGAAGACAAGATGGCTCCCAAGATACCCAGAATGGAGTGAGTACAAAGCGGGTTTGAGAGAGCTGACCGGCGGGTTCTGATTAGGAAACGATAAGATTCATCGCTTGACAGACAGCAGACCGAGCGAATTACGAGTGGAGCTAGAGAACTGGAACGGCGGTACAGCTCATGCCAAATATGGTAGCTTCAGGCGCTGTACAAGCTGAGTGTTGGCTCGTATTCAAGGACCCCGGAATCCCCTTTTCAAACTATCACAACAACATGAAGTTTAGCACCAAGGACAGCGACAATGACAAGAAGAGTATTAACCGTGCTGCGACCATGAAAGGCGCCTGGTGGTTCTCAGTCTGACATAAACGGACAGTACCTGAGAAACATGGTGGATACTGTGGGAGTTTGCTGGAATGACTACAGAACGTGGCTTTCCTTGAAGTTTGCCGAGATGAAACTGCGACCGACAAACTGCCGCAAAGTGACAATTTCTCCCGCATAGAGCAGTGGTCTGCATTGATATACATTTGAACAATCAGAGATAAAAGTTAACGGAAGTCGCAATGTAACTTGTTTCCAGACCCATTTGCGCGCTCCTGAATCCTGGGAATGAGCTATTACATTTTTCGCGTTTTGAACGTTGGCACTCGCGATATTCAACTAACCTTGGTTGCTGGCCCCTCAGAGTTTCAAACGGGTTAATTTTTCACTTGCAGATACGATCTTTGGCCACAAAAGGAGGGCCTGGCACAGTCTAGACGTGGACACGACACTACACGATAAAACCCGGCAAGACACGACACAACAGAATTCAAATGCACCAATCACTGACGAGCTTGATATAAAAGCAACTTTCTCAGAAATTGTACTATGATTTTAAAAGTGGTAAGAGGGCTTTGTGTCGTCCGATGTCTGTCTGTAATCACACCTATTAGAGCGGTTTTCGGACGACTGTCGAAAGTAATTGTGTGATTGCTTTGGTTTTGCGTTTGCTTCGCTTTCGGATTGGTCCACACGAGTTTGTCAGCATGCTCAGCCAATCAGAGACAAAACCAAAACCAAAACCAAACACTTCTCACGCAAGCGATGGCGTGTACTCGCACTGCTGATTGGAAAGTAAAACCAAACGCAAGACCAAACGCGAATTACTTTTGCTTCCAATTGGCTGGACTGTTTTCCCTCAGTCTTTGTGATTGGCCTGTGTGATTACTTTGGTTTTGGTTTTCGACAGTCATCCGAAAACGGCTCTATTAATGATAATGATTTAGGATTTATATAGCGCAAATTCAATGTACGTATGATACAGTAATTACAATGTATGAGATCGAACCGAAAGCATTGAAGTGTGACGGTATGGGCCAATTCACATACAGTCACACTGATCTCGGACTCCACTCAGTCCTATTAATATCGATATTAATAATATTAATTAGTTGTATTAATGCACTAAAATAGCAATCAGTTCCAGAAACAACTTTCAGAAAGTTTGTATCGTATACAGTTTTTCGGTCGTGCGGTCACCTTAGTTTTGAGTCAGCGGTAATTGCACAAATCTGTGGATTCAAGTGCAGATTTTGTAGTTCTGTAACGTGTTTGTAAAACCTCAAGAGGCTTACCGTAAATCCTCGAATAAGCGCCCCGAGTTAGGGTTAATTTAACACGTTTTAAACGTTTGGCAAACTAACTAAACGAAAATATTTTAAGCCCTATACGAACGGCTTACGTTGTGTTGTTTGTGGGTGCTTATTCGAGTATTTACGGTAGTCAATACTAGACTCAATCCCTCGACTATAAGTTAGTTCAATGCATTTTCTATAACGTAAGTTGTACATAAGAAAAACGGGGCTTGCACTTACAAATATACTCAGAAGCGGTAACTGAGCTTTTAATGCAGTCGTGACACAAAATAAAATAAGCAGCAAACTTGAATACAGAGACATCCAATTCTTCTTCTATTGAGTTCCCCCCCCCTCCCCCCTCCTTTTGAACGCCCAAAATATACTCTAAAACAGTGCAGTGAAAGCAAAATCAGAGGCATATCGGGCATACTTCGTTGCCACTAATTTTGAACTCCAACAACGACAGAAGCCGATCGAGCAGCAAACGCGCCAAGACCCTGAACGAATACGCCGTTTTCTCGAACTTCCCAGTGAATGTGAATGTATAATTTCCGGGCCAATTAGCTTTGTACCACACGTTATAGAACACGGATGCGTATTTTTCTGCTCTCCTCATCGCAATCTCTGGGTCGGCCACTTCATGACATTAAGCCGCCATGTCGCGTTGTCTTGGAAACAATGGAAAAACTCATTGGTGACTCGTAACAGCCGAAAAAAAAAAACAATAATAAAAAAAAAATTACTTGTCTTCAACATTGTTATTTCTTTTTCAGAAGATCCAATGGCCGTGACTGAAGACGATTTGGTCACCACACCGCAAAAGTTGAATTACTTCAAGTTTACACGAATTCGGTTCCAGTCTCTCAGCCTTGACATTGCCCCGTTAAAATATAAAATTACTGCATCTGAAAATCTCCATTCACAGGAATTTTCCTGTGTTGATTAAGACAGACTATATTTTTTGAGGAACCTCGTGTGGCATATAGTTATCCTCGTGAAACTAATTAAAAATACAAAATTAAACAAGATCAATGATTTACAGGCCGACACATGCAGTAATATTATGTTTTGAATATACAGTGCGGCTGCAGGTGTTAAAAAGTAGTTTGCTCTATACTACAGGTCAAAGCCGTTGATTAAAATGATAAAAGAAGATAACAAAAATTCGAAAAAATACAAACAAATCTTAATTTATTGCCGTTGTCTCCGTTCCATTTCAAAACTGTCGTGTATGATTTGTCGAGATGTATAAACAGTATTATATAAGTGGCACAGTCTGCAATCCTGCAGTAAAGAAATATACTCCTCCCTTATTGGCTAATATTCAATTGATTGACATGCACATGGAAGGCGGTAAAAAAAAAACATCTTCACCTCCAGAGGACCAATTTTTATTGGTCATGACTGGGTTAGTAAGACCCGTCCTGTTCTTCGCTTGTGTTTTCGTCGTACACTTCTTCTCCGAAAACGAAGTTCTGTGCGCCAAAGGACTGGCAAGGAACTTTGAACTGGAACTCGCTTACGCGAACTTTGTTGATCAACTGTTTCACTATCTCAACGTCAGCCAAGTCGGATCATATTTGGTGCATACACTCGAAGACTGCGCTGCCGCTTGTATTCGCAGTGTTTCTTGTTTCTCCTTCAACGTGGCAGTACATCCTGACATAAACGGCCATTTACTGTGTGAGCTTCTGTCCTCTGACAAGTACAACTCGTCCGACAAGTTCGAACCAAGTCCGTCCTTCCACCATTACAGTATCTATGTAAGTTGCCTTCTTTATTTTAAGAAGATCTGCTGACTTGCTTTGTATATAGCGTGAAGATTCTACTAATTCCTTGCTAAGTAATTATATTCATTGCTATAGAGTCATAGTTTCCGTTTTTGTATTAGTAAGAAAAAGGAAATTCACAAACCTTCTGTAATCCGTATTTTTGTAGACTCCTTGTTCCGACAGCCCCTGTATGAATGGAGGGATGTGCATCGCTTTGTATTTTCATGATGACTTCAAATGCAAATGTCCTACAGGATTCACAGGAGAGAAATGCAAGATAGGTAAGTTTGTTAAACTAAAATTACTGACATTCTAATAGCAGTGTCCACTTCCAACTTCCGAACTGTCAAATGGATCCTAAAGGTGTGACCACTCAAATGAAAGCTGACTCAATCATAAGTATATGAAAGCTTTAAACGACTAAAATAGTACTGATAGAAACCCCTGAGGAATAAATCCACCAAGTGGCGTAAATAAAAATAAAAAACACTTTCAAAGTAATTACTGGTAAAACCCAGGCCACTCGTGATTGTTATAGTGAGCTGGCAATGAAATATCGTCTAAAATCTTGTGGGATTTCGCACTTTTCTTCGATTTTCGTTACTTGTTTAGATGAAAATTTGTTGTCGATTATGTGTTTTGAAATATATTTGCTGTGAATGTGTAAAACCTGACATTCAATCACCGCGCACAATATGTTAAAGCCTGTTTACACACAGCGCATTTAATCGGTAAATAATGTGCGCTTTGCGACGAAAATTGGACAGGGCAGGTGAAAGTGATGAAAATTTCGCACGACGACTCTACATTTACAACTTCTCAAGTGCAAGCGGCACTTTGTCGCCGATGGATATGTGCTGTAAGTCGCTACTAAACTCCGAAGAAGACGTCATCTTGCTCTGGCGGGACTCCCTTAAATTTGTAATTATATTGTCGCGAGTTATGTTCCTCTGGCCCTGGTCCGTGAATGAACTCCCAAGTCGAGCCAACTGAAGCCAAGTTTGCAAAAGCAGAACTTGCGTGCGGGCTGCCAAAGGGGATCCCGAAACGTCGAGTTCGGACTCGAGTTATACTTAGAGTTAAAAATAATAATAAAGGGAAAATGAAGTTTCTTTTTTTCGCTCCCAAAGGTTTGTAATCATTTCACGCTGCATGAACACTATGTTTGCAGCCTCGGTTGGGGCCATTATTAAAGATCTGTTAGGTTTCCTTGTCGCGTCCGCAGAGTGACTTAAAAGGAGTTTAAACTTTAAATAGAAAAGTTATCAAAAATCCCCTAAAAACCCATTAACGCGCAGAGCGAGGGAAGTCAAGGTTTGCTAATCACCACGGCACACAAAATAGATATTCAAAACCCCTGCTCGTTCCAAGGAATAAATAAATCCACCTGCTGTCGTAAATAATAATAATAATAATAAATAGTAATAATGATAATAATAATAATAATAATAATAATAATAATAATAATAATAATAATAATAATAATAAGAGCGCCTAAGAGGGTTTGAACGGCGGCCATGTTGGATAGCAGGAACAATACAATTTTCCTCTGAGAAAGAAAGGCTATTGTTATGGAAAAATATTTCATTATTTCAAGGAAGTGTCGACTTTTTCTCCAGAAACTTCAATCAAATCAGTAAGAGTGCCGTTTTTGTGAGTTTTGTGGTGAGGCTGTTGTGTGAAATACAACTGATCGCGTTACTTTGTATGGTGATCGTTTCTATTCTATTGCATGGTCGTCAGTATTTCTGATATCTCAAATACCTCAGATTTCCCACAACAAGTCGGGTTTCTATTTGTCTAAAGAATGGCTCTGACAGTAGCAGTTGTAGCAGCACTTGGTAGTTGTAGTGGCACTGACTGCTACTTCCAGTATAGTAGTTAGCAGTAGTAAACTTTAAAGTAGTATAGTAGCGCAGGGTCATCTCGTGCCGCTGGTCGTTTTATAAGAACTTGGTTTTTTTTTTCCTATTTTAGCCTGTGATGCTCCTTGGGTGTGGTTCCAGCCGTCCTGTTACCTGTTTTCAGACAAAAATGGCTATTATTCTTCCGCAAGAGATTTCTGCAACAGTCTCGGTGCCAAACTTGTGTCCATCAAGTCTGAGCACGAGCAAACCTTCGTCGCTGGTAACATCAAAGGTCACAGTTGGCTTGGTATGACTGACGAGGGACACGAAGGGACGTGGATTTGGGAAATGGATGGATCCACGGCCAACTACACAAATTGGAATTCAGGGGAACCAAATGGTCAGACATCGGAGAATTATGGATTGATTTTTAGCGACGGAACGTGGAATGACTGCCCTCCAACTTATAACTGGTTTTATGTTTGCCAGAAATCATAAACAGTGGGAAAAACAAAACTCGACACAGGTTCCACTAATGTAGGAGAATTAATCAATTTGAATCAAAGGGGAATTATTGTAGACTAGTTATATATGCAAATGTGGTTGACTGAGTATTGTTCGCCGGATTTACCAAAGTAAAACGAGATCACAACACTTGTAGAGTCTGTTGTAACTGTAAGCTTGTAACTGGAATTAAAACACGCTAAGGAAAATATATAATTTATACTGTTTTTTGTATCAATTCGCAAAATGAACGCCTCAGTCTTCTTTCTTGTCTCCTGTGTTGTCCAGTTTGTTTAACTGTCGAGCCCCTGTTCCCCTATTGCTTTACTAAAGTAATTATAGTAGTAATATATATATATATATATATATATATATATATATATATATATATCTCTCTCTCTCTCTGGGAGAGAGATATATATCTATCTCTCTATATATATATATATATATATATATATATATATATATATATATATATATATATATATATATATATATATATATATATATATATATATATATATATATATATATATATATATATATATATATATATATATATATATATATATATATATATATATATATATATATATATATATATATATCTCTCTGGGGGAATTAGCGAGTGGTGCCTTGTTACAGTCCGGCGGGTTCTTTTATATTGAGTAGATTAGGACTAGTCAGGACTCCTTGTCGTTTAATTCGGCCCGAAGACCTTCACCAACCGACTCTCAGGCAAACTCCACTTCAAAGGAAAGGACGCCAATAGTAGTTGGACAAGTTAAGTCCGGCTCGACAAAGAACAAAGTTTACAGGATATTAATTCTAACACCTCTAGACCTGTCTACTCATTTCATATTCTGTTCACTTTGCATCACAAACAGAGTTCACACCTAGATCTGAGCAGCTGGCAAGACTAGATTTCAAAAGTTTCAAAGTCTTTTCCTTTGGCAACACATGCCTCAAAAGGAACTAACGTTATGAACATCTCCGAAGGGTTATAGAGTTAAGGTTTAGGATTAGGGTTGGAGAGACATGTTATAAAGGGATGGCTCAAAAGGACGCCAGGTCCTTTTAATGTCATCCCTTTTAGTCTTCTCCAATTTGGTCAGCGGCATCACAAAACTTGAAACCGATCCACAGTGGACTATTTTTCATGTTTACACTAATTCGGTTCCAGTCTCTTAGCCTTGACATTGAAATTACTACATCTAAAAATCTCCATTCACAGGAATTTTTCTGTGTTGATTCAAGCATAATCTATTTTTTGAGGAACGTCGTGCGGCATAGAGTTGTGCTCGTCACACTAAAATACAAAATTAAACAGGATCAATTATTTACAAACCGATGTCCACAATGCGGGTCATATTGAGCAATTAGGCTTAGGTTTACAAACATATGCAGTAATTTTTTGTTTTTAATATACAGTGCAGTTGCAGGTGCCAAAAGATAGTTTGCTTTTTACTACAATTCAAAGTCAAAAAAAAAAAAGAATCGAATATTGAAATAACTCTCAATTTGTTGCCGTTATCTTCGCTTCAATTCAAAACTGCTGTGTATGATTTGTCGAGATGTATAAACAATATTGAAAGTGGCACAATTTGCAGTCCTGCAGTAAAGGAATATACTCCTCTTTTATTGGCTAATATTCAATTTATTGACACATGGAGGGCGGTTAAAAACGCATCTTCACCTCCAGAGGATCAAGTTTTTGTTGGTAATGGCTGGGTTAGTAAGACCCGTCCTGTTCTTCGCTTGTGTTTTCGCTGCACATTTCTTCTCCGAAAACGAAGTTATGTGCACCAAAGGACTGGCAAGGAACTTTGAACTGGAACTCGTTTTCGCGAACTTTGTTGATCACCTGTTTCACTACCTCAACGTCAGCCAAATAGAATCATATTTGGTGCATACACTCGAAGACTGCGCTGCCGCTTGTATTCGCAGTGTTTCTTGTTTCTCCTTCAACGTGGCGGCACGTCCTGATATAAACGGCCATTTTCTGTGCGAGATTCTGGCCTCTGACAAGTACAACTCGTCCGATAAGTTCCTAGCAAACTCGTCCTTCAATCATTACAGTATCTACGTATGTTGCCTTCTTGGTTTTAAGAAAATCTGCTGACTTGCTATGTATATAACGCGAAGGTTTTGCTAATTTCTGTTTTTGTATTACTAGCGAAAAAGTGAATTCACAATCCATCCGTAATCCGTATTTTTGCAGACTCCTTGTTCCGACAACCCTTGTATGAATGGAGGGATGTGCATCGCTTTGTATTTTCATGACGACTTCAAGTGCAAATGTCCTGCAGGATTCATAGGAGAGAAATGCGAGATAGGTAAGTTTGTTAAACTAAAAACACTGACATTCTAACAGCAGTGTTCACTTCCAACTTCCGAACTGTCGAATGAATCCTAAAGGTGTGACCACTCAAATGAAAGCTGGATCAATCATAGGTACATGATAAGAAAAGCTTTAAACGACTAAAATAGTACAGACGCGAGCAGTAGTAAAATAACGAAAAGGAGCTTTTTATGTAGGAATTGAACAACAAAAATATAAGACAGAAACCCCTGCTCGCTTCAAGGGTAAAATCCACCAGCTGTCGTAAATAACGATAATAAAAACTTTTAAAGCAATTACTCTGAAAACCCAGGCCACCCGTAATTGTTAATGAACTGACAATGAAATATTCACTAAAACCTTGTGGAATTTTGGAGTTTCTTTTTAATTCCGAATTTTCGTTACTTGTTTAGATAAGTATTGTCGATTATGTTTTGAAATATCGGCTTTGCTGTGAGCATGTAAAACCTGAGATAAAAAGATAAAAATAGATAAATAAAGGAAAACAAACTCAGTCTATTTTTTCGCTCCCAGAGGTTTGTAATTATTTCACGCCTTTGCCGCCTAACAATGTGTTCAGCCTTGGTTCAGCCCACTGTAAAGATCTTTGTTAGGTTTCCTGGTGTCGTCCGCACGGAACGGGCTTCAGTGACTTAAAAAAACTTCAAAATTTTAAATAAAAAGGTAACAAAAATCCCCTAAAATTAACGTGCAGCCCGCGGGAAGTCAAGGTTTTCTAATTAAAACGCCACACAATAATTAAGATAACTCAAAACGGTAGTAAACATTGTTCTCCTAATTTCATTTAACAATTTATAGAAATTTTACTCAGCATTTCGATTATGTTGTAATTCACCGGAAGCCGTCGACTTGCTCTCGTGCGTGATTAGTGGAATCGTGACATGTGACCGAACATTCGATAATAAACAATTTATCACACTAAAAGTCGTGTAATATGGCTGTATTTTTAGTCGTCGTCAGAGGAGAGAAGTTTTAAATACAAAAGTTTGTTTAAACTAAAAGTACTGGCATTCTAATCGTAGTGTCCACATCCAACTTCCTTCTGTCAAATGAATCCTAAAGGTGTGACCAATCAAATGAAAGCTGGTTCAATCCATAAGTACATGATAGGAAAAACTTTAATCAACTAAAATAGTACAGACGCGAGCAGTAGTAAAATAACGACTGTAGGAATTGAACTGAAAAGAAAAAGACAGAAAACCCTACTCGCTTCCATCTTAGCACTCGTTTTGGCTTGCATTGCATTCGAAAATGTAAAGTCGTGTAATAAGTACACATATCTGTTTCATTATCTGCACCGTCGATTTATAGATTGACTTGTTTTTACAGTCTCAAGGGGTTGTTCTGACCACTTCCCCCCCCCCCCCCCCCTACGTTCTTGAAGCGTTATCGCGCGGTGTAGAACGAGATTTGAGAAGAATAGTGGTACAATGGAACCTCTATCTCCATTTAGGGGACACTTTTCCTTATCCCGAGGGTGTCCCCTTAATGGACGTCCCACTGTATATTTTCACTGCGTGTTCGCGCATTCACTCTCATTGAATACCCAAGAAACCTAGGGGGACTGGTGGATTAAGGCTAATGGCGTATCCGCATGCGCAGACATTAAGTTCCAAGTACGGAGTATTCTGTAGCCTTCAACTTTACGTTCGCGCTGTGATGCCTTGGCCTCCAACCAAGAGCAAGAGAACCCCTGTGTATTTGTCTTCATGTCCACTATTTTGCATTATTACCAAAATTTTCCCATTGGGTGGGGAGGGTGGAAGGTCCCATTAATACCATTCCCCCAAATTACATGCCTTTTCTCTCTTCTAGCAATCAAGTACTTCATGGCAGATCTTGGACAAAATTGTCGTGACAACTGTAAACAGCAAGGCATGGCGTGTTTTGAGCAAGGAGGGTTTCCTGGTGGCAATGCGCTGGATATATTTACACAGCTCGGTTTCCCTTGTACGACTTCGCAAGCCTACAAATTTGCTGATAACCCTTGTATTCATCCACCAACGAAACACTGCTGGGGAGCGACAAACATCCCTCACAAAATCGATTGTGCAGATGGACATAATCAAAATATGCGCCGACTTTGCCCATGCAAATATACAGGTATGTATATATGTGTGTGTGTGTGTGTGTGTGTGTGTGTGTGTGTGTGTGTGTGTGTGTGTGTGTGTGTGTGTGTGTGTGTGTGTATCTATTATATGCGCAGTACACAGTCAAACTCGAAAAATCACGTGACCACACATGGGAAGTCACGTGACTCAGAGAGGCGGCAATATCGTAAACATCGTGATAGTATGCTTGCATATATGTTTGTATAATATGTATATATGTGTGTGTGTATGTATTGTGCTGGTCTGTCTGACCTGGGGCCAATTTAATAAACATTTAAACGTGTATTTTACAAGTTTGAACATTATCCAAACACCACTAAACGGACTCCAATCGGACAAACCTCAGGTCTCAACTGTATAACTTGAAATGATTTGATCATGGTATTGGATTAAAGTGTGTTTTAATGTGTGGGAAAATTGGCCCAACTTGTAAAATACACTTGTAAATGTTTTATTGAATTGACCCCTGTATAACATCGTTCTATCTACATTTTTCACTTTGTTTCTTTGGTTATTTATAGTTTTTTGACAGTTTTGTACACTTTTGGTATAATTTATTATATTTATCTTTAACTCCCTGTTTCAAACGTCAAACTTCACATGCGTCGAATTCAATAAAAACTAGCTGAAACAATAGATTTTGCTCATTTGTATTGCGTTCAACGCATTTGAAGTTCGACGTTTGAAACAAGCCTAACGGTTCTCATTAGTTTACTCAATAAGTGATTTTCTTTTTTATTGTGAACGTACGTTATGTCATGTAGATACGTAGCGTATTACGTAAACATGTAAACAATATTATTTGTGTATGCATCTGTTTCTCTGTCTGTACAGTCAATAGTTTCTTTCCTTTTTGTAACTGCAGATGCATAGGATTGTTCTGATCTGCACAACGCCAGTATCACCAAGGCCTACTCCGGATCCTAAAGTCACCATAATTTAAAGCGACGACTTAAGGCGACTTAAGAAAATCCAGAAATTTTCACAGCGGCAACTGAAGAATATCCAACTGGCCTAATTCTTTCTTTCAGCGACTTAAGACATCTCAGGAGATTCTGTTCATTGCGACTTACAGCGACTTAAGGTGATTTAAGACGATTTAAGGCAACTTTAGGATCCGGAGTAGGCCCTCACCACAAGTGGCGTGTACTCCGTCGATCCCGCTGACGCCAAAGGAACCTTCTCAGTTTAATGCCGCATGACAACCGACGAAGACGGCTGGACAGCTTACGTTGTGTTCTTGTTTATGGGCGCTTATTCGAGGATTTACGGTAGTCAATGCTAGACTCGATCCCTCAACTATAAGTTAGTTTAATGCATTTCTATAACATAAGTTGTACATAACAAAAAAGGGGCTTGCACTCACAAATATACACTCAGAAGCGGTAATCGGGTTTCTAATGCAGTCGTGATACAAAATAAAAAAAAGAAAGCAAACTTGAATACATGCAGAGACATGCAATTCTTCTTCTATTGAGTTTTCCGCCTCCTTTTAAACACCTAAAATATACGTTAAAACAGTGCAGTGAAAGCAAAATCAAATGCACATCGGGCATACTTCGTTGCCACTAATTTTGAATTCCAACAAAGCCGATATCGAACAGCAAACGTGCCAAGACCCTGAACGAATACGCCGTTTTCTAGAACTTCCCAGTGAACGTGTATGTATAATTTCCGGGCCGATTAGCTTTGTACCTTTTCTCCAGATAACACGGATTGCGTATTTTGCTGATCTCCTCATCGGAATCTCTGGGTCAGCCACTTCATGACATTAGGCCGCCATGACGCGTCGTCTTGAAAACGATGGAAAACTCATTTGCGAACGTAACAGGCAAACAAAATATCAGCAGTGAAAAATAAATAAATAAATAAATAAATAAACAAACACTTGTCTTTAGGATTTTTTTTTTCAGAAGGTCCGATGGCCGTGATTTGGTCTGAAAAGGCTAAAAGGGAATACTAAAAAGTATGATGCCTCAAAAGGACCTAACGTTATGAACATCTCCGAAGGGTTATAGGGTTAAGGGTTATAGGGTTAAGGGTTATAGGGTTAAGGTTTAGGGTTAGGGTTGGAGAGACATGTTGTAAAGGGATGACTCAAAAGGACGCCAGGTCCTTTTAATGTCATCTCTTTTAGTCTTCTCCGATTTGATCAGCGCATCACAAAACTTGAAGCCGATCCACAGTGGACTATTTTTCATGTTTACACTAATTCGGTTCCAGTCTCTTAGCCTTGACATTGAAAGTACAGCATCTGAAAATCTCCATTCATATATATATTATATATAAGGGAACGACACGACATTACAAGACCCGAGAAGACACGGCGTCGACACGACACGACCCAACATGCTACGACAAAACCTTGTGAGACCCGACACGACACGGAACGGCTCGACAGGACCCGACGCGACACGAGGGGACACGAAGCCGTTCGGTGATCTGTTTAAAATAATAGGGTTTTTTTTTCTTCTTCTTCTTTAAACTTTAATATAGTAAAGTTGGCTACAAAATATCATTATATAAGGGAATCTATTAATTTCATAGGAGTATTCACTTAGTACATCGAATAAATAGCGTTTATAACCGCCAGAGCGGCTTAGTATACTTTACATTTGACATAATTTAACCTTTTGATAAAGCGTTGTACAAGCTGAATTAGCAGCTTTCTTTCACACAGGAAGGGAGGACGGAAAATGGGTAATTTCTGATAACAGAATATCGTGAAAAGGTTGAGTAAGGGCCATAATCGGAAACTCGTTCATCTTGAATACAGAAAACTCTCTCTCTCCTAAACTGGGCTTCAGTTATACAGCGAGGGCATATTTGTTGTTTATAAATAAAGTGAATTTGAAGTCTTGACTGACTTTGTTTTGAACTTGTACTGAATTTTGGGAGATATATTACTTCTTGATCTCTAATACAGTATTCCCGCTGCAAACTAAGCTTTAGAGGGCATATTTGTTGTTTGTAAAAAAGTACATTTGAAATCTTGACTGATTTTGTTTTGAACTTGTACTAAATTTTGGGAGATATATTACGTACGAGAAGAGCCTGATTAGGCCGAACAGCTGAAGCCAGTAGTCGAATTCTTTAAAATTGAAATAATTTAACTCAATATATCCCCCTTCCTGACAAATTCACACTAACGCAGCCACCCAACCGCCCATGACTATCACACAAACACGCACGCACGAACGCGCGCATACACGCACACGCACACGCACTATAAACTATGTTACGTGATTATTGTTACTGCGTTGGGCAGTTGTTGCCCACATCTTCCGCGAATTGATCCAACAAGAACGTTCTGACCGAGTCGATGTCATTTCGCAGTGATCGAACTTTCTTGGCACTTTCGTTGATGCTGTTTAAATTGTCCAGCTTTCCATCACACAGTGCCTCTTGACCGCCCAGCGAGTCCCCTGTTCACGAGATAAAAAAAAAAAAAAAAAAAAAAAAGAAAGAAAAGAAAAGAAAGACATGTCAATACGCGGGAAACGTATTCACATCCGGGACTTGATTCAAGGACGTTACTTCGCTACCCTGGTCCTAGAGAGGATTAAGCGAGTTACATAGGCAGGACGTACTTGTGGGGCCGAGCAGCCGCGCCATGTCGGGTTCTTTGCCGTCCTTCCTCTCCGTGAAAACCTGCACCACGGCCTTGAGTTCAGCAATACAATGTGAAACCTGAATAAAATAAAAAAATCAAAAAAAAAATCAAAAAAATCAAAAAGTAAATAAATAAACAATTAAATAAATAAATAAAAAGACTAAAAAAAACATGACAACACAAATTCACAAACAAGCAGCCCATCGATAGGCCCTTTGCAGCAGGAGGTCACATGACCCTCGTAACTAAAATTGCATCACTTCAGGCTCTTTGAATGCCAGAAATGGAAAGAGAATAAAAACAAATGCAAAAAATTACATTTGTAGAAAACAGCATCTTTATCAAATTTGGCGCTTTAAAGTTACCAAATATTAAGAACAGTTGTTTGGGAAACGTTGCTGGGACGCAGTGCCTACTCATTTGCATTTTGAACCTGGGAGTGAAAGGGTTAAACTTGGTTCTAAGGTCCCCACGTACTAACTAAAAACATTCGGACTCGCGAGGTCCCCAGGTAAAACTAACTAAAAACATTCGAACTCGCGAGGTCCCCACGTAAAACTAACTAAAAACATTCGAACTCGCGAGGTCCCCACGTAAAACTAACTAAAAACATTCGTACTCGCGAGGTCCCCACGTAAAACTAACTAAAAACATTCGAACTCGCGAGGTCCCACGTAAACTACCCAAAAGCCTTCAAACTCGCGAGGTCCCCATGTAAAACTAACCAAAAACCTTCAAACTCGCGAGGTCCCCATGTAAAACTAACCAAAAGCCTTCAAACTCGCGAGGTCCCCATGTAAAACTAACCAAAAGCCTTCACACTCGCGAGGTCCCACGAGAAACTAACCAAAAGCCTTCAAACTCGCGCGGAAGCACACGCGCTTCTTTACCTCTCTCCAAAGTTGCTCTTTTGCTTCAACGTTTTCTTTAGAGTATGCCTCCTGAAGCTGCAGCATGAAGATAAGAAAGCACTCGTGACGTCACATGAGAAAGTCTGCCACACACACGTTCTTGACGTCACTTCCATTGGTCAGCGTTCGTCCCCATTACTATGTAACTCCAGGTAAAAGTTCATCTCATGCGCAAGCCCCGTTTTCCGATGGCAGGTGATGTTTTGTTTAGGTCCAAGTTAATTAAACTACCAATTCTCCTTGGGAGAATTAGGTGATCCCTTGCTTGGGTGAAAGCTGGTCAGACTATTAATTCTCCTGACACCACTCACATATTTTGATCAGGGCAGGTTGAGAGAAATAGGCACTTGGGTTCAAACTGGTCAGACTGTCAATTCTTTTAACACTACTCATACATTTTGTTTACTGGGACAGATACTTAGGGTTAAGAGGTACGCACCTGATCGCAAGTGTGTTTAAAGTTTAAATTTTCCTCCAAAAGATCTTGGCTCTGTGCAGCCACCTAAAAAATGTCAGCACGAAGGTTGGTCACATGCAGTGTTACAAAATGAATGAGAGCCATAAACGATAATCCGATGAAGGGAAACTACAATTAAGACTATAAAAACAAAGTCACCTCTCTGATAGATTTCCTCAAATCCTTTATCGTACTCTCCTTTTTAGAGACGACCTCTCGCAACGCCGCTCCTGCATCCTAAACAAACAAACAAACAAACAATAAGCCCATCTTGTCAACTGAAAACACGCGAGTGCATCTTTAATCATTTTTCTGATCGGTGGAACTTCGAAACACTCCAAATTGCTATTTGCAAGCTTTCAGTAGTTTTAGATTGTGAGCCATTTCACTATTAGACCGAGACTTCTCGTACACGTCGTCGCCATGTTTCTTTGTTCTTGCCCTGATTACCCATAGTGCATTCAATACCGTGAAGAGGTCTATGTAAACTAAATAATAAATCGCCACAACTCGAACCCTTAAGGGAAACAAAAATTAGTTCGAGTTGTTGGAAGTTCGAATTATAGGGGATAAAATTACAGTGTTAGCAAATGAAATGGAAACGACTGTTGGTTCGAGTTATTGGGAGGACAAGTTATCGGGGATAAAATTAGTGTTAGCAGATGAAACGAAAACGGCTTTTGGTTCGAGTTATTGGGAGGTTCGAGTTATCGAGGGTTTTAAGTTATCGGGATTCTACTGTATCATGAAATGCTAGCACTTGTGGGAACTACTTTTAGAGTGCCTTGGTGTATTGTAGATGTAAAACGTATGATAAATCAATTAGAAGTCGGTGTAAGAAAGTTAAACGCCGCTAAAGAAGTCACTTGCTCCGAAAAATAACCAACATTCGAAACGTCTGCTTTAACTATATGGTGTTTAGCTTGTTCTTGATTATATATATATACAGTGGAACTCCGTTAATGCGGCCACCATCGGGACATAAAAAGCTGGCCGTATTAACGGGGTTTTCAGATAAGAAAATGACTGGGCGTTTGATCCGCGGGACAAAAAAAAAAAAAAAAAAAAAAAAAAAAAAAAAAAAAAAAAAAAAGTGGTCGTAATAACGGGGCGGGGTTCCACTGTATTCACTTTTGTTTGCCTGACTGGCACAGTTGATGCCCGTTTTAGCCCACTGGTTGCAATAAAGTCAAGAAAAGGAACAACACATCATGTGGCGTCACGAACCTCCTCCTGGGCGAGTCTCTCTTCCAGGCCTTGCTGGTTTCTTTGGGCCTGTTCGTGCAGTTCTTTCATCTTGTTATGCTTCGTCGCTAGTAACTGAAATCAGGAACTTGAGTTCAAGTGAATGATAACTTTTTATGAGTGATCACGCGCAAGTGAATGGTACCTTTTTAGTTCTCTCCAGCTCAGACTGTAATCTCTCGTGTTCCATTTTTAAATCTTCAAATTCGATCTCTGAGACCGGGCCCTCTGTGCGGTATTTTTCCAAGGAAGCGGCAAGACTGGAGTATAAACACAAACACAAACAACAAAAATAAGCGAAAAAATAAACATAAAAATTATTGACGACAAAACGCTTCACTTTTGACCGTGTTTTCGTGGTTGGATGTGTTTTTATCGCCTAATACAATAGTTTTCGTGCAAACGGTAGGTGAAAACGTATCGTTTTGAAATGGAAAACGTATCCGTATAAACGCGGCCTGAAACGAACACAGCCAAAGAAACTAAAAGTTGTGTCTGTGCCGTTTTGTTTTTGTTATTATACAAAAGCCTAAAAAACAGTTAACAACAAAGACATGCATAAAAATGGGGACGTTTGATGACAATAAAAATGACGAGAAAAAAAGGAAAGAAAAGAAACAGAAAGAAAGAAGGCAGAATGGCGAATAAAAGGACGACAAAGGACAAGGTGAGGACAAGGGGCTTTACCTTTTCACTTCATCTTTCAAGCTGGTGTTCTCACCAGCGAGTTTCTTCACTTCCTCAGACTGAATAGAATAATACAACAAGTTTTTTTTTTTTTTTTTTTTTTTTTTTTTACACAAGAATTGAACTCTTCCTGTCAAGCCTTTGTAACACGTGTGAAGATATGAACAGTTTAGTTTAGCCCTGAACTCACTTCGGAAAAGTTCCGGATAGCTGGCTAAGCAGTGACGGCTTGTTACATGTTCATTATTTTCGGACAAAACAGAATTTCTCAAAATACACAGTCAGCAAAAAATATATACAGGTGAGTGATGCACATTCAACGCTTCATTTCAGCTTACGTAAGTAAGCCGAACAAAAGCGACAACGATTGCGGAGATTTTCGAAGAGAGGCGAGTGGATCACCTAACAGAATCAATAAAAAAATGTCTTTCATACCTTCTTCGTTAGAGCTTTGTTGATCTGGGACAGCTTTTTCTCTTTAGAGTGGTGGGATTCTTCAAGTTTCTTGTTTTCCTCCCGCGCTTTTTGTAGGTACACACGGTCAAGGAACAAAACTTTTAAAATATCTAAATAGTACACTAAGGCCCTCCTCCCCAAGTCACTCTGGGCGCGCCAACTATTCATACATTTCTTTATAAACCGAAGCAATGTAAACGCTCGCTTCAATTTATATTGAAATGTATGAATAGTTGGCGCACCCAGGGTGACTTAGGGAGGAGGGTGACTCGAGTCTCCGGGCCAACTTTTTTTTCGTATAAACAGAACCTAAGCCATGTTTTGACGAGCATCACAGGCATAAGCGTCCTTACAATGAAAACAGGCCTATCGGCCACCTATTGTAACCAAGTACGTAAGCAAGTTCTGATATTCAGAAAACTTGAGTTGTTTGACAGTCCGTTTGGACAGTACTTTATACAGCCGGGCCCAGTTGTTCAAAGAGTGAGCTAAATTACAGAATACCCCGCACCTTATTTTAATATCAATGAGACCTTTTGTCTTTTTCCTCGTTCTACAAGGCGCTAAACACTTTTGTCCAAAGAGTGTATAGCGCTATTTGCCGAATAAATCGCTATCCAGTGCATAGTATTAACCATCAAGCTTAACTCAGTCCACTGAATAAGGACTATTCCGTGGATAGCGCTATCCACTCTTTGAACAACCGGGCCCTGAACTCAGTATTTCTATTGCAACAATGTATCGTAATGCTGTAAATCGACTAACAATAGCTGAGACTGAAAAGGATATCGAATCTTGTGTTACATTATATTCCTCCACCGTAGGAATTCTAGTCAAGTAACGCTTTAGACTTTCAGTTTGTCTCCTGTGTAAGGTATAACGAGACACGTTAATTCTCCCAACCTGCCCTTATGTAACCCCTAACCCCAATGTATAAGTAGTGTTACTAGAATTTGTTGATAGTCTGACCAACTTGAATGAGAATCAAGAGCTGTCATTTTCTCCATGCCGAACAATTTATCTTGTGAGCTCAAGAATGAAAGGGATAACTTACTGAAAATGTTCACAATAGAGCCGTTTTCGGATGACTGTCGAAAACCAAAACCAAAGTAATCACACAAGCCAATCACAGAGACTGAGAGAAAACAGTTCAGCCAATTGGAAGCCAAAGTAATTTGCGTTTGGTCTTGCGTTTGGTTTTACTTTCCAATCAGCAGTGCGAGTACACGCCATCGCTTGCGTGAGAAGTGTTTGGTTTTGGTTTTGGTTTTGTTCCTGATTGGCTGAGCATGCTGACAAACTCGTGTGGACCAATCCGAAAGCGAAGCAAACGCAAAACCAAAGCAATCACACGATTACTTTCGACAGTTATCGGAAAACCGCTCTAAAAGTAATTCTCCCAACCATTCAAGAAGACAATGTGTATAGTGAGAATTAACTGCTCAATTCATTTTAATTTCGGCAAGACTAATTTCGGCTTTCAACTGACCGACAGGCAAGTTCATCCTTCTTTGACTGCTTCAATTCAGCTGAGACATCCTTGAGTGATTTTTCTTTGTCTGCAAGCTGAACACAAACCCAAGAACCTCTGGTCAGCAGTGCTAAATATGACATTATCACTCCAGGTATTGCATAGAAAAATCAGCACCAGGACAAATAGAGAATAATACATGGGCGCGCGGAGATATGAAATTTATTTTCTCGTGTTCATCTCGATATCTCACGAGAAGATAAATTTCATATCTCCAAGCGTCCGTGTATTATTCTGTTTATTTCATAAACTCTGGTGTGATACAGAGATTTCCGCCACTAAGAAATGCAAAAACATGCAAGGTCACTGCTTGGCTGATTAATTAACACACGTAAAAAATATCGTACTTTTACGTGTGTTCAGATACGACATTTCTCAGTGGCGGAAATCTCTATATCACACCAGAATTTATGTAATAAATGACAGTATCACTCCAGGTATGTGTGACAACTCAGACGCCATAAAAGAATAATTTGGAGCTGAAATTTTGAGCGCTAAGCCCTTCATCAGAGCAAGTGAGTTACTAAAAATAGTAACCTTGAGGTATAATTGCTTTCTCTTAACTGTTTCCTCAGTTCATGGAGTTGGCCTCTCAATAAACCTGATCTTATTTTCTTTACCTTTTGTTCCAGGGCTTTAAAGTCCTGCTCTTTTGATGATGCTGCCTCTTTCACATTGGACATCATTTGCTGCAGTTGATATTCAGCTTCACTGTGAACAAAGAAATGTTTCAGAAAATACAAAATGGCACAAACAAAATCACTCACAGTGTACTGAGATCAACAACCATGCAGGCTAACTGTTCCCCAGCGATGACTGGCTTTTTAGGTCACATAAATCTCATGTAACATATGTTCAAGTTTGCTTTTATATACAATGTATCATCTTTGATTGGACAGATCACAGCACCAGGGAGACCCCCCACTAATGTCCCAGACACTGTCTCATGGAGATCATGCACTCACCCCAGTTTTTGGGTCAGTCTGGCAACTTCTTGGTTCTTGTCGCTGCTGATTTGTGTGAGGTGGGCACGTAGCTGCTGGTTCTCATGTTGATATTCGTGCAGCTTCATGACCATTTCCTCATTAACACCATTAGTTCTGCTTACAAGTGCCATAAATAACTTGGAGTCGTTATCCTCCTGTTGTTCCTGTAGCTTCTGCTGCATGTGCTGCTCTATCTGAACCAGACTCTTCTTTTGTCTTCAGAGAGAGAACAGACCAAAACCTGAATCTTTTTGCTGGCTCAGAAACACCACATTGCTGACTGAAATTTGGTTGTCAATTGCTGGATAAAGGGCATTCAGCAGAGTGCCTTCTACCGATAGCTGGCTCCATGATACTTTTAGCTTCAGTTATTTTGGGGAGCCAGTACCCTTTTAAGGATGCCACAGCAAAGCTATGGAACTGTAGAATTTTTTCCATTTTAATAAACTAATTCTCAGAACATATGCTTGCATAGTGAAAGTATTCATTTGGCTGACAGAAAGTTTTGGATCGGTGGAGGTAGAAATGCTCCCATACTTATGTCTCTTATGTTATTTATCGCTGGATCCTACTGGATTGGATCCAATACTTTTGGAACTTTAATTTATGCAAGACATTTCACACATACTTATAGCTTCAGCACTTATCTGATTATCAGATTTTCAGAACTAAAATAAAATAATTGAAAATCATGATGGCACACTTCTGTAGTCCTATGCAGCTGTATAAAACTCCCAATTCCCCTGTCAGACCCTGGATGCTTGTTTACCTGTCAATTATCTCATCTTTCTGTCGTATTAAGTCATCCTTGGCAATCAGGATGTTGTCCCACTTGCCTGTATCCTCTGAAGTTGAGTTTGACGGGCTGTGAGACTTGGAGAGCAATGTGGAAGGTGAGGCAAACTCATCCACAGAAATGTTCAGGGGGCTGGACAGTGTCTCCACTTTCAGTTGGTTATTCCACAGATAAGGAACTCTCCCTGTAGAACCAAAACAGAAGTTAAAAAAGCCTTTCACTCCCAAGATCAAACTGCAGTTTCTCCCAGCCCTTTAGGAATATACTGTATGAGTAATATAGTGAGAATTGATAGTTCAATTCTAGCTTTGATCTGAGCAAGTTATCAAAGCCAAGTTCTCCATACTGTGTGATGTATCTCTGATGAGAGACTGAA
Organism: Plumapathes pennacea; assembly: GCA_964036295.1. NCBI lineage: Eukaryota > Metazoa > Cnidaria > Anthozoa > Antipatharia > Myriopathidae > Plumapathes > Plumapathes pennacea. The sequence goes on from OZ038462.1 coordinate 8,322,285, forward strand.
GGAGAAAATTGAAGTTGATCACTCTTGGGAGTGAAAGGGTTAATGTAAAAACACACAACACAAACATGAGGTGTATAAATATGAGTTCTGACTAGAAACAATCAGCAATATTCAACCTGAAAAGTAGTTGAAACATATTGAAAATGAATACAGTATTTTCATATTTTTCTAACACAGCTAAACCATTCTTTGAAGCACTGGTCCCCGTCCCTTTCCTTTACATAACAATGTTGAATCATTGTAATTATCACACTCTATTGCAATAATTAAATATGATATCAGAACAATGTTGATCGAAGGAAAGGGGGAGGAAACATTGCCAGTCATGAGAATGGAGTGTTCAACCATAATGGAAGGGATTGTACAATCATGTAGTTGACTGAATGTGTAATCATTATAGAAGTTTATATATAAAAACTAACACACAAAGTTAGGCCTGACATAAGGATATACATTGGAGCATAGCAGAAGTGAAGTCAAAAGCAGTTCAACACTTTGTTACTGCACACATGACAGCCACACAGGTGTCCATGAAGATTAGAAATAACTTTTCTACTAGAAATTAGAAATAACTTGTCATACTGATAGCATGCCCAAATACAAGCTGATTCAACAATGCATATTATATATAATAAATATAATAAAGCAATGACACTTCATATTAATGCCTTGACTGAGTGTGCACTGTATAAAATAAGAATGCAGTACATGAAAGACAATGTACTGTAACAGTCATCCAGCTAACAAGCATAACTACCAGATATACAATATGTAGACAATACAGTACAAAACAGTCCTTCCTGAGCAATAGACTGATCAATATTATTATTTATACCTGCAGGCAGCAGTGAACAAAGAAATCCTCTGAGCTTAGTAACCAAGCCTGAGCTTAACAACCAACCACATGCTAAGCAACCAAGCCTTCATCAGGAGAGAGAGATACTTGGTGGTCTGATAAATACTCTCAACACTCTATCAAGAGTGTAATCATTTGTCTTGCATGTGGAAAGGTTAGGAAAAGTGGATATGTACATAAACAATAGCTGCCTTTGAATTTGCCAAAACAAAATATTTGTGTCATAGTGGGCACTATTCATATTTTCTAATAGCCCAGCAGAAAGTGAAAACCTTTAAGTTGAAAAGATATTATATCACCAGGTTGTTGTAGTTAATGTTGGTCAAATGACTACTGACACCATTGGCATGTCTAATTCATGGAACCAACAGAACCCTTACCGTAATACTAACCCTGAGTTATGGCTATGGCTAGGATTACTGTAGGTTTATCAGAGTTGTGGTTAGCGTTCTGTTGGTTCCATCAGTTCTGTGAGCTAGACATGCTGGGATATGACTGTAACTGTATTTGGGGATAACGTTTGGTCAGTTAGAATTTTTATAGCTCTGATTAGTGCTTGCAAAAGGTACATACTATGTACATGGTCAGGATATTGTAGCCTAGACATAATATTGTGTTATCTGGTTGCATTTTGTTGACTAAAGCCAGTTTACTCCATCATTACCTTCATTTTCCATTAAGTTTGAACATGATACCCATTTCTTGTGAGTGTTAGTATTTGGTGATTTTCTCATGCTTTCTAGCTGTAGCTCTTGTTGGAAGGCCAGGAGTTCTGCCAGTTCAGTGCTGTCACTCTGCTTCCTTCCATGACCAGCAGCAGCAGTGTCAAAACTATGTGCAGTTGGGCTTACATGACCTGCACAATTTGCAAAAAATAAAATAAAAGTAAGGATAATGTACACTACAACTGGGGTGTCCAAATATGGGACACTTGTTTGGCTTGAATTTACTAGCAGTATTTCTAATATCAAGAATCTTGTATGTATACAAAAAGTAAATAGTACTTTAACATATTTTTTTCCAGCTGTGAAAAAGGCATGTAAGTTAACAGGCAACACACATTACAAACTCTCCCCACCCACATCATCAAGTTTGATGCTGCAGCAGTGTCCCGTTGCCTTGATCTGAGCACATACCTCTTTGCAGGAAATTTGGAGATGCTGGCTGACTTATACTCCTGTCAGATAACATGTTATCTCTTCTGGCAAAGCCGCTGTTGCCATGATCCACACTTCGCCGCGTTTTCATTCTGGGCGTTGCCCAGTCCCTCTCAAAATTTGAGCTGGGCCGAGTTGTGTGCCCTTAAACACAGTAAAAAGTCATTCAATATTAAGATAGATCAGCTGGGCCGGTTTTTTTCAAGGCAAGGTTAGGCTAACCCAGGTTAAATCCAAACTATGTTGTCATTTTATGCCTAAAGTTGCAAACAAAACAACTTCCTCACTATGTTTTGAGCTAGAGCAAAAAAACTCTTTTGTAAGTCTTTGACCAAAACGCTGCAGTTTGTTGGCTAAAATCAAGAGAGAAAAAATTTAGTTAACTGTGGGTTAGCTTAACCAAGCTTTGAACAACCGGGCCCAGGTTGTTAACTTCTCAGCACAGGTGGATCCTCAAAAAACTGACTGGTTTCCAGCTTCTTGGGGTTCACGGGACATGCACATACTGACCCCTGTTTTTCTTATGAAAGAACAAGCGGTCTTAATATGAGTTTTATTTGTAAGAAAATCAGTAAACTCACAAGAAACTACTTTTTCATAAGAAAAGTTAATGTGTATAGACTAGAGCTGTACATCAAAGGACCTCTGAAGAAACTGAAAATAGCCTTAGAGATCCTAAAATGTCCTTAGAGGTCCAAAGATATCCCAATTCCCTCTCCGCTCCCCCGAATTCCTTACAGCTTCACTGTATGCACTCATGCAACCTCAGTCAAACCTGTCGCTCAATGGAATGCACCCAAATGTACATGTTTTTATCAACAACAAAATGATAACCTGCAGGGTTTCTGTGGAACTGCTACTAGTCAGAAATCTTAATGATACAACAAATCATTTTGTAAGTGAGAATTCTGTCAGCCGTGTACGATAAAACTTGCATCAATCTATTTTAAGCCACACAGCTGTTACCCTGGTTCTAGAGGTCCTTACATTTTTCACATTTAAGAAATATTATGACCGTAGACAGTTATTAAAGGACCTCTAGAACCAGAGTACACAGCTGTTTATATGAATCAATAATCCACTTTGTAACAGACTGAGACAGGTTTAAATGGTGACACACATCCTCTAAAATCTGTTGCCAAGACATCTACTAGATGGTTTGCTGGTTTACGAGTTAACTTGTAAAGTTCAAGCCAAAACGTCAGACATCAAACCATCACATAATTATTTTTACCACAACACACTAGTTTCTCGCTCTCTGATTGGTCGATTTACAGTGGTAAATAAGAGTCCAGACAACGATGCTGACGTCAGCTGACGCCAGCATGTCATGTTTTGCAGCGAAATACAACGAAAGTTTCCTGTACATTTCTAAATGTTGTGGTAAAAAACAAATTTCCACTGGTTTGCCGTGGTGTGTACTCTTATTTACCACGATTTACGTCATCACATGGTCAAAATTAGTTGCGGACTCACTTGGCGAAGTGCCTCGTGAGTCCACAACATTTTGACCATGTGATGACGTAAATCGTGGTAAATAAGAGTCTACACCACGGCAAACCAGAAATTTATAGAAATTTATTAAATTTCCTACATGAATTGCTACTAACAGTAGCTGCATGCATGTAAAAATAGTATATATGCTGATACAAATGACTATTGTTGCCATATACCATATTAATATGCTACACTATAGTATAATGTTTCTCAAAAAAGGCAAATATCTTGAGGGCAATATCCAGCTATAGCCAGACATAAGTGCCAAAACAATATCATATTTTCGTATCTGATTAATAATCCTGCGGTCCCGTATCCCATACATTTTGTGGCAACATGTATACAGGATTGAATTCTATTTACAGTTCTAGATAAGACATAAGTCAGAAGTCATCAATATTGCAAATTCAAAAGACGCTTATTGTTTTCGAAAAGAAGAGAAATCGACTACGCTTTTCAAAACATTGTTTAACAGGAAACAAGCAAAGACATAATTATAGGCTTCCAGAAAATTACCTGAGGACGGTTTGTTGTAACAACACGAACATAACTTATTTATAACAAGATCAATGTTCATTACTTTGCACCTGGTCTCTGAGGAAATAATTAAACTGTTGGTGGTGTGAATCGTAATTAATATTTTAACTCTTTACCGCATGACCCCCGCATCACCATAAAATTCACTGCCGTAATCAGTCGACCTTTCAAAGTTAAAAGCCGGTGTTTTCCAAGATATCTGCCTGGTTGAATAAAGCGCAAATGATCTCAATTTGCGTCCTTTTGATGAAAATGAAATGCAGACGTACTGAACATGAAGCGAAGTGCATGTTCGTTCGCAGGTCAATTTCTTCTGAGAGTTCAGTGGCGCCACTCGAAGCTTGCGCGTGTCAAGAATAAAATTTGCAAAGACGTACCTTCAAACCCGTCGTTCAAGTAACTACAGCAGCACAATTCCATTCTCGTACCTTCCTGAATCAAGCATTTGATGCACGGAAGTCGTTTCGTGTAAGCAGAACGCTGCCGTTCTATTAAACCGAAACAAATCGCGCCTCGAAAAACTCAAGCTGGATGTGCTAAAAGACCGCTAACACGACTACGCCAACACGTACACGTTAGGTAAACTATTCATAATGCAGATCGCTTTCAAATGAACCGCTGCAAACAAACAACTTTAAACAAAGCTCTTGGAACCGTCACAGGCATGTGTCAAATGAGGACGAGCGAATATTCAAGAGTCCCATATTTATCTCTGTAAGACCAAGAGAAAGCGAAGCACTTACCAACACGGTGCCTCAACACTGCAGCGTCTCTGGAAGACATTCTCTTCGGCAGTGAGTCACATCATGGCGAGTCAAATGAGTATTAAAACAGTAAATTAGTCGAGACAAAAGAATGCATACCGACTTGTAATTAGTTTGGACAGCTCGCGGTGCGCGGTAACCAAGGCCGTGACGTCACATACGCGATTCTTTTTCCTCGTTTAGTTGTGTAAATTTCTCGAAGTCGGAACTCAAAAATGTGCAGACTGATTACGAGACGTGTGACCGTGTTTATATGCCCACGGCACACAGGCGTCACAAACAGAATAATACTAAAGTTAGCAACAAACTTACTGGCTCAGGAAAAACAACCTTTTTCGTAAAACGGCCCATAAGGCAAACTTGGTAGGGCGCCGCGGGGAGGGTACTATAAAGTTTCAGTTCTTGCTTGAAAGGCTGCCAACACACTCTGCTGTGAGCGTAGTACTAGAAAACTGCAGGTACCGTGGGCTTTTTAACAGCTGCATTCTTTGTGGCTAAACCAAAGCCAAGTACACCACCAAAGCCACACATTTAACCAATCAGAAAGTAATTTGCGTTTGGTCTAGTTACATTGAAGAAGAAATCATGGCAACAGTGCGAAGAACGCTATCGCTTGCCTGCTTGTGTGCTTGTGCGAGAATATCGCAATCAGGTTTCGCATTTGCTCCTGATTGGCCAAGAATGCTGCTAGACTTGTTTGAGTGGACCAATCCGAAAGCTTAGCAAAAGCAAAGTGCAATCACACGATCACTTCGATAGTCATCTGAAAAACGACTCTGTGGCTCAAGCGTGCATAAATGGCACGTGCGTTTCCTCGTACCGTGATTAGCCCCTTTAATTTTTTCAAAGTAAAAACCTAAAGACCCTGGCCAAACGAGATGCAAGTCGGCGCAAGTCGATGCAAGTTCGACTTGACAGTAAGCTTGTATTGACTTGCAAAAGGTGGCGAAACGAGACGCAAGTCCTCGCAAGTTTTAAAACTTGCATCGACAGAGATTAACGCCTCGCTTCTGGTTGGTTGAAAGTGTTTTCGGAGCTTTTGGTAACTGGCCTTGCAGTGACTTTGGTTTTGGTTTTCGAACTCCGCTCTGCAGTGCCTGCTGGTAGCCTGGCGCACACAGAGAGCGGATAAGAGGCGAACAGGCAATGATAATAATAATAATATAGGAATTTAATATTGCTCAAATTTCACAAATGTGTTCAAACGCACACAGCACAAGAGACTGAGACACAACTACAGGCAGAGAAACGATAATCAGAAACAGCCTGCTTGGACCCCGACGGAGGACAAAACGAAAAGGGTTCAGCCGCTGCGCTTATGCCCGACCCCGCCCCTCCTTCCCAGCCAGTTTTGATAGGTACGTACTCCAGATGCAAATCAACAATCCAGCGTCATGATAAAGACCAATTAATGATCGTTAGGTTCGTTAATGAACTCAGTTCCGCCATATTTCTATCGTCCCATTAATTCAGTCATCGACACTAATACAAAAATAACACCCCGATTTTACTCACCCATAAGACCCACAGGATACTCTTGAAGCAGGCAGATCTTCACCAGATAGTCCATGCTGCGAGTTACAAGCCGAAATGGTGGGCCTTCACTCCTCACTTGATTTGTCAGTAGTACTACTCGACAGCCGAGCTGTGTTGGAGACATTACCCCACTTAGATTGTTGACTCGCGGAGTTTGATCACTGTCCATTGTAAAGTCCAATGTCAACTCAGTGTGTTCTTGTAGTGTACTAGGAAAAGCTGGTCCGTGAAGATTAAGCGTCTTTCATCGTTGGGATAACAGTTAATTCATCATTTATGCATCAAAGAAAGCTTGGTTTAAACGTAAAGAATGACTCAGCTGACGGTTGAACGCCGACAACACTGCGAACTGTCTTTGCATCTTTGTCCAGTGTTTGATAAATGCTGCTCTTTCAGCCGGCTGTAAATACAGTTTCTTTGATGATAATGACAAACTCTGCCGTTCTGTTTGTATTATGCCTGATGCATGCCGATACATAATTAACGTCCTCATTGATCTATTTGATTTGTTTTTCGTTATTCGTTATCACTACTGAAAGAAGCCGTTCTTGAATAAACGCTATCCTTTTGTTAAGGTAATCGAACTCAGTGTATTCTCTTGAAAGATGCGTTTGACAATCCGGTGCCAATTTTAATGTTTTGTTGCTATTTTACCATAACAGTTCATCTTAAAAAAAGTACATTGCGGTTAAATGAGTCCCTTGGGATAGAAAAGCTTACCGGCTTTTACGAACTGAAGAATAAGAGATGTACCGTAAATGCTCTAATACGGCCCACGTCTGCAAGGTCAAATTTTGAAATAAGCCCCCTCCCCTCATTTCCATCCCGTTAACTTTGAGCACCAAAGGAGTATAGAAACATAAGAAATGACGCGCATGTTGGAAACCGAGGTGAAGTGACTTCAATCTAACCAAAACAAGCGCAGCTTGAGGGCAATGACACTGAGAAGGAGACACCGAAGAGGAGTTTAGCGGACCAGGCGCCAGGTTTTGCCAGTTCCCTCTGGACCTACGCGGGTAGGCTTGGAGACACATTTTTGGACTGTACATTTCCCGCGTCTACCTTAATGTAAGAGCCCGTATCAGATAAGAATGAAATATGCTACAACAGTTTAAATTTGCCATACCAAACGATCATGCCCAGACTCTAATAAGCCCCTCCCTAGGTCAATTTTTAATTAAGGGGCTTATGAAGAGCATTTATGGTATGCGTCAGTGAAAACGAGCGACGCAAACACAAGTAAAAGCTCTCAGTAAGTACAGTCTCGCGGCACTGTTAAGTGTTCACGTTGTTGTTGATTTGAGTTCGGACTGTGAACGCAGACCACGCCAAATTGAAAATCAGTGAATTACAAAAACAAGAGATCGTATGTTGGCATGTTTTTTTACTTGTATATACTAACGTTTAATAAGTCTATATCCATTACACGTTTGAATAAATATCTAAAGATATATCCTTCCCAGAGTCCATTTCAAGCCACGTCTCCGACTGAGATCACGTAATATCAAAACTGGTCCCAGTCTATCCAGAGCCGTTGGCTGGCGAAAGGAGCTGTAATCTATGTGAATTTAAACCAAACTTCCACAGAGACGTCTGGGCGTTTACAACGGGTCGTAGAAAGCAGGAACGGGAAACTTGTACAAAGCCGGTAACAGAAACGCGAAGGGCACTTAAGTTCTGATCTTGTTCGGTGCTCGCTCACTCTTGCTCCCTTCTCAATCTCTCTATTTTTCTTTCTTGCTCTCTTCTCGCACTTTCCTCATTTCCTCACTTCTCTCTCCACTATGCAGCAGAAAACGCAATCAATCGAGTGCAGTGAGCGTCTTGGATCCGGTTGTTCAAAGCTCGGTTAAGCTAACCCACGTTTAACACTAAGTTCTCTCTCTCTCTCTCTCTCGTGATTTTGGCGAACAAACAAACTTATCAAAGATCAAAGACTTACCAAAAAGTTTTGTTTTGTTTGCGAAGGGTTTTCAATTATTTTAAAAACAAAATGCCAAAAAAACTTAGACTTAACCCAGGGTTAGCGTAACCCTGCTTTAAACAGCCGGCCCCGAGTTACTTTTGCACAAGTTTACCATTCATATAAACTACAGTATAGACAAACCTCTACTTCTCGCTGATGTTAACCTCCCCATGATGCCTTAGCAGCTGTCGTTTCAATCTAGTCCCAGTGTAAATCGTCCTTTGTTAGCGAGCTCTGCAGTGTGCGCATGTCCTTGAGTACCTTTAACTTGTTCCCCAGTCCCAGTTCTTTGCCGTTCTTCCGTTCCCGCGCTTTTTCGCGTCTTCACTGTCGTAATCACTTGAACCTCGCCGCCTTCCGCGGGTAGCACTGCGCTTGCGCTTTTGGGTCTTGCCGCTGCTCTGTGCTTGTGGACTCTAGACTGCGCGCGCTTTTTCTTCGCTCCGAGCTGATGTCTTCGAACCATCGCGATCTGATCTCCCTTCGCTTCCATTTTTGTGACGAGGCACTCAAGTTCTCGCTCGAGATCGTCTTTAATTCGCGGGTCGTCTGTCTCCTGAATTTGACGGGAGAGTTCTTGATGTTCACTGCAATTAATATTATTAGTTTTAGACCAGCCAGAAGGAAAAATAATCTCTGCCAGTCACAAGGGCCGTAAAAACAAACAAAAAACGTTTGACTACATATTTTTAGAAGCCAAAGCAATCCCAGAGCCACTCACAAGGGTTGCGTAAATTAAAAACCGCTTGGCCAACCAGAAGTTAAAGAACTATCAGAATCAATCAAAGAGGCAGAAAGTAAGTTCAATAGCGCACAGAAAAAAAAAAAAAAAGGGGGGGGGGCGACCTCAAGTTACTCGAAATTCAACTCATGTGCCCAAACTGTATTTAGTATTTATAGTAATGACCGCTGAACAACGGAATTGACGTCAAGAAAGTATTTCTGCTGTCCCAATGCGTACTTACAAACTCATATGTCCAAACTCGTCCTGTAGTCCAAGCAAAAGCTCCTCCATTCCCTGTTCAGAGTCAGGTGCAGAACTAGAGCCTGAGCTGGGTGCGTACTGCCGCTGGACCCTAGTGACCGCATTACACAGCGCGGGGTTGTGATTCTTCATCATTGACAATACGGTCTGGATGTTGGCACCAAGAGCGTGCGATTTGCCGGTAGACTGGGGTCAAGGAAAAAAAAGGTAGTTAAAGAACAGGACAATGCCAATATCAGCTGTCAATTACGTACGCCACTTAGTCTTGCTTTGCCGAAGTTGCGGTTAACTAATGATCATTGCAGCAACCCGAGTCAGTCGACTCACCTTTCCGACAACGAACGGGATGTTTCCGAAGTTAGCTCGGTAGTGTTCGGAAGGCCGAGCTGTCTGTGCTGGCTTCTTCGGTTTGGGTTTCTGGACCTGCAGCAAAAACTTAAACTTAGCGACCCGTCTCCAGGAAACGACACGTGCTTTAGTCAAGGCTGGTTTTTACCAGCGACATAAGCATAAGCATTTGAAAGCACAAGCGCTAGTGAAGACAGCAAGGAACATATTATAAGAATTACGCATAAGGAATGGAAATGTAAACTTTCATCCCAATGCTTATATGCTAATGTAGCTGTTTTGTGCACTACGGTTATGTTTATGTCGCTAGTGAAAACCAGTCTTAAAAACCTCCTATGTCCAAAATCTCGGCCAGACCTTGTAGGATCCCCCAATATCTTGTAAGATCTTGTGCCGCTTGCACTCGAAAAGTTGCACTAAATTCCGACATTATTATCAGTCGAAAGTACAAACAGGGCCAGTTACAGGGTAAATGGTTATTACTGCGGATAGAGTGTACTTTGAAATGAAATGCGTGAGTGTTTTAACGTTGCGGAGACGTGCAAATTTGTGTCTGAAGAGTCGACCTTTCCCTTTTACCGCGTTGCGAAAACTAGAAGATTGCTAAACTTTCCCGCATTAATTACGTTGCGAGCCAAGTTGCAATGAGGAATGTTGCAAACGCAAATTCTTCTGCAACTTTGGCCTCGCGATTATAGCGTTACGTTGCAAATTGTTTTGCCTCCTGTAACGGAGAGAATGTTCGTGAAACTTCTTACCTTTTTCTTTTTCTTCTTGACTTTAGGTGGCGGTGGGCTGGCCATGTTCATTAGAATCCTGTTCGTTTCGGCAACTGTATGTAACTTAGAAGCCCAAAAGAAAACACACATTGAGTCTCTTTGCACACAATTTTATGTTGGCACGCGATTTATCAAATAATGTTTTTCTCCTGAACCAAATACCAAAAGCATGGCCGATATACTTCCAGTATCATGTCGCTCTGAAAGAGTGTTTAACATATCGTACGTACTAATTAAGTTAATTGGCCTCCAACTACAAGCGTTTTGAGAAACATTTTTATGGATTTTATCACTGACAATAAAGTACATATATTGTACACAGTCACATGCATTGACAAATAATTGTCCTAATCCATTATAAAAGTTAGGCCTGACATAAGGATATACATTGGAGCATAGCAGAAGTCAAAAGCAGTTCAACACTTTGTTACTACACACATGCCAGCCACACAGGTGTCCATGAAGATTAGAAATAACTTTTCTACTAGAAATTAGAAATAACTTGTCATCTGATAGCATGCCCAAACACAAGCTGATTCAACAATGCAGCATGACACTTCATATTAATGCCTTGACTGAGTGTGCACTGTATAAAATAAAGAATGCAGTACATGAAAGACAGTGTACTGTAACAGTCATCCAGCTAAAAAGCATAACTACTAGATATACGGAACTCATATCTCTGAATGCACTTTCCCGCTAGGATGTCTTTTACACTCGAGTGGCTCCTCTATTTGACTAATACACTTAAGGCCTGATTATATAAGCCGGGCTGGCCCGTTGCGTGCGATTACATGGGAACTATGTCAGCCCAGTCAGCCGGGATCCCTGTGGCTCAGAGCCAGGATCCCGGCTTTCCGGGCTGGCCCGGTTCTCATGTAATCGCGTAGTCGATTTTTGGTGTGTTTCGCAGCCATGGCGGAATCTCGACAAACCGCCCAACCGGGCCAGCCCGGCTTATATAATCAGGCCCTTATTCTAAAATCACACTAACACATTCCGACAGATATGATTGGCTGCTATAGTTAAGATCTGAAGGAAGAGAAGATGCTGACACGCCTACGGCAGTGTGCGCACTTGCTGTTGCTCATTTCCTAAAACAGGTCTTCAATTAATAACAAGATTACTTAGATTTCCTGAGGAAGGCCTCAGTGTTAATAACAGTAAACAACAACGTAACATTTGATTAAACATCTGTTCTAACTCTTCCAATTGCAACAAAAGAATTCCAATTCACTAATTTATTCGCTTCCCTACGGGAAGATATTCCAATTTTAACATATAACACTTCTATTAGTCCAAATCAGTGTATAATCTGTTATCTATTGCTGCACGACCCAGGTTATGTGTTACATAACTTGAGTAAAACAATCACATCTGCTTATCGACAAATTCTTAATAAATGTTTGGTTCAATTGTTCGGATAAGTCACAAGAAAGTTATCAAATTACGCTCTTACATGCATAATCATTGCCTTATTAGTCATCACTCCACATATGCGTTACAATCATTTCATCAATATCATCCTCAAAAAATGCAAAAATACAGTCCTGTGTCTTCCATGTGGTCTCGGAATGTTCTTATGTTTGACTTTTGTTCTTTACACGGACGTTTCATGTGTCACGTGCTCATCTTTGGTCGCGCTCAAGAAAACGTCGGCTTCAGCTTCCAAGCATGCGCGGTATCCCTCTCGATGGTAAGCGGCAAACATGGTGGGAGTGAAAAACTGGTTAGCAGTGATGTGTTGAGGAAAGACACCGCAACTGTCACTGCAGCAACAAGGGGTCTTGTTGTGACAGCATTCACAGCAGCAGCCCGTGAGACCGTCGACATCTTCGTCATTCAAACCAGGTCCAAGCCCCCAATGGCCAGCTTCGAGGCCATCAAGGTCACATGCTGACCAGCTGAGTTCGCCCATTTTGGATCCCTTTGCTGGGTGACGCGGGGCGATTAGAACGACTTCTCCCTCTCCAATTTTCGTTTTCTTGTCTTGGTCGTAGTAATCGACTCTGAACCTGTAGCTTCGTGGCTGTCCTTCGCTCGCTTTGCCATTCACAAACTTGTATTTGATGTCCTCCAACACGTCGCGTCCGTCCACACCGATGAAAGAGCAATTCAAGTTATCCCTGGCCAGCTCCAATGCACGTACAAGAGAGTTTCCATAGGAATTGTCTGGCACTGTGTGACCGCCATTCACGACCACAATCCTTTGCAGCCTTCGTTTTAACAGCGGCAGGAGGGCCAAGTTTTCGATATGGCCGCCGTCACTGAGGTGCAATATGGCGGGAGGCATAGGTCCTGTGTTAACGACATCGAATATGGACCGCATGAAGCTACTAAATGGCACGTGAACAATCAACCACCTGGAATTTAAAAGATCTTAAAGTCAAAAGACGGATAGGATAAACTTGAATTGTATTGGGCTGTCGGGGTAACATATGATAATCGAGAATGTACACACACAATACAAGATTTTATTTTTGCACAATAAACTTAAAATCTGAAATACTGAGAGCATGCATTCCAATGCTTCAGGAAACGTACATCCAAAAGGTGACACTCTCAAAAGAAATTTACAGGTAATTCTCAAAACTAACCACAAAGACACAAATTGTTTTGTTTGGTTAGACATGTAAATGAAACAATTCCAGAACGATGTTTTTTCCACCTTGGACACTGGTTTGCATAACTTGATTTGCTAAGAACTCCCTACAAGTTACTTGTTCTTGTTGTCTTGTTTTTTTCTTTCTTTCTTTCTTTCTTTTTCTTGTTTCTTAACTCTGCTGATCTTTACCTGGAAACTGTGTCCGTACATTCTGGGTCTTGATTTCCAGTATTCCACATGGCCGGAAAAGAAAGAACAACTATAAAGACGAAATAAGAACCAATACCAATGGGTACAAATATGGAATCCTCATATCCAACGTAATGAAGGACGGGCAATACCAACAGCGGTACAACAAACATCACTCTTATTAGGCACGGAAGAATCTGCGGACATAAATCAAAGTAAAGTAAATTAGAGAGAAGTAAGACAGAAAATCGAAACGACAAGGTACGCTGAAACGCCAAGTTTACAAAAACTGCATGCAAACACTTTCAGCTAACCAAAACTGGGCAGTTATCTATATAAAGGAGAAAAGAATTAAAGAAAGAAATTCGAAAAAGGGGGAGATTTTGGCATGGTGTCGATCGAACAGCGATTCACCGAGTGGTACAGTGAAGTGTTCTTGCATTGCAGAGAAGTTTGTACTTTGTCGCTGTAAACTGCGTTTGGGATGCTCGAATAAAATTCAAAAGGAAAAAAGAAAGACAGAAAAAAAAGGAAAATAAGAAATCCGATCACCGTATTTTACGGAGATCCCGCTAGTAAAGTAAATAGTTTGCGTTTGTTTTTACTTTGAAGGAACCAATAAGAAGCGTGAGAAAATGAGCACGCGCCAATTACCTGCTTGCGTGAATTGATCGCACGCAGAGTTTGCTTACGTCGTTTCTGGCTGCACAAAAATGTTGCTAATGCTTGGACTAATCCAAAATTGTAGCACACGAAAACCCAAAGCAATTATACAATTACTTTCGACAGTTATGCATCCGAAAAGGGCCCTATTGTAATTGATAATAAATCTGCACCCTCAGTCAGACATTTTCTGAAACGTTGATCGAAACTGTCATTGTGTCTTAGGCTTGTTTCAAACGTCGAACTTTACTGATAAGTCGGAATATATCATAAAAATATTAGCTGAAGCGATAGCTCTGGCTCATTTGCATTGTATTCGATTCATGTAAAGTTCGACGTTTGAGGATGATCGAGAAATGAGGGCATTGTAGTAATTAACATAACGTAGAGCAGTCATTAAACTATGAGTTGCAGTGCAAACGATAAACAAATAAATGCACAGACAAATGACCGGCCATCGCGGACAAGTGCGACGAACGGAAACTCAAGATAATTATATAGTAGTACTTAAAAGACAACACGTAGACAATTTGTACATTAGAAAACAAATGACATTTAATGTGCTTGCCTTCACACACAAACTCTGCCGCCTTATGTAAGCCACGTCGGAAACTATGGATGCACCCATTTCCATCCCAAGGATTGTGAGAATGTTTTTGTAGTCTTCTCCTGCCTCCTCATAGCTTCCCATGTGTGTAGATACAGCTGCCGCTGAAGTAGCCATAGCTTGTGACAGTTTCACATCTCCTGGGTTAAGCTTTCCGGAGAACATGCTGGGCCCTGGCTGTTCAATGATGTTGCCCTCAGCTGTCGCACATACTGGCTGGTTGTCGAGTCTTTCGATGATTTCTGGACTCATGGTCAATAATCCGTATTCCGTTTCGTTCTCTTTGTTTAGTCGCCAGCCATTGACCACAATGTTAGAAATGTACTGTGGTTTAATGCCCTCCAAGTGAGCTAAGTTCAAGGCGCCCTCATTATCTCCTAGATAATCTGGTGCATCTGTCTTGCTTTGTGAGGCACGGCAGTTTAAACCTGGAAAGATGTCATAACAGCCAATTCCAGCACAACCGCCTTTTCCTCGACTTTTCTTGGAGTAAAACGCCTTCTGGAGTCGCCATCTGGAGGAACAAAGTTTGTAATTCACGTCATGATGTCATATGTCGTCATGCTGTCATATCAAGGTTTGCGGATGATATCGTCATCCAAAGTAGTCATGTTGCCGAGTTGTGACGTCATGTTGCCATGTTGTGATCCTATTGACTCATACTATCTTGTTTTGACGTTGTCATGACTTAATTCTTAAGTCGTCAAATTGGGTGTAAGGCGTTGTGGTCAGTCAGAGAACGGATGAACAGTCTAAATTAAAGGACAATGCAAGGCCCAAAAAGGTCTTTTGCTCAACTGAAAGATTTTCGTTTCATAAAAAGTGGGCTATATTTACAGAGCAGTGAGCCTTTCTTTTTTCAAATTTTTTTGAAACAAGATGGCGTACTTTCGATTTATGTGGGCACATTATGGGACCCCCTCTCCCATTCTATTCTCCCGCACATTATAGGACCCCGTCTCCCCATCCTACTTCATTATGGGACCCCTTCTACCCATCCTACTTCATTATGGGACCCCTTCTCCCCATCATACTCTATTAATGGACTCCCTTTCTCCATCCTAATCCATTATGCGACCCCCCACTCCCCATCCTACTCAATTATGGGACCCCATATCCCCATCCTGCTCCATTATGGGATCCCCTCTCCCCACCCTACTCAATTATAATACCCCCTCTCCCCATCCTACTCCATTATTGGACCCCCTCTCCCCATCCTACTCCATTATTGGGCCCCCTCTCCCCATCCTATTCCATTATGGGATCCCCTCTCCCCGTTCTACTCTATTATAGTCTCCCGCACTTACCTGTTGTAGACGTGGACGAGGTGAAGATGGCATTTACCAAAGATGGAGGAAAATAGCAACACCAGGCCCGACACAAACAAAATGTTCATAAACCGCTTGTGACTGTATTCTACGCCAAAGATCTCCCCCTCATACACACGCCAGTACACCACATAAGCAAAGACGTATACGATAATAACGAGAGACGAATAATGGCGGAGTAATGGTAAAAAAAACCACAGCAGCGCACTAATGATTACAACACCTCCTTCAACATATGCGGGTGTGTTATTAAGATAGTCATTAATGAACCAGGGCAAGAATGTGTAGAGGACCAACGAGCCACTCATGACTGCCATAAGTCGAGCCACTGCAGTACCGCATCGGTATTTACACTGATTAGAATAGACAAAAAAGACGACAGAGAACACAAGAGGCACAACAAAGAGAAGCATTCTTTCGAAAGCCATGGAATTAATAGGGAAATCACAATCATCCCCAACTGTTATATTTGGACAATGATATCTCTTTGCCTGCAGAATTTTTCCAAAAGCCTTATCAATGAAATAAGCCAGTGGACAAGCAAAAGAGCCCCAACCAAGAATAGGAATGATGAAAGAGACGAGTAGCACCAATACAGCGAGGACGATAGTATCTAGAATTCCTTGCAGCGGTTTCTGCCAGTTACACAAAAGTCCCGTTCGACTGCGCATGTGCTCGAAGAACTCTCTGTGCCATTCGGGATTATCTTTCTTCCCGTGGCGGTATTTCCAGTCCAAGTAGGCCGTGCCTGTGTAACCACCCCCGGAAACACAACTCAGGTAGTCTGGTTCGACTTTCTTTTGAAGGAGTCTACGCAGAACACCAGAGCAGAGTGCTGCTGACCGGATACCACCACCGGAGAAAGCCAGACCGGTTGTAAGCGTTGACTCGGCTTCACGCTCAGACAAAACTACATCCGCCATGTTTGAATTGGGAGACTTGAAATGAGGTTCTGTGGACAGCTTGAATAAGACGAGATAATAAGTTACGTTTGCCATGAGGATTGTCGTGAAAAGATCAAATGACAACAAGCCCGGATTATATATTTAAAGGTCTATGTTACATACACTCCGACAAAGCCTGTTGAGACGTAGTGCAAAATTTTCAATGAAAATTACTTTTCCAGTTTGAATAAAAATATCCCAAACAGGCAAACAAATATTAGCAGCAAAAGGAACATAATAAATAGCTATAGCAAGAAAACACACATAGTTTGAACCTCCTTTGTTTAAGACTGGGTGAAACGTTGATCGATAATTTGCTTTTATTACTCGCGCCTGGCTGTATGAAACTTTAAAAAAATCCATATTCAAAACTTTCGGTATACTCCCAGAAACGTTTCTTGAAAGCTTCATGCGATTCTGAGATTAGGCCAAAAATGAGCATTTTCAGCGCATATTCTAAAAAATGTGAAGGCCACTTTCACAGTCATGCGCAGTAGCAAATTTATAGTACTTTTTACACTCAGTGCAAGCGAGTGCTTGTCAAGTATCTCCCTCTGCTGAGCTTGGTTTTTCCTTTTTACATAATTGAATTATGTGACCATAGAAGCAATTTTCCACTCTGTCAAATGTTATCGCATCTTTTCTAATCCACGACGGTTCATCAAGAGTTCTATTTACATAAAAAATTTAATTAAGGTGTGACTTGTCAATAAAACCTGCAAAATTCTTTATGAAGAGCTGAATTTCATTAAAAGACAGGGCCGTGTAAGTAGTATGTAAAACGAAATCCTGAAACGAAACTGAAACAAGACTTGTATCCCTTTCCAAAATTTATTATGCATCGCGGTTTTAGTCTGATGCGAGCAAGGTCACTCCGATGGTCTTGGGGAAAAGGTCAGTGGCAAAACAACATGGCCGACAACTCAAGAAAACCGAAAAAGAAGAGGAAAAGATTACCCTTTGACTGCATGATTAGTGAACATAACAGTGAGGCGTGATCCTGTACTATCCTACGCCAGAGAATGAATGTATAGAGCTCACCAAACTTACGCCAAGTGGATCGACCCGCACGAAAGACAGGATGCCATGCAACTTGTAACTAGTTTTTGGCTTTCTTTTTTCCTTTTTTTTTTTTTTTCGTTAAACTTTAGTGTGTCGTTTATTTCAACCTGCAGCCTTCAAAATGGACCCTCTGCATTTAGTATGCAATTCGAAAGGTGACTGATACGCATCTCGTTGCTGCATTTTCCATTCGCACACATGCACAAGCGACATTAAGATACAGTCGACAAAAACGGAACAAATTGTTCAACCTAAGAATAGGCAAAGTTACAAAGATACTGAAGAAATATGGAGACAATTTTCCCGGGTTCCTCGCGTTGCCGGTGGAGGTCCCTATAACTTTCGGGAAGCAGCATCAGCGCGAGCATCAGACATTTTGAGAACCGAGAAAATAATATATATCAACACAATTGATTTGTCGGAAACGAAGCCTGAATCATCAGGTTGCCATAGTCACAGCAAATTACCACATTGCCATTTTATTGAAACGATTTGAGTAAAAATAATGATGTGGATTAGAAAAATAATTTACTAGTGAGTTGTATCAGGCAAAACAAAAACAAAACAAAACCAGACCTAATGAACCCAACGGGTATCGTACTGAACGACTTGTGCCGTAGACAGAGTCTTGTGGTTGTCTTGTTATAAAGAAAGCCTCTCCGAAGGGATCCAGCGGTGTCAGTACACTGCACGGAAATGGCCCAACAATTTTATCCGGCATTAGGATTTTAGAATAGTACGTAATTGTGACATAGGCCCTTGATAGCTCGAGGCACGAAAGTCATATCAGGCCTCATTTATTACTGTTGCAGCCAGTTCAGGCAAAACGAACAAAACAATGGACAAATTAGCATATAAGTATAAAGAGGACATCACTTCAATTGAGACAACGCTGCGAAACGACTCGAGACGCCCGAATCATAAGCTGTAAACATAAATCGAATTTGAAATGTCTCCTTTTTCAAAGCCTTTGTCGTCACACCGGGCATCGTACCCCAACGTTGTTCTAATGCAATTTGACCCCCAGGAGGTTTGGCACGAAATCATTTTAAAATGACTGGCCCAGTTTAGCGAAACTGTTGATTACATTATTTTGTAGTTGTGAAGATAGATCTGAGATAACCAGATAACAAGACGCATACTTTTACATTGAGACTGATTTGACTCGCGGTAACTGGAACATCCCAGCACTTATCACACGCCTCGTCCTCTTTCCTGTTTTTATTTTTGACGAACGGATGAATTACGAGCATTTCGCTTGTAAACTGTTTATGTTATATGCCGTTGAATTAAAACTTCATGAACCTTACCTGCAATAAACTTTGTGCAAGGGACAGGCGATCGGCCGTCGGATGGAGCTGTGGAACTATAAAGCGCTTTGTTCTACTCTGACTCTTCAAATATTGCAAATTAGAGCCGCGCGTGGTGTTGAATTTCATTATAATGATCTTGGCACGAAAAAGCCCTAAGCCGCATATACACCACGTTTAAGTATTGAATCATTGCCTCTCGCATTTGAAAAGACTTTAACATGTGTGTAGCTAGTTTTTCTTTTTTGAGCAGAGAATTTAGGCATACGTGAGTCATCGAACGAACTGCCATGGAAACAAACCGAAAAACGCTGCAAATACGTCACGTCCGGGCGTAACTCACGAAATGCCGCTTGTATTGACTTGCAAAAGGTGGCCAAACGAGACGCAAGTCCTCGCAAGTTTGAAAACTTGCATCGACTTGCACTCCGTTTGGCCAGAGCTTAACGCCTCGCTTCTGGTTGGTTGAAAGTGTTTTCGGAGCTTTTGGTAACTGGCCTTGCAGTGACTTTGGTTTTGGTTTTCGAACTCCGCTCTGCAGTGCCTGCTGGTAGCCTGGCGCACACAGAGAGCGGACAAGAGGCGGACAATGATAATAATAATAGGAATCTAATATTGCGCAAATTTCACAAATGTGTTCAAACGCACACAGAACTACACAAGTCTGAGACACAACTACAGGCAGAGAAAAGGTAGTCAGAAACAGCCTGCTCCGGCCCCGACGGAGGACAGAACGAAGAAGCTTGAGCCGCTGAGCTTATGCCCTGGCCCCGCCCTTCCTCCCCAGGCAGTTTTGATAGGTACGTACTCCAGATGCAAATCAACAATCCAGCGTCATGATAAAGACCAATTAATGATCGTTAGATTCGTTAATGAACTCAGTTCCGCCATATTTCTATCGTCCGATTAATTCAGTCATCGACACTAATACAAAAATAACACCCCGATTTTACTCACCCATAAGACCCACAGGATACTCTTGAAGCAGGCAGATCTTCACCAGATAGTCCATGCTGCGAGTTACAAGCCGAAATGGTGGGCCTTCACTCCTCACTTGATTTGTCAGTAGTACTACTCGACAGCCGAGCTGTGTTGGCGACATTACCCCACTTAGATTGTTGACTCGCGGAGTTTGATCACTCGTCATTGTAAAGTCCAATGTCAACTCAGTGTGTTCTTGTAGTGTACTAGGAAAAGCTGGTCCGTGAAGATTAAGCGTCTTTCATCGTTGGGATAACAGTTAATTTATCATTTATGCATCAAAGAAAGCTTGGTTTAAACGTAAAGAACGACTTAGCTGACGGCTGAACGTCGACAACACTGCGAACTGTCTTTGCATCTTTGTCCAGTGTTTGATAAATGCTGCTCTTTCAGCCGGCTGTAAATACAGTTTCTTTGATGGTAGTGACAAACTCTCCCGTTTTGTTTGTTAATTATGCCTGATGCATGCCGACACATAATTAACGTCCTCATTGATTCATCTGATTTGTTTTTCGTTATCACTATTGAAAGAAGCGTTCTCGAATAAACGCTGCCCAGAGCCGGGCCCTTTGTCAAGGTAATCGAACTCGGTGTTTTCTCTTGAATAATGCGTTTGACAATCCGGTGCCAATTTTAATGTTTTGTTGTTATTTTACCATAACAGTTCATCTTGAAAAAAGTACACTGCGGTTAAATGAATCCCTTGGGGACAGAAAAGCTTGCTGGCTTTTACGAACAAGAATAAGAGATACAAATGCTCTATTACAGTTCACGTCTGCAAGATCAAATTTTGAAATAAGCCCCCTCCCCTCATTTTCATCCTATTAACTTTGAGCACCAAATGAGTAGAGAAACAAGAGAAGTGACGCGCATGTTGGAAACCGAGGTGAAGCGACTTCAATCTGACCAAAAGAAGCGCGGCTTGAGTGGCAATGACACTGAGAAGACACCAAAGAGGAGTTTAGCGGACCCGGCGTCAGGTATTGCCAGTTCCCTCTAGACGTACAGTGGAACCTCCGTGAGCGACCACCCACCAAATGACCGATTAGTCCCTCAGTTAAATTTCTACTAATGAAACTTTTCGTAAGCGACCACGACCACCTTTGAGGCTGTCCGTTCGGGTTTTTCTATTGTAGATAATCGAAATATTAATGTGAACAATCTGAACTTATCATACCAAATGATCACGCCGAGAGACTCTTGACACATAAGCACCCCCCCTCCCCCCCTCTGTACAAGGTCAATTTTTTTAAATAATGGGCTTAGTAGAGCATTTATGGTATGCGTCAAGTAAAAACGCAGCCGTGTTCACGCGTTGTTGTAGATTTGAGTTTGGACTGTGAACGCAGACGCACGCCAAATAAAAATCATAGAATTAGAAAAATGGGAGATGGTATTTTGGCATTTTTTGTTTGTTTATATATACTAACGTTTAATAAGTCTATATCCATTACACGTTTGAATAAATATCTAATGATATATCCTTCCCAGAGTCCATTTCAAGCCGCGATTATCAAAACTGGCCCCAGTCTATCCAGAGTTAGACTGGCCGAGCGTTTGCGAAAGGAGCTGTAATCTATGTGAATTTAAACCAAACTTCAACAGAGACGTCTGGGCGTTTAAAACGGGTCGTAGAAAGCAGTAATGGGAAACTTGTACAAAGCCGGTAACAGAAACGCGAAGGGCAGTTAAGTTCTGATCTTGTTCAGTGCTCGCTCACTCTTGCTCCCTTCTCAATCTCTCTATTTTTCTTTCTTGCTCTCTTCTCGCACTTTCCTCATTTCCTCACTTCTCTCTCCACTATGCAGCAGAAAACGCAATCAATCGAGTGCAGTGAGTAAACAACATCTCACCGTTACCGTCTTGGATCCGGTTGTTCAAAGCTCGGTTAAGCTAACCCACGGTTAACTAAATTCTCTCTCTCTCTCTCTCTCTCTCGTAATTTTGGCAAAAAAACTGCAGATTTTTGATCAAAGACTTACCAAAAAGTTTACTCCAGCTCAAAACATAGTGAGGAATTGTTGTTTGCGAAAGAGTTTCACTTTCAGGTACAAAATGCCAAAAAAACTTAGACTTAACCCAGGGTGAGCGTAACCCTGCTTTGAACAACCGGCCCTGAGTTACTTTTGCACAAGTTTACCATTCATATAAACTACAGTATAGACAAACCTCTACTTCTCGCTGATGTTAACCTCCATATAATGCCTCAGCACCTGTCGTTTCAATCTAGTCCCAGTGTAAATCGTCCTTTGTTAGCGAGCTCTGCAGTGTGCGCATGTCCTTGAGTACCTTTAACTTGTTCCCCGTCCCAGTTCTTTGCCGTTCTTCCGTTCCCGGGCTTTTTCGCGTCTTCACTGTCGTGATCACTTGAACCTCGCCGCCTTCCGCGGGTAGCACTGCGCTTGCGCTTTTGGGTCTTGCCGCTGCTCTGTGCTTGTGGACTCTAGACTGCGCGCGCTTTTTCTTCGCTCCGAGCTGATGTCTTCGAACCATCGCGATCTGATCTCCCTTCGCTTCCATTTTTGTGACGAGGCGCTCAAGTTCTCGCTCGAGATCGTCTTTAATTCGCGGGTCGTCTGTCTCCTGAATTTGACGGGAGAGTTCTTGATGTTCACTGCAATTAATATTATTAGTTTTAGACCAGCCAGAAGGAAAAATAATCTCAGCCAATCACAAGGGCCGTAAAAACAAACAAACAAAAAACGTTTGACTACATATTAGAAGCCAAAGCAATCCCAGAGCCACTCACACGGGTTGCGTAAATTAAAAACCGCTTGACCAACCAGAAGCTAAAGAACTATCAGAGTCAATCAAAGAGGCAGAAAGTAAGTTCAATAGCGCACAGAAAAAAAAAGGGGGGGGGGAGCTTGTATAGGATGTGAAAATTTACGACCTCAAGTTACTCGAAATTCAACTCATGTGCCCAAACTGTATTTAGTATTTATAGTAATGACCGCTGAACAACGGAATTGACGTCAAGAAAGTATTTCTGCTGTCCCAATGCGTACTTACAAACTCATGTGTCCAAACTCGTCCTGTAGTCCAAGCAAAAGCTCCTCCATTCCCTGTTCAGAGTCAGGTGCAGAACTAGAGCCTGAGCTGGGTGCGTACTGCCGCTGGACCCTAGTGACCGCATTACACAGCGCGGGGTTGTGATTCTTCATCATTGACAATACGGTCTGGATGTTGGCACCAAGAGCGTGCGATTTGCCGGTAGACTGGGGTCAAGAAAAAAAAAAAGGTAGTTAAAGAACAGGACAGTGCCAATATCAGCTGTCAATTACGTACGCCACTTAGTCTTGCTTTGCCGAAGTTGCGGTTAATTAATGATCATTGCAGCAACCCGAGTCAGTCGACTCACCTTTCCGACAACGAACGGGATGTTTCCGAAGTTAGCTCGGTAGTGTTCGGAAGGCCGAGCTGTCTGCGCTGGCTTCTTCGGTTTGGGTTTCTGGACCTGCAGCAAAAACTTAAACTTAGGGACCCGTCTCCAGGAAACGACACGTGCTTTAGTCAAGGCTGGTTTTTACCAGCGACATAAGCATAAGCATTTGAAAGCACAAGCGCTAGTGAAGACAGCAAGGAACATATTATAAGAATTACGCATAAGGAATGGAAATGTAAACTTTCATCCCAATGCTTATATGCTAATGTAGCTGTTTTGTACACCACGGTTATGTTTATGTCGCTAGTGAAAACCAGTCTTAAAAACCTCCTATGTCCAAAATCTCGGCAAGACCTTGTAGGATCCCCCAATATCTTGTAAGATCTTAAGTTCCGCTTGCACTCGAAAAGTTGCACTAAATTCCGACATTATTATCAGTCGAAAGTACAAACAGGGCCAGTTACAGGGTAAATGGTTATTACTGCGGATAGAGTTTACTTTGAAATGAAATGCGTGAGTGTTTTAACGTTGCGGAGACGTGCAAATTTGTGTCTGAAGAGTCGACCTTTCCCTTTTACCACGTTGCGAAAACTAGAGGATTGCTACACTTTCCCGCAAATTACGTTGCGAGCCAAGTTGCAATGAGGAAATGTTGCAAACGCAAATTCTTCTGCAACTTTGGCCTCGCAATTATAGCGTTCCGTTGCAAACTGTTTTGCCTCCTGTAACGGAGAGAATGTCCGTGAAACTTCTTACCTTTTTCTTTTTCTTCTTGACTTTAGGTGGCGGTGGGCTGGCCATGTTCATTAGAATCCTGTTCGTTTCGGCCACTGTATGTAACTTAGAATTCCAAAAGAAAACACACATTGAGTCTCTTTGCACACAATTTTATGTTGGCACACGATTTATCAAATAATGTTTTTCTCCTGAACCAAATACCAAAAGTATGGCCGATATACTTCCACTATCATGTCGCTCTGAAAGAGTGTTTAACATATCGTACGTACTAATTAAGTTAATTGGCCTCCAACTACAAGCGTTTTGAGAAACATTTTTATGGATTTTATCACTGACAATAAAGTACATATATTGTACACAGTCACATGCATTGACAAATAATTGTCCTAATCCATTATAAACATTTTCATCATTTTTCATACTACCTCAGCAGTTTTTTTCGCCATCTTTTTGCGTTGATGTTCTTCTTGTCTTAAGCGTTCTTCCAGATCCCTGATTTTGCCCTGCAAAGCAAACAAAACTTATGTATTATATATTAAAGAGGTCAATGTAGTATTTTTACATCTCAGTAACAGTTTGCAGTTTGCAGGAGCTGCATGAGCCAAGACTCCATTAGGGGAATAATATATGCACAGTCACTTACTTCAGCAATAGACTGTGTCGCCGTCAACTTCATGTGATCTCTCTCCAAACCAGACAGCTTTTCTAGCTGCCCACGTATCTCATCTGATGTATGCTGCGCAGTTTGATGTGCAAGGACAGCAGACCTCTGTATGGCATTGTCACGATCCATCTCAGCTGTCTGCACCATCTTGCGCATGTAATCTAATTGTTTCTCTAGGAGATTACATCGGGCTTCTGCGGACTGAAGATCTTCCTCCAGGACTGAGGGAAATCCGTCATAAAAGTACAATGAGCAAATAATTTATCAGCCTGAAATTTCAGTTGTATTGTTTCCTGAAGATGATACACAGCTATAAAGCTGCACACAGACTGTTATAAAAACAATTTTGAATTTTGAATTTTAAATAAATGAAACTGGTGACAGTCACTTAATTGCCACACCTTTATTCTGCTTGCTGATCACTCCTTCTGTGGTGCGGTGGGCACTTTGTTCTTTCTGCAGAACTTCCTTGTATTGGCGTGATTCAGTAGCAAGATTCTTTAAATTTTCTTCTGCATCTGCCCTCTCAAATTCTAGTTTGCGAATTTTCTCTTGCAGACCTTTCAGTGCTGAGATGACAGCTAAAAACAAAAAAAAAAAAAATTGAAATATGACATCCTACAAACAACTTATCTGTCAATCAGCTATATCAGCAGGAAAGTGTTCTGGACTAGTGATCTGTTTAATATATATACATGATTCACAGAAAAACAAAAAAAAAAAACTGTTAGACCACAGTATTTCCCCATCAGCCTCTCATCAGATCTTACACCGGCCGCCACAAAAAAAAAAAAAAAAAAAAAAAATGAATGGGTCAATCCAACTGTCACTTACAGTACTTCATCAATGTTCTGCTATATTTTTGAAACAAAAAAATCAACACAGAGACTGTGAAGTACAATATTCTGTACCTCTACTGTTTGTTTGAGCTATTGTGCCCTTTGGAGAGGCTAGTCCCTCAACTGGTTGTCTTGAGGTTGGGAAATCTGTATACGATGCCACTGATCCATGCAGTGATGCAGCACCACTTCTGTGAGGTGAGTCGGCAAAGTCCCTGTACCTCCTGGTGTATGAGAAAGTGGGCTGCAGAAATAATAATAGAACACATTCAGATTTTACACAAGTTCAAACTTTTCACTTTAAATCAAATGAATGTTAAATTGTCCCCATTATTTGGGAAAATATATTGTAATTATATACTATATACAGTGACAACTTATTAGTACAATCATCTGTCAAAAATTTAGTTCTCCAAATCAAATCAAATCACAAGAAAAATTAAAGATGGGGGATGTTTGAAGTAATACATTTATCAAATTTCCTTGACCAATTCCAGCTTTTCCACCTCAGGCAATGCCGCACAAGGGATTCTCAGGCCCCTGTAGCGATTTTAATTTAATTTTAATAATTTGCCTTTATTGTTTTATGATTTGTACATATTTGAAATTAATAGCCAAAGCCAGAGGCTTATATTGCATAGGCTGGAGGAAAGTCTATAGTGACTAAAAACGGATGTTGTTCCAGGAGTGGGCAACAGGTGGAACTGATTGTAATGCATATAAAAACCACAAATTTAAAATTACATGGCATTTGGGGAAATAATATCAAAAATTTCAGCAGACAAAAAAATAAAAAAATAATCACATTCATGATTAGATTTTCTATGTATTAAATTTTGCTGCTGTGAGTACTAGATGATAGCATTTGTCATACATTATGTGTTGAAGTTCCTCGGATTTCGCAGGTTTCTTTATAATTATTTTCCAAAGTTTTCGACAAATTATGAAAGAGCATTAATAATTCAGGCACTAAAGAATAACAATCGTCCGTATTTTGATAATAAAACAAACTTCGGGTGTTCGACAAATTTCACGACAAATGCAATACAATGCATGCAGTGCGCATCTATAGCAATTTTTGTACACGATCGGTGGGTATCTATAAGGAAACTTTTAATTTTCACGCATTTCAAGAAGCCGAGTAAAAGGGTACAAAAGTCAACATGGAGGTGTTTCTCTGCAGTTTCAAGGACATCTAGGCGACACTGTTTAATATTGTGTGTTACAAACTTTCTTTCGATTCGATAACACCATCAGCTTTCCGCGATCAAGAGTTCGGACTTCGATCTTCCTGATCGCAGATTCGCTGTCACAAATATACAGAGAGAACTGACTAAAAACGGAGCGTAAATGCCACACAGAATTACCAGGATCAGCTAAGAGACGCCTGTCTTGTGTGAGCAAGATAAACAACTCGTTAAAGACCAGGACGCCACAAAGACCAACTCCACTTACCGCGCCATCTCTATCTTCCATCTCTCCTTCAAGTCGACTTCGGCGCGTGAAGAATACTCAGGAATACCTCCACGCTCCAAAAAGCAGTTGCTAAATGAGACAATATTAAGTTTTAAGGCGATAATTTGCAACACAACAAACTGTTAGTTATTACTCCTTCACTAACAACAGCAACTGACGGTTTGCCTCATGGGGAACACCGCAGGTCACACGTTAGTGGGCTCCAATTTTGTTCCAGGCTTCCGCGTTCCGTGCGACGCCTTGCTGAAAACTGCAGAGATCCGCCATCAAGTTTATTTCACGGACTTTCTCCCGCAAAGTTCACGGATGTGGAGGGCCAGTAAGAGAGTTATCGCTCAGAAATGGCGCCTTCTTCAATTCGGAGGCCGGTATGTAATTCTCTTGTGTCATGACAAATATTTCTCGCTAAAATACCGCGCACACAGTTTAAATTTTGACATGATGACATCGTGTGTCTGTATTTGCAACAGGAAAGAAGCTAGGCGCCTGTGTGTAACGGCTGAGGAGAGGATTCCCAGTGTTTTGGAGGCTGCTAGTAAGATTATTTGAACATCGCTGTTGTAGTTTTAATTCAAATTCAAAACAAAATTTAACTCGTGCACGATGTGCTTGGATGGGGAGGGAAGGGGAGGGGGGGAGGCTTGTGGTTGAAGGGAGGTTGCATGTAAGTACTCCCTGAGGGGAATGAGAAACAGTCTGAGATATCAGGAGTTTGAGTCATCAGCTAAGGGTGAATTGGATCGTGGGCAATATTGTCTTCAACGGATCCTGGGAAATTTGCTTTAGCGGGTTCAACTTCTTCAGCAAGCTATGCTAATCCCAACTTTTATTTGATCAGAACAACTACAACCTGGTGACAAGATACAGGGCTACACAGTTGACAAGGTTAGATGATCACACTCTAATAATGTTGCTATTGAATTGTTGGTTGTGATGTCCCTTCATTTTCTGTGGTTTGTTGATTGACAGGTTGTGCCAGTACCAGAGCTGTATTTGGTGTCAGTCCAGTTGACACATGACAAAACTGGTGCACAGCATTTGCACGTTGCCAGAGACGATGCAAACAACGTGTTCAGGTATACACAGAATAAAGTAAACAAAAACAGATTTATAAACAAAGTGGGTGACATTTGAAAAATATCACTGTTTTTCAAATTTTTGCCATTTTGTGCTTTCTCATAATGTGTGATGACCAATATTACTCCTTCAAGAGTTTTCCGACGAGAATAGCGGCTACGAAGCAAGTGGAAATTAAAGGACCTCTGGGCGTGCAAGGTAGCAACCTCACTTCCATAAGTTCAGAATCTGAACTTTGTTACTGATTGGTTAATCGACTCATGACCATGGTAACTGAAGCTCCTTCGTTTTGATTGGTTCTTTCAAACTGGTTTTACCTAGCCTGCGAAACAGGCCCTTGTGTAGCGTCCGTTGGCCGCGCTCAGTTGTCCGCGCGTGGTCGGCAAGAGGGGGTTGTGTAGCGTCCGAAGAGGGGAATACAAGGGCCTGCAATCAGCTCTTATGCAAATGAATTCAGCCCCCGAATTAATTTTGACAACCTGTCACAAAACCGACCAATCAGAAACGCACCGGAAATGTTCCCACGGTTGATCGAGCTGTCAAAACAAATTCTCTCGTGCGCACGTGTGCAGACGTTGTACTTCATCTGGTATTTATCAAACATTTTGACACATTCCAAGCACATTCCAAGCCGAGTATTGACCAATCAGTATTTTCCGTTCAGAATCTGAACGTGAATACTCAAATCATAGAGAGGCGGTTGCAGGCCCTAGTATACACCTCGCCCCAGACTGCGACGCGGCCACAAATCCTCGCCCTAGACTTTGACGCGGCCATAAAACGATTCAACGTTCTAACTGCTCGTGAAAAACAAACCCTGGGGCCTGTTTCGCAGGCTAGGTTTTACCAGTTCTGTTTGACAAACAAAGTGGCGATTGCGAGCAAGATGAACTAGCATATAAGTGAGGTTGCTACCTCACATGCCCAGAGGTTCCCTTGGAAGTGGCCCTAATGGATTACAGTATGTTATAAACAAAGGTTAAGCTGATAATGTATACAAAAATTTTTGCCACTGCAACTACTTTAAAACTACAGTCAAACCTCGCTATTTCGAACTCGGTTAATTCAAAGTCTCCGTTATTTCAAAGTCAATCCGAATCCCCTTGGATTTATTTTTCATTCATCTACTATCGGCTATTTCAAAACCCTGCTATTTTGAACTTTTTTTCATGTCCCATGCGACTTCGAAATAGCAAAGTTCGACTGTATATTAAGTAAACTATGTACCAACACAGTGCATAGTACATAAGCCACTTTCACAATCATGCGCAATTGCAAATAGCACTTTTTACTCCCCACATAAGTGAGTGTCTGTCAAGTAAATTTCCCCGTAGAGCTTGGTCTTGTTTCTACATAATAATTATGTAATAATATTATAATAATATTATTAATAATTATTATTATTACATAATTGTTACTTTGTAATAATTATTAATAATGCAATTATTGCATTATCACCAAATTAGTTCTCCCACTCTGCCCACCCAAGTTTTATTGCCTGGTGGTCTGCCAGAACATCTGCGCTTCATGAACTGTGCGTGTCTTGTGAAAGTAGCTTATTCATTCGTGAACATTTTTTTCATCTGTGATTAATATTTGATGAGGGTACTGTACACTGTTTCTTGTGATCTCTTGAGCGTGATTCTTTATTTTGCAGTGTGGGCTTCAGAACTACCCCTATGGACAGCACAGGCGTGTCCCACATCTTAGAACACACAGTCCTGTGTGGTTCAGAGAAGTTTCCATGCAGGGACCCATTCTTCAAAATGCTGAACAGATCCTTGGCTACTTTTATGAATGCCTTCACAGGTTCAACATAACTTCACTTCCAATACTGAATTGTTCCTCTATTTTCATTTCATAGTATGCACTTTATAATGTTATCATATGAGAAGGGGTAATGAGGGTATTCTGCTCAAGTTTGCTGAAAATCAGAACTTGCAGTCCCAGACTTTCAATGTGGCCACACAGACACACATCTTATTCAATGGTCTTTTTGGCTAACTAGGCCAGCTTAAGTGGGTGATATCGATGAAATAGCACTATGATCAGGGTGTCCCAAATACTTTTGTCCAGGATTGTAGACTTGGGGCGGATCCAGACCGGTTTTTGGAAACTGGTCAAATTTTTGAAATTTAGTTCTAAGCCTCTGAAAATGGCGTTTTGGAGAGCCCGATCTCAAAAACTTTTTACTCCAGAAGCGAATGGCAGTCTTTCAGAAGATTGCACCACACTGTAGGTGAACAACTGAGAACATTTCATTCATTCTTGTTGCAGGCAAGTTAACACCTGTATGCGTCTTTCCTTTCTCCAGCAAGTGACTTCACTATGTATCCCTTCTCAACCCAAAATGCCAAAGACTTCAACAACCTGATGTCAGTTTACTGTGATGCTGTGTTTTTTCCAAGACTGAGGGAACTAGATTTCTGGTGAGTCAGCTGCTGTGTATTGAACGTTTGAGCACAATTAACCCTTTCACTTAATATGTGAATGGTTAGTGGAGAACTAGGTGTTTGATAGGGGTAGCGAATGATAAAATCTGAGACTTGCCAAGATGCCGAGACCTTTGTTTGAATATCCAAGACCGAGACTTAAAGTACTCCGAGACTCTGAGATGGGAAGAAACAAAAAAATAAATGAGGCTCCGAGACTCATAAAAAGGGCTGCACGATTTTCTAGGTATCATTTGCCACCCCATTTGATAGTTACCATATACTCAATTGTTTCAGGTGTCACATGTATGGGGAAAGATTTATAAGGAATCCTAGACTTTTTAAACTTGTACTTGAATAGCTTTTTATAGAGCTTTGGGCACAGTTTTTCTTTAACTTTTTACTTTTTGCCCTTTGGCTGGCACTCGGTTTGGAACTGAATACTTGTTATACCTAAAGTGAGGTTTGTTTGGTTTGGCTTGACTTGACTTGACAGGCAAGAAGGCTGGAGGCTAGAGTCTGAAGATTTGTCTGACCCAAAGTCACCACTGATGTTCAAAGGAGTTGTGTTCAATGAAATGAAAGGGGCTATGGTACTGTACTTTACCTGTTTTACAAAATCTTCCTGTAGGAATTATGGTTACGCTTTTTACTGGAAAAGTGGAGAGATTATTAACTATTATTGTCTCAGCCATTTCTCCCTGATTGTTCTTGCATATGTTAAGAAGAGGATCTCTGCAACATTTTATTTTAATTTCAAAATATTTTTGCCACAAAAGTCTACAGCAGATTCCCTGTTTGCACGGCATGCACAGAGACAGCTGCTGCCGAGTCACACCTACAGTCACAACAGTGGAGGGGACCCCCTGGACATCCCTGACCTCACTGTAAGTACACCACTTAATCTACCACAGAACAGGGGGGGGGGGGGGGGGGTGGAGGGGCTCCACTTTGATTATAACCCTAAGGATGTAATGATAAGTACACTGTAAGTGTCTTTAATCACTTGATAGCTCTGACTTTTTTTTCAACGTTTTCAGTGGTCACAGTTGAAGAAATTCCATGCATCACATTACCACCCCAGTAATGCAAGGTGTGTATTTTTAGTTTTCAGTGCATGATTTAGTGAGCATGCAAATTCTTCCAACTACTGTATGTGAAATATATAGGATATATGGGGAGAATTGATATCTGATATCAGCATTTCTCTGGGCAAAATGATCAGATGTCAGGTTCTCCCAATGTATGTGGTTGTAGCACAAGATATTGCACTGAGAAATCGGGTACCAGATCAGTGATCAGAGGCAAACTTCTCCTTTCAGTAGAGTCAGCTGTATGTAGTTCAGTATGGAGAGGATGGCAAGTGATCTCTTGCTTGGGTCCAAGCTGGTCAGACTATCAATATTCTCCTAACCTGTGATCAGGTCCTCCTTCCCCTCCCCTCCCCCTGAAAAATATAAATGGTTTGTTGGGAAAGGAGGGCCCCTCCTTTCCTGACAA
Source organism: Plumapathes pennacea (assembly GCA_964036295.1). Classification (NCBI taxonomy): domain Eukaryota; kingdom Metazoa; phylum Cnidaria; class Anthozoa; order Antipatharia; family Myriopathidae; genus Plumapathes; species Plumapathes pennacea. Next base: position 8,354,510 of record OZ038462.1, read on the forward strand.
TCTCCTATCCAGGCCCACTTGTTAATATATTATGTTTTTTTGCCGGAGAACTTAAGGAGGTCCTGATTGGGGGTTAAGATTCTCCAAACACTAACTCATACATCTTGTTCAGGGCAGGTTGAGAGAATCATTACTTTGATCTTCATAGGGCTGTCTGTCTTCTGCAGGTTTTACACATATGGAGATCTTCCACTAGAGAGTCACTTGGCGCACATAGAGCAGTCAGCCCTGAGACACTTTGACAAACTTGACACAGAAACAGATATTCCACATGAACCACGATGGACTCAACCAGTAAGTGGGTGGGAGTGGAAGACTTCAACACTGGTCTGTCCCCCATCTTTGTCCCATTTAGTGACTGTCCTTCTGCTTCTTGTCCTCCTGGTCCGAGGGTACTCCCATATAGATATGTGCTGCCCCAATGGGTGACTTGGCTTTCAAGCATTTTAGTCTGAAATAGGGTATCGATTTTGTCTTTGGCTAGGGTTGTAAGCCTGTTTTGCTTATAATTTTTGTATTTGATCTGATTTTGGTATATGCTCAGAAAGGGGAACAATATTGGGGATACAGGTCTGAAATTGCTGGGTAGAAAATCGTGTAAGTTGGTCTGAATGCTTATATAAATCATGTATAATTTTGGTCTTAAATGGCAGCAAATTATAATTCCCACCCTAAATTGCGAAGAGTACCCACCCTCCACCCCTCACCCAGTAAGTAGGTGGGGATGGGGGACAGGCTAGTCTGAATGTGTATATAAATTGTATATAGTTTTGGTCTTAAATGGCAGCAAATAATTCCCACCCTAAATTGCGAGGAGTACCTACCCTCCACCCCCCCCCCCCCCACCCTACCCAGTAAGTAGGTGGGGATGGGGGTGGAGGGTTGTGTCTGTTTTTGTCTTGTTTAGTTGTTCATTATTTGTTGTACTTTCCTTCTTTTCCCATGTTTCTAATTTCTCTCCATTTAATACCCTATGAGCTCTTTCTTCGTTCTGTATTTTTCTGATTGTTTCATCCAGAGAGAAGCTCAGATCACTTGCCCCTCAGACCCCATGGCTGCTGATCCAGACAAACAAACAGCGCTTAGCTTGAATTACTTACTTGGAAGGTAAAGTTGACTTTGTAGTTTATATCCCGTGATCCTCTTCCATCTTTTTCTCCTCCTTGCCGATTCATCAGAGGGATGAAACATTTGAGCTGTATCACCTTTGAGTTTAATAACACGTTTTAAGTTACTCAGCCGAAAGCAGCAAAAAATACATAACCTAAGCATTTCATCCTACCTACGTTTACCCATTATCTTAGCTAGTCTTAGCCTAAGGTTTTTGGCCTTAGAATTTTAGATGCCTACAATGTTATTGTTTTAGTCAGTTTTACTTGATATAGTTTTGTCATGCTGAGAGCCTCACTGAAAATTGTGTGAGCTCGAGGCCCTGGCTAAATATCACATGATTACTGCTGACCATCATCAGAAAATGCCTCTATGTAAAACAATAACAACAGCAAGAAGTAAGATACATAATTTTTTCATGATCCATTCAATTTCTTCTTCACAGTGGTTGTTTTGTATTGTCTAGTGTCCCCAAACTGATTATTTAGTAGTATTCTGAAGGATTTCTTACTAAACTTAAGTTAATAAAGTTATTCATTCATTCATTCATTCAGAAGAAGAACATCATCTTACACACACCTTGTTTTGCAGCACAACAGATTCATTTGAAGCCTTCACTATGAGTATCCTGTCAAGTCTTCTTATCAGTGGACCTAACTCTCCATTCTACCAGGCACTCATAGAGTCCAACATAGGTCATGACTACTCACCAGGGGCAGGGTAAGTAGATAAAGGGCCTTAATGACATACTGGGGGTAGGGTAAGTGGAGGAATGGTCATATTGAATACATACTTACCAAGGGTAGGGTAAGTAGAAATATGATTTACCATATATTGTTGCTGAACAATGACCATTAACCCTTTCACTCCCAAGAGTGATCAACTTCAATTTTCTCTTTCAGTCTCTCACCAGAGATATATCATACAGTATGGAGAGCTTTGCTTTTTATACCTTGCTCATATTACAGCAGATTGAACTATCAATTCTCATTACATCACTCATATATTTTCCTCTTAAAAGGTTGAGAGAATATGCATTTTGATCCTGGAAGTGAAAGGGTTAAAGGGATTATCTGCAGTGAATATTAATATGAATCCTTTTAGCCCCAAGTTGTAGCCCTATAATTATTCCAACTTGCATTAATCTGACTGTTAGTAATAGTTGTTTATAGGAGAATTAATGCAATGGAATATGCTCTACTTGTAATAACTAGGTTAATAGGACTGCATTGGTGTGGCAAAAAATTGTGTGGTGAATCAACTGATGTGGACATTATGTGATAGCATGTTGTAATAATTCCATTCATGAAATGACAGGTATGACAATGGAACCAAGGATGCCTCATTTTCTATTGGACTTCAAGGAATCAAGAAGGAGGATGTGCCAAAAGTCATTGAGACAATACATGACACCTTTGATAAAGTAATAAAGTAAGTGAATGAGTATACATGTGTATGGATCATAAAATGCATACTCATATTCTCTTTCAGTTTTTACATAGCAGAAATCCAATTTAATTGTTGTTTTGTTTTTGTTTTTATAGGGAAGGCTTTCCACCTGAAAGAATTGAGGCAGTTCTGCACAGTGTTGAACTAGCGACCAAACACCAGAGTAGTAACTTTGGGCTTGGGTTGATATCTGTAAGTATGTTCATGCCGTCTGACTGACTAGCTGCTGGCTGTATCACTAACTGGATGAACTAGTTGACAGTTTGATTATTAAATGAATGAATGACTAACTGGTTGTCTGCTGGTTGACTGACTGTGTGCCAGCTTGACTCACTGACTGACTGACCGACTGAATGGCTGGCTAGATGGCTATCTGACTGGCTGACTGGTTGCATTAATATGACTGATGGACTTACTCATGCTCTCACTGGCCATCTGGCTGACTCACTAACTGAATGGCTAGCTGAATGGCTGATTTATTGACTGGCTGACTGGTTGCATTAATAAATGATTGACAAAATTATTCATGCTCTCACTGGCTGTCTGTCTGGCTGACTAACTAACTCACTGACTGATCGACTGAATGGCTGATTTATTGACTGGCTGACTGATTGCATTAATAAATGATTGACAAAATTATTCATGCTCTCACTGGCTGTCTGTCTGGCTGACTAACTAACTCACTGACTGATCGACTGAATGGCTGATTTATTGACTGGCTGACTGATTGCATTTATTTAGTAAATGATTGACAAAATTATTCATGTACTCACTGGGTGTCTGACTGACTAACTAACTCACTGACTGACCAACTGAATGGCTGATTTATTGACTGGCTGACTGGTTGCATTAATAAATGATTGACAGACTTATTCATGCACTCACTGGCCGTCTGGCTGGCAGATTGACTGACACACCAACTCACTATAATTAAATATTGGTTCGCTGGCTAAATGAACGACGGGCTGAATACGGAACAGACGGAATGATTTACTGATTTATTGAGTTACTGATTGATTCATTGACTGACTTACTGGCTAACTGACTAAATGTCTGACTGACTGATTCATTTATTTTCTGGCCGACTGACTACCGACTGACTACCGACTAATTGGCTACCTGATACTTGCGTACTGTAGCATCACACAATAGTTTTCACGATTTATTCATTTTATTTTGTTTTATTGTGCTTTTATTTCCTCAGAGCATTATGCATTCCTGGAATCACGGTGCAGATCCAGTCGATTTTCTGCTGATTAATGAACATGTTAGCAAATTTAAGGTGAGCAGGTCCTTATTGTTTATACAATAATTGTACCATTCATAAGTAGGGTAACTACTCTTCTGCAAATTTAAGGAAACATCGGAAGCTCGTACTGTTCAAGAAAATAGGGATGATGTTCTGTTTGATTGTTGTATGACATGGCACGACTGAGATTGTACATATTTATGATTGTTTATATTTTTCAGGAATGCATCGAAAACGAGAACTTTCTTCGGGACAAGATTGAGCTGTATTTCAAGAACAACTCGCACCGCTTGACATTCACAATGTCGCCTGATGTAAGTAGAATGGACCCCTTCACGGATTTGAATACATGATGGGTAATCAGGACAAATAAACTGCATATACATTTGTTTTTCTGATCGGTGGAACTTTGAATCACTCCAAATTGTCATTTGCAAGCTTTCAGTGGTTCTAGATTGTGAGCGATTTCACTATTAAACCGACACTTCTCGCACGCGTCGCCGCCATGTTTCTTTGTTCTTGCCCTGATTACCCATCGTGCATTCAATACCGTGAAGGGGACTCTATACCTTTGCCTGCGTACAAATGAAAATGTTCATATATATTGACTTACGCATACTATCTTGCACAGTCTATCTTACGAACGTTTTCGCTCATAGGCAAGCAATTCATGTGAATATGGCCCTAGGGGTATTATTAAATGAAACGTACTGCGTGACCATAGTGGTGTAATTTTATTAGACAAAACAAAAACTGTAGGTGACTACACTGGCGACTGGTGTGGTTGGCTTCGTACGGGCCAATGGCATTTTATTATAGGGTAGCATATTAGAATATTAGGACGGTATTCATAAAGAGATTGCTGATACGGTGGAACCCTGTTAATACGGCCACCATCGGAACACAAAAATCTGGCCTTATTAACAGGGTTCCACTGTATCAACAATCTCTTTATGAATACCGTTCTAATATTCTAATATGCTACCCTATAATAAAATGTCATTGGCCAAAAAATCCCCCCCCCCCCCCCCAAAAAAAAAAAAAAAAAAAATTGGCCGTAATAACGGGGTGGCCGTAAGGCGGGATTCTACTGCAGTGAGTATATAGTGCGCATAAATAGAATGGACTGACTTTCAAGAAAATCTTAAATTAGAGGTTTATCTCGTTTGCAGCCTGACTATGAAAAAGAGCAAGTCGCAAAAGAGAAAGAAAAACTGGCGATGAAAGTGTCCCCGCTGTCAGAAGAGGACAAGAGAAACATTTATGACAGAGGTATGTTGTCAAGGCGATCAGACACTCTGACTTCGTTGGTTTCTGGATACTAAGATAAAAAGCCTGTGATCCTTTGCGCGTGCATGTGTCCCTTGCGAAGTGATCTGTATATGTGTGTGGGAGTCTCGATGTAGCTGGTGCAATATTTCTTCTCCCGCCAGATTTTTTCAAAACCCTACTAAGTCGAGTAAAGCTTTTTCTGCCAAGCTAGTCTGTTAGACGTTTTGTTTCGGTTCATTGCAATGATTTCAGTGGTCGAAATTTTTTAGAATCCAACGTGGAGGACATGGTTCGAGTAAGCGAATGCAAAAACAAATGCACATTTTCTGGACCTGTCTCTCGAACTTTACTTGACTGTGAAATAGGTGTCAGAGCGTGATCAATGTGCTATTTTCTATCTTGCTGGCGGATTTTGCGTTCCTTTTTGCGCAATTCCTGCCGGTGAGTGTAATTTCCCGGGGGGGGGGGGGGGGGGGACTCCCATATAAGGAAGGACGGGGATACTCGTCGTACCTCTTAGGGGCCAGCATCACAGGTTTTGGTACCGCTTAGGGTGCTCAACATCAAACTCTGACATTTTTATGTGACTGGTACCGTTTAGGCGTCCGTTGTCAGTCGAATAAACTTTTATTGTATGGGCCACAGGTCCGAAGTCACAGCACTGTAAGCGATGCACGGGCTGTTCATTTTAGCTGCAAATTCCCAAAACTTCAAATTCTTGGTATGCTTTCATTGGTACCTTTTTGGGGTCATAATAAGCTCGAGCCACCATTTATTACCTCTTAGGAGTCAGAAAGAAAATTCCCGCCGATCATCCCCGTCTTTTTTTTTGTGGGCGTCCCCCCCCCCCCCCGAAAGGTGTAACTTACTTCACTTTAGCTTGAACCCGTTGCTATTTGACGTCTTCTTGTCTTTGCTGCAGCTCTACAGCTTGCCGAGGAACAGAATGCAGTGCAGGATGTGTCTTGTCTGCCGATAATGCTGGTGTCAGGTGAGTTCCTCAAATGATAGCACTCCGCGTTTCGCACGGCTAGGAGAGTAAAGTACGGTCCTGCAGCGCACTGTGCGGTCGTCACATGTTGTACTTGGAGTTGAGATTCACTTGGCATGACATTTCGTGTGCAGATAACCTGGGTATTTTACGCATTTTCCGTTTTTCTTTGACGCAGTTGAGTGGGCTTTGAGGCCCCTCTTTTCCGTTTGTACACGGAAAGCGAAACCGGAGCGTTTTGAAAACTGGCCAGAAGTTCATCATCGAATTTTATCGTTTTCGTGTAGATGGGCGATAGGGGACAATATTATTCCTGAAATTCTTTCTTTGATTTTTGTCCATACGCAATTTTAGGAACGACATGGGTATGCAGTACTCGTTTTAAAGAAGTCAGGGCGACCGCTGAATGCAACAAAAGTGTGCTATAATTTATTATACCGTCCAAATCCTACACTTTAAGGGGGAGGGGAGGGGCGATTGTTCGAGCGGTGCAATCAGTTAGTGAGGAATTACGCTGCCTCATGTGTAGCAAGTGACTTTCTAAATATCAACAACTAGTGCAATGTCATGATATCTGCTGGTATATTTTCAGATATTGACCCCAAGATCAAGTCAGTTCATCTGGAACATTATGTTGTTGGTAGGTACTCTGGGTAACCTCGCCCAATTCTCGTAGAATAAACAAGATTTCAGTTTCCAAACTGTACAATTATCTATTTTCGAAGAATTCTGAGAAACCTTCCTTAGAAGTTATTCAAATGATGGCAGTGTGTTTTCCTGGAAACTTTGGGGAACTATTTCCAAGACTCGACTGAACTTTTCTCCTGAGGGGTTGAGGTTTGTTGGAGATCTGAACATTGCGTTGTTGGTGTGTACTCTGGACAACCGCGTCCAACAGAATAAACAACACTTGACTGCCGTAAATTATGTATTTTCGCGGTATTTTGGGAAAGTATTCTTTAGAAACGTATTCAAATGATAGCAGTGTGTTTTTCTTGGAATTCTGGAGGAATATTTCTAAGAATCGACTGAACTTTACTCCTGAGGGGTCGAGGTTTGTGCGAATACTTTTCTTCACTTACCAATTCCCCTCTTACGTCTCCTCAGCCGGAGTTCCAGTTCAGTTCAGCGAGCAGCCGACCAATGGGATCACGTATTTCAGAGCGCTCTCCAGCATCACCGACATCCTTGACGACCTGAAGCCTTATCTACCGCTATTCTGTTTTGTACTTACAAAGTATGACGCGAATTTCATGCATTTCTGTCCGGGTATCTTCTCAAATGTCGGCGCAATGAAGGATGTTGTTGGGAGAATTGGTAGTCTAATCAACTTGAAACCAAACAAGAGATCACCTAATTCTCCCAACCTGCCCCGAACAAAATGTATTAGTAGCGTTAGGAGAATTGATGGTCTGATCAGCTTGACCCCAAGCAAGGGAATCACCTAATTCTCCTAACCTGCCCTGAAAAGTAACTGATAGTCTATGACTGCAAACTCTTACTTGATAGCGCCACAAATTGACCCAGCTGTTGGAATGTAATGGCGGATTTACTTGAATATCTTTTTTACCCCAAATCAGGATGGGCGCAGGGAATTTAGATTACAGAGAGATGTCTCAGTTGATGGAGATGAGAACGGGCGGGCTGTCCGTGTCACCACACATCAGCGCTCACCACACTGACACAAACTCCTTTGAACAGGTGAGGTTTGGGGTTGGAAGCCAGAGTTAAACTTTGAAGCAAAATGCGCGAATAGTTACCTCTGAAAGAGGCGACCGCTCGCGTTTAAGGTGCGATTTTTTTAACGATTTTTCTTCTGTCTCTTGTTGTTCCAGGGTCTGCTCTTCTCTTCGCATTGTCTGGACAAGAATCTTCCTCATATGTTTTATTTGTGGGGAGAGATATTTTCAAGGTTGGTGATTTGACTTATTCCTCGACATCATGATCATGATCATGATCAACAACAACAACGATAACAACAGTTTATTTGTAACTTCAGATGATTTACACCACGTATGGTATATGTGACAGATTTACAAAAAGTGAAGCACCAGTTCTTGACGTCACTTCCGTTGGTCATCGTTGGTTGTCATTACTATTTTACTTCTTCTAATTCGAGATAAAATTTTACATCGGTGCAAGCTTCGATTTTATTGTGCACAACATTGTGCAAAAATCATTACTGCTGCTTTCCCACTACTTTATTGCCTTTGTCTTCTCTTCTCTTTCCCCGTTCAATGTTGATCAGGAATCGTATTCAATTTTACGAGTGAATGTGATTTACAATGATGCAACTTTGCTGAGGGAAAGGGACATGATAAAAATCTACGAGTAAAGTCGAAATGCACTGTGGTTGTCATAGTCTCACTAATTTCGTTTCCATTTTTTGCAGACCGACCTTGAATGACACAGACCGTTTGCGCACGCTCATAAACATGTTGGCCGCTGACCTGGCCATGTCCATCGCACACTCGGGTCACGCGTACGCCTCGTCAATGGCGGCCAGTTCTCTCACTCCCACTGGTCAGCTGAACGAGTTGTTTAGTGGGCTCACACAGGTCAGGTTCAAGTTTAGATGCTTGTTTGGTGTATACGAAGGGGGGGGGGGGGGAGGGTGGTGATTATTGGATACGGGGGAGGAGCAGTTTGGGAAGGTTGATTGTTTGCAATTATGTCGATACTATATTATTTGAGGGTTATGGAGTTGGAGGTAGCGGTGGTGATGGTAGTGGTTGGTGATGGTGATGGTGGTGGTGATGGTGATGGTGATGGTGGTGGTGGTGATGGTGGTGGTGATGGTGATGGTGGTGTTGATGGTGGTGTTGATGGTGGTGTTGATGGTGGTGTTGATGGTGATGGTGATGGTGGTGTTGATGGTGGTGTTGATGGTGGTGTTGATGGTGGTGTTGATGGTGATGGTGATGGTGGTGTTGATGGTGGTGTTGATGGTGGTTGGGATAATCATTCTCAATTCATATTCCTTGTTGTTTAGGTTCTCTTTATGAAAAACCTCGCTGAAATGGAAGATCTTTCTCCAGTGATCGAGAAGTTATCAACGATCGCCGTCCATGTGTTAGAGGGAACACAGTTCAGGTACAGTCCATGACAGCAATGGATTACATTTTGACACCACAAGGTCATACAATACGGGACATCAGACTACAGAAGAGCACACTTGCTCTGACGAAGGGTTAATGCTCGAAACATCAGCTTACGCGTCAGGCCGATGTTCGCGTGACAGTTGAAAGTAATCGTGTGATTGCTGCTACGCTTTCGGATTGGTCTAAACAAGTTTAGGAGCATTCTTGGCCAATCAGGGGCAAAACAAGCCCCGATTGCACTGATAGTTTGTCTCTCCTTTAAAGTAAAACCGAAACGCAGACTACTTTGGCTTCTGATTGGTTGAAAGCATTTCTTACAGACTCTGTGATTGGTTGAAAACGGCTCGAAACACATCCACGTCATCCTTAGGTTGACACAGCTGACGCTGGCCAAAACTAACGTGTGGCATGAAATCTTCGCGGGATGTCGTTAGAAAATTCGCGAAATTCGCCGTGAAAATTAGATCCTGCGAAAATTTCATGTCACACAGTAGCATTCAAAGCCATTTTCACAATGAAGCGCAGTTTGCGAAGCGCAGATTTTCTTGCGGGCAACTGACAAAAACATTTGGCCGGCAGAGTGTATAACTTATTCTATGGTTATAAAGCAATTATATGACACAAAACCAAGTTCAGCAGAGAGATTTACTTGACAGACACTCGCTTATGTGGGGAGTAAAAAGTGCTATAGAGTGATAAAGTGATGACGTCATAAAAATATCTTTTCGGAAATAATGGACTTTGCGCAATTCTTCGGAATGGCCTATCTAAAAACAGTTCACACAGAATAATTTGGCTCTTTAGTGCATTAAACAGCTGAGATATAGGCTTTTGGAGTTCAAATTGCTTCATACTAAACCCTCTTATTTGGTGTTGGTTCCTTTGATTTGGAACCAACGCTAAATAAGAGAGTTTAGTTAAGACTATCTCGAAATTTAAACTTCTCTATCTTCGCTTGGGCTAGCGATTTGAAATTTTGCACACGTTCTTTCAGCGGCTGTGTATATCGCATGATGTGGTTTTGAGGCTTGAATGGAAAAGTTTGCAAAATGATGACGTCACACTTCACCACTCTATTTGCAACTGCGCATGACTGTGAAAGTAGCTTATTGAAGACTACAGAATAGCACAGCACGACAGCTTAACTTTGCAAGACACAACATAACACATGACAGAGCAGAGTAGAGTAGGGCAGACCGCTGTACAACACAGAAAGGCGCATACGATACTCTTTGATCACGTGTTTCTTTACCAGGTGCGCTGTGAACTCGACCGCTGAAAGCCGGATCGAAGTCGACAACGCTCTGGAAGGCTACTGCGATTCTTTGGCCAGCAGTTTATCCGACCAATCATCGCACGTCAAGGTAGGGATTTTGTTGCGGATTTGGGTTATACTTCAAATGTCTACCCACATTCCTTTATCTTGGCATGGTTTTCTGAGCAAGGACTAACTCCTTGCAGAGACCGAACCGGACAAAATTCACCTGAATAAGGCCTCTGGTGGACAAATACCCGTAAACGACCATGTTTCCGCCCCCTTTTCTCTAGTCCCTTTGGGCCGCCAGTTTCCTGTCGGGCTGGCAGGTTCTCCCGACAGCTTTCTCTCTTTGAACTATCTGGACTTGTAAATCATGGCTGCCGACATCGCACGCCCTGCTTTCGTTAGCAGCTACCGCTTGCGTATCGTGACAAGTAACCAATCACGTTTCAGGCTGATGAATTCCAAGCCCGTGACGTCAGGACCCATTTTGAGCTCCCCTTCCCAGTGAACTACGTGAGCAGGTGCCTGCCGTCTGTGCCCTACACGCACGAGGACTTCTCGCGGTGAGCCTTTGTGACGTCAAGTGCTATTGAGCTGGGTCGGGGAGGGGGGGGGGGGGGTGGGAGAGGATGCCAAATACCCCCACTCCACCCTATCCGATATGCTGTCATTACAGCGGTTTTGAGGAATAATAGCAAGTTTCGCATCGTTAAAGTCTGGTTCACACGGTAAAGCAAGCGCAAGAGAATGAAAACTTTTCCATTCTCTTGCGCTTGCGTTTGCGCTTGCTTTACAAATTTTACCGTGTGAACCGGTCGCTTGCGCTTGCGCTTGCTTTACTCGTGTGAACCAGCCTTAACTTGTCGCGTGTGGTTACTCAGCAACGGACGCTACATTGTCATTAGCTTCGCGGTTGTCATAGTGACCGTTATTTTCAACATAAACAAAATTTTCCCTCTTCTGAACGTAGAGTAGCAATTTGAAGAGATAAGCCCTTCGGCGCCTGATTATACTTGTAATTTTGTATTTCAGATTGAGAATCCTGGCAAAGCTTTTGTCTTCCAAGTTTCTGCACCGAGAAATCAGGTGAGACAGAAAGATGACGGTGCAGGAGGGACTGAGACGCTTTTAAACTCGAAAGCAAAAACTTGCTGTTTAAATGAGATCTGGTTTATAATTGTGGCTGCCCAATTAACTTGGACTGCTTTTTAGGAAGGTTGAGGTTTTGTGAATTAATTGATTGAAATAATACTTATTGATTGATCAATTAATTGACCATCTAAATAAATGATTGATCTTTTGAACAAATCAATGATTGATTGATTGATTGATTGATTGATTGAACATATCAATTGGTAGATAGATATATTAGATTCGTTCATTCATTTGATTGAATTATCGTTTGAATGAAGTTTTAACTGATCAGAATGATTGATTGGTTTGTTGGTTAAATGAATAATCGACGGACATACCGATTGGATGAGTGAGTGAGCGAGTGAGTGAATAAATGAGCGAACGATTGCTTGCTTGATTAATTGCTACCGTTACCGGCTGGTGCAGCTGGATAATTTGTATTTTCTTTTTCTTTTCAGAGAAAAAGGAGGCGCATACGGGTCTGGGGCGAGAGTTGGTGGAGGCGTGTTCTCCTTTCAGTCTTACAGGTCTGTTTACTCCCAGTCTCTTCACTTTCAACTTTATGCGCGGCACTTTCAAAGCGTAGGCGACTGGAACCGAGCCTTATGGCGTCCAACTGTGACTAAGAACGTCACATTGCACGAAATTAACAGCAAAATTCAGTGAAACGTCACAAGTTTTAATCTACCCAGGTACCTGAACCTCAGTGAGATGTTATACGTTTCTCTAATGTGTTATATCATTAATATACATCTACCCAGGTACCTGAACTTCAGTGAGATGTTATACGTTTCTCTAATGTGTTATATCATTAATATACATCTACCCAGGGACCCGAACTTCAGTGAGACATTGGCTGCTTTTGAGAACTCCATTACGTGGGCGACGAACGGCAGATTTACGGAGGATGACATCAGTGAAGCCAAGTTGTCGGTTTTCGCCGCTGTAAGTTGCTGAAACCATTTAACACAGCACCCTGCCGTTTTGCTCGCCCTTTCCTGTTTTCCTTCTTAATTACAATGACTGTACAAGCTATAATTTATCTATACTCGCTCACTCATTCACTCATTCACTCACTCATTCACTTACTCATTCACTCGTTCACTTACTCACTCATTCGCTTACTCATTCACTTACTCATTCACTCATTCACGTACTCGCTCATTCACTTCCTCATTCACTTCCTCGTCCATTCACTTACTCGTTCATTCACTTACTCGTTCAATCACTTACTCATCCATTCACTTACTCATCCATTCACTTACTCGTTCAATCGCTTACTCATCCATTCACTTACTCGTTCAATCACTTACTCACTCACTCTCTTACTCATTCACTTACTCACTCACTTACTTACTTATTCACTTACTCATTAACTCGCTCACTCATTTAATCATTCGCTCATTGACTTATTTTATGCTGTAAGTCACTCACGCATTCATTCAGCTCCAACTCGCGCAACCACCCACGCACTCTTCATATCATGTTTTTTATTTTGTTGTTGTTGCTCTATTCAGGTTGACAGCCCTGTGTCTCCTGGCAATCGAGGTCTGCTTTACTTCTCGCAAGGCATCACGGATGAAATGCGTCAAACTCAGCGCGACCGCCTCTTTTCTGTTGGCCGGGAGGACCTGGTGCAGGTAGCCTCAAGGTGCGTAACAGAGTTTCGAGCATTTGTTTTATAGTGACGCTTAGATGGACGGACAGGGTTCTAGATAGGCAGCTTCCAAGGATGAGCGAACGAGCAATTTTGAACAAGGCGCGAATGAACAATGAGCACGCGAAGAACCGACAAACGAACAAGAACGAACAGTGAAGTGAACGAACGGCGAGTGAATACGAACAACCGACGAACGGACAACAAATGAGCCGACAAGTACGAACTATAAACAGCAAACCAACACTCCAACAACCTGACGAACGAACAACAACCGAATACGAACAACCGACGAACGAACAACAAATGAGCCGACAAGTACGAACCATAAACAGCAAACCAACACTCCAACAACCTGACGAACGAACAGCGAGTGAATACGAACGACCGACGAACGAACAACAAATGAGCCGACAAGTACGAACCATAAACAGCAAACCAACACTCCAACAACCTGACGAACGAACAGCGAGTGAATACGAACAACCGACGAACGAACAACAAATGAGCCGACAAGTACGAACCATAAACAGCAAACCAACACTCCAACAACCTGACGAACGAACAACAACCGAATACGAACAACCGACGAACGAACAACAAATGAGCCGACAAGTACGAACCATAAACAGCAAACCAACACTCCAACAACCTGACGAACGAACAACCGAATACGAACAACCGACGAACGAACAACAAATGAGCCGACAAGTACGAACCATAAACAGCAAACCAACACTCCAACACTCCAACAACCTGACGAACGAACAACAACCGAATACGAACAACCAACGAACGAATAAACAACGAGCGAACGAACAGCAACCAAACACGGACAACCGACGAACGAATGAACGGAGAAGTACGAACACACCAATAACCGACGAACGAACAACAACTGAATTCGAACAACCGACGAACGAATAAATAAAGAATGAACGAACAGCAACCGAACACAAACAACCGACGAACGAATGAGCGGAGAAGCACGAACGAACAAACGAGCAAAGGAAGGGAGACGGCGAAAACGAATACTTAACATCAAAATTTGTTAATCAAGAACAAATTTCAACAAGCTGTTTTGTCTCTCGCTTTAGGTACCTGTCCTCCTCGGATAACCCCAACTCATTTGCCTTACTTGGGCCTGAGAACGAGCTCACAGCCAATGATAACTCTTGGACGATACGCAAAGAGAACCTGGGGTGAACTGGGACCGAGTGCGCAAGTGTTGATCTTGGAGCAGTTCCGGATGTCGTTCATGACGTCACTATTCTGGGTCGTCCGCTAAGCAATTGCATGTTATGGTCCCACGTTTGCAATATCGAACAAGAACATGAATCGTGGGCAAACAAACAAAAGAACGAACGCACGAACTTTGAGTCGGTAAGCAGCGCCAGAAACAAACAGAGACACACCAGCATGTGTAGAGCCAAATGACACCATAAAGATTGAGATTACTGCCTCGTTATCCGCCATAAATTTTCTTGTTGCCAGAAAACAACGCAAACAACCAGAAAGAAAAAAAAAATAATAATAATAATAATAACAGAAAAAAACAACATAAACAAACAGATAATTAACAAAGACAAATAGAAAAACAAAATTAACAAACATAAACATAAACAAGCAAATTAAAACAAACACAACATCAAGCACAACAACAACAAACAGGAATACAAACTGAGAAGTACCACCAATGATAACAATCTCGATGCAAAGAAATATTTCGTGTTGGCTGTCCAAAATGCGAGCAATGTTTTTATTTAGTTAATAGATCTACCCCGCATCTTCATTTCAAACCGCACGTTGCAATAGCACACCCCCCTCCCGATATCTCGACAGAAATTTTGATCGTTTTAAACGCGGGTTGCCAATCAATGAGGCGAGCAAAAAAACGTCCGACAAATTAGAAATACGAGCAGAACAAGTAATTGCGATTGGTTTTACTATTAACCAATCAACAGTGCGAGAACACGCCATCGCTACTTGCTTTCTGGCGTGAGAATATCACAACTCGGTTTTTCCTTTGCTCTTGATTGGCCAAGAATGTTGCTAATGTTAGGACCAGTCGGAAAGTGTAGCAAACGCAAAGCCAAAGCAAGTCACATGTACGGGTAATACGGTAGATTTGATGTCCGTTGTGCAGATACATGTAGCAGGTAAACAACCTACTGGATATAAAAACATTGCATACATTAAACCAGTAAAGTAGATTTTTCATTTTAATTGAATCAGATAAAAATATTAAATCAGACTGAACAGGATATAATGGAGGGGGAGATATATATATATTTCGTAAGTGCGCACAAAACTACAGTATAAAAAGCTGCTACTTAACACCATACACTAGTTTTCTTTGGTACAACACTTAGTCTTTTACTATCTAAGATATTACGCGCGGAAAAAAAACTTACAAACAATTCGTTGTTGACAGGAAGCTAAAATCAAAAGTTTAGCGTCGTAAAAATCAAAATATCGATATTTTCTCGGAATACAGAACTATATAAACATGTCTTAATCTAACATTGAGAATTGCACTCGATATCAAAATTCTATGCCAGTCTTTCTGGAATCGTGTCAGTGGGCTTGATAACTGTATTTCTGAGATCGGAACTTGCGTATACGCCCGTTTCGTCATGCCACGTGTTTCTTCCGTGACGTCTGTAATCGTCTACGTCAGTAAATTGTGATTGACACTTCTTCCAAAGAGCTGATTGGTCAGGTTCTGGGGGTGGGGTCTGAGGAAAAGATGGCGGTGCGACAATTTAGTAAAACTGCGGAATATATTTACAAATGAAGAGGGAGTTTTCTCGAAAAAAAAAAAAGAATTAAAAAGCCGGGATAAAAAACAGGGACACATGGCGATTTTCGTTGACATCAAAACAGAAACAGCAGTTGCAAAAGGAGAAGAAAAAAAGGGAAAGATGCGAAAAGGGGGATCCCAAGCAGGAGGAGAGGAGACGACAAAATAATGATTCGGTTTTGTTCAACAAACATTGCTCACCTTAGCTGCTTCGTAAGGATGAGGTGACCGATAATCAACTTCGTACGTTGTATCCAAGTACCTGCCATAACAAACGAGATTTAAATTAGAATCAACCGCATCAAAATTCAGGTAAAAACAGAAACATGGAGGTGTGTTCAAAGTGGTGACGTTAGGGCAAAGAATAGGATTAGTTTTATTACTTGGGCAACATTACCGATACAAAAAAAAGCATTATACGAAACGTTTGAACTTAGGAAATCCCCACCCCCCAACCAATACGACATTAATGTGCGAACAAACGATAAAGAAGCTGAAAGCAAATTGAATACTTGTTTTCAATGGGTTCATTTGAAAGTCTTTGCCAAGGGTTTGATAGTGCAAAACAGGTTAAATTTGCTGATGTGCATATAGTGATACTTGGATGAACAATGCGAATAGGTTTAGGACTGGAGAACGTACTTAGTATTCATGGTACTACCAGACAGTTTAACTAGTAGCCGACTATTGTGCAGTACAGACCGACTCCACATCACGTTTTGCTAAAAGTGGTTAATTCCTTAACCTCTTAACTTTGCGCAATTTGCGGATGGCAATATTAAACTGCCTATACTGTCTTTATAACAACCACTGTCGTCATCTGACGTCATGTTTGTATGTGCGTTTATATGTTTCCATATTTGTATCGGCAAACGATGTTAATAACATTAACGTCGCTAAATGCAGATACAAATATGGAAACATATTTACTGGGTATCAAGAAACATTTATACAAGACAATGTATTCAGAACCGCAACCAGAGTCAAAACTGATGGTGATCCAGTTAAAGATCATCATCCAATTTGCCTGGGTGCAGTTCTGAGCATTCCGAAATTTTAAACATTCGTCAGGTTTTATCGGATCGTTGTCATTAGCGCTAATATGGTCCAGTCCTGTTCACATGTCACTCTTCACACCTCACGTCACATATGCTGGACGGAACTTAATGCAAATGAGAAAAGAAAATGGGCCTAAAGGTCCAATCCCGAACAAGAGGACCAGGACGTTAGGGTTAATATAATTTATCCGACATGCTATTATTGTTGTTTGTTCCAAGAAAATAATGTCTAATAGCGGCGGTCAGTTTGCGTCATTATAGCATTGGTGTGACAAACCTTTTGCCGTGATCTGGTGGATGTCTGGGTAGTACACTGCCAAAGCCTCTCTCTGGTGCACCCGTGTTTCTGTTTACACAGTGTGGAGAAAATTGAGACTTAATTGGCAGATAGGAGAAGTTCCAGGGAGGGGCTGGGGGAAGTTATCTGTTAGACAGTGCAATCATATAGGTATGTGCCACCCCAAAATTTTAGACTGCCAGTATTCCCTCCTTTCTGATCAAAGACTGTATGCACAAGTGAAAAATGAAAATCCGAGGTCTGTACAAGTGCAGCAGAGCACCAGCAGGCTAGAGGCCGAGACATACTGAAAAAGCATACTCGGATTTTCAAACACATTTACTTTTCACTCCAGCATATGATCTTTGACCAGAAAAGGAGGAACTGGCACAGTCTAGTAGGTGTCGATTTTGTTTTGTTGATTGACATTCATGCATACTCAGATAGTGCACCACACCCCCTCCCCCACAGTCCTCTATCTTTGCCTCTCACCTCCCCCCTTATTTCATGTTTGTCTGCTCACCTGTCAAAGTTGACACTATTGAAGGTTGACAAGTCAACCATCTGACGACGAGTATCCCGAGTTTCAAAATCCTTCTTGAACTTCACTGCCTGTTCCATCTGCTCATGACTTGTCGTGGTTGGAAAAGACTAACAAAGAAATCATTTCTTCAATGTTGTTTTCACAATAAAAAATCTGTTATTCACATGTATGAGTAGTGTTAGAAGAATAAAATTGACAGTCTGACTGGTTGTTGCACAGGCAACATGGTGACCTAAGATTAAGGGCCTGGAAATGGGCAGTCTTCATTTTATGAGTTCGATTGGGAATCTTATACAGAGGGTTTGCACGGCGACCATCTTGGATGGCAGGAACAATAGAATTCAATAATTCCTCTACTGGAAAGAAATGCTCTTGTTATGGAAAAATATATTTCATTGTTCCTGCCATCCAACATATTGGCCACCGTGCAAACCCTCTATTGTGACATAAATTAATTCACGGAATACTTGAGCTAAAAGAACTGAATCTTGCCTGGTGTGTTTATTGACCTTTGAGCTGCCTGAAGTTACAATATTTGAGTCTCAAGTGTAACAGAACTTCCCTTTCTTTTATATCTTTCCCCCTGGTGACTGCAAATTTGCCTGATAGTGCTCAAATTGTGATTGCAGCCCGGGGGAGGGGGGGGGGGGGGGGTACTCCCCTATATTTGCTATACGGGGGTGTGCCGCTGGATAGGGTATGATTTTCAGGGTCTTCTGTCTTAAACAGGGTATATAATTTTACGCTTCAGGTCTTGAACAGGGTCATGATCCTGGTCATGACTCCTGGCTTCCAGGTGTTGCGTCTTGAATAGGGTGCGCCTGCTTCCACCGCTGACTTAAAAAGCATTGCGCGCTGTCACGAGAAATAAACCATGAACGTGATGTTTGTTTTTCATTAATTTTTCTATTTAATCAAGAACATAATGGAAAATATTTCAAGAACGTGTAAAAATTCACATCATTTGAAACCAGGGGAGTCCCCATGGGTACATCACAGAAGCTAAATAAAGCCATGACATTTCCTGCCAAACAAATATCGTCCGCCTCGAATAGGGTCACAAATTCATATGAGTTGTCTTTATTAGATAGGGTATCATATTTTACAGTTTTCGTTTCTTGGATAGGGTCAGGGTTTGATAGCGTCAGGTTCGATAACTGGCACACCCCCACCCAATTATCTATCGAGTACAGGGTTACCCCCAACCCCCCCCCCCCCCCCCCCCCCCCCCCCATGTATACAGTATTCTTCACTCTTCACATGCGCCGAACCAATACCTAATGTAGAGGACCCTTCTGTAAATCACTCCTGGTGAAGTTGGCATCCTCAATAAAGATTGTTATTATTATTATTATTACCTAATCCAAACATTTATCCAAACCAATGGGCCAAAGCTGATCCAATGTGAAGAATATTGATCTAATGAAGAATATTAGTAATGCCCTGACAATTTAGAATTATTTCCTACCCCATCGGTGGCATTTCCAATGCGATGGTACGTTGAATTGTGCAGATCGCGTTTTTCTGGTTGATAATCTTTAATGTCGTAGTCTTTGGGCTCCGCTTCCCGAGCTTGATGCCTGGAAAGGAAGGGTTTGAGAATCAGTATCTCCGAGTGTGAGCTGTGTCGCAAAAGGTTCAGAATCGAGCAATTCACAGATCTCTCGTTGTGCGTGTTTAATACAAACATCTAACTATCGCCTCAACCTTGAGAAATTCAGAGAAGAAATCACAAAGAAGAGTTTCTGTAAAGGCAGTCAATTAGAACAGCAAGGTCACACAAAGCGAAGACTTGGTTGCATGACTTACCAGTTCGAAACGAGAGTTGGCCGGCTATAGTCCATATGATCTGATCGAAGGAAAAGCGACCCTTTCCTCTCAATATAATCCGGGATAAAAGCGAGCGGGTTCGATGTATGCGAGGCCATTTGTAAGCTCCGACAATAGTCACAATTAAGCAGAAAAGAACACAGTGACTGCGCTGTGTTTATACTAAAAATCGATACAAATCGACCGGAAAGCGATCAGCTGTGATTTCTATGGCAACGCTGTTTCTATGGCAATGCAGTCTCGTTTTCGTGTTCCTTGCCGAACCTGCGTTCTTTTTGGGCTGCGGTTGACCGCGCGAATTAGAAAATTTGTGATGATGGTGGCATGCCTTCTTGAATACTATGCTCCAGAATTCACAACATCGTTGGCATTTACAGGCAGCCCAGGCTTGTCTGGCTAAGGATAAGCATGGAGACGCACTGGGTCATCTTGTGTTCCTTGCGAATCTCGAACCTTCCTCCAAGATCGTCTTTGAAAAAGAGTTTAACACAGCGCTTATCAAATGGACAGAGATCCTATTTTCTCATGGAGAAGTGGAAAAGCTTGTTGTATGTTTGAAGCAAGCGCTGCAGATGTACCCAGAGAGCGAAAGTGTTCTAAACAATGTTGGAGCAGTTCTGTGCAAACTCGGATTGAACGACGAAGCGGCCTCTTGCTTTCGGAAGGCTTTGCAAGTGAACCCAGCCAGTACCAGAGCCAAAGAAAATCTTGAGAATGTCGCCAATAGTTTGGTTGAGCGATGGCATTTCAGGATGCTGAATGATGCACAGAGGAATAAAGCTTACAAGGAAGCAATTACGCGAGCGGTTGCAGATGGCTATGATGTTGTTTTGGATATTGGAAGTGGAACAGGAATTCTTAGCATGTTTGCTGTACAAGCCGGAGCTAAAGAAGTTTACGCCTGTGAAATGTCCCCGACCATGTGTGAAATGTCGCATGACATCTTACAAGCCAATCACATGGGGGATGCCGTGAAGCTTGTCCACAAGAAATCAACTGAAATCGAAGTTGGGAAAGACATCCCAAAATGTGTTTCCCTAGTTGTGACAGAAACTCTTGATTGTGGGCTTCTAGGGGAAGGTATTCTTGCAACAATGAAGCATGCATGGTCCCATTTACTCACTGCACCCAGAGACAACTCTAAACTTTGTGGAAACCCTGGCAACAGAGATGCCAGACAATCTTCTAGAGTTATTCCAGCAGGAGCAGTGGTCCATGCTATGGCTATATCTTCAGAGGCTGTGAGAAACCAAAGCAGAAGTAAGAGAACTGTTTGTGGAATAGACCTCTCTTCTCTCTGTCTCATTGGTGGAGAGGAAATGCAATCAAAAACATCTTCCACTGCCTCAGAGAATCTGCTAGATTGCATAGAGCCTTACACAACGGAGTGCTTGAACACCCTACAGAATGGCTACACACCCCTCACTGATGTCTTCCAAGTTGCTGAATACAACTTTAATGAACCTGGGAGCCTTCAAAGTGAAGGGGATTTGTACTTCGAGGTGCCTGTAACATGTTCAGGGTATCTTGATGCCATAGCCATGTGGTTTGAGCTTCATTTGGATGATGTGACATCAATCAGCACAGGTCCAGGGTCTGACTCACTGTGCTGGGAGCAAGCAGTCTTCCCTGTTTATTTACATCATCTCAAGGAAGGAAATCTGAAGACCAAAGTCCACGATGATTTGGTTAATGTTGACAGAGGAAACACTTTGGTGATACATGGTAGATTCACTGAGGAATTCTTCAGGCTTCAGTGCACTGATCTCAAGGAAACAACACAAGACATTCAGTGCAGTTCCCCAGACAACTGTGGATCTTCTGATAGAAAAATTTTACCAGGGATAAGACAACTGAAGTGCCATCCCCATGGACAGACAGTGCCTCTTGCACAGTCAGCAGTTGTGTCTTCTTGCTACATGAGGTGTCTGAATGATTTGAGTGCCAATAGTGCATACGACAGAGCAATCACCAAGGCCGTCAAGTTGATTTCTACATCACAACTCTGTGACAAATCTGGCATGCACACAGATGCACAAAACAACCAAGTTGGCTGCCGTGTCATAGACATCACATATGGTGTATCCCTGTGCGGTCTTCTGGCAGCTCGAGCCGGTGCAAGTCATGTACTTGTCTGCAATCCAGACATAAGCTTTGCTTCACTAGATGGTCTACGGAAGGCGAACAACTTGCAAGACGTCATTGAATACGGTCCTAAGAAGCTTGAGGAAGCTGTTGAGGAAGGTAGGATCTGGGATGTTTTGGTTGCAGATGTTGTGGAGCCTTCAGGTGTAATCCGACAACAGGTCATCGAAGACATCGTGTTTGCAAGAGGATGCCTTCTTCGACCTCACTCTGGCCGAGTCCTTCCTCAAGGCATTACAGCCCATGGCATGTGCATCAATTCTCCATTCTTAGTTGCAAATAGTCGCGTAGTCAGTCATGACAACACCCTGGGTTTGGACATAGGAAGATTCATGAATCACTTCCAAGTCAGCACACATTTAAATGTGGATTTAACTACTCTGAGTTATGCATCAATCACAGGGCAGTTTGA
This sequence comes from Plumapathes pennacea, assembly GCA_964036295.1. NCBI lineage: Eukaryota > Metazoa > Cnidaria > Anthozoa > Antipatharia > Myriopathidae > Plumapathes > Plumapathes pennacea. The sequence goes on from OZ038462.1 coordinate 8,376,803, forward strand.
GTTGTTCCAACTGAACTTCATGCAGTGTGTGGAAGACGATCAGGAGCTTCTGTCGTTACTTGAAATAGAATCAGAACAGCGAGTGACTGTGACGAAAACAGGTAAGATTCAAGCAATTCCTTACTGGTTCACAATCCACGTTGATGAAAGCATTGCCTTGACCACAAACTCTGGATTCCACTGGAGACAAGCTGTGGTGGTTTTGGAGAGTGAACTCGACGTTCAACAAGGGGATGTTGTGCTGGTATCTGCTTCATGTAAGAACAGTTGTCTGTCAGTTAAAGTACAGAAAGCAGAATAGGATTGGAGGACAAGCAATGTTGACCAAAGAGATTTAAGTAGATAGAACTGGGTAGAAACGATTAACTTTGAATTTTGTAAGAAGTGTTTTTATCAGTGAATTCAAGTTCTTTTTCAGCTCCGTTTGACATAGAAAAGTATCTGAAATGAATACTTAGTGAAACTTGGCTTTTCAGTACTGCGTGTATTATACTGTAGGTAAATCATAATAAGCACAATTTAATTTAGGATTTTCCTAAGAATATTACTTTGAGAACAACCTATTTTTCAGCCATTAGACTTTGCATCATTATATTTATTAAGTGATGTGTTTCTGCTGAACATTGGCAGTGGATGCCATTTGTACACCACAACATCTCTGCCCTGGAGTGAAGAGATTACAACATGCTAAGCATTCACTCTTCTCTTTTTGGTCTGCTCAATGACTTATGAACATAGTTTCTTTCAGTGGCAGTCGAATTTTGATCAGATATTGCTCAATGGAGCGAAGAACCGGAAACACTTGCCGGTGAACGATACTTCCGGTGGAGTGATAAATCACATGACCATTTAAAATCCTCGATCGCAGGGCCACGTATCGCCATGAATATTGCAAAATTCAGTCGCATATTTTTCGGAGTGGGTGCTAGGAGAGAGCTATTGACGACGGGAATCAGAGCGCTAGCAAACGGCCCAAACATGACTGGAAAACAGACGAAGATCCAACCGCCGATTGAGATTTTAAAACCAATTAAGGTTCCGTTCAAGCATCTGTTCGGCCCTGGACCAACTAACCCGTCCACGAGGGTTTCCAGTGCGTGTGGGATGGACATGTTGGGACATTTTCACACCGAATTTTTTACCATCATGGACGAAGTGAAAGCGGGTTTGCAGTACGTTTTCCAGACCGAAAACAAGTACACCTTGGCGATTTCTGGTGCCGGGCACGCTGCCATGGAAGCATCCATTATGAACCTGGTAGAAAGGGGAGAAACAATTCTCGTCTGCGTTAATGGATTGTGGGGTTCTCGAGCAAGTGATATTGCAGACAGACAAGGTGAGAAATCTATCCTTGATATCATATTTTCGGATTTGTCCTTTTTTTATTTATATTTTGTTTGTTTCGTAGCACGCACGTGACTCTTTGCCTCGAACTTCTAAATGAAAAATTAGCATCCAGCATTTGTTTTGTCGAATAAAATGTTTTTTATGAGCTTAACGCACAGGGAACAGAAAAAAAAAAGCGAAGAAATTTATCTTTTACCTGAAGTTGTATTTCTGAAGGGCTCATATTTATTATACGTGTCCGTGGTGAGTGTAAAAAAAAAAAAAAAAAAAGGAACAAGGACTGTATAATTAATTTTGTGTGCTTCACCGCGTAGCCAACTATCAAGACATGTTGATTGGATGTGGCAGGGTATTCTGTAGTTAAGCTGGGAGATAAATCAAGTTTACAAGTATGTTTCTACTGTAGTATATAGTTTATGAAAACAACATTGAAGTAAAATATTGTTGTTGGATTACTGGAGAAATAATAACACCATCACTGAGTATGTAGAGTCACCAATGTGTGGTCAACGATAATTGCTCAACATTCCCAACACAACTCAAAGGGTTTTTTCGTGACACGTGAATCCGACCATTTAATTCTTCGGGAAATGTGAAATGAGCAATTTATTCCTCGTGAAACATGATTTGACCACCAACCGTGCGAGGCGTGATTCTTGAGAATAATTATTATATTTATCCTGGATTGATTTTCCGTGAATGGTAATCATTTACGTCTTGCGGTTTCCGGCCATCACCAACACTTGTTCAAAAGTACCCTAAAGCCTGGTTTCCATATAATCGTCTCTGAAGTAAGGATCGTCTCTGCATTTCCGGTCGTCTCCGACGCAAGGATAGAACATGGTTCTATCGGGACGATCGAGTCGCGACAAAAAATTCTGCGACAGAGACGATCCTTACGTCAGAGACGATTATATGGAATCCAGGCTTAATATGATGTTTCAGCGAATCTAGATTTAAAAATTTTCCGGGGAGCATGCCCCTGGATATCTGCAAAGCTTTGGATGTAAAAACGATAAGCTGTAAGAAAATCATAGTTGGAACTCTCCGATTTTTCGTGTAACGTGAAATGCCTTATTTATTTGCCGTGAACTGTGAAACGGACGATTTTTTCTTTGTAAAACGTATGCCAATAATACTACCCAAGTGGGGTTGGGCGAGTAAGTTTTTTGGGAGAAGAGGGAGCTGTACCACAGGGTTCTAATAAACCTGACTCAATTTTGAGAACAAAACATGCCATACACATTTTTGTTTTGTGTTGTGTTCTTTTTTTGTTTGTTTCGTAACATGCACATGACCTCTTTGTCTTGAACCTTGCATATTTTGTTTTTCAAAGAAAAAAGTGTTTCTTTTTTACGAGCTTAACGCACAAAGAAACAGAAAACAAAAGCAAAGAAAACTATTTTTATCCTGAAGCAGTATTACTACATATTTATTATAAGTGTACGTGGTGATTGTAAAAAATATTTATAGAACAATGGTATGTTTATAGATGGTATAATTAATTTTGTGTGCATAATTGCTGAGTAGCACGTACACCTTCACCATGTACTACATGTGCTACATGTAGATATCTGATACATGTTGACTGGATGTAGCAAGGTATTCTGTAGTTAAGCTGGGAAATAAAATCAAATTTAATGTACGGTTCTATGTATTCTATAGTTTATGAAACAATATTGAAGTAAAATATTGTTATTGGATTACTGGAGAAATATCAACACCATCATTGGGTATGTCGAGTTACCAATGTGTGGTCAATGATGATTGCTCAACATTCCCAACACAACTCACATGAATCATAGGCTGCCAATATACTACCCAAGTGGGGTGGGGTAGTTAATTTTTTGGGGAGGAGAAGGATCAAGTTGTGCCACTGGGCTCTCAGAACTCTGACCCAATTTTAAGAACAAAACATGCCATACCTATTTCTAAACCTGCCAACACCAAATAATTTATTATCTATTTAGGGTGGCACATATAGTTGCTTAGCTTGTTTGATTATAAGAATTTTAGTAGTTTCCTCCAGACTGTGTAACTCTCAGATACTGTACAAGCAGCTTTCAGTTGAATCTATATTTTCCATACCTTTAACTGATAGATATTCTGTTTTGATTGACAGGATGCAATGTACGAGTCCTTGAAAAGCCTGTGGGTGAAGCGTTTACCAAAGAAGAGATAGAAATGGTTGGTGGTGTGATAAAATTAAAATACATTTACAGTGCCAATTCTTTTTCATTAATGTGTACACTGTACTATACCCTGGATACAGGATACAGCCACTTCACATTGGCACACCTCTGTATCAGCCCCCATTTGTCTCCAGGGAGGGGAAAGGGGGTCCTGTATACACATGCTTCATGTGCTTCTTATAGACACCTTTCATACACTTTTTTCTAGATTAATTGAGATATTTTACATCATGATTTTGGGATTGAAAGTTTGAGAAAGACTATATCACTTTATTATTTTTTCAAATCCCTTTGGTAAGTTTTCTATACTTTTACCTGATGACAGTCATGGTGTTCATTTTTTTCAGGCTCTCAAGCAACACAGGCCTACAGCAATGTTCGTTACCCACAGTGAATCATCCGGAGGAGTTTGTCAGCCTCTAGAGGGAGTCGGCAAGTTGTGTCACAGGTGAGGGGACAGTACCTTGTATTATCAACTGGTTTGCCACCCACAGGGTACTCCTTAATGTCAGCTCTAATATTGAACACAGTACTCGGAAATGCAGCCTAATTGCCAACTCTTCTGATTTGTGCAGGAGACTCTTGGATCTGCACCCTATCCCGCTCCCATCTAATTTGTGTTTAACCCTGTTTCACTCCTAAGAGTGATCAACTTTGATTTTCTCCTGCAATTTCTCACCAGAAATATGCATTTCATTAGTAAGGAGAACTTGGCTTTTGATACCTTGCTCAGATGATAACTGATTAAACTATCAATTCTCATGACATCACTTATACATTTCCTCCCCTTTAAAAAGTTGGGAGAATCTGTATTTTGAACTTAAGAGTGAAAGGGTTAACCCTGTACCTATACTCCTAAAAATGATCAACTTCAATTTTCTCCTTCAATTCCTCACCTGAGACATATCATACAGCAAAAGGGAACTTGGGTTTTGATAGCTCACTCAGATGAAAGCTGATAAACTATGAATTCTCACTTACAACACTCAATACATTTTCTTTTCAAAAGCTTTTGAGCTTGGGAGTGAAATTAATAGTTTAATCAGTGCTCAACATTACGGTTTTAGGTTGGTTGCCCTTCAGACTGTAGATTGACTTCAAGCAATAGAAAGTTTCATAATTTCTAGTTGCCCAGCCCAGAATTTACCTGCCCGACCAAAAGTTTTGGTTGCCCCGGGCAACCAGGCAACCGTTAATGTCTAGCGCTGTTAATAAAAGGGTTAAACTATTATATAATTAGAACTTTAAGCAGCTGCAATGATGAACAATATTATTTACCCCTAACCCCTTAGAGAGTGGCTCATACCCCGGCTGACCCAGATCTTTTGTCTGGAACTTCTTTGAGGTGCTGGCTGAAGAGTCTCTGATTTTCCCTCCTGTAGTTATGGTTGCCTGGTGATAGCAGACACAGTGGCATCCCTAGCAGGCGTTCCATTCTTCACGGACGAGTGGGAGCTGGATGTTGTATACAGCGGATCTCAGAAAGTCCTTGGGGGTCCTCCAGGCATTGCTCCAATTACATTCAGTCCACGAGCAATGTAATTATTATCAGTGATCAAAGAAGTCCTCTCCTGCATTCCTTTGTGTCATCTGAAATGTGTACAAAAATTTGTTTAGTTACCAACTTAAAAAATAAAGTAGAATTCAATGGCATTTTTAGGCCAAATGAAATTGGTGTTCTTCTCAATCAAGTTGGATGAAAATGGATCGCTAGTTTTTGTAGATTTTTAGGGTCTGAATAATGGAGAAACCAGGTTTTCCAGCAATAAACGGCTGTCATTGAGAGAATTTGTTACATAGAACTTTTGCTGTTTGTGTTTCCAGCTGCAATGCTATCAATATTGAAGGACTTTACAATATCTTACTATTTTTTATGTGCTTAAGATAAATGCACTAATAGTATTTTATTAAATTCTCACAGGGAAAAGGTCCAGAACCGCAGGACAAAGGTTCAGTCATTTTATTTGGACATTCAGGAACTAGGAAATTACTGGGGTTGTGACGAAAATCCTCGCAGGTGAGACAAACAGCACAGGTTTGAGATCTGATCCCTGTGCCAGATGAGAAGGCCTTTCAATCTTTGGCCATCAACCTATAGTCCCTCAACCTTTACTAACCCAAATATTTGAGGGACATTGAGAACTTATCTTAAAAAGAGTAGGGGAAATTCTGCCTAGTACTGTGATCTGTCCTCTACCACATATCACATTAATAATATTGATCAAACATCATACATGAACATTATAGCATCAGATCCAAATAAATCACAGAAATTTTGCTTCTGAAGGCTACTTTTTTTGTGTGCATTACTGAAAGTCACTATGTTTGCTATGCCTCAGATCAAACTTTTGAAAAAGATTTTTTACACAGAATGAAAAAAATTTCTGATGTTGCTATAAATAATTGTCTTGTTATTGAGATACCAGAAGAAATTTGAAGGGCACTCATATGGACTGGCCAGAATACTACCTACGTAGATCCTCTCAAGATAACAGGGAGTTTCACAGGGTGTGGCTGCAGGAGTTAAGGGGTTAATCATTGATTTGCATTAAATGGAAGGTCTTATCCTTTGTCCCCAATGATCTGGGGCTATATTTTCCCGGTCTGGCTGAGTTTTAGTTTTTTTTTTTTTTTTTTTTTTTTTTTTTTGCTGTAGGTATCACCACACAGCAGCTGTGAACCTGGTATATGGTTTGAGGGAAAGTTTATCTGTTGTAGCTGAAGTGGTAATTGCAGTGAAACCCCTTTTATCTCAGTAAAAAGAATATATATTCCAGCTGATAAAGGAACCAAAATAATCAAAATTGTTTCCAAATACCAGTTTTGGGAACAGAGTCAATCCTGTTGCAAAGTTGGCAACATTTTTTTACTCCCAGGTAACAGGCCATCTACAAAACCTTTTTTTGTAATAATGTATATTTTCCTCAAACAATAGCCATCCCTCCAGTAATTGCCTTCTTAAATTGGGATGATTAAGAAATGATCATACAGTGTACCTGCTATATTTGGTCTTTACTGTAGGCCTTTGGTCCACCATCTCAACTGCTCAACAACAGTGATAACAACAATCATTAAGCGCATGGTGAACAGTACGATAACAAATTTTGTTTTTTCCTGTCAGTTTAATGGACAAAGTTGTTTAGCACTACAGTATACTTTTTTAAGCCAGATTTTGTCTCTGAACACATTGTTTTTTCCTATCAACTTAAAATGGACAGTCATTGAGCCTTAGACTGTACTAAGCCAGATTTCTCTTTAATTTCCATGTAGGGTCTAGAAAGCTTTTGGCACAGACATAAGGAGAATGGAGAGAGACTGTGGGCAGGATTAGAAGCGCTTGGCTTTCAGTGTTTTGTCAAGGACAAGGTGAAATTATAGTGACTACCAGTGCATTGAATATTATTATGATTGTGTTCATAAGTAGTGTTTGTTTCAGTATTCTCCAAACAATGACCATTCTTATTTTCTGAGTACTCTGTATAGTAACTTTATGCGAAGTGAGGAGAATGATTGAGAAAGAGGTCAGAGTTGGGAGAGTGGGGGGGGGGGGGAGGGGGAGGGGGAGGGGGATTATATGACTGGGATATTTTTTGTTACGACAATGTGGGCCTATAAAACAAGGGAGGGGGATCTATTGATTAGTGCAAACGTTATTACATAAATATATCTTTCTATTTTTTAGTCTGTACGCCTTCCAACTGTGACAACTGTGGTCATCCCAGAAGGATTTCCAGACTGGAAAGCTGTATCAAGCTACCTCATGGAGAAGTAAGCACATTGTTGTGTAGTATGGAATATATAAAGTACAATATAGAACACCCTATAAACACCTACCCTACTGTATCAGTTTAGTTTAAAATGGATTTCTAGTTTACTGGATTATTCACTGGATTTCAATGTCTGATTCACATGGTGTGAAGTTGAAGTTAGCCTTGCGTGGTTTTATCCTTATGACATTGATCATGCTCTTGTAAGCTGTGGTGCTGTGCTCAGCGTGACTTTGGATTAGAGAATACGGGTAGCCTATTAATTATGTTATATAAACAATAAACTACTTTTGGCGAGGAAATATGCACGGATAATTGTCCAAGGATATTATCTGTTCTGAGAAGCAAACAGTTGCCCGAGAGCGAAGCTTGTCACGATTCTACCAATCACGCGCGGGAGGAAATATTTGATGGGTCATAAATTGTGATATTCATTTTACCCCCAGTTTTTAATACTGCCTGCTGTGCTGCATCCAGTGTGAAGTTATAATTTTATAGCTTTTTATGGTGTGTCAATAATTGAGTTACTGTATGTATGTTTATTTTTCTCAGGTACAAAGTTGAAGTTGTTGGTGGCTTGGGAACCACAATTGGCAAGGTGATTTATTTTGTTTCATTTCATTTTAAGTTAACTCTTGGACAATAACTGTACATGAAAACTTGAGGTTGCTGGAATGCTCCCTTCCCTTGGCCTTCACTTCCCTTAGGTTTTCCTTGTATATATTAAGCTGTTTTGGAGATCTTTTGTGCATCTGTAGGACCTTTTGGACTATTTATTACTTGCTTCTATTTAACTTCTGCAGGTTTGGCGAATTGGATTTATGGGGGAAAATTCTCAGCCTGAAAAGGTTGACATGATATTGAGGCTGTTCAAGGAAGCTGTAGACGTGGCCCATGGACGTGTCAAATCCCAGCTATAGAGGACTTAACCATATTTTGGTATCGTGGTAACCTATTTTTGAAGTACATTTTTTTGTCCAACTGCATAGAGTACCACAACATACTTATTTTCAGAAATAGCATGGCAATTATCACATCACAGATGAAAGGTTTATTTAACCTAATTATGCAGGATTTATAGTAGCCCTTCAATTTGACTGTTTGTTTTGAAAAGTTCTTGAATTCATCCAATAGGTTGAAAATTCCATGAATTTATAGACAACCAGTTCTTGAAAAGTTTAGGAATTTCTAAGTAAAAAATCAATGAGAATAGCTTCAATCACGTCAACCCAGAAATAGATAATCTGGGTTGACGATTGACTGGCGAAGGAGAAACTGAAAATCTTCCGAGAATGCTAAATATTTTAATTTGCTCGGGCCGACAGGTAATTGGAAACCCTTGAACAAATGAAAAATTACTTTGAAAAGTCCTTGAATTTTGACTCGAAGAATCTCTATGAACCCTGTTGTGGGTTCATCTTACACGGAAATAGGCATGGGCAAGCTACAAAGAAAAGCCAACAGTCCTGACAATCACCTCAACCCTTTCACTCCCAAGCTCAAAATGCAGATTCTCCCAACCATTCAAGAGGAAAATGAATGAGTGATGTAGTGAGAATTCATAGCATAATCAGCTACCATCTAAGCAAGCTATCAAAAGCCAAGTTCTCCTTACTATAAGATATATTTCTGGTGAGAAACTGAAGAAGAAAATTGAAGTTGATCACCGTTGGGAGAGAAAGGGTTAAATAATAATTCTCGTCAAATTCATGTCACCCCCTGAGGAAAATTCGATTATCCTCCTAGCGGCCTTGTGGTTTCCCTACGCTACTCTCGTGTTCTCCCAACTTCCCGCGGGTTTAGATGAGGCTATATTACACGGGAACGCATTTCGAAGCTTTTCCATTAGTACAATATATTTATTAGGAATTATGTATTAGGATGTAAGCCTGTAGCTCATATACGAGAAATGTGCATGCATGTAAGATAATTTGCTATTCAACATAGTTGTCTTTTGTATTTTATGAAGCAACAGATTTGATGCATCAGTACAGATGCAGTTCATTCTCCCAAAATTCAAGAAGAAAATGTATGAGTGATGTAGCGAGAAATGATAGTTCATTTTATATCAGCTGTTCACCTGAGCAAACTATCCAATGCCAAGTATCCTTATTTCATGTTATTATTTCTGGTGAGAGACTTAAAGGGAAATATTTTTTTAGTTAGTAATCACTCTTGGCTGAAATAGTAGCATGCTTCCAAAACTGCAAATTAGGTCGCCATTAAGATTTGTTCTGATCTGACAGACAATCTTCAAAATATCGTAGAAAATGTTACCTGAAAGATATTTATGGTTTAGTCATAAAAGTGATAAATATATATGTCACTTCACTGTCACTGTCACGTTTTAAATGATGCATCAACCTTCCTACCCAGCCCTACGCGGCCGCGCAGCTCAAAGCTTCCGAGAACGAGAAACCTCTGGCACATAGGGTACAATCTTCTTTGATCGGAAAAGTTGTGAACGTATGAGTTGAATGATTCTGTGGAGTTAGATAATCTTTCTAAAGACGATTTTAATTTATTCCGCAAGATTGTAAAGTGTTCCATTGTTCAAAGGCATAAAAAGGATGCATTTTTTTTTTTTTTTTGTACTAGAGGCATATGAAAGGGTCACTATTTCAGCGGGAAAGGGTTGAAAGCTTCGGTGGAGCCTACTTCCCCGCCCCCCGGGATACGACTACTTCGTAAGGAGTTTTGAGGGACTTATAAAAATGCGAGTAGAGTTTATAACCGGAATAAAAAGAATGTTCTGTCATTGCTCACTGCACTTTCCCGTCTTGGATTCTAAGCGAGGCTAACCCGGTTTGAAATTTGCCAGACATATAACGAGAGCTTTACATTGCTCTAAAGCACGCCTACAGTGGAGATGCATATGTTTCATTTGGAGGTTTACATGTACAAAACTTTCCAAGGTAATCTTCTCAGCTTTGCTAGGACAGCCTCGTCTTAAAGCTCGTGCCAGTTCCCGTGAAAGGAGTCCTTTCAGAACGAACCCTCGAAGGGCAGCTGGCGAATTCGTTAATAAATCATTCATCTATTTAACCTGCGGACTTACTAAATGTAACCATTGATGTAACTCTATTTTTGTCGGATTAATTCCGACGTAAAAGAAACTCAAATCTCACCATCTCTTAAAAGTACACAAAGTGTTAAGTCATCCTAAGCACCGATCTTTAAACCAAACTGACTGAACTCCGGAATTTTCTTTTCACCGAATAGAAGAATGATCTTTTTTTAGCCAGCGTATCTAATTGGGCAAAAGCACTCGTTGATTGAACTTATTCTCAAATCGAAGTCGCTTATAAACTGCAGGTGTCAATTCAGTATGAAAGCTTTTATAGTGGCGAAGACAAATTTACATGTACAGTTTGAAGCATAGACACGTTGGTAACTGAAGTACTTAAAGTGCGGAAGTCTGCGAAGCATGCCTTGCATAACACCTTTTGACTTTGAAGAAGAGGTCCTTCAGTACAAAACAATATTCCTTCCACGGCTTGACGGTCCGAAGGTGGTTAAAAAAACTGGCATTTCTACTGAAGACCGGTCAACAAAAACACGTCTTCGCCTCCCTGCAATCTCCTCCAAAGGATGCCAGGGTACTTTGAGCTGGCAACGAAAGAAATTAAAACAAAAAGCGCCAGTTGTCGAAGAATCACAACAAGAAAAGGGAGATGCCGAGAAAGCTGAAAAAAGAAGACGACGAAGGCAGAAACGACTGCGAATGGCTGGAATGGACACGAAATCCTACGTGATATTTTCAGACGAAAGCGGAAAGAACTACCGCGTTATCGAGGAAGAAACCCGTCCTTCAACTGCAAGTACTACTCCTGAACCAGAACCAGCAAAGTCGGGAGACTTTTTACTATTAACGTCGTCTAAAGGCAATGGTAATGTCCGTGCAAAAAAATCGGAATAGAAAAACCAAAGCAGCGCAGGCCGAGATAATAGACTGAAGCAAAACGTGATTATTGGTCGTGTACATACTAAAAAAACTAGTTCGTTATAGTTCCCTAGTCCAACTTAGCGCAAGAAGCGTTTCGCGATTGGAAAAACGGGGTAACATTTGAAAAATTTGCGCGCTAGCAATGTTGCCGTCATAATGTCAGTGTCCTCGTCTTGCCAGGCCTTTAGAACGTTAGGGCCGGTTTACAAAATGACAGGATAACCCTAGCACTAGGGTAGCCTTGGTGACCCGAGTCAAAGCTAGCCCGTACGTGTTTACAAGCAAAATTAAACAGAATAACAGTCTTACGTTGCAGTGCAAGTTATAAGTGGCAGGTTGCGTTGAGCGTGATGACCTCATCGAGAGATTTATTTAATGTTAGGCGGAGGCAAAACCGAGGTAAAGGTCCCAACTATATTGTGATTTGGCATTTAGATGGTTACAACAAACTGAAACCTTTCAGCTTTTGTATCCACGGCTGTATTAATGGATACAAATTGTTACAAGGTGGTGTACTGGAGTCAAAATCGGCCACTTTTTAGCAAAGACACATAGATGGGGTTTACTGCTAAGTGTTATGGGAGAGATTTTGTCCGGTCCAGTGGCTTTGTGGGGATTTAGCGCTTCTAAAAAAATTCTTCTACATTGTTCTTCTGTTTCCGCACCACTGAGTGATTGCCTGTCATGGCTTCAATAGTTGGTGTCACTTTGGTGTACAGTGACTGGGGAGGGTTAGATGGCACGGGAGTCTTGCTGCCTGCCTTTCACCTATAGTGGCAAAACACTGGTTTAGCAGCTCAGCCTTACTCGTGTCACTGGTGGCCAGAGCCCCGTCATCTTTTCTTATCAATGGTGGAGGGGGGGTCATTGCAGGAATATGCTGTTTTCTTTAATAGCTTCCAGAAGCTCTTGGTGTCTCGCGCTTTCTCTAATTGGTCTGCGATATATTTCTCTTTGGCACTTCTTAGTTTGTACTTGACTTCGTTCCTAATCATTCTATATCTACGTTTCGTGTCTTTATTCTTTTTTCGTTTTGCCTCGTTTAGCAGTTTATCACGAAATAGAACAAGTTTCTTCTATTATGCTTGCCGTTCCATGACTGACTACGACTAAAGTTAAAATATCTTCAGATCTATAAGTGCTCTCACTTATTTGGAAAGAAATTTGAGAATAGTTTAGGACTTTTCTAAAACATTCCCAACCTCCCTCCAGGGCATCACACGGAAAGCCCTGGGGATGAGGTTGTGACTCTCGACAAAATGGCGGCCCGGTTTGTTATGGAATGGAAACGCCAAGATTTTGCCGAAGATCTGCTTTGTTATGCGAAAATTACGACCAGGGAGTCGAAATTTACTTGGTTGAAAGTGTCACGCTGTTGGCAATGGCTGAAACAAAGGGGACGACCGTGCTAACAGCGAGAAAAAGTATCGTCGCAAATCCATCATATCAGCATTGCAGAAATGAACTAAGCTAAGGTGAGTTGTCGTTGTTTGACGTATTCTCTGATTGCTCTTGGTAAATGTAATCTATTGCAAATCCTGCATGTTATATGTACAAGTACATACATTACATGTACATCGTAGTAGTAGTAGTAGTAGTAATAGTCTACTTGACTGAACAGGAAATACGAGTGAGGCCAAACGGGCCACATACAGTACAGTATACAAGAATTAAAAATATTAGAGATAATAAATAATATGTATTTAAAATGATTAAGTGAGAAAGTATAATGCGATTATCTTATTTTTAGTAAAATAATAAGCGGTTATTACTGGATGAGGTTGAGCTAAATATTGTGATTTGCCAGTGGCGAGCAGATCAATTATTTGCAGTTGACACTTGGCACTTGTAGGCAGTTATTTGCAGGTGATGTAGCAGACTCTCAGCCAATCGAAGGAGAGGAAAATAAGTATCGAATGACAATATAATAAATTTTGTTTAGAGTAAGTTATAATTCACAAACAAATTAATTGCTGCCCTCAAGAGAGAATAGCAGAAAATGACTTGTTTACAGGATACGGTGTTATGCCACAAGAAACAAAAATGTATCCTTCAGTTGGTCAAAAACTTTGAAGTAAATTTTTACTCAATTGATATTTTGATCAGAACTATAAATAAGGCAGCAAAATAGAATACTAGAAATACGGTAATCGCAGATGCCCCCTCGCCCTGGCATGGATGTTTTACTGAAGTTTTGACGCAAACACTTCTTGAAAGTCAAGTGCTGCGCGCAAAGAAAAGCGAAATCAAAGGCTCCTGTGAGCCAACTCGTGAATGAGAAACGCTATAGATCTATCCTCTGTATATAGCATTGGAAAATATAGCATTGAAGCCATACAAGGGGCGTGTTTAAGCAACGAAATGGCGAAATACCGAAATGGCGAAATGTGAAAATAAAATAAAATCGACGTACGAAATCGGAAGCTGCTTTGTTTAGAACAGGCTTCGGAGTTGTGTTTGAGATTTGAAATCCATAGATTTGACAATTTATTTGTTAATGTTCTCTTCTGTTCTGCGCGTTCGATTTCTTTCTTCAAACCCCGATCGTTAACGAAACCGATTCTTTTAACCTGTCCAGGTTCTTGAATGTTTTATAGCTCCGCTTCACTACCATTACGGCTTTGCAAACCAAACCAAACCAAAGATTTGTGCCTTGATGCCATAACTCACCCCTACCCCCACCTCCACCCCCTGTGGAAAGCGTGTTTCGTTACGACACCAGAGGGGGCGGGGACTTTTTTTACGCAATAGCAGTAGACTGGTTCATTCCACGTGCTCCTTGACAGCTATGGATCGAAAGCATGAGCGCGAGCGCGGCTCTGATGAAGAGCTTGAAAATCCCTACGTGAAAACTAAACAAGAACCTGATGTTGAGGACTTGCCACCTGCCTCTGTTGCCTCTGAAAATGAAGTGATTTTGATATCAAGCGAAGAGGAAAACGAAGAGGACGGAGATGTCGATAGTGACTCTGACGTTTATGATTTCTATTATGAAGAGCGTCGGCTTCCCGTTTTCCAGAGATCAACCAATGGATTACCCTCCCTGGAAATTATCCGTATCATCGTAGGGAATAATTTCAACGACAAATATCTTAGCTTCCGATAGAGATTTCGTATGTCATGTGCTTTTTGATGACGATTTTTTTCGGCATTCGTCATTTCGGCTTTTCGGCATTTTGGCATTTCGCCATTTCGGTGTTTAAACACACCCCCATACAAGTACTGTAATTTTAGCCAACGCTACGCCAACGCTACGGTTCAAAGGTGCTAAAAAGCTTTCGATCGAACGATTGAACTGGAAAATTCAGGTTAAGTCCACAGTTCGGTCTTAATTTTCAAGAACATGTGCCTTGAGAATCAAAGGACTCCAACTGTGAAAGATCAGTTTGTCGCTTTTGCGACTCTGAACCTCTGTTTCGAACGTCGAGTATTCTCGGTCGCAACTGGCCGCCATTTTGTTTGCAAGGCCTGCGCCAGTGTTATGCACCGGTCAGCGGAACCCGCTTCCGCCGGAAGTTTACAACATGGAGCGAGCGAGCGATTTCCCACCACTCACAATAACTCGTTCATTGTTTCGCAATCGTGTTGAAAAAAGCCTTGTGTGACACCGTACACCTTTCTTACGGTGAGACATTGTCGCGCCAATATATTTTATGCTGTCTACCTGAGCCTGGCATTAGGCCCCGTTACACTAGAGCGACTTTATCAGTGGATTCGAGGTATTTGTTTCCTGAAATTGTGAATGCGGTGTAACGTTTAGTGAATCCGGAGAGAAAATGAGTATGGAATTGAAAGTGGGAACTTTGTATCCAAAATAGCACAGTGAAACATCAGTGGTCTCCTCAACAATGCTTATTGCACGTGCTGTTACTAAGCCGTAACATACACCATTGAGGCATCACTATGATGGCATCTAAAATTGACAGGCTGTGCTCTGCAGTATCGAAATACCAACCCCAAGGTGAACAAACCGCGCTTGAGATCGAGTAAAATATAGTCTGATTCCTTCACCGTCAGATTTATTAAGATTATATAAAAATGCTTACAGTGCATTATTCAATCAGTGCACGATAAACTTTAACACGAGTAACAACATAAAAATCAATCAGGAAAAATCACAAGACATGCCTTTCATACTGGAGATGCCTTTTATAAAATATAGTCTGATTCCTTCACCGTCGGATTTATTAAGATTATATAAAAATGCTTACAGTGCATTATTCCGATCAGTGCATAAACTTTAACAAGAGTAACAACATAAAAAACAATCAGGAAAAATCACAAGACATGCCTTTTATACTGGAGAGCTAAAAAGCAATCTGTCAATGAAGCATACGACTAAGCCGCTCAGCAATCTGTTAGTGAAGCATACGACTAAACCGCTCAGCAATCTGTTAGTGAAATACAAACGCCTTACGAGCGTTGTGGTATGCGGGGTCTTGAAAGTTCTTTTTCATGATTTCTAGCTCTCTGCTTCGGTGTTCTTCTAGCGTTTTAAGATCATCTTCAGATGCTCTTTTATGAGCGGAGGAAGTAACCAGACTTCGGCCAAATTCGTGCACTTGCTCTTCAAATTCTTCCACGTTTTCTCCCATCTCTGCGTCCAGCAAACCCATCTCAACAGCTTGAGTCGATAACACTGGTTCTGCGATGTGCAGGAGCTCTTGTGCCTTGCGTTGACCCACACGCTCTTTCAAGAAATACGTGTGATACTCAGAACCATACAAGTGCATCAGCTTGTAGTGAGGATTGAGAACGACGCCTTGTCGCGAGACCACAAGATCACTCGCCAGTGCCATCATGAAACCTCCCGCTCCCGCGTTCCCTCGTAGCGCAGACACCGTGATCTTCTGACTCTGAAAAACGCGGCGAACTACATCGTTGATGGCGTTGATGTTCTGCCATGATTCTATCGTTGGATTTGTGGAGCTCTCGATGGTATTGAGGTGAATACCGTTACTGAAGAAGTTGTAGCCTCCTTTGAGAATAATGACTTTGCATCGCTCGTCTTGCTCGACTTGTTCGAGAACCGACTCCAGACGCATACACTGACTCGTGCTCATGGCTCCGTTGTAGAAATTGAAATTGATGTGGCACACTCCATCTGGCGAGAGGCTGGTCCAGATTTCTTGGAAAGTGTTTGGCAAAGAGTTGAACGGAATCTGAACAGGAGGACTTGGCAAAACTGGCAATTCGCGAATAGTGTGGTTGAGCCAGTACATCACTGGAAGTTTGAGCTTCGACCGCTTCAAATGAGAGAGCCACACAGCACCTTGAGCACATTTGACGAGCACAGCTTTGTCGCGTTGACCGATAATTTGTCCAGGTCTTCCTTTGACGTTTACCAACTCTCCTCTCTCCAGATGAGCGCCAAATACTCGGAACTCCTCGGTCCAATGACAGTTTTCATTGCCCTGAAAACAAAACCGCGCTACTGCTCCGGGAGAGGAATCGGACATGCGAACCTGAAGAGCCACTTCGTCAGCTGCTAGGTTCCAGTCTACCAGGCGGTTTTCTTTCTTCATGTTGGGTTTCAGTGAGCCTCGGACTCTGGGGTTGCTGTAGTCCAGTGGTTTGGGCGGCTTGTTCCTGCGGAAGTTTTCTAGAGCCGCCAGGACGCTCAGTGTGGCTGCCTTCGTCACTTCGTGTACATACAAGCTGGATTTGGTGAGAGTATTGACGTCTGGGCGGTTCATTGGAAATGTGGTCGTACTCCATATGTCTCCAGCATCCATTTCCTCGTCGGCTTGCATGACTGTCACTCCCCACTCGGACTGACCCTCTTTCAGCGCCCAGTCTAGTGACGACATGCCACGATTTCCTTCGATCCCTGGATGGACAATCAGACAGGGAGTGTCTGGGTTGGAGTAAATAGCCTCTGGAACTCTCTTTGTGAGAAATGGACACACGATCAGGTCGGGCTGTTTTTCTTGCGCTACAGGAATCATGGATTGGGGATCTTCAACCTCGTGCACATAGACATTGAGGTTTCTCTGTTTTAGCTCCAGTGCAACTCGCTGGCTCAAACTGTTGTGTTTGTTGGCGAAGAAGAGAATGTTCAGCCGTTCATCATTCTTAGCGCTAACCAAAGGTCGTTCCCGCCTTAGTTGATCATTTTTAAATCTTCGCCCGTTAGTTATTGGCAAGCGGGACCTGTAGACTTTTGTCTTGACGACGTTGCGGCATAATACTCCAAGACCGGACATCTTTCCTCTGAAATGAAGATTTTTTCTCGTTAGAATAAAGTCACTTTAGAATTGTACTAAACGCTGACCCGTACGAAATTCTGAAGACGCACACAGAGGGAAATTTATTATATACATACTGAGACATACTCACGAAAAAGCCATATCGTAAAATTTCGTACGCAAATGAGTTCTAGCCAATGAGAGGCCGCGAACTACGCTTTTCACACGTGAAAAAAAATCGTTCGTCCAATCACAAGCTGCGAACGACGATTTTTCACTACTTTTAAAGGGTTTCCCGGTCCCATCATAAATGTCTCAGTATGTATATAATAAACAGAAAACATCATGGAAAGTGCTTTGTACGGTTTTTATTCACTCGTTGTTTCGTATCATAAAACTCACTCGCTCGCAAAGCCTCGCTCGTTCGTTTTATGATACTTCACAACTCGTGAATAAAAACCGTACGCGCGCACTTTCCATGAAGTAATCTCTATGTATGCCCTAAGCTAAGCATCACGACTACAGCGTATTTAGAGCGGTTTTCGGATGACTGTCGAAAGTAATTGTGTGATTGCTTTGGTTTTGCGTTTGCTTCGCTTTCGGATTGGTCCACACGAGTTTCTCGGCGTGCTCAGCCAATCAGGAACAAAACCAAAACCAAAACCAAACACTTCTCACGCAAGCGATGGCGTGTACTCGCACTGCTGATTGGAAAGTAAAACCAAACGCAAGACTAAACGCAAATTACTTTGGCTTCCAATTGGCTGAACTGTTTTCTCTCAGTCTCTGTGATTGGCCTGTGTGATTACTTTGGTTTTGGTTTTCGACAGTCATCCGAAAACGGCTCTAACTATGGTAACACATTTCCCATGATGCGGAGAACGGTATGCAACTGATTGCAAAGATTCGGCGAAGGTGCGTTCAGTTGAATAGTTTTCCGGTAATAATGTACTACTTGGAGAACTGTTATCTCGCAGGATGGACAAAGTAAAGCAAAACATATATGCCTTTCCTTTACAAGTGAGTTTATGGAAACCTGAACGCGGTGAACTTCTCAGTGCAATATATTTCACTTACGATTGACAATATGTTACGGAGCAGATCTAAAAGGAACTCACTTCTGGACTTGTTGACTTCTTTATTCTTGAATCACTTCTGAAGCAGCTCTTCACACTGAGCTCTTGGGCTTCAACTCTCAAAACTGAACTCTACACTACAAGCTAGTGATTATATGTGCTCAGAGATCACGTACAGCAGTTACGAACTTCCTTTCGCGAAAACAACTTAATAGACGGCGAAATCACAATAACTTTAGAACGGAAATGTGCACCACGTGTGCCGTGTGTGATTCAGGTGTGCAGCACAAACAACAGGAAAGGCCACAGGGGTTCCCAGCACGCATATTTATCCTAATTAATCAAAGCAGCGTCGCCGCTGAAAGGTCGCCCATTTCTTGTTAATCGATAGGTTTCGTCGCACTTGCTAGCTCGGGTACACTTTTCTATTTAATGAGGCGGAGACAAATTCGATAATTGTTTGCAAAAGTTAGTTTGGGATGGGCATTGCTATATAACAGTGAAAGAATTTTTTCAAATTCAGCGGCTGGTTTTCGTTTAAAAACAACGCAATGGCTGCACTTCATGATAACAGTATAGCCATGCAGTTTGACTATTAATTTCAGTGTCTTCAGTGTCCGCGCTCAAGGGCGTTATATTTTCGTGCCTTAATAATCACAAAGTAATCTACATTCGCGGAAACTTTTAGGCTCGATGGCCAAACAAACTTCAAATGCTTGACCACCAGACAAATGACAACGAGTTCCAGAAAATCTCCCGCACAAAACCTACTTGTAGAACTGCTATTATAACGCGTAACACGATCATGCCCAAATTTGGAATTGACAAGTTCCTTATTTGGAAGTTCATTGTTGACACAGAAGGCTGGAGGGACACCGTGGCTGCTTTAAGGTCGCCCCACTTCGTGGGCGACCTTAAAAATGAAGTTCGGCTTCAGAAGTTATGATATGTATGTTCTGGGACAAACCCCAACTCTGACCAACCCCAAACCCAAATGAGCAGGGTTTTGGGTTTTGGTCACAAATGATTCAAACTGACAACGCAGAGAGGAAATGAAAGACGAGGAATGATGCGTTTGCCACAGCGGAAGTGTGACGTCAATACGTCTATTACGGAGCTATAACAGACTTTAGAGGTCAAGTTCACTTTTAATCCACTTCTGCGAGGATGTTCCGTTTACAAGAACAAGTCTCACCATGATCTTTCTAGTTTCTTAGCTGATAGCTTTATGCCCCACAAGTGTTAAGTCGTCCCAACAGTTCCTAATAGTTTTCACACTAGCCGATTTAGCACACAAAGGACAGGAAATGGAGTTTTGTTAGGACCAAGTTTAAGGTCACATTCGGAACTCATATTTCCGAATGGACTTTTCCGCCAGGATTTCTTTAACACTCGAGTGGCTCCTCTATTTGATTAATACACTTATTCTAAAATCACACTAACACATTTCAATGGATATGATTGGCTGCAGTTAAGATCTGAAGGAAGAGAAGGTGCTGGCACGCCTACGGCAGTTTGCGCACTTGCTGTTGCTCATTTCCTAATTATTCTAACTCTTCCAATTGTCAACAAAAGAACTCCAATTCACTAAATTATTCGCTTCCAAAACTACGGGAAGATATTCCATTCTTAACTTATAACACAAGTTTTAAGCCGTTTATTTAGTGTTTATTTAGTGCCTGCTGTTGAGTCTGCTTTTTCGGCTTACGCGTAAGCGTAGGGAAGTCTGGAACGTATTGAGGCCACACATGACGAGCCCCAGCCACCACATTGCTGCTAGCGGCGGCGCAAAATCACCACAGGATACGTAATTTTGGCCAAAAAGTGTGATGAAATATTCAAGGTATGCAAAATTCTCACAGTGTGCGAGCACCAGGACCCAGTTCCAATCCCCGCTGGTGATCGCCAGACTGAATTGGGAAATTTCAGCTTGTAAGCAAAAACGAAACGTGATTCGAGCCACACTTGTGATCAAGGAAAAAGGAGAGGGCACTCAAAAAATACAATGTCATGTGAATGAAATTGTTTCGTACGAATACAAGCTGTTTGGCTTTTGAAGTTGCTGGTCCACGTCCGCTTAGCAATGAGACAGCCTTCTATTTACAAACTCAGAAACTAGTTTCATGTTTTAAACCTCACAAAAAATTACTCTCGCCGTTCACAATTCTACACTTACACCGAAGCACGAAAATGATTGCTTATAAGTTTTGTTTGAAGAGTTCTGGAGAACTGGTTTCCTGTGGTGAACAAGCGCAGGAGCACCAAATAGTCATCCGGTTCTGATTGCAAACGAGCCGCACTGTTCAAATTTTTCTTTCTTCCGGCCCAACATTTGCACTTTTAAGACAGTAGATGCGACGTGCCTGGATGTTTATATCCATACTAGGATATCACGCCGGTAAATATGACCCCCTCCCGTTTCCGGTTGTTTTCCCAAACTCGCTTGTCGCTGTGTCACAGTCGCTGTGTCACAGTTTAGCAGCACAGGAAATTGTATAGATGCGACATGGTTTGCAGCGGTTGATATGTTCCTTGCAGAGTAGTCACATAAACGCAGTGCTGTATTTGAGAAAATCAAGCGTCAATTTTCCTGGCCTTTGACTAAATCCGTACTTCAGAGGCTTTCCAGAGCTGAGGCCCGGCCGCCCGATAAAAATGAAACATGCCAGAATCTGTTCGATAAAGCGCCCTTGAGTTCCGTCTGCACGCACGTTATTGAAGAAACGAAAATGTTTATCAGTTCTTTTTTAAACCTTGCTAGGAGTTTGACTAATGGTCGTGGGTCGTGGGTCGTGGGTACAAAGTCGTGGGTGTGGGTACAAAGTCGTGGGTGTGGGTACAAAGTCGTGGGTGTGGGTATGAAGTCGTGGGTGTGGGTTTGAAGTCGTGGGTGTGGGTATGAAGTCGTGGGTGTAGAAATAGGTCGTGGGTACCTAAAAACTGTAAAAGTATGTTGATTGATGATGTTTGTTTGTTAATTGGCAGCCAAAATAAGTTTAAACAAAAAAAATTCGCAAAATTAGTTCTGTCTGTCTGTCTGTCTTAGAAGGCTATTTCTCACACACAATGGACGCGTAACATGATAGGAAACGTTGAAAAATTGTCATCATTTATTAATCATAACAGTTGTCATCATAAAAGTTTTTACATTTGTTTAGATTACTTGGTGGGTATAAATTCACTAGACAAAACTGTGTGCGTACTACTAACCAAAGTAGAAGCGTTTGTGACGCTATATTTCAACGGTAGTCATAATCGATTACGGTACGGTACGGTACTTTGTTTTGGAGACGTCACTGCGACATTTTTTATACGACCGTTACTTTCGGGGGGGGGGAACTTTACTTTCGGAGGGGCCGGAAGGTCCCTAAATAATCGTTACTTTCTGGGGGGGGGGGGGGGGGGGGCCTTACTTGCGAAATTCTACGGTATTGCATAACCACAGCCTCAATCCGGTGGTGTCTATTTTTATATTTCAACTTTGACTCGAGTGTTGCCTCGTGCACAAATTTGTTCGCCTTTTGCAGTAAATCTATCTTTATATTCTTCAATCAATCGTCGTAATGAACTCAAAAGAGTCACAGGAAAAGTACTCGCCCGAAGCTGGCCCAAGCGCAGGGAAGCGCAGTTATGCTGCTGTTGTTGCTGGACATTTTTATATGCGTGAATTTGTGTGAACTGATCCACGTGCACAACCAGCCAGTAAATACACAACTAGGCCCGGGGGGGGGGGGGGGGGGGGGTTGATTGAAATTGATTTTTGATTAAAATATATCGGGGTAATTCCAGAGAATTAGCCTTCTAAGACAGACAGACAGAATTAATGTTGCGAATTTTTTTTGTTTAAACTTATTTTGGCTGCCAATTAATAAATAAATATTATCAATTAACATACTTTTACAGTGTTTAGGTACCCACGACCTATTTCTACACCCACGACTTCATACCCACACCCACGACTTCATACCCACACCCACGACTTTGTACCCACACCCACGACTTTGTACCCACACCCACGACTTTGTACCCACGACCCACGACCCACGACCATTAGTCAAACTCCCTTGCTAGGGAACCAGACCGATCAAAATAAATCAGCAGGTGATGGAACACACACGGCACCCACTGTTTTGAAAAAGTGACAATCTTGCATTCCCCAAATATTTCATCACACTTTTCTCTTCATTAATACGCGTCCTGTGGTGATTTTGGCCTCGCAAAACCGGAATGTGGGTCTCGGGGCTCCTCATGAATTTTTGTTTCTAAGACAGGTAACACCCAATAATATTATTTTCTGCTTCATACATGTCACCCAAAGGAAAACGATTTTGCTGTTAGCAATGCAAGATTATTGATGTATAGTATATTTTACCCACGGAATCTCAGGCGTGCCGCCCAAAACAGAAGGGAAAAACATAACTTAGCTTTTCTGTCAGAATTTATAAATTATAGGCGCAGAGTATGCTTTTAGCCACAGAATCTCAGGCGTGTCACCCAATAATTCTTTTCTGTTTCAGGCGTGCCGCCCAAAACAGGAGGGAAAACCATACCTACTTAATATTAATTTTGCTGTTAGAATTGAAAACTTATAGTTGCACAATGTTTTGCTGCAGGCGTGCCGCCTTATGACGGCGAAATGGCGGGCTTCCGACCCGGTTTTGGCGGGTTATTCAACTTTTGACGGGCTTTTGGTTTTTGGCGAGGCAGTTCGGTCATAAACATTGACTAACATGTTCAGAACACTTATCTTCATTTCTAACCTACAATTCGGCTTTCTATTAGGCTCGTTACCTGCGTTTATACTCGTTGCGTGTCGACTCGCTGACGTGATGACTCGTGTTTCTAAAGTGGCATATTAGTTTGTATTACCTTCGCTTTGAACCCCTTTTCGTCTACCAGTGTATCAACAATTCGTCGATTGGTGAGGCTGATCGTCGGTTGTTACGAAGTTGTTACCTGTCGACCACTCTCTTTAGACGGCGAAGGACAAATCCATTGCCAGCTCTCGGAACCAAACCTTTCTTCCATCATTTGGGCACACAGATCTTGCGACAAAAGAACTGCATTCAGCGCGCACCAGTGATTATTTTGAGCCAATTCCACCTTGAAAAGCAAGCAGCCATGTCGTAAAAAAACGCGCGCCCGCCGAATGAACTCACAATGATTTGGAATTTGATTCTACCGGCACTGTACTTGCTTTTCTCTATTTGGCTTCTAAGACGTCAAAACAATAACGCTGTTGATAGGCATTTCGTGGGACCAAAAACTGCCATTACTATTGAGTGCAATCTAACTGGGTGTCAGTAAAACACGGATACGGAATACGGAATACGGATTACGGATTACAGAAAACGGAATACGGATTTACGGAATACGGAATACAGAATACGGATTACGGATTACGGATTTACGAAAATGAAAAGAACAATTAATCTATTATTTGCCTGTTTGTCTGTTTGTCTATTTCATTAGTTCTATAGTAGTTCTACAGTTCTATAGTCTATAGTTTCAAATTAGCTGTTGCAATGCCGCGTTTCAAAGTAACACCGGCGAGGGAGAGCATAGCCAGCAGCAAGAGCCCTTTTTCCACAAATGAGTTTACCTTTTGGTCGAGGGTACTATAAGGAGGGTCGAGGGTAAAAAAAAAATGAAAAAATATAAAATAAAAAATGCCTTTATCATTATTTATTATTTCAAAGAGAAGAGAAAAAAGAGAAGTCTTCGATCCAAAGTGTTTGCAGCGGCCTTTCTTACCGTCATGATTGTAGGCACATCGTCTACATCACCGGCGCCGGCCGAGTTGCTCGCCTCGTCTGTTTAAGGACACGATAAGAGTTAAAATAACATCACTATACCTGACGCCCCACCCCCATAAGAAGTAATAGCGGAACGGTACAGATCCCACGCAACTTCACGACTCGTTGTTTGTTTCCCGGCGCTCTCCGATCATAATACAACTGGTCAAAGTTACAATTGATCTTCAAGTACAGTAACCGTTACATATAAAAGAAAATACTGGTTGTTTAAATACAGGTAAATTGAGGAATAACAAGCCGCCGAGCCATTTCGGTAATACCGATTCACAAACATAATCAATCATTTTACGACGAATCATAAACATAATTTAGGCCTGCGCAAACCTCCATGTGTGCACGTTTGAAAGTGGACTGCTCGATTGTTTTCTCGGTGTAAACCACGCTGGAAAGCCGCCGGAAAATAAAGTGTTGACAGGAGATTCCTGTGCGCATTGTGAATTGTTTGTGGGAGTTTGATAGTAAGAGATAATTAGATCAATATGTTTCCTGTATTTATTGACATGGTCGTGTTACGCAGTACGTTCAAACAGAAGACGTCTAAGCTTCTTGTGGAAGTTGTTTCTGGAATTCATTCTTGTTTGTCATGGTCGTCAAGCACTCGAAGTTTGTTTGGCCATTGAGCATGGGTGTTTCTACGAATGTAGGGCACTGCTACAGTGACACTGAAATTACATGGCCATTGTGCTGTGATTACGAAAATATACCGCGATTGAGCGACACTAAAATTAATGAAACGACATGGCTGTTATGCTGTGATCATGAAATGCAGACATTGTGCTGTTTGGCAAATGGTTTGAATCCAGGAGTGTGAACAGTAGGTTGGTTGTGATCGTCCGGGTTAGAGTAGTCTCCAGAAAGACTGTTGTTGGTGACTGACGTTTCGACTACCTGAGCGGAAGTCATCTTCAGAGTCAAGTGAAAAGTATTCGTCAGATGGCGGTATATATGTCTCTGGTCGTAGACGTGATTGGTCCGTTATGTCGGCCTATGGTTGGTCGAGTCGGCTTGGTTGTGTTGATGTTGTTGATGTCAGTTGATGTTCTTTTGTCCTGTTGATTAGTCTATTGTTCGTTCGGTTGCGTTTGATGTCATCTATCAGTCGTTTGTAAGGTGCCGGTAATTGTTGTCTCAACAGATGCCAGATGTCTCTCTTCAAGCTCAGTTAATTCAAACTCTGGTGGCTTATGTGGGAGTGTCATTTTATTGGCCTAATGCACAACTTGGCATCTTACCAGCTTTGATGTTTTGATGGCAAGTTTACAAATCCATTCAGAATTGTTCACATTAAGATCTGATGCATTAAGATCTGAGTTGAATGAATGTTCATGACATCTAATTACACCAGCTTTGTACCAAAGTTGATCAGGTCCACATTTAATATTTTCATGAAATTGTTTAATAAGACCCTCAATGGTTTTAAATTTGTTTACTCTTTGTTTTTGCTTCATCTGTTTTTCTTTTAGTCTCACTAGTTGTGGATTTTTTTTTGCCTTGTCTCTTTTCCTTTAACAAGATCTGGGTCCTTTTTCTTTTTCTGGCCTGTCTGTCTTTTTCTTTCACATGATCTGGGTTTCCTTCTCTGTATATTTTCTTAGCTTCATTTTCTTTTTGTTTTACTTTGAGATTACTTTTTCTGTTTCATGTGCATTCTCATTAGTTTCTCTTTAGCAAGGTATTGTTGATCCATGTTTTGCTTTCTTTCATAATCTCTCAAATAAGCTTTTCGTTCCTCAAGAGCTGAAGAATCACAACTAACTGCACAAACATAACATAACATAACAATGTCATTTTGATTTATATTATTTTGTACTGCACTATTTACAGCATCATGACTGCAATCCTGGCTTCGTACAATTATTTGTCACCAATGGAACAGTAGAAACATAGTGAACCTAAAAGATTCTTCTTTGGAAGTTTCTGGGTTCAACTAGAGTGCTTTCTGCAAAATTTTGAGCAGATTCTATGATTCTGTGATATTAAATGAATATTGTCTCACTAACTATAAAAGCAAAACAAAATTTTAAACAAAAACCACGTGAACCCTATCGACCAACAAGAATGGGCGAGGTTTCAGCGGCAATGCTGCTTTGATTCGTAAATCCCTATTCCGTATTCCGTATTCCGTATCCGTGTTTTACAGACACCCCAATCTAACTAACACTTTGGAAGCCACAATCCAACGCCTAAGAACCCTGTTGTGACAAGAATGCAGGCTCTGGGGCTCTTCATGTTCCGCTGTGGCATAGGGACTTCCCTGAATGATGCATCATTCGTCGTCTTTCATTTCCTCTCTGCGTTGTCAGTTTGAATCATTTGTGACCACAACCCAAAACCCTGCTGGCGCATTTGGGTTTGGGGTTGGTCAGAGTTGGGGTTTGTCCCAGAACAAACATATAACTTCCGCTTCACAGTGATTTAAATCGCTCCTGTAAACTCCAAAACAGCCTAAATCCATTCAAATGAAAGCAAAATCGATAGGAAATATCTTAAAGTACACAAACGTTGCTTGGTTAGCCTCTGCGGAGCCTAAATCCAGAGAAATTTCGAGCAGCATTTTTGCCGTTGATTCTTCATATTATAAAAGTCCAAGGGAGGTCACTTCCGAATCGCCATTATAGCGTTTCTTGCGAAGTACGACAGATTGTTCGAAATAAACTCCACAGTTTACAAGATTACACTTCGAAAATGCCCTAGACAAAAGTTTGTTTGACAAAACTCCGTACAACTAGAGAAATTCGGTTATTTCGAGTTCGGTTATCCGCGACAAATTGCCACAGCATTTGGTCGGAACGTTCGTGACAAAACTTGCCCTCCCCCCCCCCACCCCTACTGCGATTGTGCCTTTGAATAGATCGTGCAAATTTGCTTTCAGCTCAAAGCCATTTTCATCAACCGTTTTTCTCTTCAAATTTGTTACGATTCGTTCTTTTCTCCATTCTTTTTGGGCAAATAAAGCGAAAATGAAAGGCACAATCGCAGTAAGGGGGTGAGCTGGGCAAGTTTTGTCAGTGAACGTTCAAACGAATTGCTGTGGCAATTGCTACTGTTAATCGCACGTGGAGCCAATTGCTCATTAAATATGCGTGTAGCACATGATTGACTGCCGCGTGTTGGGAACCTCTGTGACGTAAATGCTGCGCTGACCTCATTTATGAATTATGCTCCTAAAGGGCTACTGTAATCCTAATTTAGAAGGTCAAATTTGAGCTCTTCCGTTTGCAAATACAAGTTCGTTCCAGGATAGCCGAAATATTATTCTTTACAATAAATTTCCAAATTGTTCCGAATTGTCCCATGACATTTGAATGAATTTTAATCATTTGCTTTATAGCTCGGCCTGTTTTGGTCCAAATTCCGGACAAATTCTTTAAAATCATCATTTGAAGAAAATGTCACAAACTTCAAATCACGCCTAAAATCAAGAGGTTATCCTACGGTGGCTCTGAAGGGCCATTTACAAACCACAGTTTCTTTTTTAGCCCTATTTTTCGCGCGATAAATCAACCGCTGGACTACGATCGTGGGCTTCGCCATGTGCCTAAACCAATAGAAGATGGTGGCAAACGGAGACGTCGAAGAGGAAGCACACTCCGACCTAAAATTTTGAGGAGTATCCCTCTCCCGAATCTGAATATTCACATCCTTGTGTGACGAACCAAATAGACTATACTCACACCTGCCAATCCCTACTTTAGAGCAGTAGGCACATGTACCTTTTAGGTACCTATTTTTTAGTTATATGGCGGTGGCCGTTTACTTATAACCCAAAACCCCCACCCCAACCCTGCGCGCTGTTTTGTTCATGCGTCCCACGTGTATAAAATTAAGAGGTCAACTGATAAGCGTGCCAAAACCGGCTTGACTGCATTTTTCACACCTTTCGTTCCATCGTGCACAGAAGCCATTTGTGAGAAGACTCCGACGAAGATGGTTGTGTTTGTGAGAAGAGATTTGAAAACCAGTGGCGGAGCAAGCGAAAGTCAGGCTTTCTGGTGAGTCTTACTAAGTTGATACTTGCGACGTACGAACAAACGAACGGAACGGGCTTACGCTTAGCTTTATGCCTGTCTTTGAAACATTCCAGGTTATTCAATACATTTCTCTCTTTTCTCGCAGAGCTTTCACGCCACGCACCTTTCAGGACAGTGGAAAAGAAGTATGGCACATGGATTTGACTCAAAGTTTACAAGGAATATTTGGCTGGAGATGGCTTTAAACTGAAGACGAATGTACAAATGTATTGAGCAGAAAACCGTAAGCTCTGACATGTTAATGCTATTCTGCAGTCGTGCATGATTTTATTTACTTTGTCTTTGAAAGAGGTGTTCCAAACGTTGTCAGTCATTTCAATTCGCTCCATCATTTTCTTTTTCTTTAATTCGTAAACAAGAATGATTTAAAACGCGAGGGCACTTTTTGAATTTGTTTTACTGCACTACTTCGGACAAAAACCTGATTTGCTGTCTGTCACATACGTGTGAACAGCATATTATTGCAAGAGAAGGTCGATATTTCTTTTCTAGATGGCTACGTTTGATCCAAAGTTTCAAAATTTTCAAGTCCGGTATCGATATTATGCAGAAAAATCCAAAATTATAAATTATGCAAACATACAGATATTAGCTGTTAAAAATATGATGTCCAATCACTTTGGTTTACAAAGAATTCTAGTCTTGCCCGGCGTGTTATTTTTGTTTTCTTTTTTAAACATCCACGATTGGCACTTGTTTTTGTTCGTAACTGTTTCTTCGTTGTCGAAACGTTGTAGTTACGCAATTATCGATTTAACGTTTTTATTGTGTCTACTTGTACTAAATTTATTGTTCTCTTTTTCGACGGTATAAAAACCAACGCTGAACTTCCCTCACAAAACAGTTGTTCTTTTCGCTTACTTTTATGGTGTTTGCACCATTTTCGTCTTCGAAAACTGATGTTTTTTAGTCGCCCTCGCGTTAATCTTGCACACATTTGTACAATATTTCTTCTGTCGCTCTCAAATTTGGATACGGCTTGGTAAATGTTTGACATGTTGTTAGATTTTTTCTGTGTACAATTTAGTCACTACCTGATAGGTTTATTTGGAACATCTCAAGTTATTATTCCTTTCTCCTTTTTTTTTTTTTTTGCTGTATGCTGCTGGTAGTTATATACTCTTCAGAAATTGAAAGTTGTACATTGCTTTCCAGCACAGGAATTTTGTGAAATTATTTTTTACGAGAACAAATCATTATTTTGATTTGGATATTTCTTAGCTTTTCAAGGCAAACGAAGAATATTTCGCGGCAGAAATGATACAGTTGTGGCTGTTCTCGCAAATTTACAGCCATTTGTTTCGTGCTTTTATTTTTTTGAAGGGTATATCTCATCTGGTGCGACCTGAAAATTTAACTCGCGAAATTCAAATGGACTTTGCGTATTCAAATAGGAACAATTTTACGCTGAAACTTTGCTCGGAAGCAATCAACAGTTTGGTGTCTTCTCTGATTCATTTTCTCCACAATTTTTGTGGCCTGACTAAATTGTCTCCGAGGTTTGTCCAGATTGTGGCTTTTCTTCGTATTTTCAGCTGTACCAGAGTTTAGGTTTGTACATTTCCTGAGTTAGAACTGTTTAGTTTGTGGTTCTGTCAAGTTGGGATAGTTGGAAGAGAATTGCGCGCTGCTTTTTGTCTATTGGATTGGGAAGTCGTTTTGATTCCGTCGCACGATTTTTCATCTGCCCTCGGTTGTAGAATGTCGCGATGTCAAGTATTATTCTTCAACGTTAAATTTAGTTTATGACACCGTTTGAATTAACTGATGCTTCACGAAGCTGACGCGGTTCAATTTCAAGTGAATGGCTACGTCGCCAAGAGTTTAATTCCCAGTTCATGTAAGCTTTTATCATTTTCAAACCCACTTGAAATATTTTAAAGTCTTCATGTGTGATATTGCATTCGATTTTTGTTGCAAAAACTAATTTATTCATTGTCATTTGCGAGAAGTCCGCATTTCTCTTCCTCCATCCTGGTTTATCAGACGTCTGTGTGTCTGTTTGTGGGTGCGTCACATGTAAAGTTAATCTCATGCCTCAAGTTAATTTGCTTTCACTGTCGAGGGAAATAGATTGACAGTTTGCATTTTCGGTAGAGATTCGGCGAATTAGAACCGCAGGAATTGAACAGCAATTCCACACCAAATTTTATTGAGGCATGATGTACCTTTACTTGTGATGCATTGGATGGATCATTTCATATATACACCGTCCATTTGGCGCGCTTCTTAAACTTTACATGGCGGGGATTATTGCACGGAGCAACTGATGCAGGCAATCGGTGTCTTTTTTCTTTCGCGAAGGCTCTAAAAGCGTAGTCGGTGTATTTTGAAACGTTTGTAGCCTTTAGCTTTTTAGTGAAGGACTTCTAGTTTAATGCGCGAAGACTTGATATGATGTACATGAATATGTAATATGCAGTGTAACCTGCAAAACCTGTTTTATAATTAAAGATGACATAAGACCATGATGCTTTTCAAACTTTATTGACGTCACATTCAAAGTGTATATAAGTAAATTTTCCGGTAGGGGTGGTTGGTCGGGGTTAGCGGATGGTCACAACTATGGTCAATTTTTTTGCTTACCTAATGAGGTTAATGATCGGACTTTGAAACTGCAAGAGTAATAGAGTTGTACTAGTTCTGTAGTAGTACGAGAGCACTACTAAACTCTTCCAACTACTATTACTATTACTACTTCAAAGCCCATCCGCGTTAAGCAAAGTAAATTGAAGGAGAGGCTCTGAGAAACGGAAAGCTGATAACGCGAAGGAAAATTAATCTTTTGCATTGCTTCCGTTCATGAAAAGTTCGGCGCCTGAAGTTGGCATAAGTCTTCAGCCAAATCAAGAATATTCATTGGAGCCAAAATGAAAGACGTTTCTCGGAGCCTCTCATTCTAAATGCTTTTCGAAATAAGGAGGGAAAGTATTCCCTTGCTTCTAATAAACACGCACAAGGTGAGATATGGTTGTTGAATCACTAGAAAATCTTAAAGGTAGAATAGAAGTTCTTGCTTCGCACCAAATTGTTTAAATGGCTCATATTTAGCCTGAAAACCCGAAGTCAGAATGTAAAAAAATCTGTGAAATTAACAAAACAACGTTGCAATTGACCATCGCAAAGTTCCATTTGAAATTTGCGACTAACCAATTGAGCAAAATTCCTGTTTCAAACGCAAATTTCCATTTGAAATTTGGCGAGATAAAAATTTCCCTAGTTTTCTCGTTCCTATTTCAACATCGCAAAGTTCCATTTGAATTTGCGATTAAATTTTCAGTGATTCGAAAGAAACAACCACATCCCATTACATGCAGAGATTAAGCATACTAAGATGACTGCAATGCCGTTGACGCGAAATTGGACACGATAAAGAAACCACGCGAGAAACCGTTTCGAAAGAGAAAAAACACTCCGTTCGCTCAGCTTGCATTTCAATATGAAATCAGATACTCAGCTCAGTTAAACTCTGTATTTTACACATTCTTGTAAGCAGGCAGTTCTAGTGTACCGTAAATTATCGGATGGTACATTCAAATTTCGCACTCGATATTTGTGATATCGCCGAACTCGAGATACAAAAAGGATGAATATTTTTTGTCGAGAGACAATAAGTTGAGCATCACGTGTTGGTCTCCAAGGAAAACGTTTTAGGCAAAAACAAAAAACAACACCAACAACAACACTGGAAAGAAACTTGATTTCTAATTTGTTGGAAAATCTTGCAATTTTCGTGTTCTTCGCTAAATAGTTTCCCTACGGAAACTTTCTGATAAACCACTTTCGACTTAAATTCTCCGTCAGAATCTGTAGCACTGAACTGAATGTTTGCGTTAGCCACAAAAATGACTTTAAATCTCGGGGGTTTGCAGTTGTACATAGCTAATTTGATTTAAATACTGTAGTATAAAAATATGAGTTATTTCGCGATGTACTGAAGCCGGATCATGTAGAAAATATCGCTTGTTCTTTTCAGTAACGGCTTGTTTGCAGTCATGTAAAGTAAGCTTGGCTAACTACGAAACGAGGTGTCTCGATAGAACATATACTTGAAGCACTGAATCCTCAGAAATTAAATAGAGAAATGTCCGTTTAAGCCAAATCAAACCCAATCTTCTGACACGAGAAAAAACGCAAACCCCGAAAAGTTATCGAAACACCTCGACTCGTGTAATAACGAATATACAAGGCTGATAGGTTCCATGCATCATAAAAATAACTGCTATGGAGATGGGCAATTTGTTTGAAGTTAAAGAAACGACGCGAAGCTTCGTTTTAAAAAATAAAAATCCAATTTATCTATAGAAATATAGACGGTACTTTCATCAGCACGGAAATGCATGGTACCGATCAGCCTCAATAATTAAATCTGCAGTAAACCCTACTTTACAGTAGTCTAGCGCTTGTGTCCTTGCAGGAACCACTGCTTGTTACTATCCATGGTAGCCCACTTCAGTCCACTCCGATCGTCACTTGAGCTCTGTGTGCAAAGGAACGCATTCTGTAAGCTGACAATGTATTTTAGCTGGGTTAAATGTATATGTACTGTACTGACTGAGATGAAACTCCGACCCTATAATGCGAAGGCAGTAAACTCGAAACTCACCCGGCATAATTCGTCTCAAAGCTTGACGGGGCAGTTTCGCTCAGTTCCCGTCCATTCTGCCACTTTTTCTTTGCCCTGAAGTCGAAGAACACATTTGGTCAGCTAAACCATCTTTTGGGCAAAACAAACAGCAGGAATGAACACGAAACGCACCGAATAATTCGACATTCGACAAGAACAACGCGGAAATAATGATATACCAAAGAGAAAGGTGTGAAAAGATTCTTGCATGCTTTAATTACGTCACAGTCTATTACACAGACTACCATTTGAATACGCAAAGTTCCATTTGAATTTTGCCAGTTAATTTTTAGATCGTACCAGATAAAGATATACCCTTCAAAAATATAAAAAGCACAAAACAACTGGATGTAAAACTCTCCCAAACAGAATTCCACAACTGTAATATTTCTGCCGCAAAATACCCTTCATTTCTTTGCCTTGAAAAGCTAAGAAATATTCAGATCAAAATTCTCGTAAAAATAATTTAATAAAATTCCTGTGCGACAGTGTGGACTTCCGATTTCTGAAGGGTACATAACTAACAGCATCAGCAAAAAAGAATAATAATAACGTGAGGTGTTCCAAAGAAACCTATTAGGTAGTCACGGTTTACTCTTAGAAACTGGTGTACCCGAAGTTGAAAGCGTCAAGAGAAATATTGTACAAAACTTTGCAAAGATGAACGCGAGGGCGACTAAATTACAGCAGTTTCGAAGACGAAAATTATGCTTATGCACTTCACAAAAGAAAACAAACAAACAAAAAAAAAACACGAGAAAAATATGCGACAACAAAAGCCTTATTACAAGGGAAGTTCAGCGGTTTTTATACCGTCGAAAAGGAGAACGATAAATTTGCAAGCAGAAACAAGAATAACGTAAAATCAGTATCTGCGTAATCACAACTTCGTAAAAGAACAAAAACGTTACGCGCAAAAACAAGCGCCAATCATTCACGTTTTAAGAAAAACAAACAAACAAAAACATTCAGTTGACAAGAAAAAAGCACTGGCAAAACAAGCATTCTTTGTAAATCAAAGTGACTGGACCTCATTGCTTTTAGCAGCCAATTGGCTGTTCCAGGTATCTGTTGTTTGCGTTGTTTATCATTTTGGATTTATCTGTATATTAATATCGATACCGGACCTGGAAATTCTGGCATATTTTTAAAGGTCAAATACAGCCATTTGAAATAACCACCTTATTTGCAATAAAAAGTAGTTCACACATAATTATGTGACAGATAGAAAATCAGGGTTTTGCCCGAAGTACAATAGTAATAGTAATAGTAAA
This sequence comes from Plumapathes pennacea, assembly GCA_964036295.1. Classification (NCBI taxonomy): domain Eukaryota; kingdom Metazoa; phylum Cnidaria; class Anthozoa; order Antipatharia; family Myriopathidae; genus Plumapathes; species Plumapathes pennacea. The sequence continues at coordinate 8,411,067 of OZ038462.1, forward strand.
AACAAAAACAAAAACAAAAACAAAAACAAATTCAAAAAGTGCCCTCGCATTTAAAATCATTCTTGTTCGTGAATTTAAGTGAAGGAACGTCTTGGAGCGAATTTAACTGTCTAAAAACGTTTGGAACACCTCTTTCGAAGACAAATAAATGACATCATACATTATAAATGTTCTGCGACTGTGGAATATTATTAACATATTCGAGCTTACGGTTTGCTGTTAATATATTTGTTCAGTCGTCTTCCATTTTGAAGCCATAATCCTGCCAAATAATCCTTGTAAACTTTGAGTTAAGTCCATGTGCCGCTTGCTTCTTTTCCACATGTCCTGAAAGCTACGTGGCGTGAACGCACTGCGAGAAAAGAGAGCAATGTATTGAATAACCTGGAATGTTTCAAACAAGACATGCAGAAGCTAAGCGTACGTTCGTTTCGTTTTGTCCGTTCGTACGTCGCAAGTTTCAATTGAGTGCTACTCACCAGGAAATTTGACTTTCTCTAGCTTCGCCATTTTAGGTCTTCTAAGTTCTTCTCACGAAACACGTCCTTCTTCGTCGGAGTCTTCTCACAAATGGCAGCTGTGCACGATGGAATGAAACTTGTAAAAAATTTTGTCAAGCCGGTTTTTGCACGCTTATTATTTGGAATCTAATTGTATACAAATAGGACGCATGAACAAAACAGCGCGCGGGGTAGGGTGCGGGGTGGGGTACGGGGTTATAAGTAATTTACCAGCCACCGCTTAAGTCTTCCAATTTCCTAGCCCATCCTTATCGATGTCTTGTTTTTGCTTTTGTTGTTGCTGTTGCTGTTGTTTTTGTCTGAAATGAAGTTTACTCGGTGTGCATATATGATAATCGGGTTGCGAGTAATAAGAGGAAATCATCGCCTAACACTTCACCCTTTTCAAACAAAAGAGCATAAAATTACGCGCAGTTTTCTTGCTAAATCTCGTCAACGGCTGAAGAAAAATTTGACAAATGTATTGCAAAAAGTCTCGTCATAATCCCAGTAGTTTTCTGAAAGTTTTGACAGTTTTAATTTTTTCGTCAAAATTGGCCCTTACCATTTTATCGAAAAATGGCCATTTTTGACCCAATCTCAAAAGCGGAATATAAAATCTCGACCTAATCTCAGAATCACATAAAACTTTTACGAAATGTTCCTGAGAGCATATCAAAGATTTCGGTGTGCAATTTAGGATAATATATAGAGCGTATTGCGAGTAATAAGAGCAAATCATCGCCCAACACTTCACCCTTTTCAAACAAAAGACCTTACAATTATGTGTAGTTTTCTTCCTATATCTCGTCAACGGCTAAAGAAAAGTAAGGCAAATTAATGTATTGCTAAAAGTATCGTTATAGTCCTAGAAAGGTTACCTGAAAGTTTTAAAAGGTTTAATTTTTTCGTTAAAATCGGCCATTTTTGACAAAAAGTATGGGCTATAGCCTTAAATTTTATCAAAAAATGGCCATTTTTGGCCCAATCTCAAAACCGGAATATATTCCCGGCCTATGTAGCGAAGGTTTCGGCGTGTAATCTATGATAATATATAGAGTGGGTCGCGAATAATAAGAGCAATTCATCGCCTAACACTTCACCTCAAACAAAAGAGCGCCATAAAATTATGTGTAGTTTTCTTGCTATACTGTATCTCGCCAACGGATGAAGAAAAATAAGGCATATGTAATGTAAGAATTCTCGTTATAGTCCCAGAAAGGTTTCCTGAAAATTTTGAGTTTTAATTTTTTCGTCAAAGTTTCTATTTTTGACAAAAAGCATGGGCTATAGCCTTATCATTTTTTCGAATTTATCATTTTTGGCCCAATCTAAAAACCGGAGTATTTCATTTATCTTTTTGGGCTTCTTTACTGCGATGCGGCTCATTTAGTCCTCATCAATCTTCCAAGATGTCTGGCAATGTGTTATATTCCTAGCCAGGGCTACTCTACCGCGATGCGGCGCATGTAGTATTCATTGTTTCAAGATATCTAGTGGTGTGTTATAGTCCTAGCCAGGACTACTCTACTGCGGTGCGGAGCATGTAGTCTTATCTGACTAATGACATGAAATCGGCAAAGCTGCCACTTCCTTTGCTCGTTGTGGTGGTTTTCAGTTGGTGGAACTGGGTTTGTATATTGCAGTTAGCGTGCAATACAACTGGTTTTAGTGTAACACAACCACTCTAACTTGTACTCATGCTAAGGCAAAGTACACTGGCCAACTGTTACATGTTAAAGCAGTGATATCTCGACGTACCGGCTTCCGTTTTCTGTTTGCCTTCGTACCAAGACTGAACCTGGTGAAGTGTTACAACACTGAACGAATCGACTGTAACAAACAATAATGCCTTCCAGTACAATGCAGTTCGGGCCAGGAAAACCCACGGCTTTTACTGTGATGCACAATGCTGTCCGGCACTGTGAACAATGCAGCTACAATTTTCTCCGTGTATGGACACTAAAAACACGATTCAAAACCAACTTGCAAAATTCAAAAAGATTCAGAGCCAGAGTGGACGTGGTAATTACATGACCAGCTTTAGACTCGAGACTTGGACGTGGTAATTACCATGACCGGATTCAGAGCCATAGTGGACGTGGTAATTACCATGACCAGCTTTAGACTCAAGACGTGGACGTGGTAATTACCATGACCGGATTCAGAGCCATAGTGGACGTGGCAATTACCATGACCAGCTTTAGACTCAAGACGTGGACGTGGTAATTACCACGACCGGATCGATTCAGAGCCATAGTGGACGTGGTATTACCGTGTCCTCCTTCAGATTCATAATGGTTTGGTGATATTACGAGGACTAGTTTGAGGCTTATATATTATGAGGCAAATGAATCGTTGTAGCTATTTTTGCCACACTCACCGTGGCTGGTATAAACATGTGGTACAGACTGGGTCTATCATAAAGTATTTCACCAGAAATGGTCTCTAGCTGAACCAAGTGGTAAAATGTAGTACATCTGTTGAACTTTGATACTGCAGTATATTTTACTTTCTGTTTTTTTTTTAACTAAAATGCGAGATTTTGAATTTTGCAAGTTGGTTTTGAATCGTGTTACTGTTTTCATTTCGAATTTACGATTGAAGAGCTCTTTGTTGCAACCACACATACTCCGACCAAACATGAAACCAGAGTAGAAACACATCAGAACGCATCAGCGAAAAATCTGGTGTTCAAAAAAGAGCGCCCAACCAATCAGCGTGTGCCATTTCTCGACTCTAAAAGAAACAAGCAAAGAACGGCTACCCCTAGACTTGGCTAAAGGCCAAGTAACAAGTGCCGTCTCGTATTACATTCCTTTATTTCAATTTTATAGTTGCTGGATTAGTAGTGGCCTCTGATTAGAAAAAATGGTCGAAGTCAAACTGTCAAAATCGACTGTGCATAAAAATGAGATAAGTCAAGATATATTTTTTCTTTGCTGGCCGACCCTTTCACTCCCAAGCTCAAAATGCAGATTCTCTCAAGCTTTGAATAGCAAATGAATGAATGTTGTAATGATAATTTATACTTTATATTTTTGATTACACGTCAGTCAAACTCTAAAATCCTAGAGGTACCCTTGTGTGGTTTGACAAATATACCTGCCTTAGATCAACATTCGTGATTTGTAAAATGCTGTAACAAACACAAAATTGAAAGAGAGGAATGTAACACGAGAACTGTTTACAATATCATTGCGGTTTTGTTCAAAGCGTGTTCAGTCCATTTGTGACCAACAACGTCAATGCTCAGGACTATTTCGGTGCATTTTCTATTTATGATATACAATTACCACTGCGAAGCAAAGAACTACATGATCGAATGAAAAAAAAGACCAAAAAAAAAAAAAAAAAAAAAAAACCATTTTAACAGGCACTGTATGATAAGCCGAAGCATTTTGACGACTCGTCATGGTTGCTTCTTTACGGCGCCTTGACACACTGCTTTAACGTGAACGCTACTCAATCGAATTGCAGTGTTTTTTACTTACACGTCAGTCAAACTCCAAAGTCCTAGAGGGAGGTTCCTTTTACCAATTACCATGATACCTACGCTTGGCTTTTGGGTGGTGAAAACAATCATATGCTCGGCCCAGTTGGGCCCAGAAAAAAAGAACAGGTACACTTGTGTGGTTTGACAAATATACCTGCCTTACATCAACCTTCGTGCATTTGTAAAATGCTGTAACAAATACAAAATTGAAAGAGAGGAATGTAACACGAGACCTGTTTACAATATCATTGCGGTTTGTTCAAAGCGTGTTCAGTCCATTTGTGACCAACAACCTCAATGCTCAGGACTATTTCGGTGCATTTTCCATTCATAATATACAATTACCATTTCGAAGCAAAGAGCCACATGATCGAATGGTAAGAAAATTTAACAGGCACTGTATGATAAGCCGAAGCATTTTGACAATTGTCACAGGTTCGCCATGGTGCGTCTTTACGGCGCCTTGACACACTGCTTTCAAGTGAACGCTACGCAAACAAATTGCAGTGTTTTTTTTTTTACTTACACGTCAGTCAAACTTCAACATCCTAGAGGGAGGTTTCTTTTACCAATTGCCATGATACCTACGCTTGGCTTTTGGGTGGTGAAAACAATCATATGCTCGGCCCAGTTGGGCCCAGAAAAAAGAACAGGTATACTTGTGTGGTTTGACAAATATACCTGCCATAGATCAACCTTTGTGCATTTATAAAGAATCTGTTCGCTCGTATTATATTCATTCAGCACTTGACTTTCGCGTGCTCGGACCTATCCTAAGGACGCGGACGAAACATCAGGTTAGCTATATTAATTTGCTACACACCTAGTTTATGGAAACCTATAGTGAGTCTTAGAAAAACGCTAATCCAGAAGAAGGAATAACAAAGACCTTGATTCCTAAAATGATCAGTATTTGATCTTGTTTTCAAAGCGTGTTCAGTCCATTTGTGATCAACAACCTCAATGCTCAGGACTATTTCGGTGTATCTTTTATTTACAATATACAATTATCATTGCGAAGCAAAGAACTACATGATCAAATGAAAAAAAAAAAAAAAAAAAAAGAAAAATTTTTCCGGCACTGAATGATAAGCCAAGCATTTTGACGATTGTCACAGGCTCGCCAAGGTGCGTCTTTGCGGCGCCTTCACACACTGCTTTCACGTGAACGCTATCCAATCAAATCGCAGTGTTTTTTTGCTTACACGCCAGTCAAACTCCAAAATAGTAGAGGGAGGTTCCTTTTACCAATTGCCATGATACCTACGCTTGGCTTTTGCGTGATAAAAACAATCATATGCTCGGCCCAGTTGGGCCCAGAAAAAAGAACAGGTACACTTGTGTGGTTTAACAAACATATCTGCCTTAGATCAACCTTTGTGCATTTATAAGGAATCTTTTCGCTCGTTTATTCATTCAGCACTTGACTTTTGCGTGCTCGGACCTATTCTAAGGACGCGGACCAAACATAAGGTTAGCTATATTAATTTGCTACAGACCTAGTTTATGGAAGCCTGTAGTGGGTCTTAGAAAAGCGGTAATCCAGAAGAAGGAATAAGTAAACAAAGACCTTGATTCCTAAAATGATCAGTATTTGCTCTTTTCAAAGCGTGTTCAGTCCATTTGTGACCAACAACCTCAATGCTCAGGACTTTTTCGGTGTATCTTTTATTTACAATATACAATTATCATTGCGAAGCAAAGAACTACATGATCGAATGGGAAAAAAACTTTTTTTCAACAGGCACTGTATGATAAGCCGAAGCATTTTGACGATTGTCACAGGCTCGCCGAGGTGCGTCTTTGCGGCGCCTTCACACACTGCTTTCATTTGAACGCTAGGCAAACAAATTGCAGTGTTTTTCGTTACACGTCAGTCAAACTTCAAAATCCTAGAGGGAGTTCCTTTTACCAATTGCCATGATACCTACGCTTGGCTTTTTGGTGGTAAAAATAATCATATGCTCGGCCCAGTTGGGCCCAGAAAAAAAAAGCAGGTACACTTGTGTGGTTTGACAAATATACCTGCCATAGATAAACCTTTGTGCATTTGTAAAGAATCTCTTCGTTCGTATTTTATTCATTTAGCACTTGACTTTTGCGTGCTCGGACTTATCCTAACGACACGGACCAAACATAAGGTTAGTTATATTAATATGCTACACACCTACTTTATGGAAACCTTTAGTAAGTCTTAGCAAAGCGCTAATCCAGAAGGAATAACAAAGACCTTGATTCCTAAAATGATCAGTATTTGCTCTTTTTGACTATTTCTGACGTGTAAGGGTTACTAAAGTATTTCATGTAATAGACACCAAAAGGTATCTTTCGTTCATGCAACAACAAACATTGTTACAATTTGTTTGTGCTTTACAAAGATATACATACATGATGTAGCTAGAAAAAAAATCCCCTGACGCCGATAGATGAGGCCAACTCATGACGAAAATATCGTTTGACATTGTCAGGTTAGGTTCCGGTCGCACTCGTAACTTTGACGACATTAATATCGACATTTGCATCATTTGAAGTGCAAACAGAGGTTGTCAAAAAAAAAAACATATGTCAGCAAGTTGCTACCAAACATTGAAGAAGCCGTCGTATTGCCCTCGATGCCGAGTTATTACCGAGTTATTATTTTAGTGTACCGGGCCTTTATTCACCACTCAACAAAAACTAATGTCATATTTCGGGTGTTACTAAGAATTAGTTGTTCCGTTGTTTCATTTTTTCCGTGTTTTAGTAACACCCCATCTTTTTAATTATTTTGGGTTATTGTTCCTCCTACACGAATTTTTTTTTTATCACACGTGTCCTTGTAGGTGTAATCTCATGCGTGATATTTTTTCGAAATGTTTTGACACTCATGCTTCAAAACCCAGAACTTGGACAAGTTATGACCATGCTATAACAGCCCCCTCCCCCTTCCAAGCATAATTTTGAGGAACCTACAAGGCCAAGTAATTTTGTCCAAAAAAGTGTTTCTTAAAAAGCCCCCCGGCTGGTAGTCTGCTCGCAGCCGTTTAGTGGTCGCAACACCCTGTGCCCGGGGGGGGGGGGAGGGCGGGGGGGGGGGTGGCACAAAGTGTTGCGACCACAAAACGGCTGCGAACAGACTACTCGGCTGGACCCCAGGCCAATCCAATATTTTGCTTCCCGACAAAAAAAAAAACAGCATAATAATTAACCGCAAACAGTACTTTGGGGCCGTAGTAAACTAATTTTCCTCTCAAATGTGTCGGGGTGGAACTCCGGAAAACCTGAAAATGGGGGTGGTTAATGCACCAGTCAATTGAAACTCCGCCCCCTCCCTCCCTCCGGGACATACCGGGGAATAATTTGTGGAAAACTGGTGTTCTTTATGTCCTCTCGTTTCTGGTTCGCTGTCTAGGGGCTCGCGCGTGTAATAGAATGAAGTCCTTCCTGGTGTTACTGGGATGTTTGTTGGCGGTGCACAACAGTTGTGCCTTCACGTTTGAGGATGGTGAGTTTTGCGTTGTATATATTTTCTTCCTAATTTTGAGGGTCTTACGTATGTTAAAGTGCTACTCCGATCAGATCGGTCAATATTTATTGTTTCTGCCAAATCGGTAGTTAACAACTTATATTAAAAGATCACCAAGGTGCACTGTCACACGATGAAAGAAAGTGAACTTTTTCTGCGTTTGAAGTCTCTCTATTTCCCGGCCGCCACGTCACTGCAATCAGGGGCCGCAAGTTCACCAAACATGCGTACAAACAAAAATGTTCGTACGCGTACTATCTCGCTCAAGATAGTTAGCGTAAGTCATTGTTCTGATGCATAAGTAAAACTAACGAACACTTTTGTTCGCACGCAAGTTTGGTGAATACGGCCGCTGTTGGCCAGTTTCAGTTGTGACGTCATCTTCTCCAGTCGCGGCAACTCATATAGCTAGTTGCTCAAACGAACTTCGAAATTCGTCATTGGATGAACTTCTAACGGTATTTTTAGCTTCATCTCCATTAATAATCATTTTCATTAATAATAATAATAATAATAATAATAATAATAATAATATTGATAATGCTGATGATGATGATTATATTCAAGTGTCTGAATTTTTTAGCGTTGACAAACTAATTGGGAACACTATACTATCTAACCTTGTCTGATAATATATTGAAATGTTAAAATTACAACATATTAAAATGCTAAAATACATGTGATAAAATACTAAACTACAATATGCTTATCTTCGCGTCCATTCCTTTCCATTTCTTCTCCGATGTTCTGATTTTTCTGGCCAGGTGTTGTGTATGGAGCCCTGCAACACAAGGAGAGTGGAAAATGCATCAATTTCCGCCCTGGCGCGGCGTGCAGCACTCATCGCGGATCCAGAAGACCATGTACTGATAATGTGGCACACCTGGAAGACAACTGCAATAGCATGAGGCTGAGGCTCGAATTAGACGGAAAAATCAAAGATCAGTCTGCAAGATGGAATTGCTTTCGTCAATGGTACTTGGAAGATCTTTACAAGGTGGGAAACTTGACATGTGTTACGGTTTTTAGATAACTCTCGCAAAACTAAAACCATAGAAAGTACACCGACAATCACGGAGACTGTACAAGACCGTTTCTACCAATCAGTGCACAGATGCAGAGGAGTTCGCTTGCTTTACATTATGTAAAACCTTATATATTGATCTACATGAAGGATACCGCAAGACGATTTCATCGCGGGCGCGATAGGCATGCGCGCGCACTAAATGACTCGCAAAACCAAAACCAAAGTAAGTACACCAACAATCACAGACTGTACAAGTTTTGGTTTTGTTCCTGATAGCGAAAATGCAGTCAAACTTGTTTGGACCAATTTAAAAGCGTGGCGAAAACGTAGAGCCAAAACAAACGCGCTTTCGCCAGCCATGCAAAAGCCGACTTACTTACCTCCGCATTTCTGGGAATCGTGTATTACTTGAAGCGATCATCAGATGAATGTCAAAAGTTTGCTTTGGTTCCAACCAATAACACAAACAAAACTGATTGCGATCTTCTCACGCAAACAACTAGACTATGGCGTCTCCTCGCACTGCTGCCATTCCTTTCTTCTTCGAAGTTAAACTAAACGCATTACTGTGGCGTTTGATTGGTTGAAATAACACTTATTACAGTGAAAGCGAGGCGTTGGGGTTATCGATTTTGCAGCGCGGGTGGAATTTTGATTTGTTTTCAGATACTTTTACTCTGTTATCGATGGTCAGGCATTTCACTGCTTATGGATGTTCGAGCAGAAGTAGCAAGGAAGGATGCCGTGAGTTCATGAAGACATGAATGATCAAAATCAAGCAAGAGAATACTCCAGTCAGTGACCTCAAAACCTCAAAATTCAGCCGCGCTCAGTGCGAAATCGATTACCCAAACGCCTCGCTTTTACGCGCTTTCGCGCGGATGCCGCTGAAGTGTGAGCGGAACTGTAATAAGTACTATTGTTTTTTAAAGTGTCTGTGATTGGCGAATGTACTTCTTTGGTTTTGATTTTCGACAATCATTATCCGAAAACCGCTCTACACCGAAGATGAAAAATAACCGTGTCTAAACTTCCTTATACAGGCGTCGTGTGGGTTAAATACTCCTTTCAGAGGAGAAAAAAACATCATTGCTTCTGTGGACTCCAAAGGTGTCGTTTTATTCGACGACGGTAAACACTGTCTGGGTTTAAAGTCAACCAGCCAAACGCTTCCGGCTCGCGCTCAGATGAAAGTCAAGGAAAAGTCTGGACAGACGTGCGCAAGTAGTAGATACTATTATCGATTGCTAGGTGAGTAAATGGAAAGCAAAACAGTCCATTTTTAGGCGTGTTCCCGACCGTAAACCGACGGGAGAATGAGCCCGGCCAAGGTTTTTCATGCTTCGACTCGAACCTATTCTCCTCGCGTGACGCTCGTTCTCCCTAGATCACGTGGGTCTGTATTGCACTCGCTCGATTTAGCACAATATTAAAACGAACCGTTTCTGCACTCTAGTTAGTAGGATGAAATACAAACAAAGTCTCCCTTAAGAAATGCCTTGCAAATTAAGCCTTTGTTTGTATAGCAAAAGGATGTCCCGAGGACCCGAGGCAGGGCGACTAACTATTCAATATTACATTCAGTTATAAATCGAAGTGAACCTTTCCTGCAAGTAATTTTATGTATTTAAAATTAAATGAACCTGTCGCATCGCTGTGCGTTTAGCTCTTTCCATTTCAAGAGGGATCAACTTCAACTTTAATCTCTCTCTGTTTCTCATCAGAAATATATCACACAGTGTATGGAGAACTTGACTTTTGATAACTTGCTCAGATAAAAACTATAAATGCCCACCACACATCACCCATACAATTTGTTCTTACATTTCATTCTGTGATTTCCACTACTTATCAAAGTTGTTATTCTTCAGCTCGCGGTATGTCCTGGTTTGCTTTTGATTCTCCCCGTGAACCTCGACATATTGACCTGGACCAAGATTACTGCAGCGCTTACACAAACAGAAGGCTTTGCACCGAAAAAGAGGTTTGCCCAAAAAGTCCTGGACACCAGAGTGCAGCCGGGGTTACCGGGGAAAATCCTAATAAGGCGCTGCTCGTGGCGGGAAAAACATTTTTGGAAGCTGCGACTTGCAAAAAACGAACACTGTCGCAACTTTCAGGATGGACCGTTGACGGTGTTTTGTGTTGTCCTAATGATGAATTTCCAAGTCCCAAGGAATTTATCAACGACGGTAAGCTGCGCGCAAACAAGATCTTTTCTTCCTTTTTTTCTGTTATTGGTCACCTAAAGTAACTACAAACGGAGCTAATTTAGTTAGGTGACGTTTCAATACAAGATGGTTATAACGAATCCGAAAAAAGAGATAACAAGTACAGTTTTTTCACTCCTCTCTATCCAAACCAAATTCCAAATAAAAACAAAATATAATAAAAATCACAAAATCCTCTTCACAACGTGACTGCACTACTGTTAGAATGTGTTCTTTGAGAGTTACCTTTGAGTGACACCCTTAGGTTTCATTTGACAGTTCAAGAGTTAAAAATGAACACTGCTGTTACAGTATAGCCCGCAGGTAAAAGTGAATGACCCGCGCAAATCCCGGGGGTGGTTTGCGGGTTCCCGCAAACGACCTGTAGATCGTGTACATCCCACAGGTTCCGCCCGTTTGTACTCGTTGAGAGCTTTCATTTAGTACAGTCACACCTTTAGGTTTCAGTTGACAGTTTAGGAGTTGGAAGTGAACACTGCTATTAGAATGTACTCATTGAGAGCGTTCATTTGAGTGGTCACATCTTTAGGTTTCATTTGACAGTTCAGGAGTTGGAAGTGAACACCGTTGTTAGAATGTACTCATTGAGAGCGTTCATTTGAGTGGTCACATCTTTAGGTTTCATTTGACAGTTCAGGAGTTGGAAGTGAACACTGCTATTAGAATGTACTCATTGAGAACGTTCATTTAAGTGGTCACATCTTTAGGTTTCATTTGACAGTTCAGGAGTTGGAAGTGAACACTGCTATTAGAATGTACTCATTGAGAGCGTTCATTTGAGTGGTCACATCTTTAGGTTTCATTTGACAGTTCAGGAGTTGGAAGTGAACACTGCTATTAGAATGTACTCATTGAGAGCGTTCATTTGAGTGGTCACATCTTTAGGTTTCATTTGACAGTTCAGGAGTTGGAAGTGAACACTGTTGTTAGAATGTACTCATTGAGAGCGTTCATTTGAGTGGTCACATCTTTAGGTTTCATTTGGCAGTTCAGGAGTTGGAAGTGAACACTGTTGTTAGAATGTACTCATTGAGAGCGTTCATTTGAGTGGTCACATCTTTAGGTTTCATTTGACAGTTCAGGAGTTGGAAGTGAACACTGCTATTAGAATGTACTCATTGAGAGCGTTCATTTGAGTGGTCACATCTTTAGGTTTCATTTGGCAGTTCAGGAGTTGGAAGTGAACACTGCTATTAGAATGTACTCAAAGAGAGCTTTCATTTAAGTGGTCACACCTTTAGGTTTCATTTGACAGTTCAGGAGTTGGAAGTGAACACTGTTGTTAGAATGTACTCATTGAGAGCGTTCATTTGAGTGGTCACATCTTTAGGTTTCATTTGGCAGTTCAGGAGTTGGAAGTGAACACTGCTATTAGAATGTACTCAAAGAGAGCTTTCATTTAAGTGGTCACACCCTTAGGTTTCATTTGACAGTTCAGAAGTTAGAAGCAATACTGCTGTTAGAATGTACTCATAGAGAGCTTTCATTTCAGCCATTTGGCACTGCACCCTGTGTGCTAAGGTAAATCAAAATTCAAAATGTACAGTATTTCTTATGATTCATCTTTTGCAGGTCATGGTTACTTCATGCATAGAAGCGGAAAGTGTGTTCATGTCGTCAACCAGAAACTTGTTCTGAAAAGCAACTGCACGGGACAAACTGCTTTGATGCACTGGTCGAGCGAGGGTAGGATCACGCACAATGATGAATGCATAGTGGACCCTACTCTGGGAAAGTGTCCTCCGTAAGTTCTGCTACAGTATGTGATCATACGATCTGTAAATCAACTTTTGTACTCTGAGTTGCTCAATCTATCAGTAGCAAATTCTCTACACTATATGACACACTGTTCACAGTATTAGCCCCCCCCCCCCCCATCTTTACCACTTCACACAGATTTTAATACTCCTGACTTCATCCACTTCTGCAATATTATTTTCCCCTTCAGACTGTCACGAGAAATACATGTAATAGTTATGGAGAATTTGCCATGTGATATAAGTGTGCTCACATTAAAGCTGATCAAACTAATCAGTTTCTGTCACTCATATGTTTTCTTCTTGATTGGTTGGGAGAGTTTGTGTTCTGAACTTAGGGTGAAAGAGTTAAATTCAAACACAAACTCCATGGTAAATAATGATATGGTTCATTATATCACAGTGTTAATTTTATGCTTCAGGAATGCAGCAGATATACTTATCTTGAACATGAACAAGACTGTTTCTGATGGAAGCAGTTTTATGTTTGGTACACTTCAAAATAATATTATTACTGTCCTGGATACAAACCTACTCATGCCAGCTAAAAGGTCCATCAAAACTCCTTACAAAGCCAAGCTGAGTTTATAATCCCAGGGATCATAACTGGGACTTTACAGAATTGAGGTTCATCACTCATTGAAATGCTTTAATGGTTTGAGTTGGTTTCAAACTGGTTAAAACAGGTTTTCACAACCACTGATACATGGTCAGTCTCAAAACAAGAGAATTTCTGAACATTGCAGTTAGATATATTTGAATAAACATTATCTATGTAAGGAGTGTACAGTACATGTATGCAGATTTTGTGAACCTTTTTAGCAGGAATAAATGAGTGAGATAATTATTGTCTGTCCTTAGTTTCCAGTTCACAGAAGTCAACTCTCTACAAGATGTTCTTACCAGTAAGTGCCTGGTACCTAATCTTGATTCTGAGCAAGATCAACTGGATCCCCCAGAGGACACTGAATTAGCTGAGAAAGCGCAGTGCGGAAAATCGTTTTCCAGTTTTGCATTCAAAAGTAAGTGAAAGAAAGAGAGACGAAGGTCATACACAGTAATATATTACTGGGTCATTCCACAGTATTTTGTATGTTGCGGAGAAGACATTTAGAGACATTCAGTATGCCACAGCTTGAAATCCAAATGTCACAGTAATAAAATTCTACCTTTTTCTTGTAGACATTTATTATAGCCATGCCCACTATGTTGCAATTTTCTGTAAGTTTTAAACATGGAAGACTACAGCAAGATAAGTGACTGTTGCGGAGAAGACTCAGAGAATTTGCTATTTTTGTTTTACAAAATCTAAGTGAAAAGTTCTCTGATTCTATGATGGATTCACAATTTCTTTTTGTTTTGTATTAAAGAGTGGTGTATATATTTTAAATATATGGCAAAAAAAATTAGCTGCATTTGTTCAATCATCAGAAAAACTGACCATATTTTGATGTGTCTCTGTTGCGGAGAAGACGTTGCGGAGAGGACATTTTTGTCCATGAACAAATAACACAAAAATCTCATTGAATTTGACAAAGTGTGTTATGTTAAACAACTCTTATTAACATTCTAGAATATAAAACAGCTTTTAGTGAAACATATGGTGATAAATGTCAACAAAAACAAGGTCCTTTGATCAGACTAGCATGGTATTGAAAAAGAAAAGGGTTGTGGTCACATTTTTCAAGTTGATTTTGATATGGATAGACATTATTACTTCATTGTAGTTTTAATCATTGTATTTGGTGCATCAAGAACTGATGTTACCAGAAACTCTGGAAAAAACTTATGAAATGCATAAACTTTAATGCTGACTCAGACCACAAAGCATTATGGGTAAAACCAAAAAATCCAGAATACTTGGCAAAAATACCCCCCAAAATAATTCTTGTCAAGTACACATAAATTCTTTGTTATTAACATATCCTATAATATATAACAGCTTTTAAAGAAACATACTATGCTCCTGTTAAATGTCAACAATAACAAGGTCCTAATCACAGTAACTTCAAAACGTTTCATTTCAAACTTGTTGCAACAATGTTGATTTCAACACAGTCATGTAAATACTTGTACATGTTAATGTACAATGTTTGTACATATCTCATGTTTACTGAACAGCAACATAGTGTAGCAGTTTAGTGACAACTCTGCTTCCTTGAAAGCTTGAAAAACAGTTCCAAGTTCCTCCAGATCTGGAGTTTCAAAGGGGCCATTGCCCTGCCATCGTACTGGGCCATAAAACACACAGGTGGCATGTACTTTATCAATGTCATCTATCTGAGGCCAATCAAACATTTTGGCACCAACTCTGTGCAAGAACTTTGAATGTGGTGAAGTGATTTTTATTAGCAAGTGCTCTCCCAAATGCTGTTTGAGTAGACAGAATGCCTTGTACTAATGTTATCTTCCTGTAGTAATGTTATCTTCCTCTCAAACTTTTAACTAATGCAGTCTAAGTACACTGCTGCACACTTCAAAATATACTAACAGCCCTGAAAAGTACAATTTACCTAACATGAGTTTATTTTAGAATTTATTTAGTTTATAATGAGTTTATTTTAAATCAACTTCTAAGCAATGTGTCCTCTCCGCAACAAAAAGAAAACGTCCCTAAATCATTAAGGTCATGAACTGAAGAATATCTGAACACAATAAAACATACCTCCTGTTATAAATTAGAAGTTATCAAACTGTGTACCTAATATGATTATGTGGTCATCCATAACATAAACTTTTAGGTGTCAAAATGTTGCGGAGAGGACATTTAGCAAATGGACAGTCTCTAGCACAGGACTCTGGGTAAAACATCATCCTGTAACAACTGTTCTGTAAACCGCATCAGTAATAGTTTATGTCCTGATAACTTTTGTGAGGTTTCAGTTTTTCATTTGTTTTTAAATAATAAATTGATTTGTCCTCTCCGCAACGGCCATTTTTACTTTTTTCATGTTTGATTATAATTTATGCATCATTATCAACATGCTACCCCCATAAATCACATCATAAAGTAAACTATCAACACCAAGCTACAACTTAGGGGACATTTTGGGTTTGATTCAAAGCATTTAGAAAACTGATATCCATGTCCAAAATACTGTGGAATGACCCTACTTACCAACAATATTCGTATGTATCTTCAGTACTTTATAATGACTGTAAAGCAAAGAGGATTTGTACCTTCTCCTAAACTGGTGGCAATTCCAATGCCCATCAAATCAACTGTGTTCTTCATTTACTTTTGTCCAATGGAGCTGCAGAAGAAAATAATACATCCTCAACACATTTTTTTGTTTTTGTTTTTTGTTTTTTTGTTTTTTGCTCCATTTAACTCTAAGGAATTTAAATGGTTCTGAAGGTAATTTGTTTGATGCAAAATATTAAATTTGCTGGTTTTCTATTTTGCAGAGCTCAAGGGATTCATTAAGCATTCAAGCACTAAATGTATTGGAGTGAATGGAGATAAACTGGTGCTCCAGTCCTCGTGTGACTCTGGTGAACAAGTGTTTCACAAAGGGGGATACTCGTCTCAACTGTTTCATGTAGTCAGTGGAAAGTGTGTCAAAGAACCTGAAACAAATGACACGGTTAGTGGTCATGAACTACAGTATTTGTCCTGTTCAAACCACAGAAATTTTTCCTGAATCTCATTTACTGGAAAATACAATATCAGTTCCTACGAGAACTACAATAGAATGCTAGTCGACTGTGAGAATTTTAAATTAATGTCAAGTTGACTCTGTTTTAGGCACCAGACCATTTTTATAGAAAGAGCTAAGTTGTGGGGGAGGTATGTGCCTCCCCAAAAGGTATGGTCGTCAAGCATTTTGGTCTAAAATTAGGTATATATTAATTTTGCCTCTTTGGTCTGGTATTGCTAAAGGTAGTAGGTTTTGGTCTTCAGGTATTAACTAACTTTTGGGATACAGGTCTGGGAGATAGAGATGATCAGGACAATGAGATCTTAACATTAATTACTGACTTTTTTTCTGCTGTGCAAATGCCCAGGGGAGGGGGGGAGGGGGGTACTCCTCAAAATTTTGAGTGGGAGTGTGCCACCAGGGACTGAAAACCCTTACCTATTTCAGACCAAAATTTGCAATTTTCAACCCTATTTCAGACCAAAATAAACAATTCTCGACCCTATTTCAGACCAAACTGTGCAATTTTCGACCATTTTCAGACTAAAATGCGCAATTTTGGACCCTATTTCAGAAAAAAGTATTAAATTCCAGAGCAGATTTTCTTTACTTTTACCGTGTCCAATACCGCATGTTCAGGAATTTACACCACATTTTCTATTTAAAGGTGCTGACTCTGACGACAGAATGTAAAACCAAGGGTGCCTTGTTCACTTACGACGGCACATCTCTCCGTTATGGAGATAGCAAGTGCGTTCAGCCACAAAACGGTGGAGCCAGTCCCGCAGAAGGAGAGAAGCTTGTCATACAGACAGGGTGTTCTGGTTCTGCTTCGACTTTCCAGTTTGCTGGTAAGTTCATGAAACGTAGGTACAGGCTGCTTGGGTATTTTGCTCGTGCAAAAATATTCATTTCTGAGGCATACACCCTGGGTTTAACTTTCTTGAGTTCTTGATGAACTCAAAGCATTGAAAAGAAAACTCACTATTTCTATCTTGCTCTTCTCCTTCACCATCTAGGCGCCTTGAATCGCTCTTTTCATTCATTTCTGCTGCGGTGTGTTTTTGTTCCGCCATCTTTCTTTTACTGGTACTCAGTTTCCTCTCTTTCCCACTTTTTCAACAAACTCCACCCCAGGGCCCAACGGCCTACTACATATCAAGGATGGCAAAATGTTGCCCGAAATGTGCCGAAAATTACATTTTATGCATGTGCTTAAGCCTAGCCAGTGTGCAAAACACTCAGGTGAATGGCCGAAACGTCACCTATCACAACAACAGTCTCTCTGAAGACTACTCTTACCCGGAAGATCATACTAAACAAACAACTGATACACCTGGGTTCAAAATTATTACAAACGCTGTTATTGCCAATTAAACGTAGATCAGGTAAAACTTGGATCCATTCGGCAAGGCACAAAAACCTTCGTTTGAGCGCGCACTTAAAAGCAGCGCAGCCACATATGCATGTCATCATAATCCTGGCGGAAAGATCTCGTGGATCTTAGCATAGTAAATATAAAAGAACTCTTTTATTCATCACAGATGCCAGATTTTGTGAAGGTGATAACTGCACATGCGTGAAAGGTTACGAGAAACAAGGAGATACTTGTTTTCCCATCAACAACTGCGAGACGGATGATGGCGGTTGTCAAGGTAACGCAGAATGTGTCTACACAGGCCCAGGTACCAGCATGTGCATGTGCCCCCCCGGGTCCCAGCTTGACAAAGATGGAGTGACGTGCAACGAGTGTCCGGACAAAAACTGCTACAAACCGTGCGAGTTTGTGGACGACAACGAACTTAAAAGAGCGACAAGCGGAAAGAGCCGTGTTGAGCTGCGATTTATCAATTTTAAAACGTCCGATCTGACCGGCTATATCGGTCCCAACACTGAGGAAATTATTGTCTCTGCCCACCAAATAACCATCTCCGGGACATTAAAGCTTCCCCTTGCAAAAGTTGCCTTCTTTGCCGAAGAGATATTAATTGAAAACGGAGGAAAAATCGAACTATCCACTAACGTCCCAGCAAGAACGACCGT